>CM051260.1:10043740-10141240 GCA_027921565.1 Artemia sinica | reverse complement strand
AGAAAAAAGGAAAAACAAAATTGTGAAAATCGTAAGGATTATCCTCATGTAATAAAAAATCGATGGTTGATCGTGCACGTGCGGCGTTGCCGCACGCGCAAAAATTTTTTGAGCATTTAGTAAAAACAGATGTAATCTAGTAAATTTTTCCTCTCCGATTTAGTAAATTCTTCCAGGTCAGGGCGGCAACCCTGACTGGCATTGGCAGGATAATCCAAAATGACGAAACATGTGATATTTTCACTTGTTCTATTGTGTCTAACTAACTTAGCTCAAAGTAATTTATGTACACGATGGTTAGCTGCAGTAAAGAAAGAGAATGCAAAGTAAAGATATTTTTTGTAGCCATAAGCTATATTCCCTTCATGGGCAGGATATTATTTGTCAGAAGAGCCCAATTAGGCTAATTTCAAAGCAGACATAACTAGCCTAGGCTGTCTTAGATATTGAGCTTTTGTTTCCTCACACCTTAATGGAATTAGCCTGAAAATCTGGAATAAATTCCAGACTTTTAAGGCAATTTCAGGCTATCTGCAGAGACAAACTAATGGAATAGGCTAGCCTACTATGGTTGTAGGTTAGGCGAAAATTTTAGAAAGAATAGACTATAGCCTGTAACTTAAGGTGGGGGTATCAATTAAGGTGTTTAAATATAGGCAAATTTTTGGCAGTTCATAGGCTATTATTGACTTACAAATAAAGTAAACATAGGCTACTACTTGATGCCTTTTTTTCAACAATCATCTTTGTCAGAAATGAATTTTACTCCCACCCCTATATATATACTGATTCAGGGTATATATTTGCACATTAGGTAATTTTTACCAAATCATAGGCTATTGTTGCCTTACAAATAAAGTGAATATACCACTCAATGCCCTTTTTTTTACCAACGATACTTTAAAGTCCAGCACCCGCTAGCGCCCAAAGAACCCAAATTCATTAATACTTTAGTGCCCAGCGCCCAGAACCCACAGCTCCCAACTTGAAAAATAAATTCTATCATTACCTTTAGCACAGCAAATTTATAGTCCATTTCTTCTTTAAATAGCAATTTAAAAAGGTATCATATCTAAAGTTAGCAAATCACAGATATTGCAGGCATACACAAAAGAATTCTACTACTCACAAAGATATATTCAATTTATGTCAGCTAGTGCATTGTGTCGGGAAGGTGAATATGGCAAAGAGAGATCATTATCAATTACAGGAGGGGAGATTTGACTTCTGTCAGCAAACACATTTCACAAAGAGGCAATTTGCATGTAACAAATATTCAAGATATGTCATTCAGTGTTGGCTCCTGACAAATTAAAATGCTTGTATTACATACATGCAGGCTTTGGCCTTGCTTGGCCCCGCTTGGGCTTATTATGCCATATACAATATTTTTATTAAGTGAAAAACAATGTCCCAGGAATTTACCATAAAATGTAATAGGTGCCCCACTGTTAAAAGACTTCATGACTTTTTTATTCAACAAAACCAGTTGCCCAGCGCCCAAGAACCCAAACAAATATAGATCATATCAAGTTACAAGAGGGGAAATTTGACTTCTGTTGGCAAACGCATTTCACAGAGACATATCAAGTTACAGGAAAGATCAAATTTGGGTGTTACAAATATTCAAAATATTTCATTCAGTGTTGGGTCACATAGACATATTATTAAATAAACACAAGATTGCATGGGATTTTGTGAGTTTGTGAGTTCCTTGCGCTTTTTCTTCTTTGCCTCCAGTAATCGTGTTAATTTTGATGTTTGATTTCATTGAGATTTTGAGAATTGTTATCTTTTTTAAATCCAACTAATAGATTGGATTTAAAAAAGAAACTGACTTTCTTTTTTAAATTCAGTATATAAAAATTTTCTCTGACAGGGAATCAAACCCATATCTCCCGCCTGACAGTCAGGAACAGTGACTATTGTACCACAGAGACACTTACGGACATATTATTTTAGCCTCCATTATCTATTTTTGACGCAAGCAAATCCCCACAAAACTTGATATTTGGTTTTTGGAAAATAGGGAAGGAAGGATCGGATTGAGCTAAAATTTTGAGGATAAGCTCCCAGGCCCAAAGTCTAAAGCTCTTTTTTGATCCTGGGCGCTTGGACTCTGGAAGCTGAGGAACTAAAGTATCAAAGCTTTGAGCCTGGAAGCTAGATCTGGTTTCAGCAAAAGTTTATATTTACCTTTGAATCTGGCGCCCAAGTTAAAAATAAAATTATACGGACAATAAATTGATTATTTGAATACTTATTTGGCTGAAAATATAAGTATGAATTATTTTTCACTTAGTAAAAACACTGTATGTGGGCCAATAAGCCCAAGGCCAACACTCAACTGTTGTTAAAAATATATATTTTCAATTACTTTTAAATGGGACTTCTAGACTTTCAAACATGGTATGACACATCTATTATGAATCAGAGAAAAAAGGGCTTTCAAATGAGGTACTAGTCAAGCAGATATGGTTTACTCCCCAAAAATAGTGTGTAACCCCTGAAAATTGCCTCTGTACTGACTCATTGAGTTTTTTCTCTGAATTGTATTGAGTGACAGCTCATTTTAAATGTTTCATTGGTCTGAAGATAGCACTCCACGTTTTGAGATGAATAGGAACCTTTTTCTCATTTTTTTTGCCTTAAAGATAGAATTTTATGACCTTGGCACTAAAAAAAACTAGTTTTGTTAAATAAGAAAGTCACAAAGAGCTGTAGCAATGGGGCACATGTTCCATTTTATGACAAATCCTAGGGATATTGTTTTTCACTTAATAAAAACACTGTATAGGGCATCATAAGCCCAAACAAGGCCAATGCCTGCATGCATGTAATACAAGCATTTTTAATTTATCAGAACCCAAAAATGAATGACATATTTGAAATATTTCTGAACGCCCAGAAAGAACCCAAAGTTGATCTCTCCTGTAACTTGATATGTCTCTGCAAAATGTGTAAGCCAAATTCCCCCTCTTGTAACTTGATATGCTCTCTCTTTGTCAAGTACCCTTTGCTGACACATTGGTTTGCTGACTCCAATCTTTGTGACTAGTAGAATTCTTTTATGCATGCCAGCACCATCTGTGATTTACAAACTTAAGTTAGGATAATTTTTTAAATCACTATTTAAAGAAGAAAGAAGAATTTGCTGTACCAAAGGTAAAATAACTTAATATTTGGCTTTATGAATTGATACTTGGGTGTGCTTGTATTTATCTTTATGGGTTCTTGGGCTCTAAAGTAAATTTTTTGGGTTCTTGGGCGCTAGTGGGAGCTGGGCTTTAAAGTTTTGTTGGTCTTTTTTTTCCTCTTTCCAAATACAATAATCATTTGTTTCAGAAATGAATTTTACCCCCACCCCTATATACCAATTCAGGGTATATATTTTTGCACATTAGGGGGGTGGGGGTAGAGTTTAAACTTACCTCCCATTACATCAGAAATAAAATTTGCCGCCACTCCCCCTAATTTGCAAATATATACCCTGAATTGGTATATATAAGGGCAGGGTGAAATTCATTTCTGACAAAAATGATTATTATATTTAGAAAGAGCATAAAAAAAGGTATTGAGCAGTAGACTATATTTACTTTATTTGTTAGTCAATAATATGATTTGGTAAAAATTGGGATACCACCAGATGGCTAATTTGACAGTGTATATATATACAAATCTTTAAATTAGCCAACCAGCATTTTAAGCATAGGAGTCCAGCTGGACATAAGGAATCATATTAAGAAGACAATTCTTACTCCATAATATGGAGAATAATCTTAGTTAACACCTTTTGGAGGGGGAGAGCCTTTATCTTCAATTTCTTCCTTGTTTTTCCAGTTTTTCTAAGAAATTCATGGATTTCTTAGAACCTATATATTCACAGAAAATATACCCCCACCCCCCTAATGTGCAAATGTATACCTAGAATTGCATCCTCAATCCAAATATAACATCCATTTGCATCACAAATGAACTTTACTCCCATATTAGCCATGATGTCCATAAAAATTTACTGCACATTAGGGGGGTAAAGTTTATTTCTGATGCAAATGAGAGGTAAGTTTAAACTTAACCTCCATCCCCCCTAATGTGCAAATCTATACCCTGAATTGGTATATATAAGGGTTGGGGTAAAATTCATTTTGGACAAAAATCATTATTATATTTGTAAAGAGCATAAAAAAGGCATCAAGTAGTATGTTCACTTTATTCATAAGTCAATAATGAAGTGCCAAAAATTTACCTAAATATGTAAGTGGGGTAAAGTTCTAGGCTATGGCTCTTCTGAAGGAAATGCTGTTGTCTAATAAGAAAACAGTTATACCATTCAATCTTTCAGCACTGGTTGCTACTAGGCCTAACCTATGACAAAATCTTTTGGGTAAATTTTCCCATTAACTCACATTAACCTAATGAGATAGCTAAGAAATAGACATGCCAGTAAAATTCTACTTTAGCCACTTTTGACCATCTTGGAAAGGGGTTAGGCTAAGAAAATGAAACTTTAACTTTCAGGAATGGGTCTACAGGCTAAATTGTGTCCTGGGAAGGCATTTTGAAGCATCTACCTCAACTACATTTTACCCCCACCCCTATATATATCAGTTCAGGCTATATGTTTGCACATTAGGGGGGTAGGGGTAAAGTTTATTTCTGATGCAAATGAGAGGTAGTTTAAACTTTATCCCACCCCCCTAATGGGCAAATATATACCCTGAATTGGTATGTATAGGGGTGGGGTTAAAATTCATTTGCAACAAAAATGATTATTATATTTGTAAAGAGCATAGAAAAGGCATCAAGTGGCATGTTCACTTTACTTGGTAATCAATAATATGAACTGGAAAAAATTTACCACTCCTTCTCCCTCTAGAGGGTCCTGACCTTTGATGACCTTTAAAAATCTGTGTGTTATGAAAACAAAACCTTGCAAAATAGATTTTTGGCTTAAATAAAGTACAACAAAATTGCAAAATTTAGTTTCAGCCTCACAAGTTTGCTCAATCACAATTTACAAGGTTTTAAAGATATGCAAATATTTTTCCTAAATTAAAAAACAAAAACAAAATAAAAACATTGATTTGGCTTAAAATTCGACTCAAATACCAGAAATTGCATTTTCAGAACTAAAGCCAGAGAAAAGAAACTGTTAACTGCAATTTAAGGTCAAATGTTGTTTTCTCAAAATTCCAATAGGATTTCAATATCATGTAGGCAAATCTCAGGACCCTCTAGAGGGAGAAGGGGTGGAGGTAGGTACTTCAAAATACCTTCCTGTGACATACTTTAGCCTGTAGACCCATCCCTGAAAGTTTGATTTTTGCAACCTAACCTCTTTCCAAGATAGCCAAAAGTAGCTAAAGTAGAATCTTACCAACATGTCTTTAAAGTCAGAATATCACCCTGAACCCAAATATCACATTCATTTGTGTTGGAAAAAAACTTCGGGTAATGTTTATATTAACAGACTATTCAGGTAGCTTAGAAATAAGCTTACCTTTATAGTCAGAATTGTATCCTGACCCCAAATTTAATATCCATTTGCATCAGAAATGAACCTTACCCCCACCTCTATTGTCAGAATTGCATCCTGAATCCAAATTTAACATTCATTTGTGTCAGAAATGAACTTTGAGGTAGGGGCAAAATTCACTTCAAATCCAAACAAATATTAAATTTGGATTCATGATGAAGTCTGATATGAAATATATGTCTATGTTTTAGCAATCTGATTATTGAATTAATTTCAAAATTTATCAAAGATTGCCCTTCCCCCTAGTAGGGCAAAATACAGCACCAAATGATAGAATAAAATATCCTTTATTTGGATAGCTAATCAACAGTTAAATTGCTATTGAATACCTATGATAGGTTACCAACTAGAAAGTGGATTATTTTACCTATGGATTTGTTGGTAATTTATAGTGGTTTGCCACCTCTAAAGGAAACAGGCTAAACAAATAAAAGTAGTACTTTAGCTTAGATTAGGCAACCTTAATTCACACTTGCCAGAAATAAGGACAAATATTATAGATGCTGGTGACTCAGCTCATTGGGTGCATCCCCAACTGCACCAATCTCTGTCAACATCTGACTTAAAGGCTTCAGCACTATGGGACATGACTGTAATCTGGCTAAGGGAGTTCTATAGACCAGCCACACAGCTAGAGCAAAATGTTTTTTGCAGTGGAGCATTAGCATGTTTTTGATAAAGCTTCAGAGGGTGTCTAGAGTAGGTTTGGGATTATATCATGGCTGCAGATCAATATGCCATTTATACATCCACATACCTACATCTGTATATGAGAGATGGTATTTTTTATTTGCCTTGCAATAATTCTAGAATTGACTGAAGATGCATCATTTACATACACATTAAATAGAATTACACCCAAAACCATGCCTCAAGGCACCCCGCTTTCTAATGCCACCAGTTCAGAGAGGAAAATTGATCCACCATTCCCAAATACTTTTACCACTTGCTTTGTGTTGATAAGAAATTGCATCATCCAATTACAACTTCATCATGGAGGCCTATTGCATGGAAATCACAATTTAGTCTCCTGTGGCATACTTTATTGAATGCTTTCACAAAATCCAATAATATCATATCAACCAGAGAACCCATTTCTGTAAGTTTTGTGACATGCTCATAAGCATCAATGACTCAGGTTAAATTTAAGGAATAAACATTTTTTGTTTCTAATCTGCTTGAAAGTTTGGCACTAATGCCCCCATTGAATAAGAATCTGGACATGGCAAACTAGCAATGTAAAAAGTATATATGGTTCTTAAAACCATATATATTGAACTCACATGTTTCTTCTAACTTTTAAGGATTTTTTGAAAGCATTGGGACACCTAATTCTGATGATGTGCCTTTCATAACACTTTGCATTGTGCTGCATAGGATTGTATCTATACTATTGTCCAGTGCCTTATTAAGTTAGTATTTGTAAAAACTTTTGTTTTACTGATTCAGTAAACTGATATGTAGTGGTGTAACTGGTAAAATTGTCATGGTAAAATGGGGTATTTTACTGTAATTTTATAGACCCCTTTATAATTGGTATTCTACCTATTTTACATAATTTACCTATTGTATGTAATTTACATATTTTACCTGGATTTTATGTATTTTACTAGTGTTTTACATGTTCTACAAGGGTGTGCAATTTTCAGAGCACAAAAGTGCAAAGAGGCTGGCAGAAACAGGTTTGGGTATGATTTTGTTATATGTATAGCTGTACCTGATTTAAAAGACCATCTGCCTGACTTCAGTCTCTTGTTATCAGAATGATAAAGTTAATTGTACTACAAGTAATTATAATTTTGAAATGGTGAAATATTAGCTGAAATGAAATTTATATTAGTTCTGTGCACCAAGGCTGTATCCGGGGGGGGGGTTACCCGGTTTGAACCCCCCCCCCCCCCGAAGTTTTTGACCGAGTCGAAAATTAGTCTAAAAAACACCCATCTCGAGGATGTTAGACAAAGTCCACGGGAAAAAAACGGGTACCCCCCCCCCCCCCCCCCCCCCGAACAATAATCCTGGATATGGCCCTGCTGTGCACTGTTAAAAGACAGAAAGGGCTACAAGCAGGATTGACATGTGACAAACAAGAAAAATATAATAAAATTAAATAGCTGAGAAAAACAAGGGTAATTTCAGCCAGTGGACAGAAAAGAAGCAAAAATGACAGAAGCAGATATTTTGTCAGGAACTTCTGCCCAGCCGTCTTCACTGCTAAAAAGAGAATGAAAACTAACCTTTTGAAGCAACTCTTAACAGAGTAGAAGAAAGACTGAATCAAACAAACCAAACCAGAATAAATGAAAGATTCTTCACTAATTAGTTTGGGCAAAAATCTCTACTTAGGGATTGACTTAGTTTGTTGACTAACCTAATTTTCATTAAAAGTATGGTCACATGATTCTAATTTAAACTGAAGAAAAAATGGTGTTTGAATCCTTAAGCTGTAAGTTATTGTAAACTGGGTTTTTAAGGATATCTCCATTATCTCTATTTAAACAAGATCTCTATTTATGTTTTTTTTTAATTTCAATTGCCTTCCTAAAAGAAGTGGGAAGCCATTTGCTTCAGATATTAAAGTTCCCTCATAAAAAAAAAACTGAATGATCTGGAATTTCAACTGTGTGGAGGCCAAATCAGAATCAATATCCTCATTCTTATTCTAAATTTCACTTTCCAGAGAAATCTCATGTTCATGCTGTTGTTCTCCTGGGAGCTGGGGAGCCCCCCTCCCCCACGAAAAATATCCTCTCCCATTTCCCCCTGGATAATTCCGGGTCTTCAATAGAAGGGAAATTGAAATTTTTCTCTCCTGTTTGTGAAAATTTTACTCTCCTGTCAGAGGCAGTTGTATAGTATTGCCTATACTAAAGACCCATAAGGGTTGGTCAATTGGAAATTGGAAATTTCAGTGCCCTTTTCTAAGATTTTGCCTGCTTTTCAACCAATTGCTACCAAATGAGTTGTTACTGACTACAGTGTCTTTAAAAAAATCATATTCTAGTTTAACAGGTCTTGTGTTTCAGCAGTCGTTTTGAAAGAATCTTCAGATAAACACAGAATTAGCTCTAAGGGAGAGATTGGGGAGGGTGGAGGTAGAATTGGTATATGATCCTCAGGGCTGTATCCAGGACTTTTGTTTTTTTGGGGGGGAGGGGGGCTTTGAACAGGCACAGTCACCTGAATCAGCATCCGAGTCTAAAGGAGAGGAGCTAGATTTGCCAGCAGATTTTGTTGAAGACAGTCTTAATGACTGTGAAAGTGACTGAATGTTTTGCTCTTATGATCCAGTGCTTAGTTTATCAAAGTTTTGCAAACTACTTTTTTAATTGTATTTAGTGTTTTTTTTTATAAATAAATGAAGAATCACATGTATAAGATATGAGAATTGTGGCTAAATGTGGCTATTTAAGTATGCCAGGTTGTAATGTAGACCAAAACAATGCCAATATGATTTTACTCCCAAATAGTGGTAAATTTGATTTTTTTTTTTTTCTTTTTTTTTTTTTTTTTTTACAAAATGGATGTCCAAAATCAGGCACTGTCCAACTGTTGAGGTATTACCCTAGGCACAAGATTACCAAAGAAATAAATTAGACCGTTAATTAAATTGATGAAACACTAGATGAAAGAGTATTATCCTTTTTAAGCCCAGATTTGTAGGCACTCTCTTTAATTATTATTTCTTTTCGTTGCATAATGTATTATAGTGTTATAATTTGTGTAATTAGTTTGCAAATTAAAAGAACTTGAACTTGAAGAAAAATCAGAATTGTTCAATCCATTAAAGCTGAAACTGAATCATTAAAATCTTTCATTAAAAGCAGAGAAATGCTGAACTCGTCTTGTAGCCACAGGGTAACTCTAAAACATCCATTTTACCCTGTATTTCCTAGGGATTACCTTATTTTACCAATTTTACTTACCAAGTTTTATTTTACAGTATTTTTACAACACAAATACTACTGATATGGCTTCTACCCATTATTTAGCATTAATGCTTGTCTATACTAGTTTAGGTTCCTTCAGAGCATGCTCAAATGTTTGCACTAATTTTTCAGTGAGTGTTTTTACATCTGTTGCTGTTTCTTCCATCAGAAAAAATTAAATTCTTATTGTTCACTTCAGCACTTAATAAAGAGCAAAGCAGCCTCCATAATTATTTTTGTGTTTTTTTTTTTAACTTTGCCTTAAATGTTGCTGTCACAAAATCCCAGTTTATATAAATTACCTACAGAATACTATGTGATTATCTCCATAAAAGTTGGTACTTCTTCCAATAATTTGGCAAAAGTAGAGATTGTTATTGGCTCTACCATTCTATTAATATTGAATTACAATAACTAAAGCTGAATCTAAAATTTGGAAGGCTTTAACAATCCAGAGTTCAGATTCAGCTGATACTCTACCAATATGGTATTTTGTAGTGATTAGGGTATCTCTACTCATACCTTTGAAACTATACTTGTACTCAGAACATGTCATCATGGGTTTGCCAACTTATGGCCAAAGTAAATTTTTGTAGGTTGATGTGATCAAACTCTGAAATATAACGAGCTGCCTAACCAGTTGCTAGTTACTCTACTCTGGTATGTATATGGGATTAAAGTCAATATTTTTAACCCAGAATTCTGAACAGGATGGAACACAGAAGTTCTTCTCTCTTCTAACAAATAATATGTTTCAGGACATTTTTTGAACAGAATTTTTTTTATTATGTACAGTTGAAAGGTGCACTTAAATGCTACTTATGAACACAGATGCTACTCAAATCTAGGCACTTATAGTAACACTGAATGAACTTGGGAATTCATTCCTTGTAAAATATTGCAGCTTAGGTCTTGGAAGAGAATTTCGAGGGGTTTTGTGTGCCCCACTCCATCGACTGTAATTTTATCTTGCAGTTCACGTATTTAATCCATCGGATTTCATCACCAGTTATGATGCGATTGAGTACTGGATCGCCATCTTTGGCATAGGAGTCCAGAGACGTTAATGGATGCAGTATTGAAGTTCTTGGACTCTAATGCCAAAGATGATGACCCATCACTTGATTGATTTGTCAATGATTATTAAATATGATTTTGCCATTTGAACTTTGAAATGAAATTGTAGTTATTGGAGTGGTGCACATACACGCCCCCCTCCCCCAAACTTCCCCCAAACCCCCCAGATTCCCCACAAAAACTCCCCAAAAGACTCAAGTGGCAGAATTTTACAAAGAAGGAATTCCCAAGTTCATTCATTCCTATGACGAGCACCTAAATTTGAGTGGTAACTCAAGTGTGACTTAAGTGTGTAGTAGTAGTAGTAAAAGTAGTACTTAAGTGTGGCTTTCAACTATGTATTGTATTTTTTTCTTATAGCTGTTCAATTTTACAAATCTTATGCCTTGTATACCTTGTTGTAACACCATACAAAAACATTCGCATCAATATTTTATTGTATAGAGTTGTTTTTTTAATGGATAATTATATTTTAGAGACTTGGAAAAAGAAATGCAAGGCGTTGTATCATGGAACTACAACAAAGACACCAAAAGGAACTATAACAAAGACACCAAAATATATTTTAGCTTATGTGACACGAAAAATATAAAATCTGAATCCCCATTGGTTTGTAGTTCTGATTCTGGGATATGCTGTACCAACAAAAATCAATGGAAAAGAAGAGCTTTTATGGGAAATTGCTCAAAACTATGACCCAGGTACTGTTCAGGCAACTTATTTAGTTATTAAATGGTTTCTGTCATATTCTAGGTGTAACTTGGCTATCTTGTCTGTACACAAGGGGTCAGACTGCCTTGTGGGTCAGAATGAGAAAAAATAAAATTTGTATTGTGCTTTAATTTTGGCTTAAAAATGACAGTTAAGGATTTGTCTTTTTAGAAAGATTTGTTTCTGTTTTAACTTTAAAAAAGAAGTTTGCTTTGTGAAATCTCACTGTAAAAGCTCACTTGGGTCCTTAAAAAAAACAAGTTTTTTTTTTAAACTGAAAATGAGGAGCGACACTAAAGCTTAAAACGAACATAAATTATTCCGTTTATGAAAGAGGATGTCCCCTCCTCAACACCTGGCTCTTTACGCTAAAGATTTTTTTATTGTTTTAAAAAATAGAGTTGTGAGAAAGAGTCAAACTTTAGCGTAAAGAGCAAGGCGTTGAGGAGGGGACAGCCCCTTTCATATACGGAATAATTTCTGTTCGTTTTAAGTTTTAATGTTGCTCCTTACTTTCAGTTAAAAAAACTTGTTTTTTTTTATTTAATTTTTGAACGTTTTTGAATTAATGCAGGTTTTGATTTTGGCTCACCATACATGAATAATTAAAAAAAAATTTGCATACTAATTTTACTTTTAGTTGGTTAAATGGCTTTCTCGAAAGTTGTTTAATTTTATTTACGAACTTTGTTATTAGTAATAAATATACGTAACTTACGAATTAACTTACGTAGCCTAACGAACTTCTATATTCATATATTTTTAATACCTATATTAGGGGGTTTGCCTCCTAGTCAATACCTCGCTCTTTATGCTAAAGTTCAAATTTTGTCTTTGGCTTAAAGAGCGAGGTATTGACTAGGGGTCGAACCCAATCATATACGTAACAATTACTGTTCGTTTTAAGTTTTGATGTTGCTCCTTACTTTCAGTTGAAAAACTTGTTTTTTTTATTTAATTTCTGATCGTTTTTTTAAATAATGCTGGGAAATCCGGCGCCCCCCTTCATAACAATGTCCCTTCTCCCATTTCCTCCATCGAAAGATCCTCCCACATAACCCCCGACCCCCCCCCCCCCCCGCTACCAGAAAAATCCCCCTGAAAACGTCTGTATACTTCCCAATAACCAATACTATATGTAAACATTGGGTAAAGTTCATAACTTTCGGCCCTCCCCCCAGAAACTTTGGGGGATTAAGTCATCCTAAAAGACATGTTTATTACATTTCCGACCATGCTGAACAAAATGGCTATCTCAAAATTTTGATCAGGTGACTTTGGGAAAAAATGAGCATGGGAGGGGGCCTTGTTGCCCTCCATTTTTTTGTCACTTACAAAGGGCACTATAGCTTTTAATTTCGTTCGAATGAGCCCTCCCACAATATTCTAGGACCACTGGATCGATACGATCACCCCTGGAAAAAAAAAACAACAAACAAAACAAATAAACATGCATCCATGATCTTTCTTCTAGCAAAAAATACAAAATTCCACATTTTTGCAGATAGGAGCTTGAAACCTCTACAGCAATGTTCTCGTATACGCTGAATCTGATGGTGTGATTTTCATTAAGGTTCTGTAAATTTTAGGGGGTGTTTCCCTCTTTTTCGAAAATCAGGCAAATTTTTTTCAGGCACGCAACTTTTGATGGGTAGAACTGAACTTGATGAGACTTATATTTTTGAAATCAGCATTAAAATCTGATTCTTTTGATGTATCTATTAGTATCAAAATTCCGTTTTTTAGAGTTTTGGTTACTATTGAGCCGGGTTGCTCCTTACTTACCGTTCGATACCACGAACTGTTTGATTTCTTTTTTCGATATGATCCTTAAAAAACCCTCTGACCTCCTCTCCATGGCTCCTAATAGCTATACGCGTCTTCAGAAGTGTGGTACCATCCTAAATGGTTACATCCCCCCTCACCATCACCACCCTACAGAGGACTGTGATTTAAAAAGTAGCTAGTCTGAAATAAGGTAATTTACTTATACCCAGTTATGAAATAAGGTAGTAAGATATACCCAGGACCAGACGTCAGCCATTAGACCGTGTCTGGTTGGAACTTTGTCTGTGATATCCAAGTAGAAGCTTATTTTAGCTGTTTGGGCAAAGTAGTTTTTCTAGTGTGCTGTCAGGTTCAATTTAATATAGAAATTAAAAGTATTTTATGCTGATTTATTGTGAAAATAAGGCTTTATATTTAATGCCATAACTGCAGATTGTTCCTTAGGAAGAGAAGGCTTGTAGTTTCGGTCATACGTTGAATTTTGCTTTACAGGGAGTTCCGAGGAGTTTTCAAGGGGTTACGAGTTTCCGGGGGGGGGGGGTTACTACCACTCTAGCTCTGCCTATCTCTTTGACTTGGAAGGGTAAATGCAAGGCTTGAAAGGTATCCCATCATATGTGTTTTCGTCTGCTGAATGACGTAGTCTCAAGTTTAAACATTAAAATTTAAGCACAAATAGAAAGTTGTTTGTCTTCTACTTCTTCTGTACAAAATACGGTAAAATTGACAAAGATTAAGTGTACAAAGAGAGTGTTCAGTGGTATTATGGTAGCTGAGAAAGGATCTTTGTTAACACTGAAGGGCATAGGTTGCAAAATATAGGAACTATAGTTCAATAGTGCAGAGAGGATACTTTATCTTATTATAGAAAAAAACATGATAGTTTTTATTGTTCAAAGGCAGCTTTTATAATATGGGTAGATAGCTCAAACCTTTGGGATAAGGGGGAATCGTATAACAGAGATGTGGAAAAAAGGGGTTATTTCAGAATATACTTTCCATTTCTTTAGGTGGGGGGAGTTCGGGGCATATCTAGAGCAAAATCTTGGGGGTGGGGGCACTGTGGCCAGGGCGACAATGAGCAAAATCTTGGGAGGGGGGCAATGTGACAAAGGTGCTAATAATTGACCAAATTGACAAATTTATTTTTAAAAAAAGAGTGAAAAAAATAGGGAAAGAGGGCACCAGAAAAAATCTTGGGGGACCCAGACCCCCCTGGATCCACCAGTGAGGGGAGTCATTTAAACCTTAAACAATGTTTTGACCCACCTCCAAATATTTTCCTCTGAATGCAAGTATAGTTTGGTTTGCTATTTTGTTTAAATAAATTTTGTCTTCCCAAGTTTCATATATAAATAAATTTAGCCAAAGTATATTTAATGCTTCCTTACGAAATTACTTAACGTTTAATTTACTTTATGTTAAATTTAACTTACGATGTAACTTTAACTGTATAAATTTAACTACGGCTAGAAAGCCTAATAGATATTCTTTGATGTTGTTACAAATCCATAACAGATTCCACTTTCGACTATTTACTTTATTTGGTGTATTCACCAATATCTTTTGTGTTTCTCTTTTGTGTAATTCATATTCATAAATTAACATTAAACAGTGTATTAAAACAAATTAACGTTAAATAACAGCATAAACTAACATTAACATTATAATTTTCTTTTTTTTATTTAACCCTGAATACTTTATATGGTTTTGATATTCAAAGCAGGCTTTCTATATAGTAGTATGCAATCATTTTAAAAATTTTCTTAAACCAGTTTAGTATTTCTGCCCTTTTGTTATTTGTTGTGCCCCCGTTATTTTGTTCATTTTGGGTTATATTTGGATATTATTCAGTTTTCTTTGCCCTTGACTAGACTTTGCCCGCTTATTTATTAGCGAATTGATTGTTAGTATATTATAACATTCATTTTTAGTGTATTGTATTATATATATATATATATAATATATATATATAGATATATATATATATATATATATATATATATATATATATAGATATATATATATATATATATATATATATATATATATATATATATATATATATAGATATATATAATATATATATATATATATATATATATATATATATATATATATATATATATCTATATATATATATATATATATATATATAGTATATATATATATATATATATATATATATATATACGAATCTTTTGAGGTATTTATATTGTATTCATAGGTATAATAAATCTTTTATCCCTTTTTTACTGATATAATAAATAGTTGTTAATTTGTACATAAATTTTATCTTATCTCTTACATGATAAAAGAAACAGCTCGTTTTTCTTTTTACTTTTTTCCCCTTATCCCCTTTTTATGTTGTTTTTTAAATATTTTTTAATATATAATTTATTTATTTTTTTCAGTTTTATCTTTTAACTAGTTGCCATTTTGCAGTTTTTAATATAAGTGACAAAGGAATCATATAGCATTCCAATATTTTTTTTTTTTTTGCATTGTTTGCCAATTTTTTAGTTGTTGTGCTTTTGTTATGATTTTCTTGTTTATTTGCTTTTTTATGGACTTCGAAATTCGAATTTGGCCCTTCAGGACTTGTGATAGTAATTTCTCGAAATAAATATCTATCTATCTAAATATCTATCATATGTTGTATATTATAATGAATTATTATTAAATTTAGGGTTAAATGTAATTATAATGAGATTAACGTCACTAGGGCAAAGCAAAGTGTTGCAACAACCTTTGACTTGGTCTTGTCAAAAAAAAGAAAAAAAACTTTGTGGGAGTGACTTATCTTGTTTTTTGTTTTCATCATCGATTAGATGTCTTGGTTCTCAATCCCCTAAGCTTTTAAAATGGTATTTTGAATTATTTCTTAAGAAAAAACGGTCCTAAAATGCTTTATGATCTCAAAACACAATTTATTCTCAAATGCACCATGTGTACAACCTAATGCGGCAATATCAACATAAAACCTAACCCAATCCATGTTGTTGCTTCAATAAATGCACAATGTAATGTACAATCTGAGGCTATGCTTTTTTGTCTCGAAACAAAACATTTGCTATTTATTCCTAATGTATTTGATGGTTAGAAGAATTTGATACTGTGTCTATCCCCAATAATTACTGTACTAAACACTACTAACAATTGCAAAACTACGTCGTAATGCTACATCATTGTTTACAATCACTGTGTATGTATTTGGGCGAAGACAAATTTCTCCATCTTAGAATGCATCAGAAACGAATAGAAGATAGCCCAGTAATCACAAACTGCCCTACTTTGCCCCTGAAGATACCTTTCTATTCTTGTTTATAATTAGCGTCGCTATCATGATTAACGGTCAGAAATTTAGATTAATGCCTACTTGGCTATAAGTATACTCATGTCAAACTTAAAATAAAGTTGGACACTCTAGTGTGGAAAGTATTATTCTTATTATGAGTGGACTCACAATGTCGAATCTCATGCCACAATGCCTCATTGCCTCCAGGTATGGATCTTAAAAGTAGTTGACGCCTTTGAAAACTCTCTGCTCTGCCCCCTTAGACCCAAATGACTTGTCATTAAGTTTCAAGTGATTGGAGGTCGGGGAAGGGGAGTACACCATTTTGAACTATTGTTTTAATGTGCCGTAGGTTTGAGGTACCTGCCCCATAAGTTTCAAATCTGTCAGTGAGGAAAAATACCTGCTTAACTTTTTGCTGAAACGTTTGTGATGAGGGGTGGTATTGGAGGGACGATATTTCTGCGAAAAAGGTAGTAGTGATAGGGAGTGGAGTTTTTGAGGAGCTAAAGACCCACTATGTGCCTCAAATCATACAATTTGAAAATATTTGCATATTTTAATTTAAACAAAGTGTAACATGCCTACCTCACTGGAACTTGAAACTTGGAATTTGTTGTCATGCCTATCTCACTTAGAAGTTGGAGATGGGAGAGGTAGGGGCTATTGAATGGACAACAAGTTCCACTTTGGCTCGCCGATTATGCAGATAGAAAGTCCTTGCATACTTCCTGTTTAAACAAGATCAACTTGCCTGCTTTTCTGCTCTGAAGTTGGAATTGTAAAAGACAGGGAGGGACGTGGAAGGGGCCAAGGGCTCACTTTTGTGCCTCTATCAATTCATATTCAATAATCCTCTGGGGATCTGCTTCAAAATGGTGCAACATATCTACCTCTGCTAAAAGTCTGTGGGGAAGGGGGTTGTTTTGGTGGAAGGGCCTTGGGTCCTTTTTTGACTCAAATCAAATGTAGTCGATTTAAACAAGATGTGACATACCTATTATTTTGCTTAAAAGTTGGAGGTAGGAGGGCCTAGGAATGTTGGAGCACCCAGGACCCTCTTGGGTCTGCCAGTCATACACATTAAAAGCTCTCGGATGGTTCATGTTCAGAAAGATCCTGTATGTCTACCTTCTTTCCAAAAATTTGAGATAGGAAAGGTTGGACCAAGGGGTTGAATCTTTTGTCTTCAGCTTGTTTTTCCAATAAATCAGGCCTTAGCTGGTTTTGGATCCTAGTCATTATCCATATTTTTTTACCAGTGTGTAAAAAAAAGAAGTTCTCATCCCCCCCCCCTCCCTGCCCCTAAAATTTTCAATAAGATCTGCCTCATAAACAAATGTTTTACAAAAGACTGATGCAATACATTCGGCAGCTTTTTAACAAGTAGGCTATTGATCAGTGTTGAAAAGGTAATTTTATCTCCTCTCAAAGCTTGATTATCTTGCCGTGGGCCAACTTTCTAATATCACTACTAATAACGGAGCTATGGGAAATATCCAGTTTCTATACCAGCAAGAGACTTATCAAAGGTTTGGGGGGTGTATGTGCTACAATTTCTTTACATCAGTCCCAACCACGGAAAATGCAATAGCAAACTTACTCAATTCACAAACAGTAATGGATTGCAAAAATTGATGGAAGCACTTTCAGACTACTGGGAAGGTGCTCCCTGTTTGGACGTCAATTTTTTCTACTTATTATTTCAAGAAAATATTTTTATATTGGGGCCAAGGAGGCCTTACATAACTTAAAAATTTCAGCTATCACTGAAATTTCAATTTGAAACAGCTCCCTGCTGCTGTTGTCTGCAAAAGCTTGGGAGAACAACTTCTGGCAGGGCTGTGGTTAAACGAACTACTGAAAATAGTCCTTATTAGTCCGAGGCAAAATTTATACTCAATTTTACAAAGCATAATATGCTACTCATCAGATTGGCCAGAGGTTCATGCTTTCAGAGGGCGTTGCCTATAGTAAAGGCCATACGGCTCCAGTGTTTTATTATTTATTATTATTTTTTTCCAGAGGCACTTCATATGGAAGGGGTCGTCGTAGAGACTTCAAGGGGGGCTCATTCGATTGGAAATAGAGAGTTCTAGTGCCCTTTTTAATAGTCGAAAGTGATTGGAGGGTAAATAGCCCCCCCCACGCCCATCACTCCCCCAAACACATCCAATCAAAGTTTTGAGATAGCCATTTTGTTCAGCGTAGTCGATTTTCAGGTAGAATATATGTTTTTGAGAAGGACACTCCCCCAAAACCCTCAGGGCAAGGGTTTTAAGTTATGGCCTGGGGGCATATAAGATTTTTATAGAAGGCGTTGTCGTAGAAACTTCAAAAAAGGCTCATTCGATTGGAAATTCAAAGGGCTAGTGCCCTTTTTACTAGTCGAAAGTGATTGGAGGACAACTAGCCCCCCCCCTCACCATCGTTCCCTCAAACACATCCAATCAAAATTTTGAGATAGCCATTTTGTTCAGCGTAGTTGATTTCCAGATAGCAAACATGTTTTTGAGGAGGACACTCCCCCACAACCCTCAGGGCAAGGGTTTTAAGTTATGCCCTGGGGGCATATAAGGTTTTTATAGAAGGTGTTGTCGTAGAAGAACTTCAAAAAAAGGCTTCATTCGATTGGAAATTCAAAGGGCTAGTGCCCGTATTAATAGTCGAAAGTGATTGGAGGGCAACTAGCCCCCCCCCCCCACGCCCATCATTCCCCCAAACACATCCAATCAAAATTTTGAGATAGCCATTTTGTTCAGCGTAGTTGATTTCCAGATAGATAATATGTTTTTGAGGAGGACACTCCTCCACAACCCTCAAGGTAAGGGTTTTAAGTTATGCCCTGGGGGCATATAAGGTTTTTATAGAAGGTGTTGTCGTAGAAACTTCAAAAAATACTCATTCGATTGGAAATTCAAAGGGCGAGTGCCCTTTTTAATAGTCGAAAGTGATTTGAGGGCAACTAACCCCCCTCTGACGCCCACCTTTACCCCAAACACATCCAATCAAAATTTTGAGACAGTCATTTTATTAAACGTAGTTTTAAGTTCTGGAAATTAGGTCTTTGAGGATGACAACTCCCCCACAGCCCTCAGGGCAAGGGTTGTAAGTTATACCCTGGGGGCATATAAGGTTGTGTATAGACAATGTTGTCGTAGAAACTTCAGAAAGGGCTCATTCGATTGGAAATTTAAATGGCTAGTTCGTTTTTAATAGTCGAAAGTGATTCTAAAGCAACTGACACCCCTTCCACGCCCACCATTTCCCCAAACACATCCAATAAAAATTTTGATAGAGCCATTTTGTTCAACGTAGTTGAAATTTCTTGAAATTATAGGTTTGAGCAGGACATTTCCCCCTACAGTCTTCAGGGGCAAGGGTTATAAGCTATGCCCTGGGGGCATATAGGGTTCTTATGGAAGGAATGCTCGTATAAACTTCAGAGAGGGCTCATTTGATTGGAAATTGGAAGTTCTAGTGCACTTTTTAAGCGTCAAAAGATATTGGAGGGTAACCAGCCCCCCCCCCCAAATGCACCCAATAAAAATTTTAAGATAGCCGTTTTGTTCAAACTAGTTCAAAGATCATATAACAAAAATTCCGGTGTCGACATAACCCGCCAGGGCCCGGGGGCAGGCGTTGTAAGTTATGCCCTGGGGGCATATATGGTTCTTATGGAAGGGATGCTCGTATTAACTTCAAAGTGGGATCATTTGATTAAAAATTGAAAGTTTTAGTTCACTTTTTAAGAGTCAAAAGAGATTGGAGGGCACCTAGTCCCCCCCCCTTCCACGCCCTTTTTTCCTCAAACCCATCCGATAAGGACTTTGAGATAGCTTTTTTTTAAAATAGTTGAAAGACCGTATAACAAAAACTCAGGTGTCGTCACAACCCCCAGGGTCCGGAGGCTGGCGTTGTAAGTTATGCCCTGGGGCATGTATTGTTCGTATGAAAGGGATTCTCGTATAAACTTCAGAGAGGGGTCATTTGATTGGATATTGAAAGTTCGAGCTCACTTTTTAATAGTCAAATGAGATCCGAGGGAAGCTATCCCCCCCCCCCCCGCGCCTTCTTTTTCAAAAACCCATCTGATGAAAATTTTGAGATAGACATCTTGTTAAAAAAAATAGTTCAAAGGTCGGATAAGAAAAACTCCGGTGTCAATACAACCCCCCAGGGCACGGGGGATGGCGTTCTAAGTTATGCTCTAAGGGCATGTATGGTTCTTATGAAAGGGATGCTCGTATAAACTTCATAGAGGGCTCATTTGATTGGAAATTGAAAGTTGTAGTTCACTTTTTAAGAGTCAAGAGAGTTAAACTAGCCCCTCCACGCTCTTTTTTTCCCCAAACCCGTGCGCTACAAATTTTGAGATAGCCAGTGTTTTTGAAATTGTTCAAAAATTAGATAACAAAAACGCCCCCCAGAGCCCTGGGGATAGGCGTTGTAAGTGTTGTCCTGGGGGCGTATATGGTTCTTATGAAAGGGATGCTCGTATTAACTTCAGAGGGGGCTCATTTGATTGGAAATTGAAAGGTCTAGTTCAATTTTCAAGAGTCAAAAGATATCCGAGGGCAACTAGCCCCCTCCCCCACACACCCTTTTTTCCCCAATCCCATCCGATAAATTTTTTATAATAGCCATTTCATTAAAAATAATTCAAAGGTCAGATAAGAAAAATTCCTGTGTCGACGGAACCCGCCAGGGCCAGGAGGCAGGCGTTATGAGTAATGCTCTATGGGCATATATGGTTCTTATGGAAGGGATGCTCGTATAAACTTCGGAGAGGGCTCATTTGATTTGAAATTGAAAGTTTTTGTTCACCTTATAAGAGTCAAAAGAGATCGGAGGGCAACTAGCCCCCCTCCTCCACGCCCTAAATGCATCAGATAAAAATTTTGAGATAGACATTTTGTTAAAAATAGGTCAAAGTTCTGATAACAAAAACTCCGGTGTCGACACAGCCCCCCAGGGCCCGGGGATAGGCGTTATAAGTTATGCCCTGGGGGCATATATGGTTGCTATGGAAGGGATGCTCGTATAAAATTCCTAGAGGGCTCATTTGATTGGAAATTGATAGTTGTGATTCAGTTTTTAAGAGTAAAAAGTCATTGGAGGGCAGCTAGCCTCCCCCCACACTCCATTTATTTTTTTCCCAGAGGCACTTCCTATAGAAGGGGTCGTCGTATAAACTTCAAAGGGGGCTCATTCGATTGGAAATCGAGAGTTCTAGTGCCCTTTTTAAGAGTCAAAAGTGATCAGAGGGCAACTGCCCCCCCCCCGCCAAAGCCCTTTTTCCCCAAATACATCTGATAAAATAATTGAGGTAGCCATTTTGTTAAAATAGTTCAAAGATCATATAACGAAAACTCTTTTACGTAAGGTCATTTCGTTAAAAATAGTTCAAAGATCAGATAAGAAAAACTCCTGTGTCGATACCCCCCCCCCCCTCCCAGGGCTGGGGCAGGCGTTGTAAGTATTGCTCTGGGGGCATATATAGTTCTTCTGGAAGGTATGCTCGTATAGACTTCAGAGAGGGTTCATTTGAATGGAAATTAAAAGTTGTAGTTCATTTTCTCAGAGTGAAAAAAGATCAGAGGGCAACTAGCCCCTCCCGCCCTCCACGCCTTTGGGTATATTGGATGGATAAACCCATCCGATAAAAATTTCAGGTGACCATTTTGTTAAAAATAGTTCAACCATCAGATATTAAAACTCCAGGGTCGACACAACCTCCCAGGGCCCAGGGATAGGCGTTGTAAGTTACTCTGGTTATATATATGGTTCTTATAGAAGTGATACTCGTATAAACTTCAGAGAGGGCTCATTTGATTGGAAATAGAAAGTTCTAGTTCACTTTTAAAGGGTCAAAAGAGACCGAAGCTTAATCTAGTCCCCCACGCCCTTTTTCCCCAAACCTATCCGATAAAAATTTTAAGATAGCGATTTTGTTAAAAATAGTTCAAACATCAGATAATAAAAACTCCGAGGTTGACACAAACCCAATTTTTCACTTTTATATTGTTACTTTGATATCAGTTTTGTTACTTTGATGAATATTTGATTTTTTTTAAAGTTTGATTTTGAAATAAGGAATTTTTTAAAATTTGAAATTTTTGCAATCAAAAACGAACAAAAATTAATTAAAAATAAGTTTCCGAAAAATAAGTTTTTCAAAGAAAAGTAAAGGCCGTTTTGAACTTAAGCTCAACAGATACAAATACCTTTTAAAATTCAAACTCAAAACGACCAGAAATTACTATTAAAGAATAAATGAAACCCAAAACGAACAGAAATTAAATAAACTATCATAGCAAAAACATACAACAAGTAATAATATAAATGAGTAAATAGACCTTAAAGCGAGTAATGCTTAGATTGAATATGAATATCAAGCTTAAAACAAAAAAAAAATATTTTCCTATTGAAGTACAAATGAAACTTAAAACGAACAGAAATTAAATAAACAATCAATGCAAACAAACATACAATAGATATTAATGTAAATTAATAAATAAATCTTAAAACGAGTAAAACTTAAATTGAATATGCAAATCAAGCTTGAAACGAACAAAAATCACCACAAACAAGAGTTTGGGTATGACCTCCTTCTCTCATGTAAAAATCTAAAACCTACTGCGTCATTGGCGCTTTACTGAAAACTATATGCGTCTTGAACAGTCTTGGAAATTATAAACAACATCAAATTGAATATTTGATGTATAATGATATTAATTGTTGAAAGATCCATCAGTTCAAGAATTTATTTCACTGTAATTGTATTTTTATTTTTAATACTGTAAGAACTGGAAAAGAAAATATTGGTGATATAATCCGTTTTCAGTTAGGCGCCAATGACGCAGACGGCTTTTGGTTTTTATTCACAGTTAGGAAAGGAGGCAGTATCCAAACACTTGTTTGTAGGGAAACTTTATTCGTCTTTAACAACTTTAAAAAGAATTAATAAATTAAACTGAATGTTTGATGTATAATGATATTAATTGCTGAAAGCTCATCAGTTCAAAATGTTACTATAATTTTAATGTTTATTTTCAATATTAAGTACAAAAGAAAATATTAGTCATAAAATTGGTTTTCAGTAAAGCGCCAATGACGCAGTAGGTTTTAGACATTTACAGTGAGAGAAAGAGGTCATATCCAAAGTCTTGTTTGTGGTGAATTTTGTTCGTTTCAATCTTGATTTGCATATTCAATTTAAATTTCACTCGTTTTAAGATTTATTTATTAATTTACATTAATATCTACTGTATGTTTGTTTGCATTGATTGTTTATTTAATTTCTGTTCGTTCTAAGTTTCATTTATACTTCAGTAGGAAAATAATTTTTTTCGTTTTAAGCTTGATTTTCATATTCAATCTAAGCATTACTCGCTTTAAGATCTATTTATTCATTTATATTATTAATTGTTGTATGTCTTTGCTATGATTGTTTATTTAATTTCTGTTCGTTTTGGGTTTCATTTATTCTTTAATAGTAATTTCTGGTCGTTTTGAGTTTGAATTTTAAAAGGTATTTGTATCTACTGAGCTTAAGTTTAAAATGGCCTTTACTTTTCTTTGAAAAACTTATTTTTCGGAAAGTTTTTTTTAATTAACTCGTAAATTTAGCGGGGGTCATACCCTTATCACTTTCTCGAAAGAAACAGAAGTCGACTGCATAGGAAAAAAAACGGATTAAAGCCAAAGTGGTGGACCTGTAACACAATTAGAGGGGATATATAGTAGAGTAAACGTTGATATTTTGTGTTGGGGGGGGGGGGTAGGTCTTGCTTTGTGTTTTTGCCTTAATTTAATTTTTGTAAATTTATCAAAAGAGAAAGCGAGAAGAATGTCCCGAAAATTACACAAAATAGATTACTACAACTCGAAAAATACGAAGTTTTCTGTAGTATTTAAGGAGCTTTTTGCTAGATGATTAGGGGAGGGGCTTCAGACTCCTAGCCTTCTTGCTGTGCTATTTTTACTGGAAAATAAGAAGTGTGATATATCTGATCATATCCCGTTTCTGGGTTCTTATTGCTCTTTTTTTCTTTTTTTATCCACTGTTTTTTTTTCTATCGCATTTTAAGTTTGTTTTGTATTTTAATTATGTTCTGTTGGAGAAAAACTCTTTCTTCAATAAGTCTATCATGTTACTTACCCTTACTTTTCTGTTTCTTTGGCACTTTTGAACCATTTTGCCTTTTTGAACCATTTTCAGTTTTCTTTTCGTGATTTTTTTTCACTTTTTAACTTTTAAGCTAAGGCTCCTGTAGTAATTAACTCATTTGCTTTCTTTTTTAGAATTTGAATTTGATAAGGAGAGGGCAATTATGAGAGCTGAAAGCCAGCAAATTTGCACTGAGCAAGGTGCTAGTCCGAATGAGAAATATGCAGTGGAAATTATTTTCATTTGCCCTGACGATGATATTGTAAGTACATAATTTAAACAATTCTAAGAGTTTTTGTGTTGTTTCCTATCTCGTACGTCACTACGTAGGACTTTTGGATCCTCTTCCCTCTACTATATGCTCTGATCATGATTCTATGAGTTCATTATTCATTCTATGAGTTCATGATTCATTTGGACCCTCTTCCCTCTACTATATGATCTGATCATGATTCTATGAGTTCATGATTCATTCATTAGTTAGACGATTCCAAACCTTTTTTTTCCAATAAGCTTGGATCAATGCCAGAAGTAATGATTTTTCGTGATTTTTTCAATTATAACTTTTTATTGAGTTAATACCCTAATGATACGAACACTAAAAATTCGAAAAATTAACCCTTTGGATTCCTTATTTGTAGCCTAAATTTTGCTAGTGCTTTTTTTCTTCCAAAGAGTCAGGAGGCTATTCATTTGTAAATAGTCTAAAAGTGGTAAACTGGCAATTCATATTCGTAATGATCTTTGATGATGAGTGTGAGTTCACAATTATTCTAACAATTCTACGCAGTTTTTTACAATAAGCTATTTGGCTCCAGAAGTAATGGTTCGCCGCAGTTCAGGCCAATAATTTTTTATATGGAACTAGTACCTGAGTTATATAAAGACTAAAAGCCAAAAGTCAGGTGTTTCAAGAATCAGGAGGCTATCCAGTTTTATTTAGCCTAACTTGGCAAATTGGTAGTTCAACTTGGTAATAGCCTTTGAAGTATGCTACCGATAAAAAGGAAGAAAAAAATGGAAAAGAAACAATCTGGATATGCACTATTGAGTTTGCAAAACTAAATATTACCTCCTATAGTGACTGGTATACATTCAAAAAGTTTCAGGGAATGCCCAACCTCGTCTTCTTTTTTCTGCTTTTTTTGTTTTACTTAATTATTGGTTTAAACTCCGCTTGAAGGAGTATAGAATTGACATTTCAACCAGGAAGGGTATATATATGCATATATATATAATGTATATATATTATATATATATATTATATATATATTACAATATAAATATAATATATATATATATATATATATATATATATATATATATGTATATATATATATATATATATATATATATATATATATATATATATATATATATATATATATATATATATATATACAGAGAGAGAGAGAGAGAGAGAGGAGAGAGAGAGAGGAGAGAGAGAGAGAGGAGAGAGGAAGAGAGAGAGAGAGAGAGAGAGAGAGAGAGAGCGAGAGAGAGAGAGAGAGAGAAGAGAGAGGAGAGAGAGAGAGAGACGAGAGAAGAGAGAGAGAGAGAGAGAGAGAGAGAGAGAGGAGAGAGAGAGAGAGAGAGAGAGAGAGAGAGAGAGAGAGAGGAGAGAGAGAGAAGAGAGAGAGGAGAGAGAGAGAGAGAGAGAGAGAGAGAGAGAGAGAGAGAGAGAGAGAGAGGAGAGGAACGAGATGGGAGCAGAGAGGAGAGAGAGGAAGAGAGAGAGAGAGAGAGAGAAGAGAGAGAGAGAGAGAGAGAGAGAGAGAGAGGAGCGAGAGAGAGAGAGAGAGAGAGAAGAGAGTGAGGGGGAAGGAGAGAGAGAGAGAGGATGGAGACGAGAGAGAGGGGAGAAGAGAGAGAGAGAGGAGAGAGAGAGAGAGAGAGAGAGAGCGAGAGAGAGAGAGAGAGAGAGAGAGAGAGAGAGAGAGAGAGAGAGAGATGAGAGAGAGAGAGAGAGAGGGAGAGAGAGAGAGAGAGAGGAGAGAGAGAGAGAGATGAGAGAGAGAGAGGAGAAAGAGAGAGAGAGAGAGAGATGAGAGAGAGAGAGAGAGAGACAACAAAGGAATAGAGAAAAAACAGATAATACTCACTAAAATGAGGTAGGAAAGGGAGAAGAGAAAAAAAGTTATAAGGGAAATTCTGTAAAATATAAATATTCCCTCCTGACCAGCACCCCTGACGCTCACTTCCGTGTCCTGTAGCCCATTACTATTTTGTGAAGCAAGCTTAACGAAGTTTATCTAGCAAACAGTTTATCTACGGTTTTTTTTTCGCGAGCCCTCAATTAAATATTGTAAGCCCCGTTCTCAAACATCAAAAACTGTGAGAGTAATTGCGACTCTTTCAGTAATGGATTAGCTCTAATCGGAACGACTTTTTTTTTAGACTAAAAAGTCAAACTTTGTGAGTAACTTACTGGCACGTTTGGCTCGAAACTGACGGTTTTTTGGAGGAGTTAAAGTGATAACTCCACTTCCACATGTTAACCAACTTTCCACATGTTAACCAACATCTTTTATTGTAACTAGGACTATATAAAAATGAAAAAAAAAACAGAATTGCCCCCCCTAGATTTAAAAAATATATTTTGCCCCTCTCCCTACATTTTTGTGAATTAGTGCCACTGGGCACAAGGCAGGAAGTCTCCTATATACCGTTGTGCGTATATGTACAATAGTATATCGCTCTACTTTGTGCTTACTAACGTGTATTTTCTTTTAACATTCCTGATGCAATTAGATATACATTATTTTATTATTATTTATTCTATTATTATTTATATTATTATTTTAGTATAATTTGATGTATAAAGAAGCTTTGGGGTAATACAGGCTGAATATGACATTGTAAGAAAATTTAGGAAGAGCAGAAAAACCATGTAATTCACAGGCTAATTTTTTATAGAGGCTAATTAGCCTCTAAATAGAGACTAACTTTGGTACTTGTATGAATACCCCCTACCTAATATTCTTCATCTTAGTAGAACCTAAGTATAACCGTTTTTTTTGTCAATGTTTTTTTTTTTTATAAACAAATTTGAGCTATATATTTGCACATTAGGCGGGGGGGGGGGGTAAAGTACCTCTGTAGTTTCCAGAATTTGGCTAATAAAGTATTATATTTTTACCATATTTTTTGTATTTTATTAGGATTGAGCGTCAGAGAAACAGACCCGCTATACTGTACCCGATCCCGCCCCCCTAATGTGCAAATATATAGCAAAATTTGTTTCTAAAGTTTTATATTTTACTATTTTTGTTTATTAGGATTCCTTCATTAGGATTGAGTGTCACAGAAACATAAATGAAGAATATTAGGTAGGGGGTATTTCATACAAGTACCCTAATTTTACTAGGTGGGCCAAATGTATGGGTTTGTTAAGCAAACTCATTGTCTCTCTTAGTTTGGGTACGATATATATCTAAAAATTGGCTATCACAAGCCTAAGTGGGTCGAATTCGCGCTTTAGAGTCAATAAACATAGTAAAAAAAAACAAAAAAAAAACAAATGTAACAGAGTTGGTCAGGGAAAAAAAGAATGTTCAGTTCAGTTCAGTTCATTTTATTTAACATCAAAATACATTTAACAAATATGCCAATACCCGCCCCAAGAAAGATACCAAAAAGCACTTGCGACTGGGCGGGTACATACACTAAAAAACAACACACACAAATTACATACAAACACTACAAAAAAAAAAAAAATCAATCAATCTCTCATCAATTCATTTAATAATAATAATAATAAAGATAAATAATAATAATAATAATAAAGAAAAAAAAAAAAAAAAAAAAAAAAAAAAAAAAAAAAAAAAAAAAAAAAAAAAAAAAACTATGAACCTTGACCTAACAAATATTTTTTCAATTTATTTTTAAATAACCCCAGGTGCTCAGCCGCCCGAATGCTCTCCGGAATAGAGTTCCACACATTAGGTCCTGAAAATCTAGTATGGAAGCCGGCCCTGGTTCCACTTCTGTTCGGAACAATAAAATCACTAGCATGACGAGTTTCATAATGGTGCAAAGACCTATTGTCATTAAAATAATCACGAAAAACCTCTGGACTAACATCATTCCAGCATTGATAAGCAAAAATTCCTATTTGGTAGTCTCGTAGCTGTCCTACATTCAACACTTGCAACTTGTTGAAGCAAGCTGAAGTGTTATTTACACCTTCAACATACCCACCAATAAGACGCATCGCTCTATTTTGAAGAGTCTGAACACGTTTAAAATTCACATAGAAATTACTTGCCCATAACATACAGCCATACGAAGCATATGGGTGGATCAAAGCATGGTATAAAAAGCAATAAAACTCTCTGAGGTAAGAAATTTTTAAAACGACGAATCGCTCCAAGGCCACGTGCAACCTTTGTGGCAACAACATCACTGTGGCGTTTCCACGAAAAAATTACAATCAATGTAAAAACCTAAGTACCGGATTTCTTGAACTTGAACTACAGGCTTATTATTAAACAGAATTCTACCATCAATATCACTGGGCTTGCCTACTCTAGAATATACAATAAAATTAGTCTTAGTAACATTAACTGATAACAAACTCAAACTAGTAAAAACATGGAGATTTCTCAGAACACAATTCACTTTCAATACAAGACTATCCAAACAACGACTAGAAAACGTAACTGCAGTGTCATCAGCGAATGACGTTAAGCAACAATCTGGAAGATAAAACCTCATGCTATCCACATAAACCAGATACAGAAGTGGACCAAGGACCGATCCCTGTGGCACACCACACGACACTTGATAAGGGGAAGAAAAAGCATCATCAATCATCACTTTAATAGACCTCCCACACAAATAACTTTCAAACTACTTCAAACTCACTCCTTTAACACCTAAGCATTCTAATCTTTGCAATAAAATTTTAAAATCTACCGTGTCAAATGCTTTCCTAGAATCAAAAAATACTGTTAGGGGGATTTCACCTTTTACTAAACAATTATTTACAAAATCAACAAGATGAATGGCAGCATGACTAGTGGAATGACCTTTTCGAAACCCGAATTGGGTATCACTGAGTAGGCTATGCTTCGTGAGATGGTCATATAGACGGCGATGAATCACTTTTTCCAAAATTTTTGACAATAAAGGCAGTATCGATATTGGTCTCCAGTTACCGGCATCTGACCTGGCACCCCCTTTGTAAAGCGGGATAACTTTAGCTTGCTTCAACGCTTCTGGAAAGGTCCCCGTTTCCATAGATAAATTAATAATATGGAGAATACATGGTAGTATATACATTAACACAGCTTTAAAAGTTCTCAGATTCACGCCATCTATCCCAGCAGAATTCGATTTTATATTTTTCACTATTTTAATCACTTCATCACTTGTACACTTTTCAAACTGGAACTCAACAGTATCTCCACGAGAGTCCACGAATTCCTCGCTAAGAAAATTTTCCCTGTCACACCTTACACTCTCTTGAACAGACGAGCCAACCTGAGAATAAAACTGGCCAAAATGATTCGCGACTACATTTTTATCACTCACATAACTTCCGTTTATATCAATGCAAGGCGACTGACTACTTTTCTGATTTCCCATAAATTCATTAATAACCTGCCATGTGGCTTTGGTATCTCCCTTACTATCAGAAAACTTTTCTTCAAAATACTTCTTCTTTGCTTGCCTTCTCATACTGTTCACCTTATTTCTCACTCGCTTGAACTCTGCAAAATCTGCGTCATCCTGACTATTAAGATATTGCTCATATAACAAGTTCCTTTTTTTTATCATGTCTATTATTGCCTCCGTAATCCACGGCTTGCGGGGATCGTCCCTCTTTTGTTTGGTCAAGCGCAAGGGGCATGTTTTCTCATAAATCGGTTGGAAAATATACATGAACTGATTGTACGCTAGAGAAGAATCACCAGAAATCCCCAGGACCGAGTCCCACTTGATACAGCTCAACTCCTCGGCAAAGCTATTCAGATTTTGCTTTTTCAGCTCACGTGTCAGTATTTTTTTAACTGGGATACGTCGTTTTCTAAGACACGTCACATGAGCAATTACCGGAAGATGATCTGAGCCTGGATGTACTATCACATCTGAATAGCTTTGACTCAAATAGCTAGGTCCCACGAAAACGTTATCAATTAAGGTCGCAGAATGAGTAGAGATTCGGGTAGGTACACAAGTTAAAGGGTAAAGGTCACTTGAAATCATATAATTAAAAAAATCCAAATTATCACCTGAAAGATCTAAAAGATTATAGTTAAAATCACCCATACAAAAAAAATCCATGCTTGTAGACAAAACCAACCTCATCAACTCATCAAAACCTGCTACAAACTCATCCAGGCGTGCACTGGGCGGCCTATACACCACACTAATTAAAACTTTCCTTTTTTCAATTTCTAATTCCAAACAAAAACTTTCAATCTTACCTTCTATCCATACACCCAAATCCTCCCTCACCATATACTTCATATTTTTCTTAATCAAAAATCCCAGGCCTCCTCGGTTCATAGTTGATCGGTTCCTTACCTCAAAATCATATCCTGGAAAAGAAAAAGCCGAGAGAGATTGGTCAGAACTCAAAAAAGTTTCACAAATACCCATTATATCAAATTTTGAAGAAGATATCTCAATCATCTGCAGAACATCTAAATATCCCGTAGTAAGGTGGCAATTCCACGTGCAAAAGACACAGCGACATGTCTCCACTAACTTGCGACGGCAATATATAAGAAACTCTCACGAAGAGGCTTTGAATTAATAATAGGCAAATCATCACTTCCAATTTGAGCCTCTAAATGATCTTCAATACGGAGCGGATTACGCATAAATCTATTCAATGAAGAAAAATCATTCAACATAAATAAGGAAATAAATAATTTCTCTTAATCTAAAAAAAAAAAAAAGAAAAGAGAAAAAAAAGAAAGAAAAAAACAAATAAAACAAAAAAAAAACACAAATAATCAACATTTACTAAAACACTAAAGAGTGTCAACAAGTGAGCAGATTCGTGTTGGGTGGCTATCACCCTGCTCACGTTTGTAAACACGGCCACGATCAGACCACACGTTTTTTACACCATATCTGTTTCTCGCACCTTCAAAAATCGCTTTTTTCATTTTCGTAAGATATTCAGTGACGAGTACACCTGATTTCGCCAGCTTTGATTTCGCTCTGAAAATATTATACGCCGTATCTTTAGTTGCAAATTTAACGAGAACTGGCGCAACAGTCGTAGGTGTCTGGATATTCCGGGCAGCGTTCGGAAGTCTAAAACGGTTCACAGACAACAACTGTTCTTTTGACAACAACTGTTGGAAATTTGTACTCTCCTATCCTTAAGGGTGACCAGATTGGCTCTGCAAAAAAGAGAGATATAATGGACATTCACCTTATTGAAGGTAATGCATAGGAATCTTTTTTGGACTGTCTCTATCTGTCCGGTTTTTCATTGGAGATATCAAAGACGAGAGGTGTTCTCTTGGGCTGGGCGTACAAATGAGAGGAAAATTCAAACAATCGAATTTAACACATTTAAATGGACCTTCTAGGAAGCTGGCATTGCGTTACCCATGTGGATTTTTATTCTTGTTTCTAAAGCGGGCTACTTTGCTAAAAGTCAGCAAAAAAAAAGGACTACTCTACTAAAAGTCGGGTAAAAAGGGCTGCTTTACTAAAAGTCAGCAAAAAAAGGACTACTCTACTAAAAGTCGGGTAAAAAAGAGCTGCTTTACTAAAAGTCAGCAAAAAAAAGGACTACTCTACTAAAAGTCGGGTAAAAAAGGGCTGTTTTACTAAAAGTCAGCAAAAAAAGGACTACTCTACTAAAATTCGTTAAAAAAAAGGGCTCTGCTTTACTAAAAGTCAGCAAAAAAAGGACTACTCTACTAAATGTCGGGTAAAAAAGGGCTGCTTTACTAAAAGTAGGCAAAAAAAGACTACTCTACTAAAAGTCGGGTAAGAAAGGGCTGTTTTACTAAAAGTCAGCAAAAAAAGGACTACTCTACTAAATGTCGGGTAAAAAAGGGCTGCTTTACTAAAAGTCGGCAAAAAAAGACTACTATACTGAAATTCGGGTAAGAAAGGGCTGCTTTACTAAAAATCAGCAAAAAAAAGACTACTCTACTATTAACTACTAACTACTACTACTACTACACTAAAAGTCGGGTTAAAAAAGGGCTGTTTTACTAAAAGTCAGCAAAAAAAGGACTACTCTACTAAAATTCGTTAAAAAAAGGGCTGCTTTACTAAAAGTCAGCAAAAAAAGGACTACTCTACTAAATGTCGGGTAAAAAAGGGCTGCTTTACTAAAAGTCGGCAAAAAAAGACTACTCTACTAAAATTCGGGTAAGAAAGGGCTGCTTTACTAAATTCAGCAAAAAAAGGACTACTCTACTAAAAGTCGGGTAAAAAAGGGCTGCTTTACTAAAAGTCAGCAAAAAAGGACTACTCTACTAAAAGTCGGGTAAAAAAGGACTGCTTTACTAAAAGTCAGCAAAAAAGGACTACTCTACTAAAAGTCGGGTAAAAAGGGGCTGCTTTACTAAAAGTCAGCAAAAAGGACTTCTCTACTAAAAGTCGGCTAAAAAAGGGCTGCTTTAATAAACGTCAGCAAAAAATTACTACTCTACTAAAAGTCGGCTAAAAAAGGGCTGCTTTTCTAAAAGTCAGCAAAAAAGGACTACTCTACTGAAAGTCGGGTAAGAAAGGGCTGCTTTACTAAAATTCAGCAAAAAAAGGACTACTCTACTAAAAGTCGGGTAAAAAAAGGGCTGCTTTACTAAAGTCAGCAAAAAAAAGGACTACTCTACTAAAAGTCGGGTAAAAAAGGGCTGCTTTACTAAAAGTCAGCAAAAAAAAAAGGACTACTCTACTAAAAGTCGGGTAAAAAAGGGCTGTTTTACTAAAAGTCAGGAAAAAAAGGACTACTCTACTAAAAGTCGGGTAAAAAAGGGCTGCTTTACTAAAAGTCGGCAAAAAAAGACTACTCTACTGAAAGTCGGGTAAGAAAGGGCTGCTTTACTAAAATTAAGCAAAAAAAAGGACTACTCTACTAAAAGTCGGGTAAAAAAGGGCTGCTTTACTAAAAGTCGGGTAAAAAAGGGCTGCTTTACTAAAAGTCAGCAAAAAAGGACTACTCTACTAAAAGTCGGGTAAAAAGGGGCTGCATTACTAAAAGTCAGCAAAAAAGGACTACTCTACTTAAAGTCGGGTAAAAAAGGGCTGCTTTACTAAAAGTCAGCAAAAAAGGACTACTCTACTAAAAGTCGGGTAAAAATGGGCTGCATTACTGAAAGTCAGCCAAAAAGGACTACTCTACTTAAAGTCGGGTAAAAAAGGGCTGCTTTACTAAAAGTCAGCAAAAAAGGACTACTCTACTAAAAGTCGGGTAAAAAGGGGCTGCTTTACTAAAAGTCAGCAAAAAAAGGACTACTCTACTAAAAGTCGGCTAAAAAGGGCTGCTTTACTAAAAGTCAGCAAAAGAAAGGACTACTCTACTGAAAGTCGGGTAAGATTGGGCTGCTTTACTAAAATTCAGCAAAAAAAGGACTACTCTACTAAAAGTCGGGTAAAAAAGGGCTGCTTTACTAAAAGTCAGCAAAAAAGGACTACTCTACTGAAAGTCGGGTAAGAAAGGGCTGTTTTACTAAAATTCAGCAAAAAAAGGACACTACTAAAAGTCGGGTAAAAAAGGGCTGTTTTACTAAAAGTCAGCAAAAAAGGACTACTCTACTAAAAGTCGGCTAAAAAAGGGCTGCTTTACTAAAAGTCAGCAAAAAAGGACTACTCTACTAAAAGTCGGCTAAAAAAAAGGCTGCTTTACTAAAATTCAGCAAAAGAAAGGACTACTCTACTGAAAGTCGGGTAAGAAAGGGCTGCTTTACTAAAATTCAGCAAAAAAAAAGAACTACTCTACTAAAAGTCGGGTAAAAAAGGGCTGCTTTACTAAAAGTCGGCAAAAAAAGACTACTCTACTAAAACTCGGGTAAGAAAGGGCTGCTTTACTAAAATTCAGCAAAAAAAGGACTACTCTACTAAAAGTCGGGTAAAAGGGGCTGCTTTACTAAAAGTCAGCAAAAACAATTACTACTCTACTAAAAGTCGGCTAAAAAAGGGCTGCTTTACTAAAAGTCAGCAAAAAAGGACCACTCTATTAAAAGTCGGGTAAAAAAGGGCTGCTTTACTAAAAAGTCAGCAAAAAAAAGGACTACTCTACTGAAAGTCGGGTAAGAATGGGCTGCTTTACTAAAATTCAGCAAAAAAAGGACTACTCTACTAAAAGTCGGGTAAAAAAGGGCTGCTTTACTAAAAGTCAGCAAAAAAGGACTACTCTACTGAAAGTCGGGTAAGAAAGGGCTGCTTTACTAAAATTCAGCAAAAAAAGGACACTCTACTAAAGTCGGGTTAAAAAAGGGCTGCTTTACTAAAAGTCAGCAAAAAAGGACTACTCTACTAAAAGTCGGGTAAAAAGGGGCTGCATTACTAAAAGTCAGCAAAAAAGGACTACTCTACTTAAAGTCGGGTAAAAAAGGGCTGCTTACTAAAAGTCAGCAAAAGAAAGGACTACTCTACTAAAAGTCGGGTAAAAAAGGGCGGCTTTACTAAAATTCAGCAAAAAAAGGACTACTCTACTAAAAGTCGGGTAAAAAAGGGCTGCTTTACTAAAAGTCAGCAAAAAAGGACTACTCTACTAAAAGTCGGCTAAAAAAGGACTGCTTTACTAAAAGTCAGCAAAAAAGGACTACTCTACTAAAAGTCGGCTAAAAAAGGGCTGCTTTACTAAAATTCAGCAAAAGAAAGGACTACTCTACTTAAAGTCGGGTAAAAAAGGGCTGCTTTACTAAAAGTCAGCAAAAAAAGGACTACTCTACTTAAAGTCGGGTAAAAAAGGGCTGCTTTACTAAAAGTCAGCAAAAGAAAGGACTACTCTACTAAAAAAGGGCGGCTTTAGTAAAAGTCAGCAAAAAAAGGCTACTTTACTAAAAGCCACTTAGTAAAAGTTAGCTACTTTTACTAGGGATCTTTGAAAAATAAACAATGGAAAGGTAATTTTTCCTACTTGGTATTGAGGTAAAAATTTCATAGTGGATATGAGGTAAAAAAAATAGTTTGAGCCCCTAATTGTTTTGATTTTTTTTATTTAACGGAAAATATGATACCTTAGAAATAGGGTCAATTGTCTGTTAGTTTAATTCTTTTCTTCTATTATCTTCTTTTTCTTCTAACAAGACCGACAGGACACTTTTTTCACTCTCTTCTTCAACGGCATGTAGACCTCGAATATCTTGGCAAACACGTCTTGCATGTAATCTAAACACTCAGACAGCTAATGAGACCTTGACTGACAGCACTGGTGACATAGTAGGCTCAAAATGCTCAGTGGTAATCCAAAGATCGGCTATACATATCACATTGAAAAATTGGCACAAATTATTACTAAGAAGACTGATAGAGGAGAATTCAACGTAACTGTGTGCAAAGGGGCTGAGTTTACTTGTGGAAAAGGTGTTGGGGGATGTCTTACTAACGGCAGTTCATCTTTCAGTTATGGTAAGTAATGCCTCTTTTGGTTCATGTGCTTAGCAATAATTCTTTTTTACTTCGATCCTGATCGTTGCCTTTTGTGTTTTATTTAGATCTTTGAATAATACACTCCTTGTGTAAACATTTATTGGTAGACATTCAAATATTAACAATCTGTTAATTTTGGAAAACGCTGCACTTTTAAAAATTGCCCAATACAATGAACTTTTCTGCCATGCTGTTCTTTTTATGTTTTATAGAGTATTTTAGAGTATAGAATATACTTTATATGTTATAGAGTATGTTTAGAGGATGTTTTAGAGTATGTTTATTGAGTATGTTTAGAGGATGCTTTAGACTATGTTTGCACCTTGAGCTACGTTGGTTGACTATAATTGACTCTAACTACAGTCAAGTCAACCGTAATTTTACTTCTGACTACATCTGAAAGCCAAAAATCTGCTTCTTATTCAGTAAGGCAATTTCAGATTGCGTGACAAAATGTCCTGGGGAACTAAAAATTGAGTTTTTTTTAAATAACTAAGGACCACCTTTGTCAGAAATTCTAAGTCCCGCAAGTGAAATTTCCAACATCCCTAAGTAACTGAACTGGCACAACTCAGTGAAAGGAGTTACGAAACATCTGTTAGATTTTGTGAGTAAAAGGACTAGAGTAGGTTTGACGACGGAGGGGAAAACGCTTGAAGTTGACAGTGGTTCAACTTTTGTCAAATACAGTCTAACGTCTGAACGCACTCTCACTAAAGATATTTCATCTTGCAGCTACGGTAGGTAAAACCTCGTTTGATTCAGGAAGCTGATCAATATTTTATGTTATATTTAGATATTGATCATAACAATTTCAGTTTTTCCTATATGTTGGTCAAGTCGTTTATTACAAAGATATTGGTATGCAAAATTTACAAATACAGAGCTTCAAAATAGATATCGTAAATAAAAGCTGAGGATCTGGAAACCGAATTTATTTTTATGACTTTCTTATTTACTTCGTGTTTAAGCATGCCCGGACTTGATTGGCAGTTTTTAAAGCTGGCTCTCTGGTGCCAGTTCCGCCAGATACGTGTTTAAATTACTGAATTTAATTGAAAAAAGGCCGTGTAAAAACGTTTTTTTGCTTAGAAATAAAAATTATAAAGCACCATTATTTCTCGATCTTTTCACTTAGCTTATTAAATTTTTTTCCTGCTTTATGCATCAAATGCTATTACACCAATTTTGTACTGAAGATCAACGCTATATGGCAAATAACGTTTTTTTTTATTATTGTTATGAATGCGATTTCACCATTTTATTACACATAATATATTTGGCTGGATATTCACTGTCCAACCTAGAGACAGAAGGAGGAAGGAAACTATAAAATAAGGACAAAGGAACTATAGGAAACAAAAAAAATTGAACAACTTTGAAAATAAGTTTATGAGAAACAATACCTCATCAAAGCGGTTTGTCTATCCCAAAGAGAATGGGAAATTGGTAAGGGTTGAAATTTTGGTGATTTAACATTTTTGCAACAGTACTTAGAAGAACTTAAAAAAGTGGAAACTGACTTGATTTTAATTTAATGAAGTTTTAATTTTGATTAAACTTTAATGCTTGAAGTTTTCTGAAAGATGGCAGATACTCCTGTTTTGAACTATTTTCATGCTTCTAAAATAGTTAGGGCTAAATAGGCTAAATTTGTTAGATTAATTTGTTGAAAATCAACTTGTTTCAAATGAAATGTACATATTGTGCCCTTTTAGCTAAAGCGGTTATTTTTACCATAGGGCTATGTTCGTTTTTTCTACCGATTCTTTCTTCCACTTTTTCAAAATTTTATGCTTAATGTTCGCTTTGCAGGCTGAGTTCCTCCTGTTTAACTGACCGGACCCCATCCAGTTTTGAATTTCTTGATCTCGATTTCTAACAAAACTATTAAAAGCAGTTTTTTTTTTTTTTTTTCTGGTAATTATTAAGAAAGATTAAACCAGTCTACCCGGTTGAACGATGATGAACCACTATCATTTGACCAACTTAAGTAATATGTTTGAAACTACTGTGCCCTTATTATGCACGGTAAAATTCTCAAACCACTAATTTAGCATTTAAATTAGAGATACAGGCTACATTTGTGAGTCTATAAATATGTTTTTAGGCTATAAAATATGTTTTTAGGCTATATATGTTTTTATATATATGTTATATATGCTATATATGTTATATATGTTTAATAGGCTATAAATATGTTTTTAAAAAAGAGCAAAAAAAAGAAGGAAGTAAATGCTCTAACTACCAATTTAGTACATACATCAGAAACACAGGCTAAATTTTTGAGCCTTAGATTCTAGATATGTATAAAATAACAAATGATGGAAGAAAATACTCAAACTACTAATTTAGTATGCATGTCACAGTCACAGGCTTTACTTTTGAGCCTTTCATGTGCCCTTTGCCCTATATATATCCATATCTAACATGGTAAGTATTTGGACAAAAGAAGTAAAATTATTCTCTTTTCATTTTCTGCGATACTATATCCATGTTACATCAATTCTAGGCTCTAAACATGGTAATTTTTTCAACAATAGAAGTAAAATTATTGTGTTTTATTCTCGATGTTGCTGTATCCATGTCTAACATGGTAATTTTTTGGACAAAAGAAGTAAACTTACTTTTTTTTATTTTCTACGGTGCTATATCCATGTTACATCAATACTAGGCAGATTCTAACATGGTAATTTTTCGACACAGGAAGTAAAAGTATTCTCTTTTTATTTTCTGCGGTGCTATGTCCATGTTGCATTAATTTAGGCAGATTCTAACATGGTAAATTTTTCAACAAAAGAAGTAAAATTATTATCTGTTTATGTTCTATGGTGTTCTATATATATCTAACAGGGTATTTTTTTGGACAAAAGAAATAAAACTATTCTCTTTTTATTTTCTGCGGTGCTATATCCATGTTACATCAATCCTAGGCAGATTCTAACATGGTTCTTTTTTCAACAAAAGAAATAAAATTATTGTCTTTGTATGCCCTATGGTGCTATATCCAATTACTAACACGGTAATTTTTTCGACCAAGAAGTAAAATATTCTCTTTTATTTTCTGCGGTGCTATATCCATTTTACATCAACTCTAGGCAGATTCGAACATGGCAATTTTTCAACATAAGAAGTAAAATTATTGTCTTTGTATTTTCTATTGTGCTATATCCATGTCTAATAATCAAACTTCAGTCACGTACTAAGTTTTTGGTAATTCTTTGGACAAAAGACGTAAAATTATTCTTTTTTTATGTTCTATGGTGCTATATCTATATCTAACATAGTAATTTTTTGGACAAAAGAAATAAAATTCATCTCTTTTTATTTTCTATGGTGCTATATCCGCGTTACAAAATTCTAGGCAGATTCTAACATGGTAATTTTTTCAACAAAAGAAGTAAAATTATTCTCTTTTTATTTTTATGGCGCTTTATCCAATTCTATTCATCATTGCATCAATTCTATTCCATTGCATCAATGTGAGGTAGATTCTAACATGATAATTTTTTGGACAAAGAAGTAAAATTATTCTCTTTTTAATTTTTATGGTGCTATATCCATGTTGTATCAATTCAAGGCAGATTCTAACATGGCATTTTTTTTCTACAAAAGAAGTAAAAACATTTTCTTTTTATGCTCTATGTTGCTATATCCATATCTAACATGGTAATTTTTCTGACAAAAGAATAAAATTATTCTCTTTTTATGTTCTATGGTGCTAGATTATGGTAATTTTTTGGAAAAAGAAGTAAATTATTCTCTTTTTATGTTCTATGGTGCTAGATATGGTAATTTTTTGGAAAAAGAAGTAAAATTATTCTCTTTTTATTTCTATGGTGCTATATCCACGTTACGTCAATTCTGGGCAAACTCTTACATGGTAATATTTTTGACAAAAGAAGTAAAATTATTCTCTTTTTATGTTCTATGGTGCTAGATTATGGTAATTTTTTGGAAAAAGAAGTAAAATTATTCTCTTTTTATGTTCTATGGTGCTAGATTATCGTTACGTCAATTCTGGGCAAACTCTTACATGGTAATATTTTTGATAAAAGAAGTAAAATATTTTCTTTTATGCTCTATAGTGTTATATCCATATTTTATGCTCTATGGTGCTATATCCGTGTCTAACATGGTAATTTTTTCGACAAAAGAAGTAAAATTATTCTCTTTTTTGTCTATGGTGATCCATATTACATCTATTCTAGGCAGATACAATGACAACCTAATATATAGAAACGGAACGCTTTTATTAAGTTATACCGGAGGAGATGTTTGTGATAGAGACGGAAAGTCAAACAGATCCACCCTTATTCAATTTATTTGTGACACCTCTACCGAAAGTGACTTAACTCTGATTGAGACTCATACAGATTGCACTGCTCATTTTCATTGGAAAACAAATGCCGCTTGTACACCTGGAAGGTACGTTATAAGATTTTTAATTTCAAAAGAGAGGGGAAAGGTGATAATCTTGAAAACCTGGAAAGGAGCTACCTCACTAATGAGTTACGAAAAGGTTTGAATCAAGGTGACTGAAAAGAAAATAATTGAGGAATGCACAAAAAGGTTTGAAATTTAAACAGTAAAATTGAAAAATAAAACTTTTCAAAACAGAACCAAAATTTGCACTGACAAGAATATACTACTACTAACAACTCACCGCAAGCACCAAGCACCTGAGGCCAACACAGCTACGTCCGCTCCTCCTCCATCCCAATGCATTCAAAGCCTCCCTCTTTACACCCTCCCAAGAAGCTGTCCATTTGTAATGCTGTATGCGTAATAGATATTAAAAGAATACATCCACTCATGTGATGGGGGGGGATGATATAATTCATCGAACTTTTGGTTTTCTTTTTCAAAGTTTTGAATGGCTGTAATCCCTTGTTGAAATATATACAAATATTTTTGCAATTACCCGTTTTTGCTCTTTTCGCAATTTAATGTCTTTTCACACTGCAGTCTATTCAAAGATATTTAATTATTACAGCAAGTCTGATTTCTAACAACGACTTCTACTAAGCTTCAAACTTTGGGTTTTTTTTTTAAGGTTTTGGAATTGTTGTAATCCCTTGTTAAAATACTTTTGCAATTACGAGTTTTTTGTTCTTTAGGCAATTTAATGTCTTTTCATACTCCATTCTACTTTAAAATATTTGATTACTACAGCAAGTCCGATATCTAACCACGATACTACTAAGCTTCAAACTTAGGGTTCTCTTTTTTACGGTTTTGGAATCGTTTTTAATCCCTTGTCAAAATATATACAAATTTTTTGCAATTACCAGTTTTTGCTCTATAAACGCAATTTAATGTACTTCTCCATACATGAAAATCTTCAATTTTTCCACATAAGTGTGACAAGTGTGACAACGTCAGAAAAGAACGTATGAAAATAAGAGAAGAAAGGAAATAGTAAATGAAAAATCAAATCAAATCAATTCTTCTCTTGTCTAGAAGAAAGGAAATAATAAATGAAAAAATAAAATCAATTCTTCTCTTGTCATCTGTAGCCAGTGTGGTCTTAGAATGTATTTTTAAAAAAACATGATTTTGAGAACTATTAAATGAGAATAGACTAGAATTTGGCTTAAGGGGATGTGGTTATCTATTGCTACATTTTCAGGTTCTCTTGTCGGTAAATTTTTGCCAAAGGACAAAGGACCTCTCCAGGGGCTTGGTTATCAAGATCAATCTAGAATTTGGTGGTTGACAAGTGACAAAAGTTGACATTTGCTAACGAATGAGTGAAAGCACCATTGTTTTACGAATGCATCACATCTCGACGGAAGAAAAAAAGTACAAGAGAAGGAATTTTCATTGAACTGGCATTTTTATGAAATCAACGAAATCTTATGCGCAGAGATAATTTTTGAGGAGTAACCATCTAGGGAGGGAATCATCCGGGAGGGGCATAAGTGTTATCATCCGGGAGGGGCAAAGTGTTAGTGGCACAAGCAAGTACGGAAAATCATTGAAGTTGAATTCAAAGTGTTTTCTTTGGGGGGGGGTGGGGGATTATTTGGACACTATAAATACGTAAACAACTTAGAGATTTTCGTTGAAAGTCAAATTCAAACCATGTTTTTCTCTGGGTTTACCGGTGACAATCGTTCTAAGATTTTTAATTATGTTTAAAAAATAGAGTGGGGGATTAGCTGGGACACCATAAAGATATAAAAATGTCAAATGCATGGTAAGTTTGAAGGAAACCAGGGGCGTAGTTTGCTATGGGACAGGGGGGCAACATCCTCTCCCAGACCTTGGGCTGCCTCCCCCAAGACCCCAGTTTGCCCCCCCCCTAGCTGAAATTAAGTTTCTTCCAAAATCTCGTCAAAACTAAGATAAACCTGCATAATTCAAGACAACAGAAACAGATCATTTTTCTAGTACATATTTACCTTTACAGTACTTAATACAGTACTTACCTTTACAGTATAAGTTATCTTTATATAGTACTAGTACCTTTATAGTACTCTTAATTACTAAATAGTGCCTATATGATACCAAACGGCTTATTTTTTAGTTTTTACTGTCATTTTTACTTGGTTTGGGAAAAATGGCTCCAACTTGCCCCTCCTCCCCTGTATTTTGATGAAATTACGCCCTGACGGAAACCCTACGGGGCCTTAGCCTAACCTGAATTTGATGACAAGGACCGCTAAGAAATGTTATTTGGGTACAATATAGGGTAATTACATGCACATATTTATAAATTCAGCTAAGAAACTAACCTAGCTATCTTAATCTGAATATGTGAGGGTTTCATTTATCCGTTGACTTGCCTAGAAATGGCTCGCGGATCGCCATATTGCGGGGCACTCTTCCGTTCACGATTTCTGGCAACAAAGCTTTCTTATAAAATTTATGGGAGCTATGGAAACATTTTGTGTTGCCAGAAATTTTTGTTGCGGTTAAGTTTTTCAACGTTGAAATCTCCTTTGCCGAAGTACACAATAAAAATTCCTTTGCGAGGTTGCAACATTCCAACTGCATCTGAGCTTGGGGAAAATAATTATAGTTCCTCTTTAAATGGACGCTTTTTTATTGTCAAGGAAAACACATGTATTTCTCTTAAGCTGGACGGTGGACTTGACCACTCTTGAAGTTGAGCCCTCTGCCGTTCCGTTTTCTGCCCATATTTAGCACTTGAACTATCTTAGAATTTAACTAAGTAGCAACTTAGTGATTCAAGAGATATAAATGATTGTAATAATCAAACAATAGTATCCATTCGAGTTCAATAAATCGAATCCAATTTATGCTCGTGGGTCGTAATTGAAAATTAATTGGGCTATATAAAGTGCACATATCACAGTAACTTGTCTTTCCCTTGCCGAAGTTTACTTAATACGAAGTAAGAAATAAAAAATGTAAAAGAAAATTTATACACAATGCCTAACTATGATATAACTTTGACCTAATTGCTTCAATAAGACACTGAAATATAGTTACCTTTTCTCCGCCAGTCTGTCAATTAAGGCGGGTGACAGCGCAGAAATTCCCAAAGCGGCAAGATCAGTCAAATTATAATTCCTTCGAACGGATTTTCATTATTTTTCGATCAGGTAGACTAGAATATTTTTAGGGACTGACCTTTCCTGTACTTAAATTAGACAATTTTGGTCCGATTAATAGAAAAAACAGAATTCATACTTCCTGATGATGTAAGGTCTAATCAAAACTGAATATCTCTCTATCAGGCACAAATTGAAAGAAATTAAATGGTTTTTCTAAGAAATTCGGGAAATTCTAAATTTTCTGAGAAATTCGGTGTCGACTTTTAGTTTTCTCTCGTTATTTAAATCTATTATCTAAGTTCTACAAGTTATATCAAGGCCGCCAACATAATTCTAAATAGTTTGACCACACAAACTAAAAACGTTTATAATGGACGAAATGGGGCAAGTCTTTATCGTACCACATCCCCTTAAAGAAGCTAGCCTTTTTAAATTAAACTTTACAACGAAGGAAAAAATTTTGAGTGCTGTCTTAAATGTATTAAATCATGATTGAAAATGACAGAAAAGAAAAATTGTAACGCTGTTAATACTTTAATCTTTTTGTTTGTTGTACATAGATCTAATGCCTAATCAGTTCAATTCTAGTTCCAAATTTAAATTTTTGTCCTATTTTTAATTAAATTTTAGTTTTGTTCTTCGGCTTGTTGTTAGGTTTTTCATTTTGTATTACTAGAAATTTCCATTTTTTTTATCTATCAAAATGCCGTTTTTTTACAAAGGGGGTTCTATATTTATTTATGGTTTGGTTGTTAGATTTTTATATAGGTAGTCAATATCTCTACTGACAGAGGCAAACTTAATATTTGTTGAAATGTTGTTTTTATCCTTTAATGCTATATAAAGTGTTGATAACAAAATACCGGAAGAATTTAGAAAATAAAATATGCCTAAAATAAAAGAAAGATGTAGAGGTGCAAAAATGTTAGGTGAAGCGATTAAGAATTCTGGATGTCTTAATTGGGGCATCAACTGAAGTCGTTAAAATATTTGTTCACAAATATATTCTTCTCTTAAAATCAGCTTTTATAAACATGAATTTTCATAAAAATATGCCGGGAAATTCAGAAGATGAATTTTGCCCTAGTGGGTGCAGTCAATCAACTCATTAAACCCAAAATGCCGTCTGTAACCCTTTAAGTGGGTTCAGTAAATGACCTCATTAGACACTTGCGTTCAAAATTCCTTCTGTGAACTTTTAAGTGAGTGCATTAATAACATCATTAAAATATTTATCCCGAAAAATTACTGATTTACAGGAGTATTGGTTGTAAGGCGACAGACGGCAAAGGAAGCACATATGATTTATCGCGTCTGAAATCCGTCCTCGTCAAACCATGAAGCGGAACATAACAACACTAACTACCTTATTAATGTTTGCCATACAGTCATCTTTGGCTATGAGGCTGAGTGTCCAACCTATTCTGCTGCTTGTATGAGGAGTATCACAAATGGAGAATTGAGGTAATTTCCTATTTTTTTTTTAATATTAGACAGGCCTCCCGAATTTGTTATTTAGCATCTAGCACATGCAGTGGTGGTTCTAGGCATGGCAGGGTGGGGGCAGCCCTCACCCCAGATTTTCTGATACCTAACATTAAATTTCTTTTATTTTATGTTTCTACGCTCTTATAGTATACCTTACCCCCCCTCCAAAACTGCTTTTGAAGAAAAGGTTTTGGAGCCAAAAACTGCTACTGAGCTCATGGCATGCAAAAGCAGAATTTTAAACAGAAAATACTCAGCCCTTACGTTCGATATGGTAGAAATTGTGGTTGTAGATCTTTTTATCAAGTTATGAGGAGCTGGAACTTAATTTTATGCCGATTTTATGCTTCATTAAGCCACCGAGTGAATCTCGTTTCTGCCAGAGGATTTTGTCTCAGAAATCCAGTTTTTCTTTCGTAGAAAATCCGCGACATTTATCAAAACCAGTGTCAAATTGGAAATTTCCTTTACTCCATATTAGTATTAAGAAGCTCTTCCACATTGTAAAATGCACCTTTTCTAGCAGCTTCGAAGATACATTGATTTATAATAAACGATAGGCAGCATGGCTTTCCTGAACCCCTTGCATTTTCTCATGCACATAGGAATTCTGTGCTTTAAACAATAACCTTGCATTAAGAGGAGCTTCAGAAACCTCTGTAATATTCTGAATTCACCTCCTTCAGCTGCATTACATATACTTATTAATTATAATAGATGACAGGCGGGCATGGGCAATCGGGAGATCTTTGCACTTTTCATCCACGTAGGAAATGCATGTTATTGAAAAAAAGTAACCTCACTTTAAGAGGGGTTTTAGAAACCTCTGAGGATTTTACACCTCCTGTACTAGTATCATGGATGTATTAGCATAGGCTTTCGCGAGATTCCTTTAATTTTTCATGCACTTACGAATTCCATGCTATTTTTAAAAGTTAACTACATATTAGTGGAGCTTCTGTATCATATCTAATATTGTGAATGCACCTCCTCCTGGAAATTTTCTGTCTAGAAAAAGATCTACATTAAGAGGAGCTTCAGAAGCCTCTCTAATATTCTCAATACATCTCCTCTAACAGTATCCTACCACACCTCCTATACCTTATACACCTCCTACCACAGATTAAGTGGAGCTTCTGAAGCATGTCTAATATTATGAATGCACGTCTTCCTGGAAAGTTTCAACCTAGAAAAATAGCTCTACATTAAGAGGAGCTTCAGAAGCCTCTCTAATATTCTCAATACACCTTCTCTAACAGTATCATAGATATGTAATTTATAATGGATGACAGGCAAGCCTGGGCTTTAGTGTGATTCTTATAACTTTTCATGCGCGTAGGAATTCCACGCTATTTTTTTAGGAACTTCAGAAGAATCTCAATACCATCATTGCACCTCCTCCAGCAGCATCGTATGTTGCTTTAATTTTAATTAAAGCAACTCCTCCTTAAAATAACAAAAATCCTCCTCCAGCAGTATCGCAGTTGCTTTAATTTTAATGGATGATATTATGGATTTTTGTGATTTGCATTCGCTTTTAAAATCAAATCATTTATTGAAAACAAAATATCTTTCAAAGGCATATCCGAACATGGTATCTTTTAGTCAAGCTATCAAAACGCACAAGCTACGAATTATTTAAAGGACGAACAATGGTATGTTTGGCATGCCCCCGCCCAAGGGTTTGGGCCCAAGGTTTCTTTTCAGAGCTTCTTTTGTTATTTTACATTGTTTAGGGAGTCATTCAGTCTCGTGAATCATGAAAACTATGCTAAATTTATTATATGCAGGGGAGTGGGGTGGGAGGGCTCTCACCCCTACACGCGTTGCTGTCTGAAAATAAACATGTAAAGATTTACAAACCAAAGTTAGTCCTCAATCCTATTGATCATGTCGACTTTAACTTTCAAACACCGAGTTAAATACAAAAATATGTATGGACTGTGTCTACTGCTGGCAATTTTGTGGTAAGTAATAGTGTGAATTCAACCTTTAATGGGAGTTTCATTGGACTTGAAACCTTGGTCTTCGGCATCTGTGTAATAGGAAGGTAGCTCTAATTTCTAAGTTGCAGCGACCAACAGATTCCTGATAACAACTAAGCCCAATCAGAATTCACTCCTAGTGATAACTTGAAATAAATAAAAGATTAAATCAACACGGCTCGCAATGCTGTAGTTAATTACGTCGTATTCACCCGAAATCTTTGAATTGTCTAATTTTATCATGGATTACAGTCTCTTCTTATAAACCTGTCAATTATGGAGTCTATTTGCTGCTATTATATGCTAATTGGAGCGTTAAACCACCTAAGACCAACATGGCTCCCGTTATGAGACATAATACTTTTTCTTCGGCTGCAACTAAACTGTCAGGTTTTGTTGCTAAACTGTCTATAATCAGTCATCTGTAAAATGGAACGGTGTGACTAATTAAATTAATCAAACTAAACTGTCTATAATCAGTCATCTGTAAAATGGAACGGTGTGACTAATTAAATTAATCAACTAAATTGTCTATAATCAGTCATCTGTAAAATGGAACGGTGTGACTAATTAAATTACTCACCTCCTGAAAATATAAAAATGTCAATTCCGTAGTCTAACTACAATTAACCAATGTGGTAAGCCACCTGGGGTGGATTTACACATAGCTCTGCGGGATCCTCCTCGAACACTATTCTTTCTCTCCTCTCGGAAAATTATTGCTCCCTTTAAAGTGCCAGAAGAATGAAAATGAAATCTGACTGTTTAAATTGGTATAGTGAATGTGTTTTTGTGTGTTTAATTTGTGTGTTTAAATTGGTACAGTGAATTGGTAAAGTCAATCTAACTGTTTAAAATGGCTGTCAATGTGTTGGTGCTGTTAAACATTCACAGCCGTATGTGTCTTAACAAAGTAGGAAAAATCGTAAGCTTGACTTTTAATTTGAAAACACCGCCAATTGTAGTTTTTGCTGTTTTTGTAACAGGCATGATGTTAAAAAACAAAAGCGTGTGGAGAATCAGCAATAAATAAGCTAAAAACCAGGGGTGTCATTTGCTATGGGCAGGGGGACAACTGCCCCCTCCAGACCCAAGTTTGTCTCCCCCAGATTTCATTTTGACCCCCTCCCCCCTCGTTGAAATTTTGTTCCTGCAAAAAATCTTGTCAAAATTAAGATAAGCCTGCATAATTCAAGTATCCACAGAAACAGACCAGTTTTCTTTAGTATATCTTTGCCTTTATGGTAATATAGTATTAATTTTTCAGTTTTCACTGTCATTTTCACTTGATTTGGGAAAATTGGCTCCAACTCTCCCCCCCCCCCACCAGGATTTTGAGGAAATGACGTCTCTGCTAAAAATAAACTAAAGCTCTTTGGTCTAATAAATAAGCTTATTACCCAACGTAAGAGAATAGTATTGTCAGGCAGGTATGTATGGGCCAGAGGCCTTTTTCCTCCTAATATATCAGGACTTTTAGGATTCTTACGATAATTTGCAATATTTTGACATATAATTGACCTTTTTTTTTGGCACTTTCGGATTTATCTGGAACGGAAATGCTTTTTGTTCGGGATGGGGGGGGGGGGTACTAAAATAATTTTGGTCGGGTGAAAGGGGGTATATTTTCTACCTGCACTTTTACGACAAATTTACGAGCCAGGGAATTATTTCTTGGAGAGGGGAGGTCAAATCTGGTGAACGCCCTGGCTGCGGTTTGTGTTTGTGTATTTGTTTTTTTTTTTTCTTTTATTCAATTTTCTCTTTTTAGCCTCATGTCTTGTTTCTTATTATGTGATTGGTATTCCAGTAAGCGTTCTTATTTATGCAACAAGCAGTGTGGCGTAGCATTATTTGTATCAATAAATAAGTAGACAGTGCCACCTAGTTATATATAATATGCTAAAATTATATACTAAATAAAAAAAATAAAAATAAATGAAGTACCCGATAAAGATTGTAATATTTATATACAGCAAACTTGGAAGAGCGTCCAACTCTTCGTTACTCATATCAGGTGTTTTTTAGGCCTTCAGGTATTCCCGTAAAGTACTCAAGAGGGTGTAACTGGGGTGTCGATTGGCATTTGATATAATAAACAATATTTCTGTATTACCTGAGACTTAGTCAGCAAAGATAGCTTATCTACAATCAGAAGAATGGTTTCCTCCTCTCCTGGCATTGGTGTAAGGACACTCCCCCCTCCCCCAAAAATGTGACCTGAAAATAAAAAAAAATTCGCGTGTTTTTTTGTGTCTGTACTTTGACCTTTCACATTTTCGCCTTTTTTGCTCTTTTGGATTTCTCTGTAGTCTTATTATAAATAAGCTGAAGTTGTTGTAGCCTAACAACAATTGACTAATGCGTTAAGCCACCACAGGCTGAACTTTGCAGGATCCTCCTCTACGCCACTCTATTTACGCTCTTTCTCTCTTCTTGTGAAATTCTCACTCCCTTTGAAGTACCAGAATATTGCAATGAAATCTGAATATTTGAATGGTTAAGTGTAAACATTTACAATTATAATATTTTCCAACAAATTAAAAAATAATTACAGATTTGACTTTTTTATTGAAAACATATCCATGTGCAATTTGGCTGTTTTTAGTAACAGCTGCCAAATTAAAAAAAATGTATGAAAAACTCTGCAAAAAATAAGCTAAAAACTAATGACAACAATGCAGCTTAAGAAGATATAGTTTTTCTTGGAGATGTTCTTGTCTTTGGGAATCAACAGATTATATTCACTGAATTTTACGGTTTTGTCACAGTTTTGTTACAGTGTTGTCATATTTAGCGAGTTAGCTTTGTCTTATTAATTAAATAGCTTAACGTGGTAACAGTGACAAAAATGTGATACTGCCTTAAAAACTTCAAAGTTTGAAACTACCAAAATAAAATCCCAGTTTTAAGGCATGAATAGTCCTAATTTCTCGATATCTTAAATAGTTTAAATATTTTCCTGTAACTTTTTCTCATTCAATTCGATGGTAAGTATCTTGGTCTTCGTTTACCCCCAACAGGTTTGTCAAAAGGTACAATATTTGTTTCAAAAGGAAATAAATGGCGCGGTTTATTAAGCGAATATGAGGTGCTAAGATTCACAATGAAAATACGTTAGTTTTTTTTAATTATTTTCTTTGTTCTTAGTTATAAGAGCCTTGGCACGTTGGAGTCAACTCCGTTTGTAGATTCAGATGGAATTCTAAAAATCAAGTATACGAATGGTGGAATTTGTCCTGAAGAAAAGCAACAAAGCCTCTCTACTGTTATTGAATTTAAGTGCGCAAAAGGCACCTTGGTAAGTCGATATTTGAATTAGTAAACAACAAAACAACAACATCTTCATTGAATATAATTCATGCCGGTTTGATGACCGGTTACAAACAAAGCATAAATATGCTTGAAAAACGTAACCAGTACACAATTACTAAATTACACAACTAACCAAATCATGACTGAAATAAACACAAATAAAGAACAAAAAAGAGATGTTAATAATAATTACAGAACAATAAATTAAAAAAAAAAGTTATTAACAGGAAAAAAAAATGCTTAATTTGCCCTCTCTCGCAATCCAGTCCGCACAACTGCCCACAAGGAGATACTTCTTTAACCGGTTTTTAAATTGCAGCACTCTTTTCCGCTTCCCGAATTGAGTCTGGAAAGGTATTCCAGACCACCGGACCTGTGTGCTTTGCCACATGGCTAGAACGAACCGTACTTCTTGGCTCACTTACCAGGTCTACTGCATTTCTCGTAGCATATTTGTGATAAAATGAATTAAAACGAAATTATTAAAATTATTGAAAACATCAGGCGCAAAACCATTCAAACTCTGAAACACAAAAAATACCAATTTGAAAATCTCTAGTTTGCCCAACATTTAAAATCCTAAGTTTCCTAAAAAACGGACTCTGTACTTAAAACTCCTGTATCATACTTATCAATTAACATCACTGCTTTATTTTGCTGAATCTGTACTCATTAAAATTGCACATAAAATTACTAGCCCAAATCATACATCCATAATTTATATACGGCGCAATCAAAGAATAATATAAAAGAACTAAAATATGAGAAGGTAAAAAATGTTGAAAACGTCTTAAAATTACAAGGCCCTACCTTACACGCAACCGCATCAGCGTGGTCTTCTCCAGCTGAGGTTCGGATCAAGAATGAATCCAAGATACCGCACTTCCTCAACCTGCTTTAATACAATTCAATTCAAATCGGTTTATTAATACTTTACACTTAAATTACAAATTCTCACAAATACAATTAACAAACAAATTCTGGGTCATAATCCATAATAATTGGCCCTCTAGGTCAATTCTGTTGAGGAAACATTATATCACACTGTTAAATGTATCGCATAGTCGCGGTCCTCCCTGTGCCAACCAGCATGAACTCAAATTACCTCCATACTTTACAAATACCAATAATAAACTTAACTTAAATTTCAAATTCAACGGGATAATACAAGATCTGATATAGCTTATAATTTTATTACAAAAACAAAATGATTAATTTAACATTATAAATTTTTTTTTTAATTATAAATTTTTTTTATACAAAACCATTTATTTTCATTTCATTGGGAAGATTTGAAGATACACCAGTCCGATTAATCGGAATACAATTACTCTTTGCCGCGTTAATGCTAAGTAAGCTAGTTCCTACAAACTCACTGAACCCTTGCAGAGCTCTGTTTGCTTTCTGGACCAATTCTTCAAGAGTCTCCGCTGCCACAACAAGTGTCATCGTCATCGGCGAAAGATGTCATAGACGCACCAGGAATATAGAACCGCATACTGTCGACATAATCTAAATGCAACAGGGTCCTAAGACAGAACCCTGAGGAACCCCACATGAAACAGAAAAAAAAAAACCCAGAAAACTTCTCTCCTAGATTTACTCTCACTGACCTACCATTTAAATATGAACTAAACCAATTCAAACATCTCCCTTTTACACCCAAATCTCTTAATCTATCCAATAAAATACTGAAATCAACGGTATCAAATGCTTTTTTAAAATCTATAAAAATACTAATACAATACTTACCCTTTTCTAAAGCTAATTAAAATTTTCTAAAAGATGTTGCACAGCATGCGAAGTCGAATGGCCCTTTCGGAATCTGAACTGGCCATCATACAACGCATGCCGGCTCGTGAGGTGATCTTAAAGTCTTCCATAGATAACTTTTATAAACTTTCAAAACACTGGCAAAATAGAAATAGGCCCCCAGTTCGATATATCCATTTGAGTGTCCCCCTTTGTAGAGAGGGAGATTCTTTGCTGTTTTCTATAATTTAGGAAAAACTCCCTTATACATTGATAAATTTATTAGGTGCACTATCACAGGAAGAATGCCCACCAGAATTGGTAGAATATTGTTCAAGTTAACACACCATCCAACTCGTTACCGTGTGGATCCAATCGAGCTGATGATCTTTGCTAAAAACAACTTAATTTATGAAATAATACGTAATAACAATGTAGAACAATTGGTCAAATATAATGCAAAATGTTTGATTTCAGGACTTTCGCAAAATTGAATAAAGTCTGGATCCATTTTAGGAGACAGAAAAGTTCAAAATTGTTGAGTATCAATTTTGATACCCGCAAACTGACTTTTGTTTTACTAAATAAAAGGGCACTTTTCTGTTATAGCAACCCCACTCAAGAATTACGCTGTGTCAAACTCGAGAAAAAACTTAGAACCAGTTTTTTCAGCTGTCTGTATTAAGAGACAACTAGCTTACGCTCAGTGAAAAACAAGTGGCGGGTGACAAAATACTTTAGACTTGTATAAGTTGGGCTATATATTTGCACATTAGGGGTTGGAGGGGGGGGGGTTAAAGTATTTGGACAATATGAAGTTAGAAAACAATTCTTACTCCTGAATATGCAGAATAATTATAGCTGACACATTTTGCATGCAGACCTGCTGTACTTTACCCCTAACCCACCTAATGTGCAAATGTATAACCCACACTTTTTTCTAAAGTACTATATTTTCATCATATTTGGTATTCTTCATTAGGATTAACTTAACTTCACTTCTTGAGTGGGGTCGCTATAACGAAAAGTAAATACATTCTAAGACCACACTGGCTAGATATGACTTGAAACTAAGAGAGGAAAGGAAATAATAAACGAAAAAGAAAATTAAAAAAGGTGAGAAAACGAAGATTTTGTCAGCCAGTGGCAAAACATGGAAGACGAAGAAAAAATTCGAAAGGTTATTTTTTTTTTTTTTTTTTATATATATAGCTGAGAACGACTTGACGGAGGTCCTTGTAGAAATATTTACTTGTTCTTCGTCTCATGTTTTGCCACTGGCTGACAAAATCCTCGTTTTCTCACCTTTTTTAAATTTTATTTTTCATTTATTATTTCCTTTCCTCTCTTAGTTTCATATAACAGAAAAGTACCAATAAAAGTATTGCCAGGGCTATCAAACTGTCCCTCAAAAGTATTATAGTAAGTAAGCATGTAAGTAAATTTTATTGCGCTAAAAGCCCTAGAGCTATTGCAATACAAACAGAAAAGAAATTCACTCTTAAGTAGTTTAAATTACAAAAGCATAACATAAACAAAGAAAAACAAAAGTCTTCTTCTGTGCTCTATTGCCAACCTTGGACATTGTCCTAAATGTTTAATACTCGCAAAAATTCATCCCTCTTACATTCACCAGCCACCTCTCATCAAACATACACTTTCTATGCACTTCATTTCTCAACTGACTCAATTCTTCACACTCATAGATCACATGACCCCCACTCTCGTCCATACTTCCACACATAGGGCAAAGTAAGGACTATCTTATAGATAAAAGAGCAAAAAAAAATAAAAAATGATTCTCATTATACATTCGAATTTAAACCTATGTCAAAGCTCAATTTCACAAAACTCATTTCGAGAAATGCTTAGCTCATAGCACTCATCTTACTCATTTATATTACGTGAGATTTCATTTACGTAATCTTAAAAGACAGAAATTGATTCGCTTTACTCAAAAATTCGACCCAGTAAAATTCATGCGTGAATGGTTGATTTTTCACGTTGTTAAAGTTTGTTGGTTTCGTTTTGAAGATAAGTTTTGCATTAGTTAAGTTTTGCGGGAAGCCACGGCCACCTAAATATTTTAAATTCAAGTGTGTGTTGTTTATATGATTTTTCCTTTTTTTGCGCTGGAAAATAAGCAAAACTGATCACGCTTGGTTGAATTTTGTTTTTCTAGTTTTGAAAATTAGTTTTGAATTAGAACTTAAACTCGTGCATTTTATCTGTGAAATCACGAAAAACTATGGAATAAGGATATGCCGAAATATCATTCTCAGTCTGTATTTTATCGAGTTAAATTGTAAATTATACAAAGAGATGAATAAAATAAATAACTGGTAACGGCGCAAATGCTCGAATTCTAAGAAGAATATGGGGGTGGGGCAAGGATTTGTTTATGTTTAAAAGGATAAGGACACAAAAAAGGTAGTTTTCAAATTTTTTGGGGGGAAGGGTTTTGTTGATTCTTAAAAAAAACAGGTTGTGTCAAAACTTGATGAACACATTGTCATTTACATACTTAATTCGAGTGTGTGTTTGGTTTTTTCTGTATACTTTTGTCTTTGCACTGGAAAATAGGCTAAATTGATTGAGCTAGAGACTTAAAAATTTATGCAGAGTAGTTTTCGAACCGTGATCATGGCCTTGGAGGTTATCATGGCCATAAACTAAAAAAAGCAAAACAAAAAACTCAAGAGCAAAGAGCCGCATATAACGCCATTATAAAAGTGCTGAAACTATTTCTAAGCTTGATCATTTTTCCTAATAATGAAGTTTATTTCGAAGCGTAAGCCCCCCTTCCCTTGACCATATTCATCTGATTTTCCTTTAAAGTTCTTACCCTGTTTCCATTTGAAGCACACATCTTATGCTTGCAGTTAAGGGTACAGATTATTCTAGTATAGCCTGATATTGGCTATTATAGCGGCTATTTTTTTTACAAAAGAATTAAAATATCTTTCTAAGGGGCCAAGCCCCTTAGCCTCAACGCTCTTAATTTTTGTTCTTTTTTAGATTACCGCCCCTCAGTTTGTGAATTACAAGGATTGCACTTATTTCTTTTTTTGGGAAGACGAAGCCGCATGTCCATTTAAGGAAGAAGAAACGAATTTAAATAAAGAGGTAAGACCGATGATTAGTGCATGGACTGCCACTGAGACCTAGACAAATCCAAAGATTCAGTAGAGAAAAATTACAGGGTATAAATAACCAATAATAATGAATAATAAAATACCCAATAATAAAAAAATACCCAATGCACTAAGTAACCGTAATAAACATGTTTAATACATTTTTGACGGCATTTTTTAAATATACGTACTTATCCCAAGATGTGAAGCTGAGGAATGAAATTTCAAGATCTTGGGAAAGTGTTAAGAAATGGTTCTCCTGGGATGTATCTAAAGTTTTATTTTGGGTAATGAGGCTTAATACTTGAACAGCCACTCCTGTAGGTAGGGCCTTCACACGGGTATTTCTTCAACACTTTAAAAATTTTAAGTTTCCCCAGGTTTTCTGTTTTACCTGCAAACGGTAAGAAAGACCCTTTGATAAATATATATATCTAAAGGGTAGGTACAATTTCTGGTCACAAGGAATAATATGGCGCTTTTGTCGCCATAGATATATTTTCAAGGCCGTACCCAGGATTTTTTTTCGGAGGGGGTTTTACTCGAAGATTTTTTTTTTCGGGGGGGGGGGAGGGGGTTCACCCCCCCCCCCCCCATCTGGGCACGGCCTTGATTTTTTTGCAATGAATAGGTATTAGTGATCGGCCAATGTTCTCTTTCTGGACTTCAAGGGTTTTTAATAACACCGGCCCAAATGCTCGGGCTTGGCCAGTTTTAACGTATTTCTTCTCAATTTTTCCTGGCAAGGATTCTTTCAGGGACATACGCAGGGGTGGGGATTGGGGCCCTGGTACTTTCCCCTGACATCCTAAATTTTGTCGAATTCCCTGTCACTTGCTATTTTTTATAATTGCCCGCCCCAGAAAGATTCCTGCGTACACCCCTTAGCGCTTTGTATATTATTTTCAAAGGAGATAATTCATTCCTTTGTTTCGCTATGTGAAGCCAACCAAATTTTTTCTTAACTTGGTTGGAAAGTAATCCTTTCTCTGACTGTTTCTACATTTTGGCTTTACGCGAACCTGAAAGATTTGATTTGTTTGATTATAGGTATTTATTTTCAACGTAATCAATTAAGTTCTTCCAAGTAAATTCAATTTTTTATTATTGCAATTCTACCGTGTCTAAACTTCAGCAGGACTGGTTGTATATATGCTATTGTGATGATCAAGTTTGGTCGGTTTTGGGTCGAACACTATAGAAGTTAAGTATTTGTCTATAATTTATCATATGATATATAATTTATAATATAATATATAATATAATTAATTTATCAAATATTGAACCAACGAATATTTTCTGTGCAATTATGTTATACGCCATTGCTGTTGAGTTTGTTTATTTTAGTAAATTTAATTATTCAATTTATTTATTTAATTAATCGTAATTTTTATTATTATCTTTTATTATTTTTTAATCTTAATTTATTACTATTTAATTATCGTTTAACTGCTTATCATTTCTTGTAATTATTTTACTACCTGCTATAATTTCTTGTTGGCATCGACTCAGATTAATGTTAAACAAATACAATCTGTGCCATTATGGCACACAACGATGATATTGAGTCTAATTATTTTAATAGATTTTAATTATTCAATTTAGTTATTTAATTAAACTTAATTTTTTCAGTATTACTTATTATTTATTTATCTTTCGTTTAAGTACGTACCATTTGATGTTACTTGGTGCTAGAATTTCGTGTGGATATCAATTCAAAGTTAAGTTTTTAGTTATTTTCAAATTTACATTATTAAATTTAGTAATGTAAATAAATTGGAATACTGAATTATTTAATTTGTTTAATTTATAGATATAGATAAGTTCCTGATTAATATTCAATTAAATCGTTAAAAATCATTTAATATAGATAAATTCCAGAGTAAGTGCACTTTATTTTTAGATAAATATTTGGTTTTAGGTATTATGCCATGTAGACAGTGTTGGAGGGCATATCGATTTGACAGGCCTAGCCCGAAAATTTGTCGGCTATACAGTTACAAACGATGAAATACCTGAAGCAAAATTTCAGCTCAATGTATGCAAACCTCTCTTAACGGAGTCAAGTGAGTGTGATGGTGCAGCTGCATGCCTTACCTTGAATAGGAAGACTATGGTAAGCGTAAAGAGTAATTGTAAAAAGGACAAACAGTTTTATTTGATAAATGTTTGCTCAGAGTTAAATGAGTTTAAATCTAGCTTGAATTGGATATTATTGAATGGGGGCATTCATTTCGGTGAGGTCCTAATTTATTTCAAGAATTGAATCAGTTTAAAACTTGTCTGACTGGTTTGCTCGAAACCTCTACAGAAGGGTTCTCTGATACGCTGAATCTGATGGTTTAATGGGTTAAATTGGATGGTGACGCAGAACACCATCGTGGGAGGATCCTCTATAGGAGGACAACTGCGGCAGGGCGTAAGATCCAGATCTATGGACAACGGCCTCTGCAAAGGGCTGCCTCGATCCTTTCGGGGTACCTGTAAGACTGGGGATCTTGTGGTTAAACTCTATTCCCACTTGAGGAGTGGCGCCGCTTGAGGAAATCTGAGCCTAATAAACGACACAGTATTCGCACGGGATTCTCATTAACGGATATTCTTCTGGGCTTGGTCTATTTTGACGGGCGTTTTTGGGCTGAAAAACCTCTTTCTAGCTAATTTATCTACTATGGGCTGCCTCCCCGTAGTAGCATAATATTTGTAGGTATGAATGTATAATGAGTCGAAGGTAATAGACTTGGGACTGTCTATGCAGGATTTCGACTCTTGTTGATAGAAGAGCATCGTCAAGTGCTGAAAACCATGTTTGTGACCAGATAGGCCCAGGATTCCTCAAAGTTTCCATTCATACTGGAGGTCTCAGGGATCTCTTGCTGTCCGGTTCCAAGCCGGCTTAAGCTTTTCCGTGTAGACTTGAGAAGATATGTTAATCCTCCGTCCTGCACTGGTATCCAGAATCATTGCTTTTCCTGAGGTCCAAATAATTTCAATGATTTAAAGAACATGTAAATTAGAATTTGGAATGTTACGACGTTAAAAAATGACTATCGTATCGACATTTTGACTGACGAATTCAGACGATTCGAACTAGACTTATTAGGAGTTTTAGAAACTCATATCCCAGGGTAGGAAGCATGAAATTAGGTGATATAGAATATGTTTACTCAGGCAGGAAGGATGGGGCAAATAGACAGGGCTTATGATGAATAATTAAACTGCTTAAGTCTTGTTTAGGCTGGGAAGGTATTAATAATAGAATACTAATTGCTCATTTTATGACTAAAGAATTCAGGGTATCAGTTACAGGAACAAATAGACAGGGTCCCAGGTAGAAATATAGTGTTTTTACTAAGAGATTTTAACGCCCAGTTGGGTAGAAATAGGGATAGATGGTATCCGAGTATAGATAAATTTGATGTAGGAAAAGAAAACTGTAATGACTACAGATTTTTTGCGATTTTGTAGGTATAACAATCTAGTTATAACCAATACCGGTGTTTGGTAATAAAATGGCCCGTAAGTTGACATGGTATTCACGTGATGGTAAGACAGCAAATCTTATTGATTATGTTATTATTATTATTATTATTTATTTATTGCCCGTCAAAAAAAGGTACAAAAGGTACAGTAGACGGAGTAATCACTAAAGAAAACAAAAAGAACAAAAAAAGAAGAAAAAGAAGGACACAAACACACATTGAAAATTCAAATACATGACAACAAAAAAACTCTTCGTTACATTAATACGAACAGTGATTATAGTATATATGTAAAACTATGAAATGATTATAGTAAACCGAAGACTGGCAGGATCAATAGAAGATACTAGGGTGTATAGGAGTGCTGCTTTTTATGTTAAAAGTAAAGATCGCAATTTTAAGCTAAAATTTCGGAAGGGTATCTAACTCCCAGAAAGTTATAATGTTGGTAGACTCCAGGATGAGAATTTGAGAGAACTTTTCCAGGAACAGTTGAATACCAAACTTGAGAGTTTAAAATTTGACAATGTGGAAGATGATTGGAATAATTTTAGAAAAACAATTTGTGAAGTTCTCAGAGAAGAAAGTTAAGACTGCAGCTAGGAATATTAGTGAAAAAGCTTTATGTTTTATAGAGAGGAGAAGGACTTTGTACAAGAATTATCTGAGTGATAGATCATATGAAAACGAAAGGAATGTAAAGAAAGTGGAGACAGGATTAAAATATGAACTAAGGAGGTGTGAAGTGGAGGTCATGGATAAAATTGCCGAGGATCTGGAAGATGCAGCTAGACGACATAATAGTAAAATATTGTACTGGCATGTTAATAAATTGAGACGGAGTAGTCAATCCAGACTTGGCCCAGTTAAAGATAGGATCGGGGCCACAATTAGTGATAAGGAAAGAATTGAAGAGAGGTGGGTGGAACATTTTGAGAATGTGCTAAAGCAAGATACAGTTACTGGAAAAGATATAGAAGAAAATGAAAAAGGTGTGATACCTTGGATGTAAAGGAAGATTTGTTCTGTGTAGAAGAATTAGTGACAGTACTAAAAGAATTAGAGATATAAGGCTCTAGGTGCTGATAGTGTTATGCATGAGTTTCTTAAATATGGTTGCTCTGAGGTTAGAAATTAGTTACTGAAGATTATGAATATGATTTTTGAAAAAGGGGAAGTACCAAATGATTTTAGGAAAACCTTAATTAAACCACTTTATAAGAAAGGTGATAAAAGTGAGTTGGGTAATTATCGAGGCATTAGTCTGGTCTCTGTAGGTAGCAATGATACTTTTTAGACTGAGAGATGCCGTAGACAAAGTTTTAAGAAAAGAACAGTGCAGTTTTAGAAAAGGTAGAGGATGCGTCGACCAAATTTTCACTCTTAGGTTAATAATTGAAAAGTGCCTGAGTTGTCAAACGCCTTTGGTCCTTAGTTTTATAGATTATGAGTAAGCGTTCGATTCTGTTGATAGAAGAGCTTTAGCAAAGGTTTTATCCTTGTATGGTATACCAGACAAATACATTAAAGTGACTAGTGCTATTTATGAGAATAACACTGCTGCGGTTAAGGTAGGAAATGAGGTTAGCAGCTGGTTTTGTATTAAATCAGGAGTTAAGCAGGGTTGTGTTCTATCCCCCTTTGTATGGATTATTTTGATGGACTTTGTTTTAAGGAGCACAGGAAAGGCAATGGGAGACCACGGAATCAAATGGGGAGGAAAAAGTCTCCTGGACTTGGGTTATGCTGATGATTTAAGCATCCTAGAGGAAAATGTGAGCAAATGAATAAACTTTTAGAGGTTTTGCGGGTTCAGGGTGCTAGAATAGGTTTGAAAATTAATGTTAAGAAGTCCAAGTCACTAAGGCTAGGAATAGGTGAAGATGAAAAGGTGACGTTGGGTAATGCAAAGATTGATCAAGTGGGCAGCTTCACTTACCTTGGTAGTATTATTAGTAAAGATGGTGGGAGCAGTGAAGATGTTAAAAGTAGAATAGCCACGGCTCAGGGTGTTTTTTCAAATTTAAAAAAGTTTGGAAGAATAGGAAGATAAGTCTGCAAACCAAGATTAGAATATTAGAAGCTACAGTGATGACAGTAGTCAAATATGGCTCTGAAGCATGGGCTCTTCGAAAAAAGGATGAAGATTTGCTAGATGTTTTCCAGAGAAATTGCTTAAGGATTGTTCTGGGTACCCGGCTGACTGACCGTTTTTCAAACCAATAGGCTGTACGAAAAATGTGTTTAATACCGCTCTCTAGGGCTATAATGAAAGAAAAGTTGAGATGGCTAGGGCATGCTGTGCGGATGAAGGATGACAGATTGCCGAAGATTGTTCTTTTTGGCCAACCGTCTAGGGCTGAACAGAAAGCAGGTCGTCCTCGTCTGGGGTGGGAGGACATCATAAAGAAATATTTAAAGGAAATGGGAACTTCGTGGGAGGGTATAGAGGGAGGTAGCAAATTATTTTGTAATATGATACTTTTTAGACTGAGAGATGCTGTAGACAAAGTTTTAAGAGAAGAAGAACAGTGCGGTTTTAGAAAAGGTAGAGGATGTGTTGATCAAATTTTCACTCTTAGGTTAATAATTGAGAAGTGTCTGAGTTATCAAACGCCTTTTATCCTCAGTTTTAAAGATTATGAGCAAGCATTTGATTCTGTTGATAGAATAGCTTTAGCAAAGGTCTTATCCTTGTATGGTATACCAGACAAATACATTAAAGTGATTAGTGCTATGTACGAGAATAACCCTGCTGCGGTTAAGGAAGGAAATGAGGTTCGCAGCTGGTTTGGTATTAAATCAGGAGTTAAGTAGGGTTGTGTTCTATCCCCCTTTATATGGATCATTTTGATGGACTTTATTTAAGGAGCACAGGAAAGGCAATGGGAGATCACGAGATCAAATAGGGAAGAAAAAATCTCCTGGACTTAGATTATGCTGATGTCCTAGATGAAAGTGTGAGCAAAATGATTTAGAGGTTTTGCGACTTCAGGGTGCTAGAATAGGTTTGAAAATTAATGTTGATAAGACTAATTCACTAAGGTTAGGTATAAGTGAAGATGAAAAGGTGACGTTGGTTAACGAAAAGATTGATCAGGTGAGCAGCTTAATTTACCTTGGTAGTATTATTAGTAAAGACGGTGGGAGCAGTGAAGACGAAGTAGAATAGCCAAGGCTCAGGGTGTTTTTTCACAGTTAAAAATTTTTTAGGGAGAATAGGAATGTAAGTCTGCAAACCAAGATTAGAATATTGGAAGGTACGGTGATGACACCGGTCAAATATGGCTCTAAAGCATGGGCGCTCCGAGAAGCGGATGGAGATTTACTAGATGTTTTCCAGAGAAATGGCCTATGGATTGTTCTGGGTACCCGGCTGACTGACCGTATTTCAAACAGTAGGCTGTAACGGAAAATGTGGTTCAATCCTGCTTTCTAGGGCTATAATGAAAGAAAGGTTGAGATGGCTAGGGCACGTTCTGCGGATGAAGGATGACAGATTGCCGAAGATTTTCCTTTTGGGCCAACCATCTAGGGCTAGACGGAAAGCAGGTCGTCCTCGTTTGGGGCGGAGGATGTCATAAAGAAAGATTTAAAGGAAATGGAAACTTCCTGGGAGGGTGTAAAGAGGGAGGCTTTTAATAGATTTCGTTGTAGGAGGAGCGTGCGTAGCTGTGTTGGGCTTAGGCGGCTTGGTGCTGCGTTGAGTTGTAAGTAGTAGTAGTAATAAGCGACTTAACTGAACTTCTATTGACAATCGATTGCCTGAAGTCAGTTTCGGAGAGTCTGAAGTGAGTTTGGTGGCCTTGGTCGAGGCAGGTTGGTAAATGAAAGAAGGCGATATTGCATTTGCACGTTTCCGTGGATTTTCCTGGTGGCCGGTTCGAATATTAAGTGAATTGACGCCTGGTAAGAAATATTATGGTATCCACCTATAGTGATAGAAAAACCGCTAGTGTTTTGACAGAGAACCTTGCAGCCTGAAATAACAGTTAAAATGGAAACTCTTATTAGTGAGATAGAATCTAAAAGCAACTCAATCAGTCAAAAGTAATATCCCAAAAGAACTTTATAAAGTAAAGCTGACTCAAAATGAACTTGAAAACATTACTGAGGCTGTTTATTCATCGTTTATGCACGAAGTTAAGGTAGTTCTGGATGAAATAATTTGTCGTCTCGATGCTCTCGAGAAAAAAAAAATAGACTCCTACAAACAGGAATTACAAAAAGTACAGGAGCAAATAGATCTTGTCGATCAAAATAATAAATCTTTGTCTTTCTTCATCTATAACTAACCTGGGCTTGAAGTGAACAACCAGACCTCAAATCAAACTCAAAAAGTAACCTTCAAAATTCCCTTACTTCCCAGGGAAATAATAAACACTTGTCAAAACTTCGTGGCACGCGTACTTTCGTAACAGAAAGTTTAACAAAGCGACGCCAAGTAATTCTAAAACCCTCAAATGATTTTGTTGGAACCAGCAATGCTTGGTCTAGCCAAAACCATGTTTTTGTGAAGATAAGTCAAAATATCATGCTAGTTCGAAATTTGGCCCAAGTACTATCGATACCCTGATCTTTTGTGGTTCCTGACGGGAAGATGGTATCATAAAGACGGAAAATAATATGAACATGACGGAACATGATATGAACATGACGGAACGTGATATGATAAAGACGGAACATGATATCAACATGACGGAACATGATAGGATAAACATGCTGCCTTAAATTTAAAAATGGATAGACTTAATTAACTAGAGTCGCAGTTTCTTGACCTATCGAGTTTGAACATTCCCAGTCTATGCAATGAGGTGGCATGATGAAAATTCGCATTTATATTTGAGTGTTAAATACCAAGAAACCAAGAACGTGAAAGCCAGTGACATTTATTGCGTTGCAAAATTGCCCAAATACTCTAGCAATTGCCTATTACAATGTTCAGAGGCTAGAAACAGCTATGGATAGTTTGTGTACAACGCTAATCGAGTAAAATTTTTCTTTTGACATGATAGGCCTGACAGAGACTTTTATAACTGAGGTATCTAGACCCCGGCACCGCGCCGGCGGATCGACCGAACACCACCGACGAGAGGCCCGTTTGACAGCCGCCGAAGTGTCACAATGCTGCCGGCAGAGGCGGCGGCGTTCGGTCGACTTTAAACTAATTTTGTGGCAATTCTTTATTGCGTCAACCGCAAAGTCGGAGCTTTTCCTTCTCGTGTGGTTTAGTATTTCGATTTTCCTGATTAGAAATCAAGCAGGGCTTGCACTATCCCCTAATTTTCGGGTATTTCCCCTAAAATTTATGCGTCAACCCGAAAAAAATTTGGTTCCCCGAATCCCCGAAAATCACGCAATCACGGTGCCAACCCCTAGAGATTTATCACCAGTGACTTTCCCTGCCAAATATTACTTTGCATACCATATTTCTTCACTACTCTCTTGTTCGTTAATTTTCGTCTCTTTTTTTACTTTGCATAAAAACCAGACAGATGCAATATGCAATTGCAAATATTGCAATATACACAGTTCTTCATATGTTGACAAAAAAAGTATTGTCTTTATGAAATGAGTTTAAATCATTTCGAATGCACTTTCCCAATCGCTATTTCTTACATCATTTGTAGTCAAGAATTTTTTTTTTCAAGTTGAATAGAATTATAGAACGCATTCACTACTATACAGCTTCAGCATTCAGTTGGATTTTGAAATTGACAGCCGACAGATTGTTTCTACAGCTGAATTGTAAGTTTGCAGAATTTTTTTTTCTTTTTTGCTATTTTTAGATAAGATTTTCTTAATATTTAATGCTCAATTGTTGAACGCCTTATAGAAAACATTATCTTCTTTCTGAAACATTTTTACCCCCCCCCCCCCTTCCAAAAAAAACCTTCTGTTGAGACAAAATTTAGCTATAGACTAAGCTATGTACAAGGTTGGGGAATTAAAGATTGAAACGGAAGTTAGCCCAAAAATATGATTCATAAATAAATTGTAAATTATTGCCTATAGGGGGGGGGATAGTGGGCTATCATTTTTAAATGATAATGCCTCATTTTTTTATTGAAAACAGGGATCCCAAAAAGATAATTATTTTTATCATTTAAGGTGGAGACAGAAGAAAATGATATCAAATTACCTGGGAAACCATTGAAATATTTTGATAGACCCAGGAACCCCCATTGGGACTTGTTCATTGTGTTTGGTATTTTGCGATTTCTCATACGCTACTGGCCTAATTTGGCTTTTGTGGTGCTCCCTTTTAATTAGATTCTTTGGATCTTATTGAATGCCACGGCAAATCTATGACTCAGTTTTCCAATAATTTGAGGTATATCTGAATAATTTCGACATTTTTTGTTGTTGTCTTTGTACCCCTTTACTCATACCCTCAATTTTTTTTTCAAGGAACACTAAGCTGTTTAGCATTATTTTGCGTGTTTGTTTGAACCATATAGTGATCTAGTTAATTATTAAGTAAATTATTTTTCTAATGTAAAGCTGAGACGGTATCCTATCAAGATGGTATCCAGAGGTGGGGGGGGGGGTAGGGAGGTATTACATTTAAATGATAATATCTCGAAATTTTTTTATTGAAAGCAGGGATGACAAAAAAATAATTTTTTTTTCAATTTAAAGCAGAGACGGCATCCTATCAAGGTGGTATCCAGAGGGGGGGGGGGCATAGGGAGTTATTATATTTAAGTGATAGTACCTTGATTTTTTTTTTATTGAAAGCCGGGATGCCAAAAAGACGAAAAGTTGACAAAAATTAATAAGATTTTCGTGAGTTATACTTGATACAGCACTTCTATAGTTTTATCGTCCAAAGGGAAAGGAACATATGCGCCCAACCCGTTTTCTTTCTTATTGATGAAACGGGTCTACTTTGAAAACATTCATTCAAAAGTACCAGGCAGATTCACACTGAAACGAATTGGTGTGACGAAAGCGATATCGACATCCCCAACTAACGTTGCACTCGAATGATAATGGCGCCCTTGGTCCAGTGCCCAAGTTACATTAAAAGGCCAGGTCATAATAAAAGCTTTCAATTTGGGAGGTTCGAGGAGGAGTCTTTGACAGTCTTATGACCTCAGGGTACTAGATGTTGCAGCGTTCTTACGTATCTACAGTGGTTTAAAAAATTCGATCACCCCACAAATGATTACCAAAAATATGCACAAATATAACACATGTAATATTTGGAATATTATAACACTTTTTTTTTTAAGCTTCGAAGAAAAGCAAAAAGGCTAAATACCCCTAACTACGCTTGAAAGCTATTTTAAAAAGAAACTCTTTGGAGATTTCCATGGATATGACCGTAGCAGAAGCTTTGAGCCTGGGTGGGGATCAAAGAGGAGTCTTTGAGTATTTTGACCACAGGTGACTTATTGTTGCGACTTTCTTAAATTTGGTAATTTTTCTGAGTATTTGGAAATCAAAGCTTAAACTCAATAACTAATACTAAGTGTCCTAACATTTTGCTTGGATTAAAAGTGACGAATTAGGAAGAAAATCCCAACATCTTCCTGGAGCTACTTCAGCCTAATATTATTTCATTTAATTACATTTAAAACGGATGGGCTTTTAATTTTTTTACCTGAGAAAATAGCTGGCACTTCATTTTTTTTTCATACCAAATAAACAATTAAGTGTTTTTTGTTTCATTGTAATTGAAGTGTTCTCATGTATATTTCAATTTGATAAATTTACTCCTTTTAGATGTAGTTTATAATTTTACTGATATTAGGTATTTATGAGTTTATAATTTGGAATGAATCCCCAAATAAAAAAATGAATAATATCCAAAAGAGCAGCCAAAAGCGCAGTTCAGCCTTAGCCTACATGACATATATTATATAAAGAAGCCAAAAAAACTTATTTTTTTTTAAAACGTTATTAAAACCAGTTTTTAATACAAGAAGGCTTTTTAGGAATCCAAAAGAGCAAAAAAAAGTCAATATCAAAGTCGCCCATTTCAACTGTTTTAAAGGTGACAAAACAGATATAGGAAAAGGGCATTATGAAAAAATTAAGCTTCTAAGTTAAAAGTTATATTTAAAGTTTTTACCCAGATAACTGACGAATTTTGTGATACGGTATTTGAAGTTTTGTATGCAGTAATGCTCGATGAAAAAAACTACCAATTTTGATAATTATCAATGTTAAGAATACATAGCTAATAGATACTTCAACTACTCGTATTATGCAAGGGTTCTGAAACGCCACAGCCATTTCGTTTCTACCAGATTTATACTTTTCTTGATGAATAACGAAGAAGACCAGTTTCTAGCCAGCGACTTGTGAATTTTACTCATAAACTCATGAATAGGCTCGAATCTGTTGTAAATTTAAGCTGTGGTTTGAGAAAGACTAATGAAAACATTCATGTTTGCGGTCAACATTGATCGCGCTGGCGGCGCGCTGCCGACATCTTACCAGCGGTGTGCCGCCGACATATTACCGGCGGCGGTGGCGCGGCGGGGGCGTGCTGTTTTGGCCCCGCCGCCGCCGGTCTTCCCTCATCGGCGCGGCGCCGGGGTCTGGATGTATCTCCTATATCTTTTTTTTTTAATTCAAGGGTATTCTTTCCTTTTCCGTAATTGTAGTAGTATGCGAAAAGGTGGCTTAGGCGCTTATGTACAAAGTGATTTTTCTGTGTCGATATTAAATTATATCTTTTTTTTTTGGCGTGATGGGCTACTTGAATCACTTTTCATTCGATTGTGCAAAGATGGTGGAGAGATATTACTTGTCGTTGTAAATAGACCTCCGAGTTCTCCAGGAGCAGCTTCATTAGCATCAATAGAGAATTTGTGTAATAAATTGGGTTTTTTTAGAGTGCCATCTGTTGTAGTTGGAGATTTCAACTTTAATTTACTTGAATTGAATGATGTTGGGAATTTAGAATTTCTGACTGCTATGTTATCGGCTAATTTTTTTTTTTTTTAACCTTCGATTACTATCCCAACCCGTGTAACTTCGCTGAGTACTACGTTAATCGATAATATATTTTTGCCGCAGATATGGTATGAACGAGCAAAATTTTTGGCATAGCTTGTTTTTTCAGGTTCAGATCATTTTTTGAATTATGTTTCATTAAGCCTACACGAGCAAGAATTTGATAATGACCGCAATTTAAAGGCAACCGGCCATAACCCTCGAGGAAATATTTTAAATTTTTCTGCTAGAAACTATGAAAAACTAATTCCCTTTCTTTCAAATGGCAGACATTATAAGGAATACCGGGCTACCGTGAACAAAAAGAAACGAAAATTAAAAACAAATTATTCTTGTTCCGGTTTTGAATTAAATAAGAATAATGTACGAGCAACGTGGAAAATAATAAATAGGGTACTTTCACCTCATAAGAAACAACAGAAAGGAGAAATCTTAAATGTTATTGCCTCTTTAAAGGGGCTGCTAAAGCCCCTTTAAAGTAAATCACCTGACAAAAAATTAATAAGAAAGTAGAACTAATCTCATAGAGATTGAACTTCCGGATTGTTTTTCAACAACCTCTTAAACTGCCGTTTGTAACAAGGAAAAGGGGACGTAGTCTAAAAAGTAGTCCTGTTGAAAGATCAAAAGGAAAAAGAAGATGTTGTAAATCCTTGCTTCGGGCTGAATAGTCTTGACTGAAAAGCCCCGCCTGCTCAAATAGAAGAAGAAAGCGTTTTATAAAAATAAAATATATCTATAACATAATAAAGTGCACGCACCCTCAAGATGTATATTGCAAAATGTTATTTTTACTCTACCTACCCTTGAAATTATTCTTCGTGTGTACCTATGCTGATAAAAACTGTTTTAGAACCCAGATTATTTTCGGGTTTTCTTCACTTTCTACGTCAAAATTTTGACCCGTTGTACATTTTTTCTCTTGAGTTGCTTTTGACTAGAAAAGAAGTTAAATATAAGAAATAGTTTGTTCTGATTAAATATTTAAATAATGTGTGGGCAAAACATAGTAAATTCTTATAAAACCAGAAGCAGCAATAAGAAAAAATTGTACTTTTCGAGAGACTATATTCAGTATTGTTCTTATCCCCCCCCCGAAATGTTTGTCTGCCTCATAAAAACGTAACAAAAATGGATATAAACAAATTTTGTATGCGCTTTTTGAGTTTTTTTTGTGTAACCCCCCCCCCCCCGGAATTATTTTTTTAGTAAAACCCCCTCCAAAAAAAATGCTGGATATGGCATTGGTCTCTGGTGCTTCAACCGATTTATAGACAGTGTTTATTATTAACGATCAGTGTTCAGTTTGTGTATGTTAACATCCAACATGTCAACACTTAATTTACCGAGTCTTAATTTTCAATTTGTCGAGATTCAACTTTCAATGCTCAATATTTTTCAATATTTTAACGCTCTATGTTTGTCTGTTACCACCTTTCTCTGCTTTTGTCCAGTCAGTTCGGGATGGGTTTGGTGAATGGTAATGTTTCTCGTGTCGGAATCTAGTTTCTGATGTATGATCTGGATCTTCCTTTATAAATTTTATAACAGATAAAGTGTTTGTATCATTAAAATTTGACTGCCATTTTTTTGGGGGGGGGGGGGATTTTTAAGTCTTCCGCCTTTTTGATGAACTTACCCATTTTGCTGGTTGTTTTAATATTCAGCATATTTTGGGGATAATTTTGGCTATTTTCGGTTTAGGGCGTGTGTGTGTGTTAATCTTCGTATTGGAGTTACTTCTTCAAAATAAATTCCTGAAATAATTCAAATAATTCCAAAATAATTCAAATTTTGGCTGAATAATCCAAATCTGACTTTATAGACGCTCACTTTCAGATAGTAACTGCAGAATATAATTTAAATTCTTATTGTTAATATATAGGGGAAACATTTTTATGACTAGTCATTTCACAGGGCAGGTTAAAATGGTTGCAAAATACGATCCGTAGATGGTGTTGCAATCAGAGTTTGTGGTATGCAAAGGTTTATACATTTTGAAACCTGTATAGTGTAGCAACTATGAGACATGGAAAGATTCTGGTTGCACTTTCGGATTAGAAAAATATTCTCTCACTACATTGACAAAATAGCTGTTTAAACTGTCGCTAGACCACCAATAGGCTTTCTTTTACATTGAGAAACGGATATATGTGCATCTTATTATATTTAATTTTTGTTTGAAATCGTTGCAAGCAAAGGTTGTTCCGCTTCATTATATTCTTCTTGTAGTCCATTGGAAGGGCTGTTTCATCCCCGGTGGCTGTAATGGGTGGAGCAGAATTACTCTATACACATGGTGATAAATGTGAAGATGACAAGAATTACAATTATTCAACTCGGATCAAGTTTAGATGTAACGAGACAAAAACTACGGTAAGATATTTTCTTAATATTTCTAGTAAGACCACACTGGCTCAGCATGACAATACAAGAAATTGTTGGAAAAAGAGGTGATGGACCTCATACATCTGCCTCTTTATCTCTTTACTTTTTTGACAAACATTTCATTTCTTTTGTTCCAAAAATAATGACAGTTTATAAAAAATCGTGTATGCTTCAAGTAGACGCTACTTTTGTGACCAACTGTAAATTTAACGCACCACGCTAAGACTTTAATTTTGCACTGTTCCAAATAAAAAAAAATATGGTCTAAAATACGTGAAAACAGCCTAGATTTACTTATATTTAAAAATTCTATTTGCTAATATATTACACAGCGACCCCTGTTCCCCTCCAAAACAAGTGTCCCAACTTTCAGTAGACTTCATATTTTCGTTTTTAGCCAGAGCTAAATAAAACTAGGTCATATTAAGTTTATTTTCTAGAAATTGTCATATAGCTATTCCAGAATTCTAGGGCTTTTCTTCTAGAGGACATGTTTGGGATTACTGTGACGTTAATTTTAAATTTTTGAATTTTTCTCTTTTAATTTTTAATTTTTTGAAGCATAGTGCTAGGTTGTCCATATCTCTCCTAAAAATAACTGGGATTAGCTCTGAACCCTTCCCTAATGACTTCCCTATTTCTAACTGCTTTCCTCGGACTTCCTGGGTATATTACAGCTTTTAGAAAGACCCGAAGAAAAAAAAAAAGAACGGATGAGGCTAAAGTTTTCGACGTTTGTACCCATTATACCCATTCAGAATCAGTTATGAGAACGACCCCATGGTCCCTATGCATTCCTTGCAGCCATTTTCGGGACAGGTTTGAGCTGCAAGAGCTTACTCCGTCTTGCTGGTGCCTGACTATCGTTACAAGTAGCCGACGAACTCTTTCCTGCATGTCTCACAGGGTATAGCGGAACGCTAACTCCGACTTGTGTACATCCTGGACACTGCTGGATTGAACCCTTCGTCCTCTTGCCCAAAAAGTGGCTATAACTTATAAAGAGTGTAAATCGTACTAGTGTAAAAAACAAACAAAAAAAAAACACCGGTGCCATCTAGCGTTAGACGTTTCTCGACATTTTTTTTAAACGTCGCAATAGTAATTTTCAAGAAACTAAGATCAGACACTTATTATTAAACTAAATATTCCAATTGCACTGTTTTTTCCATATTATTACGCTAAAATATTTGCCAAGACACCTAACGTTAGGTGACATTGGTGATTTTATTCGACACTAGCACCAGTTTCCTCGAGCATGTGTACTTATATAAGTACCCACGCTCTTTGCTAGCTCAACTGTACTCTTCCTGGGAGTGGCTTAAACTGTTTTGAGTGGCTGCATTAATGGGCCCTGTAACATGACACTTTTTAAAATGTTCCAGTCGTCTCTGTTTTATGCTCTGGTAGGGGGCTTCTTACATTTGATCTAGACTCTAATTTGGGTTCTAGTTGCGCTTAAAGACATCGTATCATGTTCTCCAAAACAAGGGCGTGAATGTTTTAAATATATATTTTGAATAAACTAGTAGTATTTAATATGTATTTTAAACGTCTGCTTTTAAGTAATTACTCATCACTGAGTACTGTCAAATTAATAGAAAGTCGTCTTTGGCCAACACAGCTGCACACTTCCATCCTCTATCCCAATCCATTAAAAACTTTCATCTTCATTTAAATGCTTTTTCCTTCCAATCTCCTTTAAATCCTTTTTTACGACCTTTTCCTACTCCATTCGGAGAAGACCTGCTTTTCGTTTGACCCTAGATGGATGGCAGAAAAGGAAAATCTTTGGCAATTTGTCAGCGTTCATTGGCAAAACATGTCCTAGCCATCTCAATCTTTTTATCACTATAGCCCTAGAAAGCGGGATAGAGCCAAGTTTTTCGTACAACTTATTTAAATACGGCCAGTCAAACGGGTACCCGAAACAATCCGTAGACGATTCCTCTTGAAAACTTCTAGCGAATCCTCCTTCGTCTTCTGAAGTGCCCACGCTTCAAAACCATACTTGACTACTGTCATCACTAGGGCTTCCACTCTTCTTTCTGCTTCTTCTTCTTCTATTTCACAGCAGGTGGGCTTTTCAGTTGATACTATTTAGCCCTTTTCCTTTTGCTTCAATCTGTGGGCTACAGAGCTACTGGCTTGGTTGTCTCTTATTTATTAGATATTCTCAGATATCTTTCAGTAGATCTTTTGACTCAAGGAGTTCAACTATAAGATGATAGATATCGATTTTTGTGCTCTGTGTGCAGGTATAGTTGGCTAGGCTCTTGGCTGATAGTGAGATTTTGTGGTGTTTGAAGCACTTTAACAGTTTACAATGTAAGGTATGCTGTGCAGACGTCAGCATATTACATTCAAATAGGCAGTGGTCAATTGTTTCATTATTCATAATACAATACCTGCAAAGAGGGGACAGGGGAACTGAACCACTTGAATTAGGAAACTTATACGAGAAAGAAAATTTAGTCCATTTGTTCCAGAACGAATTCTATGATAAATTTTAGAAAAATACTTATTGGGAAAGGGGGAAAGAGTAGGATTTTTCTTATTAAACATAATATCTGATAGTCTCCATCGGTAAATATCTCTAATGGGGATTGGTCTCCCACTTGGCTGGTCAATATTTATAGCATTTTTTCCTATTTCATCAACCTGATGATTACCACTTATACCAGAGTGGCTAGGAATATACTGAAGATAGGTTCTTATGCCACTTGAAGCAAGATTATCTATAATACTAAGACAGTGATAAGTGTCAATATCCAGCTTATACTGAGGAGCTGAAGACAGCAACTCAAGGCTTGATAAAGAGTCAGAATAAACTATAATATTATTTGAATTAGCAATCAAGGGTTTATTTTCCATAAGGTGTTCTAATAATTGTATTAAGTTCAGCGAATTTCTTCTGGTCAAAAGCAATGGGGGTTAAATCTTTAGTCCACTTTGAGAAATCAGTATTTATTATGGGGATTGACCAATTCCATGGAGGGGATTGGGGGAAAGTAGGTGCAATAGACTTTGCGGGTACAGGGAACTTCTTCTGAATATTGGCATACTCATCTGCAATGCCTCTATACATGGCTGGATTTCTTAACCAATTATGTAGGGTGTGTGAGCTATTTGATTCAATTTTTGTAAGATGTTTTATCAAGAGAAAGCTACGTCTCTCCCTTATTGTTGTTAATCCACTCTCCATAAGCAGAAACTTGATGCTTGTGGGTTTCCTAAGACCAAATATGAGACTTATTATATCGTTTTGTATTGTTTAAATTTTTTGCATCTGGGTCTTTGCACATGCACCATAGACGATGAGCCCATAGTCAATATGGGGTCTTATATATGATTATATAAAACTGGAGTAAGGTTTTCTCCTTACAGCTCCAGGGTGTGGAAAGAAGTCTTTTTTAGTATACTTGTTTTTCTATAGCATTTTTTTATTGTGTTTGAAATGTGGAGGTGGAAATTAAGTTTTTGGTCGAGCATGAGACCTAGGTAATTAATATGATTATCTTCTGGAATAGTTGTTTCATTTAGAGTTAGTCTTGCATTAACATGATTTCGCTTTCGGTGAAATTGGATTATTTTTGACTTGGTAGGCTATGGGTAAATCTGAATGTTGAGAGAATTTTTCAAATTGGAAAAGTGACTTTTGCAGCTTGGCTGTGCAATCTCAAAGGTGTTGCCAGATGACCATAGTACCAGATCATCAGCATATTGTAGATTCGTGTGGGGGAGGTTCATGTCCCAGAGACATAGGGCAAAGAGGAGGTAGCTGAGGACTGCTCCCTGAGGAAGGCCTTTGGTTATTGTATTTTGGGGTGAAGAGGCTGAACCTACACAAACAATGAAACTTCGCAATTCTATGAAAGATTTTATAGAAGATACCAGCTTGGGGGGTAGTCCATGGTTTGCAAGTTTATTTAAAAGGATTTGGTGGTTCACATTGTCGTATGCCCCTTCAAAATCTAGGAAAGCTGCAACTAGGACATTATTTTTTTAGAATGATTCATTTATTGCATTTCTTAACAATATGAAAGCATCAGTTGAAGAATGGTGTTTCCTGAAACCAGTTTGAGTGTGGGGGATCATATTATTTTTTCAACAAACCAGAGGAGTCGGTGATAGATCATTTTCTCCATTATTTTCCCCATCATAGGAGTAATCATTATGGGCCTATAAGACTCAGGGTTATTTTGGGGTTTATTTTTCTTTAGGATTGGTAGGAGGGACGAACATTTCCAGATATTGGGGAACGTAGATGAAGCCCAAGCATGATTGTAACAATTTAGAAGTTTCTGTTTGTATGAAGGGGTGACATTCTTTATCCATGCAGGGTGTATATTGTCATAGCTGCCGCTAGTCTCGGTCCTAATATGATGTATTGCATTATTCATTTCCTGGATTGAAAATGGGCTGGTTATATGCTCGGATCCTGGGCGAGGTTGGTAACTTGGGTTCATAGGAATTGGGGACATTTTGTTGCAATTATTTGATGTTAGCTTATTAACAAAAAGAGTGGCAAATAGCTTAGCTTTTTCATTATCATTGTCATAATGGGTATTATTATGTATAAGCTCATACAGGAGTGGGTTGGGGGAAGTCTTTTTCCCACAGATGTGGCTTATGACTTTATGTATAATTGGCTCATGTGTTTCTCTGGAGAGGTTATTTGCAAAATTATTCCAGTAGTTATATTTAGCATTTATTATGGTCATTTTTAGATTAGATTCTGCTTTTAATTTTTTTACATATGTAGCAGGTGATGGTTTTTTTAAGAACGTTCTCCTAGCTGCCTTTTTTGTTCTCCATTTATTTTGGCACTCATTTGTCCACCATGCTTTGGGAATGTGTTTAGGGAAGGTTTTCCTGGGTGTTGTCCTAGGGATAGCATGATTAGCTGTATTTATTAGTAAAGATGCCAAAACTTCAGCATGTGTGTCGGCTGTTGCGTTTGAAATGCATGAATTTTGGGTGAAACTTGTAATTTCATCATTTAGCTTATTTTGGAACATAGGCCAATTTGCTTTAGTGTTTTTATATTTGGAGGTATGTGATAGGGTTTCAGCAGGTTCGTTTAGGGAGCAAACTATGGCAAAGTGGTCAGTACTTAGACTATCAATTTTATTTATATAAATTTTATTCAAAATATTTAATGACACAACTTGTAGGTCAATTGTAGAGAAACCGCCACTTTTGGGGTTGAAATATGTATTCAGGTTTGGAGGGGTAGCAACAGCTAATTCAGTATTATTTGAAGTCATACGCTCAATGAACTTATCAGCTTTATTTGCTGGTTTATTCCCCCACAAAAGGCTGTGGGCATTAAAGTCTCCACAAATAATGATATTTTTCAACGTATTAGAATTATTTATATAGCTGAAGAAATCCATGGCATCTGTAGTTTGGCCATTAGGGTTATAAAAGCTTATTATGTAAGTTTTTGTATTATTCAGCCAAACACTAATACCAATTGCATCAGCATCATTTACAAAATCTGGAAAGCTGATGCCACAGAATTTTATATTATTTTTAACTATTAAAGCTACTCCACCTCCTTTTCTCTCTTATGATCTATCCTTTCTCAGGATAGTATATCCCAGAGACTTAATTTGTTGATTTTGGGTTAAATGATATTCCTGGAGGCAAGCAATATTGATGGAATTATTATTCATAAAAGATATTAGTTCATTTAACTTATTTTCTGTGAGTGATCTTACGTTCCACTGGAGTATTGATATATGTTGTGTTGTTGATTTATTTTTCATATGACTGTGTATCAATGTTCAGCTTTGTTAATAGTAAAGCAAGATCTTTTTTTGCTTGAATGAGCGTATGATCAAGGATGTAGATTTTTGCCAATTTCGCAATGATTTTTGTTTTCTGTAGTTGATGTATATTCATGGCCTGAACTGCATTACAGTTTAGAATGAATAAGCATATATTTGGGGATTGCATGTTTAGTTGTGCATCCTGTTTGTCAGTTAAGGGATTAATTCCTGGTAGTGTTTCTGGTTTGTTTCTTCTTGGGAGGGGGGGGGGGGCAGGCTGACCTCGTCTCATTGGACAAGGAGGCTTGTTGACTTGATGATTCTTTCTGATAAAGACGTGAACTAGGGGGCTTAGAGGATGGTGTTTTATAAGGGTACTTGATGCATTGGGAGTGTTTAACTTGGGAGTTTTGGTTGGTTTCATTATGGGCTTTATTTGGTATGGTTGGGCAGCATTTACTTCCATAGCTGCAAAGGGGTATGGAATGGCCTTCTCTGTTGCTATTTGGAGTGTTAGTGCTCTTTTCTTATATGCAGGGCATATTGATTTATTGGTAGATTCATGTTGGCCTTTACAATTGATACATGTAGGCTGAGTGTTGTTGCAAGTTGTCAACTCTTTAGGATGGGATGCTTTACAATTACTACAGGCTAGGAGAATTTAATTGCATTTGTTTGTTGTGTGTCCCAGTTTGAGATACTTCTGACCCTGGATAGGCTTTGGCTTGTATTCCTTGTGCGGTTTGATTTGCCCAAATAGGAATAACTTTTCTGGGATATTAATTTTTCCCTTCAGTGTAAATAAGAAAGATCTACTTGTTTTTAGGCCATTAGAGTTTGGTTTACCAAGTTGGGTAACATCTTCAATAGGGATTGTATTGCCAGCTCTATCTGAGAGCCCTTATTTTAACTCCTGAATGGGTATTTCTGGGGGAACATTATATAATACTATTTTTGTTGTGGATTGTTTTGGGTTCCATTTAGATGCATTAATTCGGATATTCAGAAGAGATTTTATATTAATTATTGTATCTGCCGATTTCTGATCTTGGAGCTATTAGCAAAGATCCATCGCGGGGAATGTTAAGAGAAAACATTGATTTTAACAATTTGAAAATTGCAACTCTTATTGCAGTAATCTTATTTATTTCAAAGGGGGTATTAGGAGAAATTTTTAGGTAAATTCCTAAGTTTTGGGAGGGAGAATCTTGGGCAGGGGGAGGGGAAATACTTTTGATTGGGGAGATTTTTTTCCTTTTTTTTGAGCTTCTAGAAAGGACCTCTTGAAACCCATTATCATCATTTATAGTGACATTAGCCCCTACACTGATCATTGTCCTATTCTCAGAATTTGAGCTATCATGTGAGCTTTGTGATAGTGAGCTTGACCAGCGAGGATGGGGATCAATATTATTAGTATTTAGGGTGGAATCTGGGGGAACTTTTTTTTAGGGGGAGTTCTATGCATTGCCTATTGGAATAAGCTTTAATCTAAACAAGGAAGGATATTACTATGATAACAGACCGTCTGCACTCTACTGTGGGGGAAAAAACTTCACCATCCATAAAAGAAACACCACAGTATGGCTCTGAGGAGGATTTTGAGCACGATTGGTTCGGTACAACTACTGATAAATCGAGATAATAATTCACAAGAAATTTATTTGTAAATTTCTTAAAGTGTTGCTGTTGCTGAACCATGAAAAAGTCTTCTAATCTTTGTTTCCAGAATTATCTTCTTATTCTTCCAACACTTTTTCACCTGTTACAAAACACACCAAAAATTCCCGTTCGTACCGCAATAAAAGGTTCAATTGAAAGACACAGGAAAACATTTTCCGTTCACTGTCTAACGTTTAGATTCTATTAAATTTTGGACATCTCTGTTTGTATGCTTTATTTTACTTTTTTTTATAGAAAATTTTTTGCGATACACGTTTAGGTTTCAGATATTTTGTTGTTGTTTATTTTCTGTTGTTATGACACAAGGAGAAAATTTGGCTCTATTAGAGCTTGCTGGCTACGCTACTTCTCGGACAAATATAATCTAAATAATGTATATTTCACATTACTTTTCATATTATTTGATAGCAAGTGCGGACACACAGTATATTGGAACAAAAAATATCATTTGTTTGTGAAATCTTTCAGTTTAGCCCAGCAGGTAAAACGGCTTTAGATAATGCAGCTAATTGTATTTGGGACTTTGGGTGCACAAAAAGGGCTTGAAGGGCAGATTCGCCCTTTTACCAAGCCTTTTGAAAATTGATTACCTATTTTCAGGGATAGATATTGGACTTCAAATGCCTTTAGTTTAACATTCTGCAAGTGAAGTCTTGGCACCTTTATCGTTTTGTTTTGCTTTGCAAAACAAAACAAAAATTCGTGGTATCGCAAAAGATCTTGCAAACTAGTTCCTTCAGTAGAATGGAATATTTGAAATTCTGGAGTAAATCACGAATGGGATACTCCCTTTTCCATTTCCTTATATGAATTACTGATATGAATCACTTCGGCTGAATAGTAATTCGTAATATAAATTTACTGTTAAATATATCGTATGTCATTTTCCAAGCCATTGACGTCCTAGACTTTCTTAGTGAGCACTATCCTTCTTCTCGCCCTCTGGGCATTGAAACCATATGAGGAGGAGGATTTTTTCTTCAGTTTGATTGATAAGAAAGGATAAGAGAATGGCGGGGTAACAAGCCACGAAAGAGCTTATGATATTGCTAATTTACCTCTGTTTTTTTTTCCATTAGCAAGATAGTTCAATCTGGAGTGGGCATCTATTCAAGGCCAAACTACCCGCTTAGCTAGTGTAGTAGAGTAGGGGGCCCAAGCTTTGGAAGGTCTAAGTTCTTTCGGAATATGATTAAACATTTTTTAAATTTTGTGCTGCCAAATAATTCATTTAGCTTCTAATAGAATTCTTACCTCAAGTAAGGATACCCACGCCAAAAGAAAGTAGATCGATTTTTTGTCCTATATTAAAGACCCTTTCTTTGGGGCAAATAGCCTCGGTCTTAAGTCCTACATTTTATATAAGGGGCCAGGAATTTGGAGAACTTATTTGCCTGCTTAAATAGTCTGATTATGTTCTATCTAAGGGGAGCAAATGTCATTAGCCTAAGCTAAGCCTGGATCTTACCTTGCTTTTGTCAAAGTTCTTCTGTACTAAGTGTGTGACTTTTCGAGTTTTTTGTTTTTTTGAAATAAATTCAGTGTGATTTCTAGAAGACTGTTTAAGCCATAAAAAGAAGGACTAGTTGAAGCTAGTATTTATAAAGGATGAAGATTGAAATTCGCAGACTTTTTAACAGTTCTGAGTACAAAACACGAAGAAGCTCTTCCACTTCCTACATCATGCCTTGTAGTATCATAACTTTAAAGTTTAATAACTGGGGAAAAGATTTATAGCAGAGATTTTGATGTTATTGTAATGATTGCGCCAGATCAATATTTCTCATTAACAGTGTCTATGATTATAGCTTTCTTTTCCTTTGCTATTTTAAAACTAGCTTTAATATAAAGATTTCTTTTTTAAATCTAGCTTAAATAAAGTAGTGTTAATGCACTGACTACTGGTGAAAATGGAAATTGGGATTTGTTTGAAGCTATTTTCTGATAAGATATGATTAAGCATCCAGGGACAAAGAGAGGGGGATTCGAAAAAATTGCAAAATGGTTGAATCAAATGATAGGTATAGGAAATCATTTAAAAATTGTGAAAATCTTTTGATTTTCAAGGGGGCCATGAGCCCAATCCCCTTCCCCCCTTCACTGCATATATAGAGGAATAACTCTCCCTTTGATATTGATTTTAGATACATACGCAGCGAAGGGCAAAGTTGTGTTTCAAGTTGTGTCTCTTAATTGTTCTTTCTTTTCTTTCTTTTTTTTCTTTCTTTTCTTTCTGTCTTTTTTTTTCTTTCTTTCTTTTGATGCATCAGAGTAAAGTATAGGTTTCTGTTTCTTTATTAAATATGATATTTATTTTGTCGAAAATCGTTAGATTTTATTCATTATAAGCAGTATATTCATTTTATGTTTTAATTTTAACAAGATTTACAATTTAAAAAAATATATATTTATTTCACATGTTTTTATGACTGTATTTTCTAGAGAAGGCTTAATTTGGATCGCTATTAATATATAAAATTGTCAGTTTATTTTATACAATATATTCAGTCTTGCATTTTAAGTTTGTAAATTTTTATTTTAAAAAATTAGTCTACTGATTCTACGTATTTTGTGTTTTCTATGGAAGGTCTACTTTCGAACGTTATTCACATGATTGTCAGCATATTTTCATTTATCATTTCTTTAGTATATTATATACGCTTTATCTATTTCTGTGTTTTGAAAAAAAAATGATTTGTAAAATGAAAAGAAGATTTGTATTCTGGGAAAAATTTATATTTAGTTCACGTATTTTTTTTATTTTCTAGGGAAGGCCTAATTTGGAACACTATTCACGTGATTGTCAGCATACTTTAATTTATCATTTCGTTAGTATATTATATACCTTTTTTTCTATTTTTTGAAAAATAAGAAGATTTGTGTTCTTGAAAAAAATTATACTTAGTTCCCCCAATTTTTTATTTTCTAGGGAAGGCCTACTTTGGAACACTATTCACATGATTGTCAGTATATTTTCGATTGGCCAACTAAACACGCTTGTCCCCATGCAAAGAAGCTCAGAGAGGTTCCAACCAATTGTGTTCTAGAAGACGAACTTTATGACAGGCAGCTGGATCTTTCAGCCCTCAGATCTTTGCCAGAGTTCAAGGTAAAAAAGAGGAGGCAGGCTTTATCTAATGGGAAAAAAAATCGTAAGAAATTTTTTTTCGTAAAAATAGCAGACTTGAGCATAAAGAAAAAAAATAAGGAGATGAAATACGAATATAATAAGAAAAATATTGAATATTTCTTTAAAATTGGTGAAACTGTTAACAGATACTAAAAAAAAAGAAGAAAAAAAAAAAAAAATCAAAAATGAAACTGAATGAGTTGGATACAAATTTTAATTCATTGATAGCCAAACATTGATCGTAACCGAAGAAAAAAAGAAAATTGTTAAGGGTCTCTGATAATCCCAAAAAACCATTTACTATATTTTATGAAATGTTTCATTTAGTAAAAACTAAAGGAAACAAAAAAAAGACACCATACATATTATGGATCGGGATTAAATATAATAATAATATAATATTTATTATATTATTAATATAATATTGTTAATATTACCAGCTTTCACGGAACTTGGCGCTTTGAATATCTTACCAAGGCTTAGCAGCGTACCTGTAATACGTAATACAGGAGCTTTGAAAATTAATTATATTCTGTACCGAAGTAAAACTTACCGAATTCACTAAACTAAAATAAAGCACATTATTTAGTACAAAATGCTGCGATGCATAGGCCAAAGTCCATCTGAAGTTAAATTGTTTTTTTTTTTACACTGAAGAGCTATTTGATGCTGCATTTATGTATATATCTTAAACTTGTTGCAAATCAAAAATAACCAAGTCATCAAGCCTTTGGACGACAATTTTTCCTTCATGGGCAATGTCGAATACTGTCTAAGGTCTTACGATAGTCAGGCTTTACGATATGATGGGCAATCAATAATTTCGACGGGACTTGTTTCTTGCCCTAACTAAGGTCCACGATTGAGACTTCAATGCTATTGCTCTTGTTTTTTGGAACTGTGACAAAATTTCAAAACGTTCATTTAAATTAAAATCTTATCAAAACTAAACTAAATCTTATCGTCCTGAGCTTGGTCGGAAAGACTCCTCCGAGAAACCGAAAGATGCTGGCCTAACATGCACGTTTTTGTGCTTTTTTAATAGTCTAAAAGTTTTTTTAATAAAAGTTTTTTTTAATGTGCTTTTTTAAAGTTTTTTTTAATAGTCTAAACAACAACAAAAAACCAAAATAATACATTATACCCACATCGATCTTTACTATAAAAATGTCAAGCCGTCCAATCACTTTCGACTATTAAAAAGGGCACTAGGCCGTTCGATTTCCAAACGAATTAGCCCTTTTTGAAACGATAATGCTTTCTATAGACACCTTATAGCCACCCCAGGGCATAAATCACAACCCTTTCCCCTAAAGGCTGTTAGGGTGGTTGGCATCCTCTAAGACCTAATTTCCAGAACTTTCAATTACGTTAAACAAAATGGCTATCTCAAAATTTTGATTGCATGCGTTTGGGGAAATAGTGGGCGTGAGAGGGGTGTTAGTCGCTCTCCAATCCCTTTCAACTATTAAAAATGGCACTAGCCCTTTAAAATTTCCAATCAAATAAGCCCTTTTGAAGTTTCTACGACAACACTTACAATAAAAACCTTATATGCCCCCAGGGCATAACTTACAGCCCTTGCCCTGAGGACTGGGGGAGGGTGTCATTCTCAAAGACCTGATTTCCAGACTTTTCTACTACGTTGAACAAAATGGCTATCTGAAAATTTTGATTGGATGTGTTAGGAGCAATGGTGGGCATGAGAAGGGGGTTAGTTACCCTCCAATCACTTTCGACTATTAAAAAGGGCACTAGCCCTTTCAATTTCCAAATGAATGAGCCCCTTTTCAAGTTTTACGACAACTCTATCTATAAAAACCTTATATGTTCCCAGGGCATAAGTTAAAACCTTTGCCCTTGGGGCTAGGGGGGTTTGTCATCCTTAAATACATAATTTCCAGAACTTTCAACTACGTTGAACAAAATGGCTATCTCTAAACTTTGATTGAATGTTTTTGGGGAAATGGTGAGCGTGAGACGGCGGTTAATTACTCTCCACTCACTTTTGACTATTAAAAAGGGCAATTTCAATTTCCAATCAAATGAGCCCTTTTTGAAATTTCTACAACAACTTTCTGTGTAAACCTTATATGCCCCCAGGGCATAACTTACAACCATTTCACTGAGGGCTCTGAGGGGGTTATCATCCTAAAAGACCTAATTTCTAGAACTTTCAATTACGTTGAACAAAATGGATATCTCAAAATTTGGATTGGATGTGTATGGGAAAATGGTGGGCGTGAGAGGGGTGTTAGTCGCTCTCCAGTCACTTTCAAATATTAAAAAAGGCACAAGCCCTTTCAATTTCCAATTGAATGAGCCCTTTTGAAGTTTCTACGACAACGCTTTCAATAAAAAACTTATAGGCCCCCAGGGCATAACTTACAACCCTTGCCCTGAGGGCTGTGGGGGGGGGGGAGGGGATGTCATCCTTAAAGACCTAATTTCCAAAACTTTCAACTACGTTGAATAAAATGGCTATCTAAAAATGATGATTGGATGTGTTTGGGGAAAAGGTGGGCGTGAGATGGGGGTTAATTGCCCTGAAATCACTTTCGACTATCAAAAAGGGCACTAGCCCTTTGGATTTCCAATATAATGAGCCCTTTTTCAAGCGTCTACGACAAAAATTTCTATAAAAACCTTGTATGCCCCCAGGGCATAACTTATAACCCTTGCCCTGAAGACTGTGGGGGGAGTGTCCTGCTCAAAGGTATAATTTCCAGAACTTTGAACTGCGTGGAACAAAATGGGTGTCTCAAAATTTTTATTGGTTGTGTTTTGGGAAATGGTGGGCGTGGAAGGGGTATTAGTTGCCTTCCAATCACTTTCAACTATTAAAAAGGACACTTGCCATTTCAATTTCTAATCGAATGAGCCCTTTTCGAATTTTCTACGACAACTCCTTCGATACGAAGTGCCCTGGTATGAAAAAAAAAAAAATTAAATAATACATTGTGTCAACATCGTTCTTTACTTAGGCACCGCGATTGCGCTGACTATGAAAAAGGGCAATTTCAGTTTCCAATCAAATGAGCCCTTTTTGAAATTTCTACAACAACCTTCTATATAAACCCTATATGCCCCCAGGGTATAACTTAAAACCCTTACACTGAGGGCTCTGAGGGGGTTATCATCCTAAATGATCTAATTTCCAGAACTTTCAACTACGTTGAACAAAATGGATATCTCACAATTTTGATTGGATGTGTGTGGGAAAATGGTGGGCATGAGAGGGGGGTTAGTCGCTATCCAATCACTTTCAACTATTAAAAAAGGCACTAGCCCTTTCAATTTCCAATTGAATGAGCCCTTTTGAAGTTTCTACGACAACATTTCAATAAAAACTTTTTATTCCCCCAGGGCATAACTTACAACCCTTGCCCTAAGCGTGGTGGGGGGAGGGCTTTTCATCCTTAAAGACCTAATTTCCAAAACTTTCAACTACGTTGAATAAAATGGCCATCTAAAAATGATGATTGGATGTGTTTGGGGAAAAGATGGGCGTGAGAGGGGGGTTAGTTGCCCTGAAATCACTTTCAACTATTAAAACGGGCACTAGCCCTTTGAGTTTCAAATCGAATGAGCCCTTTTGCAAGTTTCTACGACAGAGATTTCAATAAAAACCGTATATATCCCCAGAGCATAACTTATAACCCTTGCCCTGAAGACTGTGGGGGGAGTGTCCTGCTCAAAGGTATAATTTCCTGAACTTTGAACTGCGTGGAACAAAATGGCTATTTCAATATTTTTATTGGATGTGTTTGGGAAAACGGTGGGTGTGGAAGGGGTGTTAGTTGCCTTCCAATCACTTTCGACTATTAAAAAGGCCACTAGCCATTTCAGTTTCCAATCGAATCAGCCCTTTTTGAAGTTTCTACGACAACGTGTTCTATAAAAGCCTTATATGTCCCCAGGGCATAGCTTACAACCCTTGCCCTGAGGGCTCTGGGGGGGTTATCATCCTCTAAGACCTAATTTCCAGAACTTAAAACTACGTTGAATAAAATGGCTATCTCAAAGTTTTCATTGGATGTGTTTGGGGAAAAGGTGCGCGTGAGAGGGGGGTTAGTTGCCCTCCAGTCACTTTCGACTATTAAAAAGAGCACTAGCCCTTTGAATTTCCAATCGAATGAGCCTTTATTGAAGTTTATACGACAATGCCTTCTATAAAAACCCTATATGCCCTCAGGACATAACTTACAACACTTGCCCTGAGGGCTGTGGGGGAGTGTCCTCCTCAAAACATAATTTCTATCTGGAAATCAACTATTCTGAACAAAATGGCTATCTCAAAATTTTGATTGGACTTGTTTCGGGAAATGGTGGGCGTGGAAGGGGTGTTAGTCGCCTTCCAATCACTTTCGACTATTAAAAAGCGCACAAGCCACTCCAATTTCCAATTGAATGAGCCCTTTTCGAAGTTTCTACGACAACTTCTTAGATACGAAGTGCCCTGCTCTAAAGGAAAAAAAAAATAATAAATAATACATTGTGCCAACATCGTTCTTATTCGCCCCCAGGGCATAACTTAAAACCCTTGCCCTGAGGGTTGTGGGGGATTGTCTTCCTCAAAAATATATTTTCTATCTAGAAATCAACTACGCCTAACAAAATGGATATCTCAAAATTTTGATTGGATGTGTTTGGGAGAATGATGGGCGTGGAGGGGAGGGGGGCTAGTTGCCCTCCAATCACTTTCAACTATTAAAAAGGGCACTAGCCCTCTCAATTTCCAATTGAATGAGCCCCTTTTCAAGTTTTACGACATCTCTATCTATAAAAACCTTATATGTTTCCAGGGCATAACTTAAAACCTTTGCCCTTGGGGCTAGGGGGGTTTGTCATCCTTAAAGACATAATTTCCAGAACTTTCAACTTCGTTGAACAAAATGGCTATCTCTAAACTTTGATTGAATGTTTTTGGGGAAATGGTGGGCATGAGAGGGGGGTTACTTACTCTCCACTCACTTTTGACTATTAAAAAGGGCAATTTCAATTTCCAATCAAATTAGCCCTTTTAGAAATTTCTACAACAACTTTCTATATAAACCTTATATGCCCCCGGGGCATGACTTACAACCATTTCACTGAGGGCTCTGAGGGGGTTATCATCCTAAAAGACATAATTTCCAGAACTTTCAACTTCGTTGAACAAAATGGATATCTCAAAATTTGGATTGGATGTGTATGGGAAAATGGTGGGCGTGAGTGGGGCGTTAGTCGCTCTCCAGTCACTTTCAACTATTAAAAAAAGCACAAGCCCTGTCAATTTCCATTTGAATGAGCCCTTTTGAAGTTTCTACGACAACGCTTTCAATAAAAACCTTATAGGCCCCCAGGGCATAACTTACAACCCTTGCCCTCAGGGCTGTGGGGGGAGGGGGAGGGGCTGCCATCCTTAAAGACCTAATTTCCAAAACTTTCAACTACGTTGAATAAAATGGCTATCTAAAAATGATGATTGGATGTTTTGGGGAAAAGGTGGGCGTGAGATGGGGGTTAATTGCCCTGAAATCACTTTCGACTATCAAAAAGGGCACTAGCCCTTTGGATTTCCAATATAATGAGCCCTTTTTCAAGCGTCTACGACAAAAATTTCAATAAAAACCTTATGTGCCCCCAGGGCATAACTTATAACCCTTGCCCTGAAGACTGTGGGGGGAGTGTCCTGCTCAAAGGTATAATTTCCAGAACTTTGAACTGCGTGGAACAAAATGGGTGTCTCAAAATTTTTATTGGTTGTGTTTTGGGAAATGGTGGGCGTGGAAGGGGTGTTAGTTGCCTTCCAATCACTTTCGACTATTAAAAAGGGCACTTGCCATTTCAATTTCCAATCGAATGAGCCCTTTTCGAATTTTCTAAGACAAGTCCTTCGATACGAAGTGCCCCGGTATGAAAAAAAAAAAAATTAAATAATACATTGTGTCAACATCGTTCTTTACTTAGGCACCGCGATTGCGCTGACTATGAAAAAGGGCAATTTCAATTTCCAATCAAATGAGCCCTTTTTGAAATTTCTACAACAACCTTCTATATAAACCCTATATGCCCCCAGGGTATAACTTAAAACCCTTACACTGAGGGCTCTGAGGGGGTTATCATCCTAAATGATCTAATTTCCAGAACTTTCAACTACGTTGAACAAAATGGATATCTCACAATTTTGATTGGATGTGTGTGGGAAAATGGTGGGCATGAGAGGGGGGTTAGTCGCTATCCAATCACTTTCAACTATTAAAAAAGGCACTAGCCCTTTCAATTTCCAATTGAATGAGCCCTTTTGAAGTTTCTACGACAACATTTCAATAAAAACTTTATATGCCCCCAGGGCATAACTTACAACCCTTGCCCTGAGCGGGGTGAGGGGAGGGGTTTTCATCCTTAAAGACCTAATTTCCAAAACTTTCAACTACGTTGAATAAAATGGCTATCTAAAAATGATGATTGGATGTGTTTGGGGAAAAGGTGGGCGTGAGAGGGGGGTTAGTTGCCCTGAAATCACTTTCGACTATTAAAAAGGGCACTAGCCCTTTGAGTTTCAAATTAATGAGCCCTTTTGCAAGTTTCTACGACAGAGATTTCAATAAAAACCGTATATGCCCCCAGGGCATAACTTATAACCCTTGCCCTGAAGACTGTGGGGGGAGTGTCCTGCTCAAAGGTATAATTTCCTGAACTTTGAACTGCGTGGGACAAAATGGCTATTTCAATATTTTTATTGGATGTGTTTGGGAAAACGGTGGGTGTGGAAGGGGTGTTAGTTGCCTTCCAATCACTTTCGACTATTAAAAAGGGCACTAGCTATTTCAATTTCCAATCGAATCAGCCGTTTTTGAAGTTTTTACGACAACATGTTCTATAAAAGCCTTATATGCCCCCAGGGCATAACTTACAACCCTTGCCCTCAGGGCTCTGGGGGGGGGGTTCATCCTCAAAGACCTAATTTCCAGAACTTAAAACTACGTTGAATAAAATGGCTATCTCAAAATTTTGATTGGATGTGTTTAGGGAAAAGGTGGGCGTGAGAGGGGGGTTAGTTGCCTTCCAATCACTTTCGACTATTAAAAAGGGCATTAGCAATTTGAATTTCCAATCGAATGAGCCTTTATTGAAGTTTATACGACAATGCCTTCTATAAAAAACCCTATATGCCCTCAGGGCATAACTTACAACACTTGCCCTGAGGGCTGTGGGGGAGTGTCCTCCTCAAAAACATAATTTCTATCTGGAAATCAACTACTCTGAACAAAATGGCTATCTCAAAATTTTGATTGGACGTGTTTCGGGAAATGGTGGGCGTGGAAGGGGTGTTAGTTGCCTTCCAATCACTTTCGACTATTAAAAAGGGCACAAGCCACTCCAATTTCCAATTGAATTAGCCCTTTTCGAAGTTTCTACGACAGCTTCTTAGATACGAAGTGCCCTGCTCTAAAGGAAAAAAATAATAAATAATACATTGTGCCAACATCGTTCTTATTCGCCCCCAGGGCATAACTTAAAACCCTTGCCCGGAGGGTTGCGGGGGTTTGTCTTCCTCAAAAATATATTTTCTATTTGGAAATCAACTACGCTGAACAAAATGGCTATCTCAAAATTTTGATTGGATGTGCTTGGGGGAATGTTGGGCGTGGGGGGGGGGGGGCTAGTTGCCCTCCAATCACTTTCAACTATTAAAAAGGGCACTAGCCACTCCAATTTCCAATCGAATGAGCCCTTTTCGAAGTTTATACGACAACTCCTTCGATACGAAGTGCCCTGGTATGGAAAAAAAAAATAATAATACATTGCGCCAACATCGTTTTTTACTTAGGCAGCGCGATTGTGCTGCCTTTTCCGATTGCTCTGCAATATCTCCGGGAAACGTACCTCACGCAGGAAATACGGTCTTATATTGTCAGTTATTGGACACTGTTGGAGAAAACGGACGAAATCTTCATTTTCATTTTTACATAAGGGACAACTGTACCTGCAATCCGGAGTAGGCCCACACCATTCCAATTTCCTCGAATTATAACCCAAAGGTAAATTACTTGATCGTAGTTGGATCCAGTGTTTCAGTTCTCTCGTACCCAGACCAAACTTTAGATAAAATTCCTTCCCTAGGCTTTCCTTTACTTGACGATAACCTCTTATGCTATCTGACTGCTCTACTTTAGCCTTCCATACCTGTTGCTCCTTCTCCTTAATTCTCCCTTAAATTAGCCGCAACGCTTTACTATCCTCCATACCAGGTCCTCTCTCATCTCCCCACAAAAATGAAAGCCCTAAATCATCTAGAATTCTCTTCACCTTAGACGGCCAATTTCTCTTCTTTTTAGATGATAGCAATTCTATGTATGCCCCTCTCACTAGCCTTGACTCCGGAAGCTGCACTATTTTCAACTAGTATCTAATTATCGAGATAACACGATTCTGGTACATACTATATAACCCCAAATCCCCTCTAAGTACTTGGCTGTGGGTATTAATCTCCATTTTGCAGGATGCCCTTCCATAGTAGGACGGTCATACCAAAATTACAAGAGCTCAACAAAATACTTTTTATTAACTAAAAAATCGTCTGTTTATCTTGTTAGTCTTTTTTTATTAACTGCTTTTTTTATTTTTATATTTTAGAAACGGAAAATATGTACTGTTGAATCGCGAAACTCTGTTTATGAGATACTCCCTGAAACTGTTGTCATCACGCAAACTACTGAAGAAATATGTAGTTCAGGAGGTAATTGTTGAGCGTTATTTCATTGATTTATTTCTAGTTTTGATTCTCCTTTTTACCTTATTTTTTCTTCTTTCATCTCCTCTGAAAATAAATTGGAAATATTATGTGTCAGTTAAAAGAATAAGGGTTTTTGATTTGAATCTTTTTTATACAATTCGGATTTATTTCATTCGAAAATAACTGCAAATATTATATTACCATAAAAATTTCAAATTTCCGAAAAAAGATACACGATTGCAAATACTTCTAAAATATTTTTTTTGTTAAATAGAATTTGAAGGCTAGGAGAACACTATTATTCAAAATCGTTTTCACTTACTTCAGTTTTTTTCTATTTTCATAACTAGTTTGCTATTATTCTAATTTAGTACTGAAGAGTTAGACTTCAGATAATTTTCTCTCGTTTTTTTATTAATCCTACTTCACCGTCTTATTACGTATGATCTTTAGGGCTAGGTATCAACCCATAAGAACAAGAAAGATGAAGAAAACTCAAGCTGGTTTGACTGTCCTAAAGTGGTAAATATGCAAGAGTTGAGGCTTTGGAGCGTTAACATTTTTAGTATTATCCAGCAGAATTAGAAAAGTAAAAAAGGCTTAATTTTAGTTTATTTGGATTGCAGTTAGACTTCTGTAGTTGCTTGGACTCAAACTGAAAGTAAAGCAGGCATTTCTTTTTTTTTCTTTATAATTTCTAAATTATTTAAAGCTAAATAAGCTAAAATAGCTAAGTTGGTTTGTAAAATATAGGCTCTTTTTAGATAAAGTGTACAAAATGTATCTGTTGTGTGCCCTTTTCGCAAATGGGTTTTGTTGCCCAATGAGAAAAAAAATATAAAATAGATAAAACAAAATAAAAACAATTAATTTTTGTTGAGGTTTTTATCATTATTTCTCTGATTCTGCCGAACAACACTAGACGGGACTGGTTATTCCGTTTCTTTCTTGGAGACGAAATTCAGTGTCCTCGAATATCAGTTTCTCATACAGTTTGGTTCACCCTGTCATTAATCTCTTTGAAACTATTTTCAGGATATCATTCTAAAAAGTTAGAGAAATATCTCTGTCCAACTCTTCATTTGTTTATAAACCTTTCTTTGGTAGTGTCAATGCCAAGCTTAATACATATTGTGCTCTTATTTTAAATATTTGACTCCTTTTTCCATAGTGCTTCAAAAGGTGACACGTACTACTACCTTGTAGGTAGTAGACACCTCCTTATACAACTGCACCTCTTTGGAGCACGAAACCACTTGTGGCAAACATAACTGCGCATGCTCCTCCTCAACCCTTCTCTGCTCTGAGATTCATTTTCTCCCATTAAATTTTTATTTCTTGAAATTTTTTCATAAAAATTCCTCCTACTTTATTCAAGTATGTCCCTCTTTTTGTTTGGCCTTATCCGAGGATGTTCTCTTTCTTGTTTAGCCCGTGTTGTTAGGCTGAAAAGCCCGAAGTTTTGCAGACTGTCTTCCTTCATCTGTAAGAAGTGACCTGACCGTCTTAATATTTGTTTCATTACACCCATAATAGTCCAGTAAATCTACGAAACTCTGGGACCAAATTGCAATATAAAAGATTTTTACACCATCGTATAGAGAAAAAATTCTGTATAATATATCAAAAGTCCCCAAAAATCCCCTTGGCGGAACAGGTAAAAAACAGGAGGAAATGGGGAAATTGGAAAAATTCAGGGGCAGATTTATTGTGCACTCGAATTTCACGTCTGCTCTTTTTCTGCGCGGAGAACTCGAAAAAAGAAAGTTATATTGTTTTATCGCTGGACTTGGTTCGATTTCCCCCTTTAGCGGGGAAAGGGGAAGGGAAAACAATATTCTCGAGAGTTGTGCGATATGGCTGGTCAAAATGTTGCCCCCCCCCCAAAGGTTTTTTGACTCGATGATTGCAAAAAACATGGTATTAGATTCGTATCTTGCTTTTCTGAAGTGTTTTCACCGTAGGGAAACAATGCATTGGGCCTTCAGAGTCGTGGGTAGATTTGCTTCGACTATATAATAGAAACATAAGACAAAACTAAATGTAAAAAATGAAACAAATCAGGTAACTTCGGTAATCCCAGCAAAAGATAATTACTGTTTTGATTGAACTAAAAAGGATAAGATCAAGGATTTGTACTAAACATCGTCTTCTTCATCGTTATCAACACAAAAAATCTTTATTGGAACATGCAATCCCTTGGCAGTCTTTGCAAGCAAGTGTGCAAGGCAATCCATTTTTTTGGCAACTACAGCGTGAATTGTCGCAGTTGGAACGCGTGCAGCTGCAACGAGTCACATTTAGCAGATGAGGCGGAGTAGGTTCGATGTCTGTCATGATCGGAGTTTGGCGTCCATCATGTAATCGCCAACCTAAGTCTTTTAGGTCGAGTTCTGACGCAGTATTACGCCATTCCATTACCTGATAGATGACTATAAGAATGAAATTTTGCAGCCGATGGAGTTGGTGGAAGTCTCTCTGGGCTCACAAATTTGATGTCTTTGAGCTGTTCAGTTTATCAGGAAAAACCCTGTACCTGGCTTTGCTGAGACCCTCCCCTTTCTTAGCCTTGTAGAAACACAGCAAAATATTTTCACCTGCTTGCTGGACTTCTTCCTTCGTAGAGCGTGGATTAAGGAATGCTTCACAGTTATTCCTAAATTCTTCATGGCTTTACAGGAATCGCAGGACAGCCTGCTTTCCTATCCCAAACAAAGGGACGTCGTGTCGCAACCAAGAAAAGCGTGGTCAACAAAAAAGTGACAAACCTGTTCCAGTGATCTTTTGATAAAGTTGATCAGCCAGTATTTAGTTCACAGCGCTCTTGACTTGGTACTGGTTTCGAAGTAGAGATTCCTGGCTTCCGGAGGCAGGGGATGGAGGAGAAGGATCAATAAACCAGTGTCATTTCTGACTACTGCGGTTACCCTTTCCTTGGCCGCATTAACATCTGTTAATGCAATCAGAACATCTGCATCTCTCTGCATGAAGGACAGTGAGGTCGGCTTGGACAAGCTTATTACCAATAGATGGAATAATATTCTGCTTATTGTTCGGATTCCGCAAGAAGTACTCCTTCCTTTTCAGCTTCACACTCAGTGTGAAATCGACGGTTGGACAATGGATACCTTTCGCTCGTCTAACCTAGGTGACATCTTTGATACACGGACCGGAAGTTTAACCATCAAAGACGATGGAAGCATTTGAATACTTCTGTGTCACGAATGAAACGAAACTGTTGCAAATATGTTCGAAAGTGTTTCCTATTTTCTATAGAATATGCTGGAGCGGTCATCCACCATCGATCACGTATTTTTCCGGCTCTTTTGATAGAACGTTCACAGGTTCTGCCTTTGCTAATTTCCAAATAGCTTTCGCTAGCTCCGCTTTATCTGGCTGTCGCGGCAGGCTTGACGATTCGAAAAGGGCAGTAGGATAGCTGGAGAGTTTGAATCTGAGAGTTTCTTCCATGTCCCCTGCGGCTGTAGTTGTCGCTGCTGCAAGACGTTGGAACAGAAGACATGTGTCAATTTGTATGTCTTCGCCGTCAGCTTCGGAAATGTTGCCTTGATAGGGCTTCGTAATCACTTTGTTTTTGCGCTTGAAGATGTAGCGATCGGCATCGGCGTCGTTCCATTGACTTTAGAATTTGTTTTCCTATCGCCTTTGCTGCATCTGCGTTGACATCCCTTGCTGCTGTCATACCATTCGATATATTGCACAATTGAGTGGAGTTATCGCACGGACAGAACTGTGCAAAAAAGCTACTAAAGCCTTTACGTCCTTTCTATCTCTTTCTATCTGAGCTGGTCTTGCGGAAACATGCTGCTCAGATGACACGTACTCAACGCCGGTGAGTGACTACATAAGCTCATTAATTTCAGCTCACACTGGCATTGACATTGTCCAGATCAACCTTTGCTTCTCACTCATTCCATTTCTTCTCGTGAGTCCCATGCTTGTTTTCAGCGACCTCATCAGTACTCACCCAGCTGTCCTAGCCGAGGGGTTAGTGCTCTGGACTTGAAATCCTGAGGTCAGGGGTTTGAGTCCTGGTGACGCTGGTTATTTGGTTTAGAACGGGGGTCAATAGTGTGACCCTTTAAGTTCAGCCAGAACCGACCAAGCTCTAAATGGGTACCTGGAGAAATCTGGGGGGAAAACAAGGGAAGTGTCGGATGATTTGCCTCCCAACCACGCATTGCACTCCCGGCCGAAGGCATTGAATCAGGAGATCGGTACCTACGCAACGCAGACCTTTGGTCAGCATGCGAAAAAGTTTTTTTTCATCAGTTCTTGCTCAATTACTAAGTCAGGAGAGAGCCCAGCCCAAAATCTATCGCTTATTCGAATGAGAAACATCCCATCGAATACTGAAGCCCTATTTTTGCAGTCCTGTTGTTCTGCAGTGTGTCTTGAAACTCCATCATTCACGTTTGGATTCGACGCACTATGTTTGCGTTGGAAGCGTCTTCAAGGGTTACTTGCTCATTCAGTAGAGCTATACATATTTCCGAAGCTTCTGCAAAGTCTTGATGACTCGCACGTGTGTCATCTTTGCAGTCGAAACGATACGATTTGCAAATGAGAGTGATCTGCAATGCTGAATCTATAAGCTCGTGCCCTCTCATGGCTCTTGAAACAGCCTTACCGGTAAGGATATGCTTAATGATGTTACCGGCATATAGGCATTCGAGCACTTCTTTTATTCCTGTTTCCGTCATCAAGTGCCCAATCGCTCCAAGAAAGCTCATACGGCAATGGAGACCACCGATCATTGGAACTGTTGCCTTGAGATGACTATCAGCAGGCTCGGCATTGATGATGTTCACCGCTTTCATGTACAAAGGTTGGTCGAAATTAACAACTGGTACCATTCCGTGCTGGTGTGCTTTATCGGAGATAAAACGTAAGGTCGTGTATACAAAAGAAAGATCGGAGGGATTATAGTCGATCTTAGGCAGAAAAACAATCGACGAACCGCCTTTGTATGACCCATGGTGAATTGCTTGCATAAATCCACTCCATCCGACCCGTTTCGTGTCATGTAACCAGCTTGTATGCCATAGTAGGTCAATGCCATCTATCTTGTCGTCGAAGGTGATGGTCGGGATGGGTTTGTACACAAGACTGTCCTCCTTTTGGCTTCTATTGTAGAAGAAGAAAGGCACTTGTCCAACCAGCTGGATTACTAGAAGGTTTACAACTGCTGTTGGGATTATGATCGGAAATTTGGGTAGCCTTGGTGTGGCAGCAGCTACTACGCCCATCCCATGGAAAGTACTTTTTCCGTCGATAGTGCAAATGTTGTGGTCGACATTGTCGCCAATGAACTGCGTGTGAGTTTTAGAAGTCATCCCTGGAAATTCTGTACCATGAGTTACTGCTGCAGAACGCTCGAATCGAAGCACTTCAGAGTAAGAAGTAGAAAAACCTAGCCTATTCAGCTGGTCGATGAGAAAACATGAACCAGATTGCGGATGTAGTTGGACTCCAAGGTATACTTGTAAAGGAGCGAGCAAAGATTAGGGACGGCAAGCCTGTATTATTGCTTGACCGATTGAACCTACCAGTAGGTGGTGAATCTCCAGCAAACAGGAAAAGAGAAGCACCAGGGAATAGGATATTTAAATTCTCGTCAAAACGGTGTTAGAGGGTTTTAAAACCGATTGGATAGACCTTTGTCTACTCTCCAAGCTCTGTAGAGCCGTCTGACTATCTTTTCCCTTTGGAGGATATCTTCATTTCACCCTCTTTTCCCCTAGTAACTGGAAAACGGGGGGAAAGGCTAATGACAGAGGCTAATCAAAGTAACATATTCATTCTTCTCGTACTGGGAAACATTCCCAGAAAACAAGTCTTACAGACTGTTGTACAGGATCTCTATTTATCCCCTCTTTTCCCCCTGTAAGTGGGGAAATGGGGGAACGACTTATTACACAGCAATAAAAAAACGCATATTCGATCTCTTTGGACCCAAGAACGTCAGGAATGCCATTCTCAGCATCAAAAATTACCGGTCGTAGATTCTCGAGTTTTCCCCTGGATTTTCCCCTTTCCCCCGTTTTTCACTCTGTTCCACCAAGGGGATTCTTGGGGACTTTTGGTATGTTGTACAGAATTTTTTCTCTACAAAATGGTGTAGAAATCATTTATATTGCAATTTTGTCCCAGATCGTCGATTTTTTCCGTAGATTTACTGGACTATAAAAAGCGGGTTCGAATCACATTTTTCTTGCAGCTTATCTTTTTTATATTCGGCCGCCAAAGTTTACTATTCTTATTACCTTCTCCTACATTGTCGGAGGATGTCCTCCTTCTTGTTTGGCCAAAAATTTTGCAGCCTATATTTCTTCAGCTGCGAAACCCGACCGGACCATTTCAACCTTTCTATCACGATAAAACTAGAAGGTGGTATCGAACCACATTTCTTTTATAGCATATTGTTTAATGTAAGGTCCTGCCAAACCCTACTTCCTTGAAGTAGCCACCTACCTATTTTGAAGATGTCTCCGTCTGGCCCCTGTTGTTGGTCCGTAAAGCTCGAAATTTTGCTTCATATCTTTCTTCGTCCGTAAAAATAACCTTAAACCGTAAAATATAAACATAATCTTAACCTTATATTCATGATAGGTCTAAAAAGCGGGATTGCGCCATACTTTTCGTACAAGTTATTGTTTGATATACGGTCCTCCAAACCTCGTATCAAACTGTCCAAAACGTTCCCACAGGGTTCAATTTAGTCAAATATTTTTATCACCTTTATACCAAATATAAAAAGTTGCTTTTGAGCAATTGTTATATTTTATATAAGTAGATAAATTAGATACTCTTGATTACATATTTTTCAAGGAAGGGTCGTCGAAAAAGTCTTGTTACTAGGGGACAACCCCATCCCTTCTAACTCTGTGCAGATAAGCACATGAATATAATATTTTGTTTTTAATTCAAATATTTTCACAATATAAGGGGAGATTTCCGAGCGTATACTCCAATCTTGTCCAAATTCATCCTTTCAGCTGACGGTAGGGGGTAAAGTTCACCTTCCTATTTTCATAAAGAACCTGTCAGAAAAAATGGAAAATTTTCGAAGCTACTAGCATCTGATGGGTGAATTGAAATTTTATTCATTTTATTTTTAAAATTGCAGGTCAAAGGGCTATAGAGTTTCTTGTTCAATGTGACAAAGATGCTCACATCCCTATTGAGCAAAAAGTAAAGGTAATTTTTATCGTTCTTTTCTAAGATTCTGTCTCTTTTTATTTTTTTCTGTTATATTTCATATCTTTTTGCAATTTGTATGACGTTTTAAATGCTCTATTATTTTTATATCCGCTTTGTTGTTCTACTCTTATCTATTTGCGTATCGCGATGAATATTGCTTTTTGTTGTGCTTGTTCAGAAGAAAGTTTGAATTTACTCATTAATCTCTGTTATGCATTCCTAGGCAAGGGACGTCGTAAAAGTATTTCAATAAAAATTCTACTCAAAATAGGGAACAAGGATCGTAAAAAAATTCTGGCAATTTGCCTAGAATAATTTGGTCACCTGCAAGTTCTTATAGCTTTTCTAAATCTCCCTCTGCATTCCCTTCTCCCCCAATAATATGGACGCAGCCGTACAGAGGAATCTATTCTTACTTCTTTTTTTCGTATCAAATCTGTTGGTGTTTTCCCAGCGTGTTTTGAGAGCTGATTGTAACAGTAATTTATATGAGATGTCTTGCTGCAATTGCTATTACCCGAGTTCCATCCCGAGTAGGAATTATAATAGGCTACACTTTATATGGCTCACTGCATGGACCCTGTTAGGGAGGGGATTCAAACCTTCCCCTCGTAAACTAGTAGACTTTTAAAAGGTTTTAATGAAGGAAAATATCAAACTATTGTTTAAATCCTGGTAAAACAAAGCTCCTGGCATTACTTGCCCGACGCCCCGAGGAACCCTGGTTGTCATCTTAGATGAGTAGTTTTCAAATTCAGCCCCTGTTCCTCGGGGCTTTAGCTATTAAGCTAAAAAGATATTGAAGGTTTAGCAGCTTCAATCTTTCTTATTTGTTTTT
>CM051260.1:9831240-10038740 GCA_027921565.1 Artemia sinica | reverse complement strand
TTTTCACAATTGACGATCATTTTGTCCTCCTCGGGTTGACGTGATAAACTCGCCATTATTCTGTCTGCCTCACTTGGAACACTCTTTTCACCTAGCTCTAGTATGTATAGATCATCAACGAACTTAAAGCGAACCGACTCATCATTTGCCAACTCATTTACCATAACCAAAAAAAGTAGAGGGTCTAAAATTGTTCCCTGGGGAACTCAACAGTAAATTGGCAGGGGATGAGAATAGGCTGATTTGTATTTAGTTTCTTTTTTTACTTCTTCCTGAAAGGAAGAAGTAAAAACTATAAGTGGGGGGTTGGGACACCATGACGAGCAAGGAGTTTTAAAGAAAGAATACCCAGGTTTGCCCGTTTGATCATATCCTGTGTCTTTTTTTCCCACTTTAGGTCATGTATGAGATGTAATCACAAGAGTTTGATATCCAGGATGCCTGAAACATTCTGTAAAGCAAGGAATGAACTGTCACTCAGAAAATAAAAAGTTAATACGAGTGATTATTCACAATTGACGATCATTTTGTCCTCCTCGGGTTGACGTGATAAACTCGCCATTATTCTGTCTGCCTCACTTGGAACACTCTTTTCACCTAGCTCTAGTATGTATAGATCATCAACGAACTTAAAGCGAACCGACTCATCATTTGCCAACTCATTTACCATAACCAAAAAAAGTAGAGGGTCTAAAATTGTTCCCTGGGGAACTCAACAGTAAATTGGCAAGGGATGAGAATAGGCTGATTTGTATTTAGTTTCTTTTTTACTTCTTCCTGAAAGAAACTTTGCAACTACTCTTAAAAAATATACATCAACATTAAAACTTGTCAATAGCTTACGGATAAGGTTTCTATAGCAAATCAGGTCAAATGCTTTCTTTTGGTCAATCGCGACGAGGTTGACACAGCGTTCAGGTTCATCTAGATGCTTTAAAATCTTATCAAGCAAACTAACTAAGTAATGGCTTGTCGAACTCTTGGGGATATTACCGAATTGTTGAGGGTAAATTTTATGGAGAATAAAAGTTTTCAGCCACCCAGCGATAAAACTTTCATAGATCTTTCTAAAAATCGATGTCATCGTAATAGGCCGCACACCAGTAAAATCATAGCGGGCTCCTTTTTTGGGGATAGGGGTTATGAATCCCTTTTTCCAATTTTGCGGATGCTGGCCTGACATTGTAATCTTGTTGAATATTAAAGTTAACGGAGCACCCAAAAATTCAGGAAAAGCCTTAATGAGGTCGACAGGAATATCGAGTGGTGTAATACTGGTCCTCTTCAATTTCATCAATTTGAGGCAAACTTGAGATTCGGTGATGATTGGGAAATCCATAAGATCTGGAGATGGATGCGGAAAATCCTCCAAGTTTAGTGGTAGAAGTGACTGAACAATCGCTGCCAGGTGAGCGTCTAGGCGATCTACAGTTTCTTTGTCCGTCTCGTCATAGCCAATTCCAGTCCATTCTGCGTTTTACAGGTTATGCTTTATTCTTTTATACCACTGTCCAGGTTTAGAATCCAGTAAATGAGATACTTCTTTTGGTAGTACAACGCTGCTACCTGGCGGGTCATTCTTCTGATTTTATTCTTCAGGGTAGTAGCTTCTTTATGCTTTTATTTCTGAAAAGTTGTCTCATTTTCCTGCTTAGTGCTTTGATTTCTTTTGCAACGTATGGACGATCCGCTGAAAAACGTTTGTTAACTTCTTCAGGAAAATAGAAATGGTACTTGCCGAGAAGTTTTTCTTGAAAAGTAGTGGCTATTTCATCAGCATTAGCTGTAGAAATTATGCTGTCCCATTTTTCAGTCGTGAGCCAATTGCCGAAACCAAACAATCCTCTGTTTGTGATTGGTTGACTTGTAGTTGTTTCTGTAGTGTATGTGACCCAGACTTTGCTTGTGGGATGTAGCTCAAGGATGAAGTGGTAACTTCCTCCTATTGGGGAGGGGGGGCGACTGGGGAGGGATTCCTATAAAATGTAATGCGGTTTATTAACTATTTTACCTTACACTTTTGTAATGCTGTTTATTTGGTTAACCAAGTGGAAAATTGTGGCACCATTTATAAAATCAGGACAGGAGTCGGTAAAACTGCTGCGTTTAAAGACCAAGTTCGAAATTTCTGTAGATGACATGTCAGTATTTTTGCGGTCTTTATTGAACTGAAAAAATAATTTTAAAGGCGTCGGAAAAATCATGGCGTGAAGCGACACGATTTTACCGACTGACTAGACACTAGGGGCGTCCCTCCTCCCCCCATACGTAACGGCCCTGCTGATGAGTCTCGTTCCCAGTTGATTATTTCATTTTGGCAGCTGGACATCGCTCGATGAAAAAAAAAAATCTATTTGTAATATTTGGTAAATATTAGGTGTGATATTGCGAATAAATATTGGGTCGTTTTGTTTGATCAGAGTTGAAAACTAATTTTCAAGAGGAAAGGTTTTGTTTAAAATAATTAACTTTTTAAATAAAATAAATAAAGTTTTCAAATAAAATAAATAAATTTTATGCAATTGTTAAACTTTTTAATTTTTACTCTTTTTTAAAATATATTCAAAGGGGTCTCTTTTGTTTTGATAAATTTTATTAGAAGCGCAGAGGTTTTCGTTCAATTTGACATACGAGTCGCAAGTCATATAGTGACATCTCTTTTTTGCGATCACCGTCTTCTATCATTGCTTAGCTTAGATTTTTTTTCAAGTAAGAATGACCAGGCGACGTATTCTGTGAATTCTAGCTGACATGTCTAATTGAAAGTGAAATTCTCGGAAGTATTTTTTTTTTTTTTTAATTTCAAAATATCTGTTTCATCATCTATTTTAGAAGTTATATCAATACACCAAAGACCGAAGGCAATCCGGGCAAAATGAAAAATGTCGGTCACAATGAAAAATTCGATTCCATAAGGTTGTTTCGGGACCTGTTGCGCACATTTTTTACTATTTTTTTTCTTTTTTAATGTTGATAAAGCCCAAACATTTTGTCTCTTAGATTAACTGACTTCCAACTGATCTAACCGAAAAAACTTGCTTGCCTGTAATATCAGAGCCCAAACAGTTTGTTTCTATGAAATTCTAACTTAGCATAAAAAAAGAAGAAAATATTCCTTTTGATTAACTATGTTGCAAATAATACTAATAATTCATTTTCTTATTTTAAACACAATTTTGTCGGTTTGAGAAAAATGAATTTTTGCTCTCATCCAAAACATAAGTGAACCAAATATTCACTCACTTAAATAGATATTTTCCTTGGGTAACCTGAAATCCGGCAGCTAATATCGATACTTATCGACATTAGCGATACGTATTGATACTTATCGATATTATAAGTATCGATAAGTATTGATACTTATCTAATATAAGATAATTATCGTGGTTTTAAAAGAAAAAATGACACCTAGTAGTAAAGATTAATGCTAGTCCTTGAGTTCTACTCTCTGTCGTTAAAATATTAATTTCTTCTTGGTATTTTAATTACATGTGTGGTTCTTTCGTTCATTGTTTTTTATATATTCTATATTATGTTCTTTTGGTTTGAAATTTTTACATGTATGATAATGAGAGAAACGCATAGACAAAAAAAAAAAATAAAGAGGGACAGTATGTAGAAGGAAAAAGTATGAATAAAGACCTGAAAACCTAAAACTGGATTGGTTGCTGGGAAACTCCGGTACCTAATGGAGTTTCCAATTCTATTGGAACTCCAATAGAATTGGAGTTCTGCCACAACCCTCCTTTAATGTCAAAAACCGCTTCTCGAATTATAATTATATATATATATATATATATATATATATATATATATATATATAATATATATATATATATATATATATATATATATATATATATATATATATATATAATATATATATATATATATATATATATATATATATAATATATATATATATATATATATATATATATATATATATATATATATATATATATATATATATATATATATATATATATATATATATATATATATATATAATATATATATATATTAAAATTTTAATTAGGTTGCCATTAAGCCATGGCTATTTAGAGAAAAAGCCAAGACAGATGGTCTGAGTGAGAGGCAAATCTGGCGTAAACCTTTTTTAGGACTATATAAAAATGATGTCGTTTCACTTGTTGATAGATAGTCTATCACCCATCCGTCCATCCATCCTAGGGCAGAACTAAGGTAGATAGTCGTGAGCGTATTTCAAAGCCGGTATAGCCATATACAATATTGATACAAAAAACATACCAATGAGACAGATACTAATAAATAAAACTTCCTATTTACGAGGCTGTAAAGATTTTAAAATAAATTTCCTCATGTCACTTTATATCTAGGAGAGATTGATTTAAGGATCTCCAGTATCGGTTCATTTTTTTCTTCTATTCAACGTAGTTCCCCTTTGGCTTATTGATTCTTGGCACCTAAAACGAAAATATCCCAATCCATTCCCCAAAATCCCACATAGTGAGTGAGTTCGCTGTCTGTTTGGAAAATTAAGATCCCTAAGCAATCTGTATCCAAAAAAAAAAAAAAAACAGTTTGAAGACAGTCTGTAGGATGATAATCATACTTGTACACAGGACCGGATCTAAGGGGGAGGCTAGAGGGGACGAGCGTCCAAGGCGGCGCGCCCGAGGGTGACATATCAAGCTTAAATTGGAATATTGTTGGACAAAAATTGTAATATTTACAGTATTGATCGTGTGATAGGGGGGTGGCGAAGTCTACATTTGCCCCTTCCCTAAGAAAAACGTAACTCCGGCTCTGCCTGGATATTGATGAGTGCTGATATCAGAGGGATTAAACCTCACAAAATCGGTCTTTCATCCTCCCCCATTGAAAATAATATTTGTCAAAGTAGACGTATTCTATTTCCAATATATTATCTTTAAAACAGACGATGAGGAGATTTTTCGAAAATCATAAAATTTTTCGTAAAGCTCTAAGGCATTCCAATGCCAATTCCGGGAACAAAACATTTGCAAATATAGATATTGAAAAAATGAAAAATATAAAAAGCTACCTTTTTTATCAGATTAAAACTGACAGATACACATGCCTAACTCTATGGGTTATAAAATAACGATGCTTCCAAAAAGAAGCACGCATTCGCCAAAAGAGAACGACCAGAAGTTGTATATCGTGACGCCTTCTCTTTCAAATGAGGCCCCTCTCCTGTCCGTAAACAAATTAGTCTCGCCGTGCCCTTCGTTTGTATAAGAGCTGATGTTTTGTTTTGCCGGATAAATGATAAATATAATAAAAGAGCAACGCACTGTCGTGAAATATCACATGAAACTTGAAAAAAGCGCTACTGAATCTTATCTATTGTTAACATATTATATTCCATATTATTCAACATATTCCTTTTTTCAGGCTCAGCTAACGCTGCAGGTTGGATAGTCCTCCTTCTAGCAGTTGTTGGCCTTGCCTTTGTTACTTACAAGCGTCGAAGAACTATAGCATCACTATGGTCGCGGTTTAGAAGTGGTCAAGGAAGATCTCGTGATGGGAGCGTCCGCTATTCTGAGGTAACATTCGAATTTGACTCTTGCTGTGCAGACTGAAATGTGGAATGTATTTATTTGCAGAAACTTTGATAAATCTGTAGCGATTTTTTTCCGTTCATAGCAAAGCTGAGTATTTCACTTTTTTAATTGATTTGATTCGTGAAGATTATTGCTGGATCAGTATTTAGCCTTTTAGATATCGAATATATTTATTAATCATAAACACCAAATAAATCGATTATTTAGTGATATAAAGTCTATTAATTGATAGCCATGCAACTTTTTTTTCGAGGGCAAAATACATGTTATATCATCCATTAGGACTTAGCCGGAAATGCACAAATATAGAACTTGCTTTTGCCAATAAAAATGTAGATTATGTTGCACAGCTGGTTGTTATAGACCCTTTAATGGTATTCTGTTTCTGTATTTATTATTTATTGCTGCTATATTTTCTTTCTTTTCTTTTTGTATTGTTGCTAAAGTTCTAGTAAAGAGCATGTCATTATTTCGGGATGACATTAGTTATCAAACTGCCAATTTTGTTCATTTTGCCCTCATGAAGTCTTAGTCATTACCTGTTTGTTTCCCAGTGCAGCTTTATCAATATCTGCAGCCTGCTCAGAGTAGCGTTGTTGCTTTTACTAAACTTTCTACATAACTTGTTTTTACTGTGTCAATTGATTTGACATCAGAAACGCTATATTATTTTTCGGCTATAGTTTGTTTAACTTTTTTATTCTTCTTTTTCTTTCTTACTCAACTGCCAAGATGTATTCGCTTTGAAAGCATGGTTTCCACTCAAACAAAATAATGGTACTAATCAGAACCACCAACAAGTGCTAAAAGATACTACATTTCAAAAGTTTTAGCGAGCTTTGGACTTTGCATAACATGCGCACGTGTTTTCGTAACTCTTTTGTTGGACTTGGACGCATAGTAAGAGGATTTATTTTCTTATTATATTGCCTGTGTTTTACATAGTCTCTTGTTCACCTTTTCTGCGTGGTTACGATTCGGTTGATTATCATAGCGCTGCTTGGGAATGACCACCCGGGGCCATTTCTAAATTGCTGCAATCGCATGTTCGTATTATACGAGCCTAATCCGGGTCGCAGTGGTAGCTAGCAACCTAGTAAGAGACGATCATGTCCAATATTAAGAAATATAAAAACTTGTAACTTCTAAAAAAAAGAGTCAGGTCAAAACAAATAGTACACCATTAGAACTGCCTTGTCCGAAACCCCTATATAGGAAACTTTCTGTCCCTCGGCTTGAACAGCAAGGGAAATATATTGGCTTGAAAATCAAGGAAAGCGGCAGCTACTACAGCATTCTGCCTAAATGACATCTTTTTTTTTCTTTTTTTCTTCCACAGATAGCTTGGTACTGGAACATCGTTGAGGGTTGTTCAATGGCTCATTTTAAAGGAAATTAATGGGGTTAAAAACCTTTTGTAATTAAAACAAATTATTTTTAAAATAGAATCATTTTTTTTACGAAAAACTGCATATTTCATGATAAAGATTGATCAATGACGTCATAATCGTAAGATGTAGCCATTTAAATAAAGATACATTCATTTTGGGCTTTATGAGATTTAGAATTATCCAATTCTTCAAAACAGTACCTAGCCAATTAAAAGTAGCTTCAAAAAAACCTTCAATATTCTGACTGAAAAAAAACAAACAAAATGTTTCTTGTTCAGAAGACAAAGAACATTTTGTTGATAATAGGACCCTTCAAGTTCGATTGCAGTATTTATATCTTAGGTAAAGAATTAAGGTATAAATTCAATTCACTCTACATCATGGTCATTTGTACACGGATGGCAATTTCAATATGAAGACTAGCTACAAGCCACACAGTCATTTGTGTTAACACTGAACCAGTAATGAAAGATTTACACTTTTTTTTTTTACTTTTCTCATAATTTTCATTTTCTTCTTTTATAGGTGCCTACAAATGATGAAACCAGATTGATCTTTGGTCCAGTTGATCCGAGGAACTTGCACGATGATAGTGATGACGAGTTGCTTGGAGTGTAGGTTATATAAAATGAGATACACTTTGTTAATAGAGAATCGCCAGAAATTTTAGAACCCGACCGTGTAGTTTGTATTTTCAAAACGTTATTTGATAAGTTTCTGCAATACTTTTGAAGGTTTTCGTATGCTCATATGTAAAGTTATAACGTAGTATGTATTCAAGTTGCTATCGATTTGTCTAAGCATACATACAGACAAGAAATAGGTAGCAATCTTTCTTAGAAACTAGTAATTTTTCCGAGAATTTAAAAAAAAGAGAAAACTCCACGGCTTTGGGAATTTGTTTTTAAACTGTATATACTTAAAAACAGATTTTTTGGTGGGTCGTTAATCGTCAATTGTAATTATAAAATTAATAGATAATCCGGGTTGCGGCGCTAACTAGCAACCTAGTAAGAGGCGATCACGTCCAATATTAAGAAATATAGTGCTAAAAAGTAATTATTCGCAGGTTATATACTGACTTCATAATGCACCAAGGCTATTGCAGTGTTATCAAAAGTTGAATTTTTAAATTTAGATTATTTATCCATTTTAGTATGTATTCGTTGTGACATGTACTCGTATCTTTATTCCTACCTAGGATATTCCGTATTTATGAAAGTGCTGATGGTATATTTCTAGTCGTTTGATCAGTATAATGTCGGTTTTGTGCTTGGGGTTTACAATATACAGTTTTTTAAATTATTGTTTTGCCCGTCCATTTTTATATAGTGTGAAAACCACGAAAACCATGCCTCCATTCCATCATAAAGATTAAAAAAAAGAATAGATAAAATAGATAGAAAGAATGGAAGAGAGACAAGATGATAAAAAAAACACATCCGAAATGGTGTGATACGAGCCTTGCAAAAAATACAAAATGTAAATGTATACAAAATGTATAAAAATACAAAAATACATACCAGAATGCAAAATACAGAAATATAAATTTCTGGAATGGAGCTTCCTTCGAATCCCAATCATGATTGCAGCATCAAAAGCAAACTAACTAAGTCCAGCCCATAGTAACCGAAAATTAAAAAACACTTTGTAGAACAAAAAACTTAGTGAGGTAGAATCGCTATTTGAAGCTGATCCAGGGATGGTAACTGTTATTTTGGAGAATCTTAACAGTAAAAGTTTATGGCAAAAACAAATTTATGAAAATTTCAAAAAAAAAGCCAGAGACCTTCAAAAAATTTCCAAAAATGGTGTCGAATCAAAATAGAATCATATTCGAAAACACTACTCTGTAACAGACGTGTCCCTTTTCTTTTCTTCCCAAGAGTGATGATACTGAACCTGTGGTCATAGAATATTATGAGAGGACTCTTTTGAAAGAAACTCACCATATTTAGTACCTTCTGCAAGTAACAAAAGATAATGTTAAAATAAAATACAATTTTTGACAAAAACTGCTTCATTTATAAGACACGCATCTTTTGATAAATTGCTGTAATGCGTGTTGGAAAAGTTTCTTCTATGGGGTATGATGTCATTGTCATATATGAGTGACTCCGTTACCTGATATCCTGAAGTATCATGATATTCCTTGAAATGTCGTCATAAGCCGCTCTGTTTAATGATTCACTCTTTCCCACCTGTGTGGCATCAAAGTTAATCAAACAGTATTTTTAAATTTTCGGTTACTATGGGCTGAACTTCGTTCTTTACTAGGTTGTAGCAAAGGCTGCAACCATTATTAAACATCTCTGTCCATCCCATCTACTGGGATGGTTCAGTACCCCAGTAACGCCAATAAAAGAACAAAAACAGGAGAATAAAAAAAAAAAAATGAGACGCATCACTGCTTCCCATGCGAAAAAGTTATTTATTTTGTTACTTAATATGGGAACTCTAATTCTCTTAAGCGGGGTTTTTGGGTATGGTGGTTCCAATGGTGCAGTTTTCATTTCAATCCGACGCTATTATCGTTGGAATTCAGGCTATTATTTTGAATTCCCATATACCTGTTTTCGCAGCGAACTTCTATCCTTAGAGATTAATTGAAAAAATAATTATAGTTCCTGAATCAAGTTCAGATGACGATTCTTCCTCACTTGACATTTTTTTTCGAAACGCGGTGTTAAGTTTTGGTTACTATGGGCTGGGGTTCGTTCTTTACTAGATTTTACATAATAACTTTAGCGATTCTAAACTGAAAAATGAAATATATTAAAAAATTGAATTTTTTGGTCTGAAAATACATAGTAAATTCCACATCGGGTAGTTAGAACCTAACTAAAAATAAAACTAATTTTAACATTTTCAGGTATTTTTCTAGCTTGAATTGAAATATTCAAACTATTGCTCGGATACCATGGATATTTTGCAGTTTACACAAGCTGCAAAGAACGCATAAGGGCAAAATTAGAAATTATATTCAGAAGTCCAAAAACATGGCAACAATGCTGACTGATCTTAGTAAATTTAGAAAAATTTTACGAATTTTTACCGGGATTACGAAAAATATTCAAAATTAAAGATTAAAATTATCTCTGAAAGAATGGATTTTGTTGAAAAGTCAGCTAGAGATGCTTTCGCAAAACTTCATAGTAATATCCAAAAGAAATGTTGCATGTTTAGTGAAAAGCTTCCAAGGTATGAACCGGCAACTGTGGAACAGTTTATAGATGTAATGGGAAATTTTATAGATCACTGTGAATATATGGAGGCATAATTGTTCTTTACTTAGTTTCAGCTTTAATTCGATGATCCAGACTTTATGTACTAACTACATCCAAAGACTATGACGTCATTGTTTAATATTGTATATAAAAAATTAAGTTTTTCGTAAAAAAAATTAATTAAAAAAAAAAATTAAGTACAAATAGCGCTAGATCTAGAGATTTCCTTTAAAATGAGCCATTGAACAACTCTCTACGATGTTCCAGTGCCAAGCTATCTGTGGAAAAGAAAGAAAAAAATATCCGTTTGTGGAGAATAACGTGGTAAAAGTCAATTTTCTTGATTTTCAAGCCAATATATTTTCTTTGTTATTCAAGCCAAAGGGCGGTAAGTTTCCTTTATAGAGGATTCGGACAAGGCGGTTCTAATGGTGTACTTTTTGTTTTGATCTGACTCTTTTTTTAGGAGTTGGGGGGTTTTATATTTCTTAACATTGGAGGTGATCGTCTCTTTTTCTTCTTTGAAATAGTAAGAGACGCACCTCAAACAATCAAGTAGCTAACTAAGTCCAAATTATGCAATAGTTTGTTATTCCAATGATCGTCTCTTAATGTAATCTTCTTTTAAAGAAGGAAAAGCCAATCGTTTAATATTGATCCCTTACTACAGGTGGATTTGAACCCGCAAACCTCGAATCATGAGGCACACTTTCATCCATTGTGCTGTAGTAAGGTATTCATTGATTTGATTTTTCCACAAATCTGTGTATATACGGATAAATAGATTTTGATAAACGTATTCTAACGGCTATACTAACTTGACTATGCCAGTTAGTATAGCCAAGAGTTATTTTATCATTATAACATTTGAACCTTTTATAATCTATAATGATGTATAATATAAATACTGTAATCTTAACTATAGTGAAGTTGCGTATGCAAGTTAGTATAGGGAAGAGTTCGATCTTTATTATAATATTTTAGCACTGATTTTTAACTTGCGTGTAGCTTGCTTTGATCTGCCTCTATCATAAGGAGTCAATCATAATGAGCCGCGATTGTGAACAGTATCCCAGTTTCACCTTGAGGAGTGGTGTCCCAAGAGGAAATTATGGGCTACTAGGCAACAAACTGGAAAAAAGAAAAAAAAATATTTGAAAAGTATGGCCTCTTCCGAAAAGACTGTGTTTGATTGTTTTCAGGTTTCCCCCATTTTTTGAAAAATTTCATTCTAAAGATTTTCTTTTCTTATTTATGTTTATCTCAAGACAAAAAAAGAAACCCAATATCTGAATTTAAAAAAAAAAAAAAAGCTAGAGTAACTCCCCTGTCAGAAAAAGCATACACCAATGGAAAAAAAATGCAGAGAAAATATTTAAGGAAATCAAAAACTTAGCCAAATCCTCTGTTCCCTTCGATACTGGCCTGTAGGAACCTCCTGACTGGAAAAAATAAAATAATGGCAAAAAATGTCATCGTTCCTTTTTAGGTAAGAAAAACTCTGACCTTTTTAGGTAAGTTTAGTCATAAGCAGTGCAAGTTTTTTTATTCTATTTTTAGTACTTGTAAAACTAAACAGTATACCAATTAAACAGAAACCCAGATTTCAGATTAGAAACATTTTAAAGAAGTCATCTACTATACCTACTTTGCATGTCGCGTGTTTTCAATCAGAACAATGATATAGAAGAAAATGCCTTTCCTGTTCATAAGCGGTCAATAAGTTTTGGTCGATAGTTCATCTACACTTTCCAATCATTCCACATAGCTTAGCGTATACGAAGCCTAATTAGTGGCTAATTTTAGAAAATATAATTTTTCTCCAATTTAAAGCAGTCTGGTAAAAGCAAATCTGCTTCCTGGAGCTCTTACTTGACCTAGTGTTCGCCAGACTTTTTTGCGTTCTTTTGTAAGGAAATACAGCACTGACAAATAAATTCTTTTAAGCCAGTCACCATAGCCGTTATGTCTAGTTTAAAGGACACACATACACATTTTTTAAAACTACCATTAGATGGCGTTACTATAGCTTTGCAAGGTTCCAAGAAAGTTGTGAGCTACGACAGTTAGCAAGATAGGGATATAAACTCAAAACCTCTTATACTGTTTTTTTTGGGGGGGGGGGGTTCACAATGTTTATTGGCCAAATATAACCTTGAAGTATCTGGAAAATGGGCGACATGTTTAGTAGCAGGGTAGCATGAGTAGTCGGAGCCGTAGCCAAACCATATTCGACCATTAGGAGTAGGTCTTATACTTGGATCCTCTAGGCTGTTATTTCTTCCCCTGTCCAATCAAAAATATTTCTAAATTTCATGCGTAGAAATTTAGTATCTCGGCAAATTATGTGTAGATTCAGGAAGCATTAGCATTTTTTTGCTCGGAATTTTATTTTATGAAAATTGGGAATGTCAGCCTAGCCGTTATTTTTCCCAGTGAAATCCAAGGATTTTTTTTTAGGAAGGCCAGAACTGGAAAATCTCTTTCCAACCTAATTTCGAAGATATTCTTCCATTTTCGATACATTTTCCGTAGAATAAAAGGGGAGTCTTCCTTCCCTTCTCTGACTTCTTGACTATGTCCTTTAGCTATAATCCTTCAATTTCCATATATAATAAGCTAATGCCCCGCCCTGCTGCTATTAATTTAAAGTCATTGAGCAGATGGCCTTTTCGTCAGCTATTCAAACCCAGATTTCCGAAGATTGTCCTTTTAGGCCTACCGTCTAGGGCTAAACGGAAAGCAGGTCGTCCTCGTCTTGGGTGGGAAGACGTCATAAAGAAATATTTAAAGGAAATGGAGACTTCCTGGGAGGGTGTAAAAAGGGAGGCTTTGAATAGATTGTGATGGAGGAGGAGCTTGCGTAGCTGTGTTGGCCTCAGGTGGCTTGGTGCTGCAGTGCGTTTTTAGCAGTAGTAGCAGTAATATATTTTTAGAGCATATTAAAGAAACTAGAATCCTAGGTTTGAAGAAATATATTATGATATTGTGCCAATAAGATGGACTTGAGCTAACAGTATCGAGTAAAACGTAATGTTGAGAACACAAAACGCCCTTGATCGTCACAGAAACTACCTCCACACTCTTCTGCAGTGATAATGATCTCTTGAACAATTGACAATCATGAGCCCCGGACTATTTTATAGCTTACTTATATTTTCCAATTATACAATTGGCTAATTTCGTTTATAAGTAATCAAGGAGAAAAATAACGTCATAACTCAGAGTTATATCGAGGAGAGAGAGGCAAAGACCTGTGAAATAGACCTTTTGTGGAGCGTATAGCCTAAACACAATTCGACTTTTTTCATGTAACTACGATTTAATCTTGCACCCACCGAGTGTGAAATCCTTTAAAAAAAAACCATCATGTTTGCAGCGTTAGCTGCAACCTAGTAAAGAGCGAACCAGCCCATTGTAACCAAAATGAAAAAAAACGCGTTTTGAAAAAAACTGCCAAATGAAAAAAATCTGACATTGATTCAGGAATGGCAATTATTATTTCGATTCGTCTTAAAATTAAAAGTTTATTGCGAAAAGAAATTTATGGTGATTTTGAAAAAAAACCTGAAACCCCTCGAAAATGGCGTCAGATCAAAATGAAAAGTGTACCATTGGAATCAGCATGGTCAAAAACTTTATACAGGGAAATTATAGTTCTCCTCCTTGAACAAAAAGGAAAATCACTTTTTTGCATTGTTAGCACTGACCTGTCTCCCGTTTTTTCTTTATTTTTTATTTTTTCATTAAGCCTAGTGGGCTACCAGAGCATCATAGAGAGTGATGGCTCTAAAGCTATTTTTCATATCTGTGTGCTTTTTATAAATTCCACTATCTGTAAGTGCCATATGGCACTAAAATGGTACTTTGTGTCCCATTTCTCAAAGGGTGGCACTAGCCGGCTACCAGACCATCATAGACAGATTTTTATAGTCCATATAAAAGATATTGCTCATATCTACGTTCTTCCTATGAATTCCATCATCTGCAAGTTCCAAATGACACTAAAAACGGTACTTTTGGTGCCATGTCTCAAGTGAAAAAGCTGGGGCTACTGGGCTAGAAGAACTTACAAGAGTGATATTTGATGACTCGTTTGAAAGTTATTGATCATATCTACGTGCTTTTTTAATTTTTCCATCTATAAGTGCCGTATAGCACTAAAAACGGCACTTTTGGTGCCACCTCTTAAGTGGAAGAGTTTGGAAGCGTAAAACAGTAGATATGCACTGGAGGTTTATAAGATCCCCTCACATATACTCCCCCTCCAGACCCTCATAGTAAGTTTCATAAATCATATACTCATCCTAAAAGTGAAAGATTATTGCGAAAACAAATCAACTAAATCTAAAATCTTTTCAACTAAAAACCTACGCAAAATTAAGCTTGAATGATCAGCAATTTGGAATTGAACCTTCAGACTTCACTCTGCAGTGAAGCCTGTGTGCTAGTTCTAATGGCGATAATTGACGGGAAGGGACGTCTTTGCCATCCTAGTTTTTTTGCTCCTGCCTAGGTTTTGAAAAACACCTTTTTTGGGCATTTCATTGGATAAGGCCCTTTTTTCATTTGAGAAAAAATGGGGGAAACAACTGAAAGTGCACTTTGTGTGAATGTGCTATCAAGTCAAATTTATAAAAAGCAATTAGGTACAAATATAAGATTTTAAATGAACCCTCAGACAGCTCTCTTTTGTTACAGTAGCCTTCTAGTCTCTGCTAGTCAGTAGGCGATTTATCTGCAGTATTTTCTATATTGTTTTGTCTCCCCTAGATCAGTGATTATTATAAATTATTTTAAAATTAGTTTTAAACTGAAACTAAGAAGTGACATTAAAACTTAAAACGAACATACATTATTCCGTGTAAATAAAAAAAATCATTAAAATTTAATAAAAAACGAACAGATACATTTTAAAAAAACAAACTTTTTCTGAGGGAAGTAAAGAGCGAAGTTGAAAATTAAAACGGAAAAAAATTATTACTTCACAGCCTGTCTAAAATATACCAATAAAAGAAGTAGAAACAGATCAACTAATTATGTTTTCCTATACTTTTAGGATTATAGAAAACTAGCGCTTTACTGGAAACACAAAATAATATAAGAGTTTTGGTACAGTAAAAAGCAAACCTATTAAGAACACTTTTTACAGAATAAAATATTATTTATTTTATATTATTAATTTATTATTTATAATAAAAATATTATTTATTTTATTATTTATTATAATAATAAATATTATTTATTATTTATTTAATAATATTTAAATATTATTTAAATAATATAAAAATATTATTTATTTTAATAAATTATTTATTTATTTTTAAAATTATTTATTCCCTTTTAAGGTAAAGCAAAAATCCATTTCAGGACTGTTCTTTTTTTTCGTTTAATTCTCGTTTTGATTCTTAAAAGGACATGTCATGACTAGTTTGTAGACAAGTTCGAAGTAAGGCCATCTTGATAGTATTAGGACTATAGACTAGCTTTTGAATTTTATCATAGCTTGAAATTCACTGTTGAATGGAGAGAAATAACAGTTCATATTACGTCTTATTTGATCTTCATTCAAGTAATACTAAAGCATATTTCTTACAATTTAAGATTGTATACTACTTGCTATTGGTATTATATCTGGCAAGACCAAAATGTTACCTGATAAATAAATCCAATATTTCTGTATGTTGTTCAATTACTTCGTGGTTATTAAGAGATATTTGATTTTACGCTTATGTTTTTAAGATAAATTTAATTGTATACTGAAAGTTACTGATGTCACAACTGGTGTAAGACTATGAAAACCTTTATAGATTCGTTTATTGTTGTCTGGCTACATACTCTTTTTTGACTCCCAAATCAATATTCCAATTTTTTATGCTTGACTTTTGTGTTTTCAGTAAAGCGCTAGTTTTCTGTAACCCTAAAATTACAGGAAAACATAATTAGTTGGTTTATTTGTGCTAGTTTTATTGATATATATATTAGATAGACTGTAAATTAATAATTTTTGTCAGTTTTAAGTTTCAACTTTGATTTTTACTTCCCTCAGAAAAACTTTGTTTTTTCAAATTAATCAACAAAAATAAACAACAATTTTATGGTATCTTCGCTTATAAAAAAGATGATACAAAGCTCAAAGCAAATGAAAATTGGACAAAAATCCCATAGATAAATAGTAGAACAGGAAGGACTAGAAATGTGTTTAATAATAATAGCAATATTTCGAATCATTATCTTCCAGTCTATTTCTCTTAGCGTCTTTATCATAATTTCCATAGAAAATAATTGTCTCGCAGGAGCAGATAAGGCAACTGATTTGCTGTACGTTTTGAAGATTTTTCACGTAGTCAGAACGTGAAGAACAGATGCTATGTTTTGTCGATCGTCTTAAAAAATCATAACGTCTTAACTCTCATTGGCATCCTTTGTGTTACCACCTACCGTATATGCTGGAAGCACAAAAGAAAGTCACACAATGACTGCGATTCAATCCTATTTGGAACTTCGGCACGATTTACACGAGACGCAAATTCAGAAATAAATCTCGCTCTCTTTTTCTGGGAGGGAAATGGCGATAATCAATATTTTCACGTAAGTTTTAACGTCCTTAGGTATTTCTATATACTTAGGAATTTTGCTCAACGTCTAGACAACATAGGAACAAACTAATTTTCCCACAAAGAAATTTCTTTTTAGTTTTTTTCGAAATTTTCTCTCGTTTTTCCAATGAACATTTTGATAAACAGCAAAAAATAAACAATTTGCGACGGTCGGAAATCCGAGCAAGCTGATGGAGCTTAGACAAATAGCCAGCGATGCCTGTTCATTGCCTAGTACAAATATAAAGATACGGTATGGATTAATCAGTTTCATAAGAAAGTAGAGAATCATAGAACTTAATTTATATCTCTGAAAGCGATTTTTGAGCTTCGTCACCTTGGAGAACCAGTGACATCAAATATACTAGCTTTGAAAATCTAGTTAAAAGTATTTACAAAGGGTCATTTTTGGCAGAACAAGGGTAGAGCAAAATAAAAGACCACTAGTTTATTTTACACCTCCGAAAGCCACAATGTATTCCTATATATGAGTTCTTTTGAAAGAATTAAGATTCCAAATAGTTTAAAATGAAAGAATAAGCACATGATCCGTCATACCAAAATTTTACCGTCAAACACAAAAAAAAGGAGCATGCTAAGCCCAAAAGTTTTACAGAACGAGAAGCTTCGAACAGGGAAATGTTGTTTTTTAGATGGCTGTAGATTTTCGGTAAATAACTGCACCTCCTCTATTCATTTTTGGTCTTCGTCTGTTCGTTTGCTCAAAACTGAGGGCTACAACTAATAAAAGAACACATCGCCATTTGTAAAACAATTACTAAATCTGTAGCACAAGAAAAGAGAAACCTTAAAATTAAGCATGAGGGGCTAAAATCTTTTTTATAGAGAAACCAGGCATAGTTGTACGACAGGCATAAAAACGAAAAAAAAAAACTTAACTTAGGCCTTTTTTCAGGGTCAAAGAAAAAATATTTTGCCTTCTTCTCCCCGACACAAAATTCCAAGTCCTATTGCCCCTTCGCCCCAAAAAAACAACTTTTCCTTAAAGTTTCACCTCAATTCTCCAGCCGTGAGGCAAAACAGGTTTTACTTACCAAACTAAGCATTAAGTTTTTCACATTTCAATGAAACCTGTTGACTGTATCCAACCTCTATAATGAGAAATACTCCCTTGCCTTGAGGCTTCTGCCATAAAAAGAAAAAAAAACTTAACTTAGGCCTTTTTTCAGGGTCAAAGAAAAAATGTTTTGCCTTCTTCTCCCCGACACAAAATTCCAAGTCCTATTGCCCCTTCGCCCCAAAAAAAACAACTTTTCCTTAAAGTTTCACCTCAATTCTCCAGCCGTGAGGCAAAACAGGTTTTACTTACCAAACTAAGCATTAAGTTTTTCACATTTCAATGAAACCTGTTGACTGTATCCAACCTCTATAATGAGAAATACTCCCTTGCCTTGAGGCTTCTGCCATAAAAAGAAAAAAAAACTTAACTTAGGCCTTTTTTCAGTGTCGAAGAAAAAATATTTTGCCTTCTTCTCCCCGACACAAAATTCCAAGTCCTATTGCCCCTTCGCCCCCAAAAAACAACTTTTCCTTAAAGTTTCACCTCAATTCTCCAGCCGTGAGGCAAAACAGGTTTTACTTACCAAACTAAGTATTAAGTTTTTCACATTTCAATGAAACCTGTTGACTGTATCCAACCTCTATACTGAGAAATACTCCCTTGCCTTGAGGCTTCTGCCATAAAAAGAAAAAAAGACTTAACTTAGGCCTTTTTTCAGGGTCGAAGAAAAAATATTTTGCCTTCTTCTCCCCGACACAAAATTCCAAGTCCTATTGCCCCTTCGCCCCCAAAAACCAACTTTTCCTTAAAGTTTCACCTCAATTCTCCAGCCGTGAGGCAAAACAGGTTTTACTTACCAAACTAAGCATTAAGTTTTTCACATTTCAATGAAACCTGTTGACTGTATCCAATCTCTATAATGAGAAATACTCCCTTGCCTTGAGGCTTCTGCCATAAAAAGAAAAAAAACGCACATTCTCTTATGAGGATCGGAGCCCTACTTTCTGATTGTATTGTGGAGGAATATTCCCTTCAGATACCAGTTGTGCAACACTAGGTGATTGTTTTCAATTAGTGGTTGGCTGAGCTTACGGACACTTACCAACTATATAAATTAAGACATTTTATTAAATTTGGCCATTGACACTATTTTTATAGTTATGGTCATTGAGACTGTCAGATCAGTTAGACTGATCAAATTTAATCACAAGGCAAATTTAATCAAGTTGGCAAAACAAGTTGGAAAATTTAATCACAAGGTGGGACAGCAACATAATCAGTTTCAGTACGTGAGTGGATACGACAGAAGAACCTGAGTATTTTCAGCCGTTTCTCTCTTACTTGAGTCTCTTAAAGAGATGTTTTCGTGAAAAAGAATATTATTTTAATAAAAAAATTTCTTGATCAAATTAAAATTTAAAAAATAGAAAATAGTTCCTAGGGTTAAATAACCGCTTCTCGGACAACACTTCCTTTGAAACCTAATCGAACTCATGTTGCAAGTCTGAGAAAAACAATTAAACAAGTTTTGCATAACCCTCGATACTACAACCTCAAAGATTACTTATTCCATAGTACTATGGCTTCTAATAGCCCCTCTATGGCCGCTATAGTACGAAATGATCGGGTTCGTCCGAAATACCGTCGTGTCCGAGATACGATTATCTAACCTACTTAACATGAATAGAGTCTCCATCTTCAATTGAATAAAAAGACAGCTGACGCATCTCATTATCCAAGGGTATTAGTACATCGGGTCTCTAAAAAGAGAAAGAGGACAGCTTAGAATAACAATAAAAAGGGAAAGGAAATTAAGCATGAGCTGAACAAAAGTAAGAAAACGAATATCTCAGGTAAAATACCACTCAGAAAAAACGAAAAAACTTATATGCACTGAAAAAAATTTATACAGATAGTTATTGCATATATGCATACTTGTTATTATTATTCTTATTCGTGCGGAGGACAAAGATAATGGAGTCGAGGCCTTGGCCACGAAGGCCCATTGCCTTCACACAAAAAAACAATAATAAATTTAAATAGAGGGTATCTGTTACTTTTTTTCCCTTATAGGAGTCTTCCTTGGTAGTGTAAATATGTTTACATTATTTTCCCCCATTCTGAGAATCCCACCTGCCAGCTTCAGACCGGCTTGGAGAGGCAACCCTCCTTCCTAAAAGAGACGGGAGAGTCACACAGCACTCCAGTCATCAGCAACAAGGGGTAATTGATCTTCATAACATACAGTAGCGCAAAACTTCTTTCTTCCCCCTCAGGCTGCTCCCCCAAGGGATCATTTCTCACGCCACGGTTGATGCTTCATAATTGCTGGGTGATTACATAATTTTGGCTGTCATTATTAAGCTTTAGTCCATACAAATTCGGCAGCATATTCCATAAGATATCCTGCCTGATCGTCAGACACTGGGAAGGACGGACAGTGCCAGAAATTGTCAACAGCAGCCACCTATTGCAAGCCTTACTCCTTTTACACCCAAATTTTCATTATGCAGTCTATACTGTATGTGTGTCCGATTATAAACCGAATATGCTTGTCCTGTTTTGCACCCAGGTCTAATTGCTATCCAAACCGAAAAACTTGAAAATATTCAGAAGCGGGCATGCCAATTAATGTTTGGGGCAAATGACAGCCTGCAGACACAGAGCCTTCAGGAGCCTTCAGAATCTACCTGAAAGGCACCAACATCTCATAATGTGTTTTGGAAAGAATACCCAAACTCTGATATCCATCGCAAACTTTTACCGGATTTTCAAGAACCACAAACCAGTGGGCCGAAAACACGCAGAAGAGTCCTCACTCTGTCATGCCAATTCCTTTGTCATTCACTCCGAAAGGCATCAAAACGGTACCTATCGTCCTTTGTTCCGTACTTTGTGAAGCATTACAATGATGAACTTCTTGAAAATGTTCTGCAAAGTTTTAATAGTTCATTTATATGTTCAATTCATTTTACTGCGTGTTGTAACACGCAGTAAATATAGCACTTTAGAAACAAATTTAGGCTATATTTTTGCATATTAGGGGGGGGGGGGGTTTAAAGTATAGCGGGCCTGCATGCCTTATGTGTTAGGTACAATTATTCTGCATATTATGAAGTAAGAATTTGTCTTCTAGCTTCACACTGTCCAAATAAATAAAAGACTCGGTAGCATTGTATAAGGTTTATTTATTTGTCTAATAGCAGTGACGACGTTTGGGGGGACAAGGGGGGGGGGAGTTTCCCCCAAATAGTTTGGAGGAAAAATCATTATGTAGTCCATGCCCCTTGACTCTCCAGATGTGGACCCTTCTTTACCCCTCTGTACTTTGTGAAGCACTACAATGATGAAGTTCTTGAAAATGCTTTGATAGTTCATTTATACATTCACTTCATTTTACTGCGTGTTATATTTCCTTGTCTTGTGACGTCCGCTGCTAGCCGTGTGCTATTAGGACAAGTAACATTGAGAATTTATTTATTATTTATTTGCGCCTAATATTCTTAGCGGACACACCACGAGAAGATTGTCGCCACTTTTTCCTAAAACGAAACCTCCCTTTCAATACTGTTTTCAAACAGTTCGTGGTAACGAACTGTAAGTAAGGAGCGACCCGGCTCAATGGTAACCGAAACTCTAGAAAACGGGTTTTTGATACCAATAGATATATCAAAAGAATCAGATTTCAATGCTGATTTCAAATATATAACTTTCATCAAGTTTAGAGCTACCCATCAAAAGTTACGCGCCTGAGAAAATTTGGCTGATTTTCAAAAAAAGGGGGAAAGACCCCCTAAAAGTTATAGAACCTTAATGAAAATCACACCATCATATTCAGCGTATCAGAGAACCCTACTGTAGAGGTTTCAAGCTCCTATCTACAAAAATGTGGATTTTTGCATTTTTTGCCAGAAGAAAGATCACGGATGCGTGTTTATTTGTTTGTTTGTTTGTTTGTTTTTTTTTTTTTCCCCAGGGGTGATCGTATCGACCCAGTGGTCCTAGAATATCGTGGGAGGGCTCATTGGAACGGAAATTAAAAGTTCTAGTGCCCTTTTTAAGTGACCAAAAAAAATGGAGGGCAACTAGGCCCCCTCCCACGCTTATTTTTTTACCAAAGTCACCCGATCAAAATTTTGAGATAGCCATTTTGTTCAGCATGGTCGAAAATATGATAAATATGTCTTTTGGGATGGCTTAATCCCCCGAAGTACCCAGAGGGAGGGCTAAAAGATATGAACTTTACCCAATGTTAACATATAGTATTGGTTATTCGGAAGTATACAGAAGTTTTCAGGAGGTTTTTTTCTGCTAGTGGGAGGGAAGGGTGGGTCGGGGGTTATGTTGGAGGATCTGTTCATGAAGGAAGTTTTCATGGGGGAAGGGAAATCGCCATGAAGGGGGCGCCGGACTTGCCAGCATTATTTATTGGTTATTGGGAAGTATACAACCATTTTCAGGAAGGATTTTTTCTGGAGGGGGGGGGGCTAGAGGAGGGAGTTACTCTGGAGAATATTTCCGTGGAGGATGTTCCTTTGGGGTAAGGGACATTTCTATGAAGGGGGTGCCGGATTTCCAAGCATTATTTAAAAAACGATCAGAAATTAAATAAAAAAAAAACCAAGTTTTTTCAACTGAAATGTAAGAAGGAATATCAAACAGTTCGTGGTAACGAACTGTAAGTAAGGAGCGACCCGGCTCAATGGTAACCGAAACTCTAAAAAAACGGGATTTTGATACCAATAGATACATCAAAAGAATCAGATTTTAATTCTGATTTCAAATATATAAGTTTCATTAAGTTTAGTCTAACCATCAAAAGTTACGTGCCTGAGAAAATTTGGCTGATTTTCGAAAAAAGGGGGAAAGACCCCCTAAAAGTTATAGAACCTTAATGAAAATCACACCATCATATTCAGCGTATCAGAGAACCCTACTGTAGAGGTTTCAAGCTCCTATCTACAAAAATGTGGAATTTTCCATTTTTTGCCAGAAGAAAGATCACGGATGCGTGTTTATTTGTTTGTTTGTTTGTTTGTTTGTTTGTTTTTTTTTTTTCCCAGGGGTGATCGTATCGACCCAGTGGTCCTAGAATATCGTAGGAGGGCTCATTGGAACGGAAATTAAAAGTTCTAGTGCCCTTTTTAAGTGACCAAAAAAAATGGAGGGCAACTAGGCCCCCTCCCACGCTCATTTTTTCCCAAAGTCACCCGATCAAAATTTTGAGATTGCCATTTTGTTCAGCATGGTCGAAAATATGATAAAAATGTCTTTTAGAATGACTTGATCCCCAAAGTCCCCAGGGGGAGGGCTGAAAGTTATGAACTTTACTCAATGTTAACATATAGTATTGGTTATTGGGAAGTATACAGACTTTTTCAGAGGAGATTTTTTCTGGTAGGTGGGGGAAGGAGAGGGTCGGGGGCTATATGGAAGGATCTTTCCATGAAGGAAGTTTTCATGGGGGAAGGGACATTGCTATGAAGGGGGCGCCGGATTTCCCAGCATTATTAAAGAAAAAGATCAGGAATTAAATAAAAAAAACAAGTTTTTCAACTGATCAACTGATTGTGATTAAGAGGTCATTTTTCAAGAACTGGAAAAAATTCGAACATAGTTTAAAGAGCAGGGTATTGACTAGGGGGCGAACCCTCTAATATACGTGTTAAAAATTTATGAATATAGAAGTTCGTTACGTAAGTTAATTCTAAGTTACGTATATTTATTACTAATAAAAACGTTCGTAAATAAAATTAAACAAGTTTCGTGAAAGCCATTTAACCAAATATAATATGCAAATTTTGTTTTAATTATTCATGTACGGTGAGCCAAAATCAAAACCTGCATTAATTCAAAAACGTTCAAAAATTAAATAAAAAAAACAAGTTTTTTTAACTGAAAGTAAGGAACGACGTTAAAACTTAAAACGAACAGAAATTATTCCGTATATGAAGGGGCTGTCCCCTCCTCAACGCCTCGCTCTTTACGCTAAAGTTTGACTTTCTCACAACTCTATTTTTTAAACAATAAAAAAACTTTAGCGTAAAGAGCGAGGCGTTGAGGAGGGGACAGCCCCCTTCATATACGGAATAATTTCTGTTCGTTTTAAGTTTTAACGTCGTTCCTTACTTTCAGTTAAAAAAACTTGTTTTTTTTTATTTAATCCCTAACTAAAATTGATGAAAATATCACAGGAAAATACTTGCACAGTTGGCATGTTGTGTAAATATTTCAAATATATGAAATTATTTACGCAATGTCCTCTTTATTGAGACAAAACAATTCCAGTTAATATAAAAAAAACTTTTAAAACCTTATTTTCATTCTCAAGGTTCTAAACAATTTAGAGAATATTTCACGTTTTGAACTTGAATAGTTTAGCTGCAGATCGCTGGAAGTATATATAAATGGACATTCGATTTTTTTAGCTCTTTTGAATTGTTACTGATGTTATAGAAACATAGCTATAATTGCAAATATTAGTTAGTTTCTAATTGTGGCTACTAATAATGGTTAAATATAATAAAAAAAAATCTGAATATAAGAAAACGTACAATTGCTTAAAGTCTTGCTAAACGCTTCAGTGCTCCCAGAAACGTACTCCACCATGTATATATATTATTCTATCATTCTATATACTAGCCATCGTTCCATATGCAAGTTTTTGGAATTTACTTTTCTGCAGTCATATGGTTTTAATGTATCAACATAAGACGACAGCTTTACTGTAATTCAATAGCTGACATTCAGCTTTAACAACATGTACCCTGGGTACATTGGAAGCCCAACAGAGCATCATAATCAAAATTTCAGATATAAATATAACTTTATTTAAATATAACTTTATATTTAAAGTTATATTTAAAGTTAATATTTAAAGTTAAAGTTATATTTAAAGTTATATTTATATTAATTATAACTTTATATTTCATTTAAATATAACTTTATTAAGTCTAATCGGATTTCATGGCTAAGGTGCCAATTTACGAAAATGTACATGGAGAGAACAGGGTGGCAAAAAGTATTTTCAAAATCTAGCGAGGTGTGGCAATTTGGCTGTTTTTTAATATTATTATGAAAAAAAAAAGACTTAGAATCGACACTAAATGCACCCGAAAAAGAGGGTATCTACCCAAAATAAGCCAAATTTTATTTTATATTACCTTTTTAGCTGAAGAAGCTATCTATCTATAAAAAAAATGAAACAAAAATATATAAAACATATCCAAATATATACTTAAAATTATTTCTTAAACCAGCATTAAATATAAAACAACCAAATATGTTCATGACAAAAAAAGTAAATACGTAAAAAAAAAAAAAAAATAAATAAACTAAACTTGAAAAAATACACACGTACAATTATTTTTAATATACACATTCAATATAAATAAAAATATTTAAAATATATTTATGAAAAATTAAGTAAAGTATACTAAAAAAACAAAAGAATAAGCAAACCTTTTCACTAGCAGCAAACAATGAAATGTCTTCGTCCGAGTTGGTAAGTCTTTCCACTAAGGATCTTAATTTACCAACAGACATCGTTGATGGTACTTTCCTGAGGACCATTTTATCCTCAGACAAGGTAATTTTAATACCTAGTTACCAGTTAAGAAATATACTAAAATTGAACAGTTTATAAAACAGTTAACACATGGAATTATATTGATTTTCACCTAAATACCACAAACTTACCAACTTTAATAGTCAATTCTACTTTTTGACTAGAGATTGCGAATTTTTACTTTAAAATTTGGAGTTAGGCAATTAGAATTATATGTTGATTTTTTTTTCCTTCATGATTTTGTATAAGACTATTAACATAATACTGAATCCTACAACACTGCAGGGGATACGAACGGAAATCTTTTATGTACAAATTTGTGTGTATAAAATTGTGTACATTAATAGGATCAGACAAACTTACTTAATAATCTATTCCACTTTTTCATAATAGAAATTGCACATTTGCAATTTTAAAATTCGGAGTTAGGGGAATTTTCGAGAATTATGTCTTTTTCTCTTCATAATTTCTTATAAAAACAATAAATATAATATAAAATACTAAAAAGGAAAAACCATAAAGAGAAAGAAGATACAAGACCCCCAAAGTGGGTAGAACTGCTACAGCTTTAGATTTGAATAGAATACACAACGTGAGCAGAGCCAAATTCCCCTCCCCGTGAAATCTCAAGCTTTATTTAATTGTCCCATAATAACCTCCATATACTACTGCTGTCACGTGTAAGTCAACTCTCTGGCTTAGTCGCATTCAGCGGACGTCAATCAACTAGCTACGAAAAGCAGGTCCATCATTTCACATAAATCCAGGGGAAGGGGAATTGTTTTTTAACCAGCAGGACAGTTATTTCATGGAAATATCTCAGCATGTCTTTGTTTATTGATAATCTAGTACTCCACTCATATGTTAATTTAATTTTTTTTTTTTTTTTTAATTGAAACTCTATTCCTACAAACTAGAACAAAAAATATAAGCGGACTAATTAACAAAGGGGGGGGGGAATGGACAAAGAAAGTAAACAAGGGAGATAACGTCTCTTTTCTAATGCCGTAAAATAATCGATATCCTAGTCATTGTTGAGGCAATTCGCCTCTTCTTTATTGTAGGCTATGAAAAGTTAATTGCTAAGCCTTTCGTCAACACAGGCCGTAAGTAAATATGTTTTTACATGTTTCATGAACGATCTCTCGTTCGTCGCAAAGTCACTGGGACATTATCGGGCAGAAATTTTTAAACTTCGAAGATATCGGGCAGAAGAATCAGCATCAGTTGAAGAAGTGATTTTCCTGCCAGAGCTTACGAAGGAAGGGGTAGATTATCGGTCCCAGACTTTGGGTAGAAACTACACAAATTTTATATTTTCTCTTCAGAAAGGATATTTAGTGATTCTGGGTTCAGCGCAGACAAACTTTCGGAAAGGTCAAGGTTTTCTGTGAAGTACGTGTCAGTCTTGACCACGACTCGATCAATTGAAGAATAGAGAAGACAAACTTGATCATTCTGATGCTCAGCAATGCTGTCAATACTCCTTCTCTTCATGGAAAAGAAAACAAAGTAATCCCTAAGGCTTTCAGAAAAACCCATCTCGCCTTGGTCGCTTACGTGTGTTCTTCTGCCGGTATTCCCATTGAAGATGCTATTGCGTTTGTTTTACTGAGATTTCAAGCAGTCAATCTTCGACTTGTGCGTCTCACATGAAGCTGAAAAGACCTGGCAAAGTAGTTTTTCCATCACAACCAAGCAACGCAAATATGGCATGTTAAAGACTTGACCCCTTAAAACCCTTGGTCTCACCTGTCATTTTAGAATTGGTTCGCAGCTCAAAAAGCTCATCAGGAACTTCAGTGATTGATTTCATTTGTAGTTTTATCTTGCAAATAGCTCCAAAGTGTCTACCGGCCTCTTTAATTCGAGAACCTCCAGCCTAGGTTCTTTTGAGTCCTGATAAACAACTTATGATGCGTAGAACTTAAGGATAAAAACACAAAAGTGGCTGCACCATTTGTAAAACTTCACTAATTAGTTAGTTTCCCTTGACTGTTTGGATCAGGACCAAATTGATCCTATTTGAGTGGCAATGCATGGAGGCCCCTTGTTTTTCCACATCAAGTCATCGGTTGTTGTCGAGCATATGACTAAACTTAGCCGCTCTGTTTCGATGCTTTTTACACTTATCAACAAGAAGTGAGCACAAAGGGGCAATTTGCTCAGTGATGGACTTTCAGATTGAAAAAGCAATGCTTTCAATAATTTGACCTTGCAAATTCAGGGAACTTTAATGGCCATATTTATTTTTCAGCTTCTCTCGAACCTACGGATGCATTACATATCAACGCAAATAGCTCGAAGAAATTTCACTTTGGCCTGAGTTAAGACACTCATCATCACCCCAGAGCACTAAGCTCTGCTTCGCTAGAAACTCGGATGCCAATATTAGGAATCAAAATTGTTTTCTTTGTTCCGCAAGCTCTACCTTCCTCTACCTTACGCTTTGACTAAAGACCGAAAAACCGGACCTAGATGTCGTGCCATGCTACCACACGATCTTTGTGGTGGACAACAGCCCCATAAATATATTTTTTAGCGTCTTTCCGTTTACTTATTCCATTATGCACAAAAGAAATCTTACCTGCAGCCAGTAGGGGCACGCCGCCCCTCCAAAGTTTTTGGCATTCGGTAAAATTTTCGCCGAAGGCGAAAATTTCGGCAGAAATTTTGCAAAACAGCCCGAAATTTAGCAAAATTCTTGATTTCTGTAAAACATTTGGCATAAATCAGGTAGCGATTCGATAAAATTTACGAAGATCGCCCCTCCAATGAAATGAGTCTCGGGACGCCCCTGCCTGCAGCTTACCCAAGCCAAAACCCGACCCCAGCAAATTGACAACAACTGGAACAAAATACCTTGCCTAATGACACGGAATATTCAAGCAAAGGAAACTGCAAGAAATAGCCAGCGTTAAAGCGACGAGACAAAGTTCAGAGGCACTCGTTTAACTTCGGTTGGGTAGGGCCCTCAACCAGGGAACTTAAGAAATCCAATCAAATGAACGTGGTAGAAAAAAAACTAGTTGATCCTCGAGTGTAGCAGAAGCTGAAGTAGAAGCTGGACTAATGACGGGTTTTTGGTTGGCAGAATCTGTCTGAACAGTTGTTGCAGCTGCTTCAAAAGTATCTGTTCTGTTTTTGGGTACTGAATGCGCTTCCACCTCATCTGTTGCAGTTCTGGCGATAGAGCTTCAACAGTTGTCGGAGCAAGAGCTAGAACAAAATTGTTCGCTTGAAGTAGCCCAATTGATACTTCACTTCATAAATAAATACGCTCAGCCACAGGACAGGCCTTTATAAAATTTAGACAGCTAAGTTCCTATGGGACGCAAAACTATCCCCCTTCTTCCCCTCCCAGCTTCACCTATATAATAAATTCTAATCGTTTCATAAAAAAAATCAGTGAAGAATCCAGCAGAAATCGACATCTAGTGACAATACGGTAAAATTTATAGATTGCATCCCCCTGCCCCTGAACCCCCATATGAATGATTTGTTTATTGATCAAAACCAAAGACCAAACTTGCAAAAAATAAAGACGAAATAACAATAAACAGAATATACGGAGGTTTAATAGCCTTATTGTTTTCAAAACAAAAATAGAAACGAGTCTCCCGAATGGTTAACTTAAAAATTATAAATGTTTTCTTAGAGAAAGATGAGTCCACCAGAAGATTTCTCCAGGGGGGGGGGGGCTACCATAAGATTTTTTTTATTAGGTATAAATGAAAATATTTCTCACTTTTATATTTTTGTCGATTTTTCGATGTCTTCTTGTTTCCAAGAGAAGGAGGATGAAACGAACATTGCCCTCAGACCCCGCTACAGGCGTTCATGAGGTAGACTACTCCAAAGTGTCCCGGCAGTGGCACTAATCTCGTCTAGGGTGCATCCCTGATTTTTGGTCCAAAAATGTGCGAAGCCAAAATAGTCAAGACAGACGGATCTAAGGATTTCCAGGATTTAGGGAGAATCTACGATAGCTGCCCCATTGTAGATGTGATATCTATTGGATACAAAACATCTTATCCAAAGATAGAATGAAAGATTTTATTTTATTTTTTTTTTTTTTTTAGTGTTAAAGTAAATTGAACTGTTATTTTGAGTAAGTGAATGTCAGTTTGACCAAAAAAATAGGATGAGTTGCAGAGTGGACGAGTTTTGTTCAATATCCAGAGATCATTCATCTATAATAATTTGTTATATTTTTTGTATGGACAAGGAAGGAAGTTGAGGAGAGGGATAATCTTTTCTGAGGATGTATATAGGTGTAACTCCCTATTTTGATTAATAAAACAGTGTACATTATATTTATTTATTCTCAAAAAAATTAATCATACAAGGTAGGCATAAATGGTAAGTTATCTCTAAAATTCAATATGTGCCCCAGATCTTTCAACCAGCTGCTGCAAACGTTCAGGAATGGCATCCACTGACTTTCTCAGAAACTCCGCTGGGATGGTGGACATGACTCCCTTAATTCGATCCTCCAGTTCTTCGAGTGTCTTTGGTTTGGAGCGGTAGACTTTTTCCTTTACCCAACCCCAAAGAAAAAATTCGCAGGGTGTCAAATCCGGGCTCATGGATGGCCATTCATGTGGACCACGACGTCCCAACCAACGCCCCGGAAAGCAAGCATCCAGCCATTCGCGGACAACAAGAGCAAAGTGTGGTGGGGCGCCATCTTGCATAAATATCAACTCGTCGATGTTCTCCCATGTGCTGACAACTGGCCAGACTCTATCACGCAACATATCAAGGTATCGTTCAGCATTCATGGTGTTGCGCAGAAGAAATGGGCCCGCAACCTGATCTGAGGTGATACCACACCACACCGTTACTTTGGGTCGATTTTGCTGTTTTTCAACTGTCATCATAGGATCCTCTCCTGCCCAGTAGTGGCAGTTGTGACGGTTGACAAAGCCTCCGACGTGAAACACAGCCTCATCAGTGCAGAGGATGTTGCGGAAGAGATGGGGCCACTCTTCATGCCAAGCCAGCATGATTTCCCCGAACTCAATGCAAATGTCACAGTCCTCATCTGAGAGTGATTGGCAGTAGTGCGGCTTCCACGCACGCCAGTTCAACTCTTTCTTGAGCACAGTTTGCACTGTGTAGCGGGTGAGTCCACTTTCCCGAGCTGCCTGGCGAGTTGACATTCCTGGACTACACTGGAACATTGCTTGGACTGCGTGCACTGTCTTCTGGGTCGTGGATGTCGAAGGGCGTCCACTTCTGCGAACATCTACCACAGATCCTGTGGTCATGAGCTTCGCGTGACAGTTTCTTATTGTTTTTGGATCCACTTCGGCACGTGGTCCATGAATGGTCCGCCACCATCGTTGAACTTGTACGACAGATTGCCAAACTTCATATTGTGACACCAGCTGGGCACGCTCCTGAAGTGTTAACTGCTGAGCCATGTTACAGTTTTATATGAAATCAAAAACAAAACTATCAATAAAATTGTACCATTTGAGAGAATTAATCATAAAAATATGACAAAGCAGTAACAAATAATATACAATTTATAAGTAATTTAAAATAGGGAGTTACTTTCCGCCTATATATAAATATATATATATATATATATATATATATATATATATATATATATATATATATATATATATATATATATATATATATATATATATTATATATATATATATATATATATATATATATATAATATATATATATATATATATATATATATATATATATATATATATATATATATATATATATATATATATATATATATATATATATATATATATATAATATATATATATATATATATATATATATATATATATATATATATATATTATATATATATATATATATACATATATATATATATATAGATATATATATATATATATATATATATATATATATATATATATATAATATATATATATATATATATATATATATATATATATATATATATATATATACATATATATATATATATATATATATGTATATATATATACATATATATATATATATATATATATATATATATATATATATTATATATATATATATATATATATATATATATATATATATATATATATATATATATATATATATATATATATATATATATATATATATATATATATATATATATATATATATATATATTGGGCTGTTCCAACCATGCAAAAATGAGCCGGGCATCAAATTTATTGGAGAAACTTCATTTACTTTTTGTGGTCTATTTATTCAATAAAAATAAAAATCTGTATCTCTTCAATTACCATTTTAGCCATTTAAGAATACAATATGTCCTTTGGTTAGCATTTAATCCCTTAAATTAAAAATGTATCTTTACTCGCACCACCTATTTTGTACAATTATGCTGTTAAACTAGCCCCGACCATCAACGATATCCACCTATTTTGTACAATTATGCTGTTAAACTAGCCCCACCCATCAACGATAGTGAGCCCCAATCAAAAGCTCCAGGAATTATTCATAGCATAAAGAGGTGTTCGAACTGTTGTTTTATATTTTTCCTAGTCTAAGTATAGGTTAGCACTAACACCAGCAATCGTGTGTTCCACAAGGAAGTAGCCAGACAATAAAAAGGATACCAATTAGGGAACTCTTCACCGTTGTCGGCATTTTCTCTAGTTCTTCCTTTTCAGGTAAACCAAGGGCTAGAATAAAAAAGCGCATCATTAAAATAGCATTTTATTTATGCAAAATCAAACATTATAGACAACTAAACAAAGGTAATAAATCTGTAAGTTGGATCCAGTCTCTCACATCACACCACTGTTTTCAGAGCTTTACTCTTGATCCCTCCTATGAATTTCTTACTTCCATTAAATGTTTAATTATAACCCCTTTCCACCCATTCGAAGACTTCCTGCTTCACCAATGGCCTAGGCCAAAGTGCTAAAAAGCACAATTTTGGGTACATATCATCCATAAACCGCGATCTAACCAGACTAACCTTTCTATAATAACAGGCCTAGACAGAAGGGTCGAACAATATTTTTCTTCTGGCTTAGTACCTGAAATACAGTTGCTTAAACGAACTCCTAAAGCTGTCGTTACGCAGAGGAAGCACAGCATATAAAGCATAAACACAATTTTTTCTGTTTATTGTACTGTTCTTTTCCTTTTGGAACAATTCATTTTATCCCTGTACCTTAACAGTACCTTACCTTTATCCCTGTAACTTCCCGGCAACATGGGCCACCTAACAACTGTATCGTCGGAATAAATTGCAGGCAAACGTGAAAAAATAAGCTTCGACTACGACTACTTGCGACTATGACGAATTGCGACTACGACTATTACTACTTGCAAGTATGACTACTTGTAGCTTCGACTACGACTACTTGCGACTATTACGAATTGATACTACAACTATTACTACTTGCAAGTATGACTACTTGCAACTTCGACTACGACTACTTGCGACTATGACAAATTGTGACTACAACTATTGCTACTTGCAGGTATGACTACTTGCAACTTGACTACGACTACTTGCGACTATGAAGAATTGCGAATACAACAATTACTACTTGCAAGTATGACTACTTGCAACTTCGACTACGATTACTTGCGACTATGACGAATTGCGACTAAAAGTATTACTCCTTGCAAGTATGACTACTTGCCACTTCGACAACGACTACTTGCGACTATGACGAATTGCGACTACGAAAATTACTACTTGCAAGTGTGACAACTTGCAACTTCGACTACGACTACTTGCGACTATGACGCATTGGGACTACAACTATTACTACTTGCAAGTAAGACTACTTGCAACTATGACGAATTGCAAATACAACTATTACTACTTGCAAGCATGACTACTTGCAACTTTGACTACGACTACTTGCGACTATGATGAATTGCGACTACAACTATTACTACTTGCAACTTCGACTATGACTACTTGCGACTATGACGAATTGCGAATACAACTATTACTACTTGCAATATGACTACTTGCAACTTCGACTACGACTACTTGCGACTATGACGAATTGCGACTAAAACTATTACTACTTGCAAGTATGACTACTTGCAACGTCGACTACGACTACTATGACGAATTGCGACTATAACTATTACTACTTGCAAGTATGACTACTTGCAACGTCGACTACGACTACTTGCGACTATGACGAATTGCGACTACAACTATTACTACTTGCAAGTATGACTACTTGCAACTTCGACTACGACTACTTGCGACTATGACGAATTGCGACTATAATTATTACTACTTGCAAGTATGACTACTTGCAACGTCGACTACGACAACTTGCGACTATGACGAATTGCGACAACAACTATTACTACTTGCAAGTATGACTACTTGCAACTTCGACTACGACTACTTGCGACTATGACGAATTGCGACTACGACTATTACTACTTGCAAGTATGACTACTTGCAACTTCGACTACGACTACTTGCGACTATGACGAATTGATACTACAACTATTACTACTTGCAAGTATGACTACTTGCAACTCCGACTACGACTACTTGCGACTATGACGAATTGCGACTACAACTATTATTACTTGTAGGTATGACTACTTGCAACTTGACTACGACTATTTGCGACTATGACGAATTGCGACTACATCTATTACTACTTGCAAGTATGACTACTTGCAACTTCGCCTACGACTACTTGCGACTATGACGAATTACGACTACAACTATTACTACTTGAAAGTATGACTACTTGCAACTTCGACTACGGCTACTTACGACTATGACGAATTACGACTACGACTATTACTACTTGCAAGTATGACTACTTGTAACTTCGACTACGACTACTTGCGACTATGACGAATTGCGACTACGACTATTACTACTTGCAAGTATGACTACTTGCAACTTCGACTACGACTACTTGCGACTATTACGAATTGCGACTACAACTATTACTACTTGCCAGTATGACCACTTGCAACTTCGACTACGACTACTTACGACTATGACGAATTACGACTACGACTATTACTACTTGAAAGTATGACTACTTGCAACTTCGACTACGGCTACTTACGACTATGACGAATTACGACTACGACTATTACTACTTGCAAGTATGACTACTTGCAACTTCGACTACGACTACTTGCGACTATTACGAATTGCGACTACAACTATTACTACTTGCCAGTATGACCACTTGCAACTTCGACTACGACTACTTGCGACTATGACGAATTACGACTACGACTATTACTACTTGCAAGTATGACTACTTGTAACTTCGACTACGACTACTTGCGACTATGACTAATTGCGACTACGACTATTACTACTTGCAAGTATGACTACTTGCAACTTCGACTACGACTACTTGCGACTATTACGAATTGCGACTACAACTATTACTACTTGCCAGTATGACCACTTGCAACTTCGACTACGACTACTTACGACTATGACGAATTACGACTACGACTATTACTACTTGCAAGTATGACTACTTGTAACTTCGACTATGACTATTTGCGACTATGACGAATTGATACTACAACTATTACTACTTGCAAGTATGACTACTTGCAACTTCAACTACGACTACTTGCGACTATTACGAATTGCGACTACAACTATTACTACTTGCCAGTATGACCACTTGCAACTTCGACTACGACTACTTACGACTATGACGAATTACGACTACGACTATTACTACTTGCAAGTATGACTACTTGTAACTTCGACTACGACTACTTGCAACTATGACGAATTGATACTACAACTATTACTACTTGCAAGTATGACTACTTGCAACTTCAACTACGACTACTTGCGACTATGACGAATTGCGACTACAACTATTACTACTTGCAGGTATGACTAATTGCAACTTGACTACGACTACTTGCGACTATGACGAATTGCGACTAAAACTATTACTACTTGCAAGTAAGACTACTTGTAACTTCGACTACGACTACTTGCGACTATGACGACTTGCTTGCAAGTATGACTACTTGCCACTTCAACTACGACTACTTGCGACTATGACGAATTGCGACTACAACTATTACTACTTGCAAGTATGACTACTTGCAACTTCGACTACGACTACTTGCGACTATGACGAATTAGAAATGCAACTATTACTACTTGCAAGTATGACTACTTGCAACTTCGACTACGACTACTTGCGACTATGACGAATTGCGACTACAACTATTACTACATGCAAGTATGACTACTTGCAACTTCGATTATGACTACTTGCGACTATGACGAATTGCGACTACAACTATTACTACATGCAAGTATGACTACTTGCAACTTCAACTACGACTACTTGCGACTATGACGAATTGCGACTACAACTATTACTACTTGCAGGTATGACTACTTGCAACTTGACTACGACTACTTGCGACTATGACGAATTGCGACTACAACTATTACTACTTGCAAGTAAGACTACTTGTAACTTCGACTACGACTACTTGCGACTAAGACGACTTGCTTGCAAGTATGACTAGTTGCCACTTCGACTACGACTACTTGCGACTACAACTATTACTACTTGCAAGTATGACTACTTGCAACTTCGACTACGACTACTTGCGACTATGACGAATTGCGACTACAACTATTACTACTTGCAAGTATGACTACTTGCAACTTCGACTATGACTACTTGCGACTATGACGAATTGCGACTACAACTATTACTACATGCAAGTATGACTACTTGCAACTTCGATTATGACTACTTGCGACTATGACGAATTGCGACTACAACTATTACTACTTGCCAGTATGACTACTTGCAACTTCGACTACGACTACTTGCAACTATGACGAATTGCGATTACAACTATTACTACTTGCAAGTATGACTACTTGCAACTTCGCCTACGACTACTTGCGACTATGACGAATTGCGACTACAACTATTACTACTTGCAAGTATGACTACTTGCAACTTCGACTACGACTACTTACGACTATGACGAATGAAGACTATGACTATTACTACTTGCAAGTATGACTACTTGTAACTTCGACTACGACTACTTGCAACTATGACGAATTGATACTACAACTATTACTACTTGCAAGTATGACTACTTGCAACTTCGACTACGACAACTTGCGACTATTACGAATTGCGACTACAACTATTACTACTTGCCAGTAAGACCACTTGCAACTTCGACTACGACTACTTGCGATTATGACGAATTGCGACTACGACTATTACTACTTACAAGTATGACTACTTGTAACTTCGACTACGACTACTTGCAACTATGACGAATTGATACTACAACTATTACTACTTGCAAGTATGACTACTTGCAACTTCAACTACGACTACTTGCGACTATGACGAATTGCGACTACAACTATTACTACTTGCAAGTATGACTACTTGCAACTTCGACTACGACTACTTGCGACTATGACGAATTGCGACTACAACTATTATTACTTGCAGGTATGACTACTTGCAACTTGACTACGACTATTTGCGACTATGACGAATTGCGACTACAACTATTACTACTTGCAAGTATGACTACTTGCAACTTTGACTACGACTACTTGCAACTATGACGAATTGCGACTAAAACTATTACTACTTGCCAGTATGACTACTTGCAACTTCGACTACGATTACTTGCGACTATGACGAATTGCGATTACAACTATTACTACTTGCAAGTATGACTACTTGCAACTTCGACTACGGCTGCTTACGACTATGACGAATTACGACTACGACTATTACTACTTGCAAGTATGACTACTTGTAACTTCGACTACGACTACTTGCGACTATGACGAATTGATACTACAACTATTACTACTTGCAAGTATGACTACTTGCAACTTCGACTACGACTACTTGCGACTATGACGAATTGCGACTACAACTATTACTACTTGAAAGTATGACTACTTGCAACTTCGACTACGGCTACTTACGACTATGACGAATTACGACTACGACTATTACTACTTGCAAGTATGACTACTTGTAACTTCGACTACGACTACTTGCGACTATGACGAATTGATACTACAACTATTACTACTTGCAAGTATGACTACTTGCAACTTCGACTACGACTACTTACGACTATTACGAATTGCGACTACAACTATTACTACTTGCCAGTATGACCACTTGCAACTTCGACTACGACTACTTGCGACTATGACGATTTGCGACTACGACTATTACTACTTGCAAGTATGACTACTTGTAACTTGACTACGACTACTTACGACTATTACGAATTGCGACTACAACTATCACTACTTGCCAGTATGACCACTTGCAACTTCGACTACGACTACTTGCGACTATGACGATTTGCGACTACGACTATTACTACTTGCAAGTAAGACTACTTGTAACTTCGACTACGACTACTTGCGACTAAGACGACTTGCTTGCAAGTATGACTAGCTGCCACTTCGACTACGACTACTTGCGACTATGACGAATTGCGACTACAACTATTACTACTTGAGGGTATGACTACTTGCAAGTATGACTACTTGCAACTTCAACTACGACTACTTGCGACTATGACGAATTGCAAATACAGCTATTACTACTTGCAAGTATGACTACTTGTAACTTTGACTATACCTACTTGCGACTATGACGAATTGCGACTACAACTATTACTACATGCAAGTATGACTACTTGCAACTTCGATTATGACTACTTGCGACTATGACGAATTGCGACAACAACTATTACTACTTGCCAGTATGACTACTTGCAACTTCGACTACGACTACTTGCGATTACAACTATTACTACTTGCAAGTATGACTACTTGCAACTTCGCCTACGACTACTTGCGACTATGACGAATTGCGACTACAACTATTACTACTTGCGAGTATGACTACTTGCAACTTCGACTACGACTACTTACGACTATGAGGAATTACGACTACGACTATTACTACTTGCAAGTATGACTACTTGTAACTTCGACTACGACTACTTGCGACTATGACGAATTGATACTACAACTATTACTACTTGCAAGTATGAGTACTTGCAACTTCGCCTACGACTACTTGCGACTATTACGAATTGCGACTACAACTATTACTACTTGCCAGTATGACCACTTACAACTTCAACTACGACTACTTGCGACTATGACGAATTGCGACTACGACTATTACTACTAGCAAGTATGACTACTAGTAACTTCGACTACGACTACTTGCAACTATGGCGAATTGATACTACAACTATTACTACTTGCAAGTATGAGTACTTGCAACTTCGACTACGACTACTTGCGACTATGACGAATTGCGACTACAACTATTACTACTTGCAGGTATGACTACTTGCAACTTGACTATGACTACTTGCGACTATGACGAATTGCGACTACAACTATTACTACTTGCAAGTAAGACTACTTGTAACTTCGACTAAGACTACTTGCGAATATGACGACTTGCTTGCAAGTATGACTACTTGCCACTTCGACTACGACTACTTGCGATTATGACGAATTGCGACTACAACTATTACTACTTGCAAGTATGACTACTTGCAAGTATGACTACTTGCAACTTCGACTACGACTACTTGCGACTATGACGAATTGCAAATACAACTATTACTACTTGCAAGTATGACTACTTGCAACTTCGACTACGACTACTTGCGACTATGACGAATTGCGACTACAACTATTACTACTTGCAAGTAAGACTACTTGTAACTTCGACTGCGACTACTTGCGACTATGACGACTTGCTTGCAAGTATGACTACTTGCCACTTCGACTACGACTACTTGCGACTATGACGAATTGCGACTACAACCATTACTACTTGCAAGTATGACTACTTGCGACAATGACGAATTGCAAATACAACTATTACTACTTGCAAGTATGACTACTTGAAACTTCGACAACGACTACTTGCGACTATGACGAATTGCAACTACAACTATTACTACATGCAAGTAAGACTACTTGCAACTTCGACTACGACTACTTGCGACTATGACGAATTGCGACTATGACGAATTGCGACTCAAACGATTACTACTTGCCAGTATGACTACTTGCAACTTCGACTAAGACTACTGTCGACTATGACGAATTGCAACTACAACTATTACTACTTGCAAGTATGACTACTTGCAACTTCGACTACGACTACATGCGACTATGACGAATTGCGACGACAACTGTTACTACTTACAAGTATGACTAATTGCAACTTTGACTACGACTACTTGCGACTATGACGAGTTGCGACTAAAACGATTACTCCTTGCAAGTATGACTACTTGCCACTTCGACAACGACTACTTGCGACTATGACGAATTGCGACTACGACTATTACTACTTGCAAGTATGACAACTTGCAACTTCGACTACGACTACTTGCGACTATGACGAATTGCGACTACAACTATTACTACTTACAAGTATGACTACTTGCAACTTCGACTACGACTACTTGCGACTATGACGAATTGCGACAAAACGATTACTCCTTGCAAGTATGACTACTTGCCACTTCGACAACGACTACTTGCGACTATGACGAATTGCGACTACGACTATTACTACTTGCAAGTATGACAACTTGCAACTTCGACTACGACTACTTGCGACTATGACGAATTGTGACTACAACTATTACTACTTGCAAGTAAGACTACTGGCAAGTATGACTACTTGCAACTTTGACTACGACTACATGCGACTATGACGAATTGAAAATACATCTATTACTACTTGCAAGTATGACTACTTGCAACTTCGACTACGACTAATTGCGACTATGAAGAATTACGACTACAACTATTACTACATGCAAGTATTACTACTTGCAACTTCGATTATGACTACTTGCGACTATGACGAATTGCGAATAAAACTATAACTACTTGCAAGTATGACTACTTGCAACTTCGACTACGACTACTTGCGACTATGACGAATTGCGACAACAACTATTACTACTTTCAAGTAAGACTACTTGCAACTTCGACTACAACTACTTGCGACTATTACGAATTGCGACTACAACTATTACTACTTGCAAGTATGACTACTTGCAACTTCGATTACGACTACATGCGACTATGACGAATTGCGACTATAACTATTACAACTTGCAAGTATGACTACTTGCAACTTCGACTACGACTACATGCGACTATGACGAATTGCGACTACAACTATTACTACTTGCAAGTATGACTACTTGCAACTTCGACTACGACTACATGCGACTAAGACGAATTGCGACTACAACTATTACTACTTGCAACTTCGACTACGACTTCTTGCGACTATGACGAATTGCGACTACAACTATTACTACTTTCAAGTATGACTACTTGCAACTTCGACTACGACTACTTGTGACTATTACGAATTGCGACTACGATTATCACTACTTGCAAGTACTACTTGCAACTTCGACTACGACTACCTGCGACTATGACGAAGTGCGATTACAACTATTACTACTTGCAAGTATGACTACATGCAACTTCGACTACGACTACTTGCGACTATGACTAATTGCGAATACAACTATTACTACTTGCAAGTATGACTACTTGCAACTTCGACTACGACTACATGCGACTATGACGAATTGCGACTACAACTATTACTACTTGCAAGTATGACTACTTGCAACTTCGACTACGACTACTTGCGACTATGACGAATTGCGACTATGACGAATTGCGACTCAAACGATTACTACTTGCCAGTATGACTACTTGCAACTTCGACTAAGACTACTGTCGACTATGACGAATTGCAACTACAACTATTACTACTTGCAAGTATGACTACTTGCAACTTCGACTACGACTACATGCGACTAAGACGAATTGCGACTATAACTGTTACTACTTGCAAGTATGACAACTTGCAACTTCGACTACGACTACTTGTGACTATGACGAATTGCGACTACAACTATTACTACTTGCAAGTATGACTACTTGCAACTTCGACTACGACTACTTGCGACTATGACGAATTGCGACTACAAGTATTACTACTTGCAAGTATGACTACTTGCAACTTCGCCTACGACTACTTGCGAGCGGGACGGCGACTACTTGAGACCGTGATTACTTGCGACCGTGGTTACTTGAGACTGAGCAAACATAAGACAGCGAATCCTTGCGACTGCGACAACTTGCGATTACAAATGTGACAACTCGTGACTGTAACTGCGACTACCTGTGACTGTGACTGCAAATACTACTGCAACTTCTACTACCATAACTAGAACTATTAAGCTAAGTCAAAAGATTTTAACTGGATCCTGCTTTTCAAAATAGCAGAGTACATCCAGGTTGTCAAAACGACTTATTTATCACTTTGACAGTGTACTATATTTTCTCAGTGTGTAGTGTGCTTTAGTTTCTAAAACATTGAAGAGAAATAAAAAATAAATTACAGTTATAATCAAGGCAACTGGAAAGAACTAATGAAATTAAACTGAATACCTAACATACAATAATATCAAATCCTGGAAATCTCAGCAGTTCAAGATTTTATTTCACTGTAATTTTTATATTTTTAAGGTTATAAATACAGAAATAAAATGTTTATGACATATTTTGTTTTCGGTATAGCGAAAATGACGCAATAGGCTTTAGAACTTTTACGGTTAGGAGAGGGGAAAGGGGCAGTAGCCAAACTCCTGTTTGTAGTAATTTTTGTTAATTTTAAATTTGACTAAAATATTCAATTTTATTTTTACTCGTTTTAAGATTTATTTATTCATCTGTATCATTATCTGTTATCTTTATGTTTGATATAGTTATTTATTTTAATTTCCGTTTGTTTTGAGCTGCATTAATTCCGTAATAATAATTTCTGACCATTTTAAAATTGAACTATTTTAGGACTCGAAAACTTTTTTTGAAAGTTTTTTTTTAATTAAGTTCTGTTCGTTTGACTGTCAAAGTTCTGTTATTGGTTAATATAATGAACATTTTTCCAGTTTTCCACGTCTTCGGCTCAAGAACTAATATATCTAATTCTGATTAGTGTCTATTTAATTCTAATTATTCCGATTCTATTTATTATTCTAATTAGTGTCTTAAGAAAATAGTGACCAGTTAAAACTGATTTTTCACTGGAAAACTCTGAGTATAATTTACTTCATCTCACTCATGCCCACTGCCTCTTAAATTTAGACTTCATTTACCAATAAACCAAGTAGCTAATTTGCTTCGCCTTATGTTTTGCTGCTTTGCCTGCGCTTGATGTCCATTCGTCGAGTAAATTCATAATGTTTTTATTCTCATTTCTTCCCCGTTTATTATAATTCCTTATTATTTTTTATTTCTTCTTATTCTTATTTCTTGCGTAAACTCTTTGATTGTATCATTCCTTATTCTATTTTAGCTTGTTACTCATTTATAAACCAAAAAGCCGCAAAAGACCACAAACAGTAAAAATTCTGTGTTTTAATTAACTGTTGTGCTTTCTAAAACTTATAATGGCAATACTAGAAAGCTTTACTTGTTACAGAATGTATGTTTATAAATCAAACGAAAGCGACTAAAATAAAACAATTTTCAGAGCGCAAGTCCAATGAAAAGTGTTGAAAGCCTCAAACACAAATGGGGAAAATTTAGTTTTTTCATAAGCCTTTTGGGTTCTAAAAACTTATATTTTTAAGATTAGAAAGCCTTACCCTTTACTGACTGCAACAACATAAACACAACGAAGGACACTAAAATACTTAATAGCGAAAGGAAAAATTATATTGTCAATTAAGCATTTGCTTTCTAAAACTTGCCCAGAGCACGTTTACAAATCAAATGAAAACCCATAAAATATCTTAATCACGAATATGAGAAATTCTATTTGTAATTAATATTTTGTTTTTTTTTTTAATGGTATGGAATTGCAAAATTATAAAGGTTTACCTTTTGCAAGTAACTCAAAACGGGGATGATCTTCTAAAAATTTCTGATGCCTAACAGAGTCAATCTTCACACTCCGCCATTCTTGTGCCAAAGATTTGACGTAATCTATTTCAGCTCCTTTCCTATCTTGAGATGATATTTCAGTTCCATTTAAAACCTAAAAGCATTAATATATATATATATATATATATATATATATATATATATATATATATATATATATATATATATAAATATAAATATATATATATATATATATATATATATATATATATATATATATATATATATATATATATATATATATATATATATATATATATATATATATATATATATATATATATATATGTATGTATATATATGTATGTATATATATATGTATATATATATATATGTATATATATATATATATATATATATATATATATATATATATATATATATATATATATATATATATATATATATTATATATATATATATATATAATATATATATATATATATATATATATATATATATATATATATATATATATATATATATATATATATATATATATATATATATATATATATATACATATATATACATTATTTAAAAAAAAAACTTGAAATTTACTGCAAATAATCGAGTATATAGTGTATAGTAGACTATCTAAAGATACAGCATTAATACATCTTTATCTGGTCATCAACAATGACATTGAGGATTTGACAATGATTGGAGATTTCCAATCCCCAATGAAAATGGTTCTATTTCCCTCTACCTCTTAGGCAGATGAGTATTTCCAGATTTGTTTTTCTGTCTTTTTCTGATCAAAATCCCAGCCAGCCCCCAACCAAAAGAAAAATTACATTCTTAGGAATTTCTCTAACTTTCCTATTGCTCTAATAGACATTGAGAAGTGAGTCTGAAATGAGTATTTCCAGAGTTGTTTTTCTGTCTTTTTCTGATCAAAATCCCAGCCAGCCCCCACCCAAAAGAAAAATTATATTCTTACGAATTTCTCTAACTTTCCTATTGGTCTAATACACATTGAGAAGTGATTCTGAAATGAGTACTTTCCAATTGCTCTAATGTACATTGAAAAGTGAGTCTGAAGTGAATATTTCCAGAGTTGTTTTTCAGTCTTTTTCTGATCAAGATCCCAGCCAGTCCCCACCCAAAAGAAAAATCATATTCTTAGGAATTTCTCTGACTTTCCTATTGCTCTAATAGACATTAAGAAGTGAGTCTGAAATGAGTATTTCCAGAGTTGTTTTTCGGTCTTTTTCTTATCAAAATCCCAGCCAGCCCCCACCCAAAAGAAAAATCATATTCTTAGGTATTTCTCTATCTTTCCTATTGCTCTAATAGACATTGAGAAGCGAATCTGAAATGAATATTTCCAGAGTTGTTTTCCTGTCTTTTTCTGATCAGAATCCCAGCCAGCCCCCACCTAAAAGAAAAATCATATTCTTAGGAATTTCTCTAACTTTTCTATTGCTCTAATAGACATTGAGAAGTGAGTCTGAAATGAGTATTTTCAGAGTTGTGTTTCTGTCTATTTCTGATCAAAATCCCAGCCAACACCCACCCAAAAGAAAAATTATATTCTTACGAATATCTCTGACTTTCCTATTGCTCTAATAGACATTGAGAAGTGAGTCTGAAATGAGTACTTTCCTATTGCTCTAATAGACAAAAAAAGGTGAGTCGGAAGTGAGTATTTCCAGAGTTGTTTTTCTGTCTTTTTCTGATCAAAATCCCAGCCAGTCCCCACCCAAAAGAAAAATCATATTTTTAGGAATTTCTCTGACTTTCCTATTGCTCTAATAGACATTGAGAAGTGAGTCTGAAATAAGTATTTCCAGAGTTGTTTTTCTGTCTTTTTCTGATCAAAATCCCAGCCAGCCCCCACCCAAAAGAAAAATTATATTCTTACGAATTTCTCTAACTTTCCTATTGGTCTAATACACATTGAGAAGTGATTCTGAAATGAGTACTTTCCAATTGCTCTAATGTACATTGAAAGTGAGTCTGAAGTGAATATTTCCAGAGTTGTTTTCAGTCTTTTTCTGATCAAGATCCCAGCCAGTCCCCACCCAAAAGAAAAATCATATTTTTAGGAATTTCTCTGACTTTCCTATTGCTCTAATAGACATTAAGAAGTGAGTCTGAAATGAGTATTTCCAGAGTTGTTTTTCGGTCTTTTTCTTATCAATATCCCAGCCAGCCCCCACCCAAAAGAAAAATCATATTCTTAGGTATTTCTCTATCTTTCCTATTGCTCTAATAGACATTGAGAAGCTGAGTCTGAAATGAATATTTCCAGAGTTGTTTTCCTGTCTTTTCTGATCAAATCCCAGCCAGCCCCACCTAAAAGAAAAATCATATTCTTAGGAATTTCTCTGACTTTCCTATTGCTCTAATAGACATTGAGAAGTGAGTCTGAAATGAGTATTTCCAGAGTTGTGTTTCTGTCTATTTCTGATCAAAATCCCAGCCAACACCCACCCAAAAGAAAAATTATATTCTTACGAATATCTCTGACTTTCCTATTGCTCTAATAGACAAGAGAAGGTGAGTCTGAAGAGAGTATTTCCAGAGTTGTTTTTCTGTCTTTTTCTGATCAAAATCCCAGCCAGTCCCCACCCAAAAGAAAAATCATATTCTTAGGAATTTCTCTGACTTTCCTATTGCTCTAATAGACATTGAGAAGTGAGTCTGAAATGAGTATTTCCAGAGTTGTTTTTCTGTCTTTTTCTGATCAAAATCCCAGCCAGCCCCCACCCAAAAGAAAAATTATATTCTTACGAATTTCTCTAACTTTCCTATTGGTCTAATACACATTGAGAAGTGATTCTGAAATGAGTACTTTCCAATTGCTCTAATGTACATTGAAAAGTGAGTCTGAAGTGAATATTTCCAGAGTTGTTTTTTCAGTCTTTTTCTGATCAAGATCCCAGCCAGTCCCCACCCAAAAGAAAAATCATATTTTTAGGAATTTCTCTGACTTTCCTATTGCTCTAATAGACATTAAGAAGTGAGTCTGAAATGAGTATTTCCAGAGTTGTTTTTCGGTCTTTTTCTTATCAAAATCCCAGCCAGCCCCCACCCAAAAGAAAAATCATATTCTTAGGTATTTCTCTATCTTTCCTATTGCTCTAATAGGCATTGAGAAGCGAGTCTGAAATGAATATTTCCAGAGTTGTTTTCCTGTCTTTTTCTGATCAGAATCCCAGCCAGCCCCCACCTAAAAGAAAAATCATATTCTTAGGAATTTCTCTAACTTTTCTATTGCTCTAATAGACATTGAGAAGTGAGTCTGAAATGAGTATTTCCAGAGTTGTGTTTCTGTCTATTTCTGATCAAAATCCCAGCCAACACCCACCCAAAAGAAAAATTATATTCTTACGAATATCTCTGACTTTCCTATTGCTCTAATAGACATTGAGAAGTGAGTCTGAAATGAGTACTTTCCTATTGCTCTAATAGACAAAAAAAGGTGAGTCGGAAGTGAGTATTTCCAGAGTTGTTTTTCTGTCTTTTTCTGATCAAAATCCCAGCCAGTCCCCACCCAAAAGAAAAATCATATTCTTAGGAATTTCTCTGACTTTCCTATTGCTCTAATAGACATTGAGAAGTGAGTCTGAAATGAGTATTTCCAGAGTTGTTTTTCTATCTATTTCTGATCAAAATCCCAGCCAGCCCCCACCCAAAAGAAAAATTATATTCTTACGAATTTTAATGACTTTCCTATTGTTCTAATAGACATTGAGAAGTTGAATGAGACGTCTGAAATGAGTATTTTCAGAGTTGTGTTTCTGTCTATTTCTGATCAAAATCCCAGCCAACACCCACCCAAAAGAAAAATTATATTCTTACGAATTTCTCTGACTTTCCTATTCCTCTAATAGACATTGAGAAGTGAGTCTGAAATGAATATTTCCAGAGTTGTTTTTCTATCTATTTCTGATCAAAATCCCAGCCAGCCCCCACCCAAAAGAAAAATTATATTCTTACGAATTTTAATGACTTTCGTATTGTTCTAATAGACATTGAGAAGTGAGTCTGAAATGAGTACTTTCCTATTGCTCTAATAGACATTGAAAAGTGAGTCTGAAGTGAGTATTTCCAGAGTTGTTTTTCTGTCTTTTTCTGATCAAAATCCCAGCCAGTCCCCACCCAAAAGAAAAATCACATTCTTAGGAATTTCTCTGACTTTCCTATTGCTCTAATAGACATTGAGAAGCGAGTCTGAAATGAGTATTTCCAGAGTTGTTTTTCTGTCTTTTTCTGATCAGAATCTCAGCCAGCCCCCACCCAAAAGAAAAATTATATTCTTAGGAATTTCTCTAACTTTCCCATTGCTCTAATAGACATTGAGAAGTGAGTCTGAAATGAGTATTTCCAGAGTTGTTTTTCTATCTATCTCTGATCAAAATCCCAGCCAGCCCCCACCCAAAAGAAAAATTATATTCTTACGAATTTTTCTGACTTTCCTATTGTTCTAATAGACATTGAGAAGTGAGTCTGAAATGAGCACTTTCCTATTGCTCTAATAGACATTGAAAAGTGAGTCTGAAGTGAGTATTTCCAGAGTTGTGTTTCTGTCTTTTTCTGATCAAAATCCCAGCCAGTCCCCACCCAAAAGAAAAATCACATTCTTAGGAATTTCTCTGACTTTCCTATTGCTCTAATAGACATTGAGAAGCGAGTCTGAAATGAGTATTTTCAGAGTTGTTTTTCTGTCTTTTTCTGATCAGAATCTCAGCCAGCCCCCACCCAAAAGAAAAATTATATTCTTAGGAATTTCTCTAACTTTCCTATTGCTCTAATAGACATTGAGAAGTGAGTCTGAAATGAGTATTTCCAGAGTTGTTTTTCTGTGCTTTTCTGATCAAAATCCCAGCCAGCCTCCACCCAAAAGAAAAATCATATTCTTAGGAATTTCTCTAACTTTCCTATTGCTCTAATAGACATTGAGAAGAAAGTCTGAAATGAGTATTTCCAGAGTTGTTTTTCTGTCTTTTTCTGATCAAAATCCCAGCAAGCCCACACACAAAAGAAAAATTATATTCTTAAGAATTTCTCTGACTTTCCTATTACTCTAATAGACATTGAGAAGTGAGTCTGAAATGAGTACTTTCCTATTGCTCTAATAGACATTGAAAAGTGAGTCTGAAGTAAGTATTTCCAGAGTTGTTTTTCTGTCATTTTCTGATCAAAATCCCAGCCAGTCCCCACCCAAAAGAAAAATCACATTCTTAGGAATTTCTCTGACTTTCCTATTGCTCTAATAGACATTGAGAAGCGAGTCTGAAATGAGTATTTCCAGAGTTGTTTTTCTGTCTTTTTCTGATCAGAATCTCAGCCAGCCCCCACCCAAAAGAGAAATTATATTCTTAGGAATTTCTCTAACTTTCCTATTGCTCTAATAGACATTGAGAAGTGAGTCTGAAATGAGTATTTCCAGAGTTGTTTTTCTATCTATCTCTGATCAAAATCCCAGCCAGCCCCCACCCAAAAGAAAAATTATATTCTTACGAATTTTTCTGACTTTCCTATTGTTCTAATAGACATTGAGAAGTGAGTCTGAAATGAGCACTTTCCTATTGCTCTAACAGACATTGAAAAGTGAGTCTGAAGTGAGTATTTCCAGAGTTTTTTTCTGTCTTTTTCTGATCAAAATCCCAGCCAGTCCCCACCCAAAAGAAAAATCACATTCTTAGGAATTTCTCTGACTTTCCTATTGCTCTAATAGACATTGAGAAGCGAGTCTGAAATGAGTATTTCCAGAGTTGTTTTTCTGTCTTTTTCTGATCAGAATCTCAGCCAGCCCCCACCCAAAAGAGAAATTATATTCTTAGGAATTTCTCTAACTTTCCTATTGCTCTAATAGACATTGAGAAGTGAGTCTAAAATGAGTATTTCCAGAGTTGTTTTTCTGTGCTTTTCTGATCAAAATCCCAGCCAGCCTCCACCCAAAAGAAAAATCATATTCTTAGGAAATTTCTCTAACTTTCCTATTGCTCTAATAGACATTGAGAAGAAAGTCTGAAATGAGTATTTCCAGAGTTGTTTTTCTGTCTTTTTCTGATCAAAATCCCAGCAAGCCCACACACAAAAGAAAAATTATATTCTTAAGAATTTCTCTGACTTTCCTATTGCTCTAATAGACATTGAGAAGTGAGTCTGAAATGAGTACTTTCCTATTGCTCTAATAGACATTGAAAAGTGAGTCTAAAGTGAGTATTTCCAGAGTTGTTTTTCTGTCATTTTCTGATCAAAATCCCAGCCAGTCCCCACCCAAAAGAAAAATCACATTCTTAGGAATTTCTCTGACTTTCCTATTGCTCTAATAGACATTGAGAAGCGAGTCTGAAATGAGTATTTCCAGAGTTGTTTTTCTGTCTTTTTCTGATCAGAATCTCAGCCAGCCCCCACCCAAAAGAAAAATTACATTCTTAGGAATTTCTCTAACTTTCCTATTGCTCTAATAGACATTGAGAAGTGAATCTGAAATGAGTATTTCCAGAGTTGTTTTTCTGTGCTTTTCTGATCAAAATCCCAGCCAGCATCCACCCAAAAGAAAAATCATATTCTTAGGAATTTCTCTAACTTTCCTATTGCTCTAATAGACATTGAGAAGAAAGTCTGACATGAGTATTTCCAGAGTTGTTTTTCTGTCTTTTTCTGATCAAAATCCCAGCAAGCCCACACACAAAAGAAAAATTATATTCTTACGAATTTCCCTAACTTTCCTATTGCTCTAATAGACATTGAGAAGTGAGTCTGAAATGAGTATTCCCAGAGTTGTTTTTCTGTCTTTATCTGATCAAAATCCTAGCCAGCCCCCACTCAAAAGAAAAATTATATTCTTAGGAATTTTTCTAACTTTCTTATTACTCTAATAGACATTGAGAAGTGAGTCTGAAATGAGTATTTCCAGAGTTGTTTTTCTGTCTTTTTCTGATCAAAATCCCAGCCAGCCCTAACCAAAAAGAAAAATCATATTCTTAGGAATTTCTCTAACTTTCCTATTGCTCTAATAGACATTGAGAAGGGAGTCTGAAATGAGTATTTCCAGAGTTGTTTTTCTGTCTTTTTCTGATCAAAATCCCAGCCAGCCCCCACCCCAAAAAAATCATATTCTTAGGAATTTCTCTAACTTTCCTATTGCTCTAATAGACATTGAGAAGAAAGTCTGAAATGAGTATTTCCAGAGTTGTTTTTCTGTCTTTTTCTGATCAAAATCCCAGCAAGCCCACACACAAAAGAAAAATTATATTCTTAAGAATTTCTCTGACTTTCCTATTGCTCTAATAGACATTGAGAAGTGAGTCTGAAATAAGTACTTTCCTATTGCTCTAATAGACATTGAAAAGTGAGTCTATGCAGTCCCCACCCAAAAGAAAAATCACATTCTTAGGAATTTCTCTGACTTTCCTATTGCTCCAATAGACATTGAGAAGTGAGTCTGAAATGAGTATTTCCAGAGTTGTTTTTCTGTCTTTTTCTGATCAGAATCTCAGCCAGCCCCCACCCAAAAGAAAAATTATATTCTTAGGAATTTTTCTAACTTTCTTATTACTCTAATAGACATTGAGAAGTGAGTCTGAAATGAGTATTTCCAGAGTTGTTTTTCTGTCTTTTTCTGATCAAAATCCCAGCCAGCCCACACCAAAAAGAAAAATCATATTCTCAGGAATTTCTCTACCGATCTACTTTCCTATTGCTCTAATAGACATTGAGAAGGGAGTCTGAAATGAGTATTTCCAGAGTTGTTTTTCTGTCTTTTTCTGATCAAAATCCCAGCCAGCCCCCACCCCAAAAAAATCATATTCTTAGGAATTTCTCTAACTTTCCTATTGCTCTAATAGACATTGAGAAGAAAGTCTGAAATGAGTATTTCCAGAGTTGTTTTTCTGTCTTTTTCTGATCAAAATCCCAGCAAGCCCACACACAAAAGAAAAATTATATTCTTAAGAATTTCTCTGACTTTCCTATTGCTCTAATAGACATTGAGAAGTGAGTCTGAAATGAGTACTTTCCTATTGCTCTAATAGACATTGAAAAGTGAGTCTATGCAGTCCCCACCCAAAAGAAAAATCACATTCTTAGGAATTTCTCTGACTTTCCTATTGCTCCAATAGACATTGAGAAGTGAGTCTGAAATGAGTATTTCCAGAGTTGTTTTTCTGTGCTTTTCTGATCAAAATCCCAGCCAGCATCCACCCAAAAGAAAAATCATATTCTTAGGAATTTCTCTAACTTTCCTATTGCTCTAATAGACATTGAGAAGAAAGTCTGACATGAGTATTTCCAGAGTTGTTTTTCTGTCTTTTTCTGATCAAAATCCCAGCCAGCCCCCACCAAAAAAAAAAAAAATACTTTTTCGAATTTCTCTATCTTTCCTATTGCTCTAATAGACATTGAGAAGCGAGTCTGAAATGAGTATTTCCAGAGTTGTTTTTCTGTCTTTTTCTGATCAAAATCCCAGCAAGCCCACACACAAAAGAAAAATTATATTCTTAAGAATTTCTCTGACTTTCCTATTGCTCTAATAGACATTGAGAAGTGAGTCTGAAATGAGTACTTTCCTATTGCTCTAATAGACATTGAAAAGTGAGTCTAAAGTGAGTATTTCCAGAGTTGTTTTTCTGTCATTTTCTGATCAAAATCCCAGCCAGTCCCCACCCAAAAGAAAAATCACATTCTAAGGAATTTCTCTGACTTTCCTATTGCTCTAATAGACATTGAGAAGCGAGTCTGAAATGAGTATTTCCAGAGTTGTTTTTCTGTCTTTTTCTGATCAAAATCCCAGCAAGCCCACACACAAAAGAAAAATTATATTCTTAAGAATTTCTCTGACTTTCCTATTGCTCTAATAGACATTGAGAAGTGAGTCTGAAATGAGTACTTTCCTATTGCTCTAATAGACATTGAAAAGTGAGTCTAAAGTGAGTATTTCCAGAGTTGTTTTTCTGTCATTTTCTGATCAAAATCCCAGCCAGTCCCCACCCAAAAGAAAAATCACATTCTTAGGAATTTCTCTGACTTTCCTATTGCTCTAATAGACATTGAGAAGTGAGTCTGAAATGAGTATTTCCAGAGTTGTTTTTCTGTGCTTTTCTGATCAAAATCCCAGCCAGCATCCACCCAAAAGAAAAATCATATTCTTAGGAATTTCTCTAACTTTCCTATTGCTCTAATAGACATTGAGAAGAAAGTCTGACATGAGTATTTCCAGAGTTGTTTTTCTGTATTTTTCTGATCAAAATCCCAGCCAGCCCCCACCAAAAAAAAAACAAAATACTTTTTCGAATTTCTCTATCTTTCCTATTGCTCTAATAGACATTGAGAAGCGAGTCTGAAATGAGTATTTCCAGAGTTGTTTTTTTGTCTGTTTCTGATCAAAATCCAAGCAAGCCCCCACTCAAAAGAAAAATTATATTCTTACGAATTTCTCTATCTTTCCTATTGCTCTAATAAACATTGAGAAGCGAGTCTGTTTCAGTCTGTTTTGGAATGAATTTCTTAGACTTGAAATAACATTCGAGAGAACACCTTAGACAGGCAACACGTAGGAAATTCTATTGCGAATTTTCTAACTGGTTGATTGTATTTTCTGAAACAAATGATTTTCTAAACAAAACACTGGTTTCGCTTAGGGAACCGGCGGTGGTTTGCGAAGAAAGAGTCTGTGATACGGTTGTTTTCACCCATTTATGAATTGCCCATTTTATGTAGTAGAAACCAAAAACATAAGCAGAAATTATGTCCTTAGTCTTTGCGCATTTCAATCCAGTCTAGAAGCAGAGCGTGAATCTATTACATTTACCAAAAACAAGTGATAGTTTAGCAAAAACAAAATAGACAAATATTGGGTATCTTTTTGCCAAATATGAGTTTAAAATTCGGCAGAAAACAGTATTCCTTACATCAAAAACTCTTCATGCCTTTGACGAAAATGAGTTATTATGCAGTACAGACAAAACTAACTGATATTTAGAGACCCATCCAATTGCCAAAGATATATTTGCTTAAAAATAGAAAGGACAGACTAGCCAAGTACTTAAAATAAAAATTAGATGTCATTGCTTTCTCTGCCATACATCCAAAAAGAGGCATTTAATTCTAGTAGACACTTTATTTAACAGTATCTTGTTTTTTTTATATTTAACATCAATAAAATTTGTCTTGCAAAAACCGTGAAAGCTTTATTTTCGCTCATCTGCAAAAGTTCAAAGATATCAGATACGCCCACTGGTTCTGGAATTAACTTATCACTCAATTCATGATCTCACATGTCCCTCCTTCATGAAGCAAAAAGTAAGTTACATGATAGCTACAAAAATAATTAAATGCTTTCAGCACCGACTCATCTTGAACAACACGGCCATCCAAAATAAAAACACTTTTCCTGCAAAAGACAGGGGTTGATCAGACGGATATGTATATGAAATGGTGCGGGAAACTTATTAAAAAATATTCCGGTAACCCATCCCCTCCCCACCGAACAGAAAATCATAAAATCTTCGTATAAACATAGATCACAATTCATGTAGACAGCAACGTTTCTCGACATTTATTAACGAGCTTATAAATGGACGGAATGAATACCCGTGACTGGCTGCAAGATCAAAAATTGGTGATCGTAAGGTATTTTACCACTTGCTATTTTAGAAAAATACTGGCCAAGCTTGTTGTTAAGCTTGGTCTGAAGCCGCCGTATCAATTAATTAAAACAACCTATTAGCGATTCTACTATTACAATACATTGACTTTTAACATTGTCTGAATATTAAATATGTTACTTTTCTTAAATGACATTCTTGAAAAAAAAATTATTTTGTATAGCTTATGGAGACTCTCTGTTCCCACCATTTTTTGTGCTTCTACATTTGTTTTTCCATTTAAGCATGCCTTAGTAACATAAAGGAGAAAACTTTCTAGAGTATGGGAAATGTACCACACTTCAAATGCACATTAACACCATGTTTTACATAATAAATAGACGAAGTTTTGAGTGTCAAAATAGAGTATGTACTGCTATCTATATCATGTATAGTCTGAGATTCTAACAGACTTGGAATTAATAAACTAAGCTCAGCTTCTCCTTTTGCTAATTTCTGTAAGTTTTAATTTTTACTTCATTATTGATTTTTGCTCATCTTGGGTCTCGATTTTTCATTCACAGTAATTCCTGTTCACTTACCGTTTAACTTATTGTGTTATGGGAGCAATAGTTTGGTATTGTCATTTCTATCTTTTTTTATGCCTCCGATTTTAAATTATTGCGAGAAAGGGGTTGGGGTTTGCCTCGACGATTTTTATGGCAAGTGGGACCAGATTAATGAATATGTTAGATTTTGGAAAGCTCTGCATAATTCTTGCCAAGGACCAAAAAGGAAGGTTTCAGTAATCGCTGAGCCTACGCCTAGAATTTAGAAGGAGAATGGATGTTTTACAATCTAAGTCAAAGAGGACTATCTGAAGTAATTCCGCCTACCTTTGTCTCTTTGAGCCATGTTTTTGCTTTCAAGTGAAAACCACTGTTCAAGGCCGCAAAATAACAAGCAGCAGCTTCAAACTGAATTTAGAATGAAATCTGAAAGCGCATAAGATGTACGAGGGTTCCCTAGCCCCCTTCACTAAAATATTTTCCTTGAACAATAAATAGAATATTTAGAGATCCAGAGAGCCTATTTTCCCACGGGTAATTTGTGATTTCCCATAAGTTTGCTATTTTGGTTTTGGTATTTGGGACTAAAGCAGATAGTATGTGCCCCAGATTTTAGTAGTTCTCTAATTGCTAAGGAAATTGGAGATTTCTGTTTTCTCTCTTCTTAGTAGCGATGTTAAAAAGGTGGGCAACAGCAAGAAAATCGACTTGTGGAAGTATAAACAACATAATTTCCTTTTAAAAGCTGATCAATACTCCTTGAAGAGAGGATGGATTTATATTACATCAGAACGTTTAGGCGGAAATTCATTCACGAGTGACAACTTGTGTTGTGGTAGCCATCAGAAAAAACTCAATGGTTGTGCTCAAAACGAGCAACGACCTGATAAGTTGCAGCAAGTCATTCAAGTTGTCCATTGTTTACATATGTTATTTTTTTTAGAAAAGAGGGACATGTTTGATCCCGTGTCTCCAAAAAATGCTTAGGTATTAAGGTGAAATTTTCAGAACATGTTGGGAAGGACGTTGAACAAAATTAAAACGTACCAAGTGCATGCTGGTTGTCAAAAGGCCGTGTCAGCAATATCTCAGGAATAGCTGAGGGTATTAAGTTGAACTTTTCAGGGAAAGTCGAGTGGGATGTTGAACAGTCATTAGAGGGCAACCAGCCCCACCCCTCACCTTTCATTAGATCCCACACTATCAATACTGAAGAAAATTTGATATAGCCATTTTTTTCAGATTAGTTAAAAGGTATAATAACTATACCTGCAGGGGGTGACACGACCCCCCCCCCGGTCATCGGGACAAGCGTTGTTACCCTTTTGAGGGATAATTAGCATAAATATCATACGTAGAGCCCTACCTCCTATGAAGTAAATGTGACCAGTGGATAAAGAGATCTCATTCCGATCTAACTGAAGCTTCGAGCATTTTACTTCCTACCTTGAGGGCTATTTGTTAGAAATATTTTAGGTAGAGCCTACCTCCTATGAAGTAAATACGATCAGTGGAAAGAGATCTCCCGACCTGACCTAGGGGATATTCATCTTTTCGGTTACCATCCTGAGCAATATCTAGTAGAAATGGTCTCATCTGCTATGAAGTAAAATTTAAGCAGTGGTAAGTAATGTAACTCGTCCCAGCCTAACCCGGGGCATCCAGTCTTTCAGGTAGAGATCAGAAATATTCTAGGTAGAGACCTACATCCTATGATATTATTACGCCATTGCAGCTGCAACTATTGAACTAAGTAAAAGTAAAAGTCTTCCTCACTCTCTTACTTATTTATTAAAAAAAAAAGTAGAGCTATGCCCTTCATTTTGGGGAGGAAGGAATGTCATGTTCAAAATGAACATTACAAATTCGAATGTTCGAATAATTTGTCAACTCGAATTTTAAATGAGATGCATCCTTTTACGCTTGGTAAGGGGGTATACTTGTATACTTGGTAAGTCACTATTTCCTGTTGGACTTGCTGAAATTTACAAAGGCAGTACTTAAAAGATTCGCAACATTACCTTAAGCGAACCAATTCTGGCAATAACATTTTGGCGATTTGTCTCCATATTGGCCTTCTTCAAAAGAGGATTTTCGAGAATTCTTAGATCCTTAAGCGTATGGATCTTATCCAGTTGAGATATATGGTTCCACTAAAAAAAGAGTAAAATGTCCTTCAAGATAAGAAAAAGAAGAGGAAATGGTACACTCAGAAGAGATTCCGAAACTCGGAAACGATTAATTAATATATCGGGAATCGAAGTGAAGCACAAAATGTAGGACAGTGCTACACTACCGAAGATTCTTGCAAGGAAAGCTCTATTTAAGTGAAATTCCGAACTTACAGTCGAGTCATAAGCTGGGCGTATTTTACACCCAACGTGCGAGACACCACGTAATTCAAAGTTTTTGATCAGATAGGACTACCGAAAAAATCGTTTCAGACACGACGAATTTATAATGTCTCATAAGAACTATTAGTAGTTTTTGCTATTTAATGAATGCTCATTAATTACCAGAAACAGTAGAGCCCATTTGGGGAGGGCGCAATATTTTTTGCCCCATCTCACCTAGATTTTAAAAATACCTATTTTGCTATTTTCTTTTAAAAATGCCTCTTTTTGGCATGTTCACTGACAAGATCGAAAGAACAAAATACATCCATCTAAATTTTGGAATATAAATATTTCTTCTTTCACTGTGTCCACCTTATATTCAAAATAAATCGTTGGGAATTATACAACTATGCGTACTATATTGCCGATCACAATTTAACCACAGTATCAAGCTACAAACTGTTATTTTTACAGATTTTACATATATCTTTTCTTCCCACTATTAATCTTCTGATATTTTTTCCTAGCTAAGCCATTATCAGCAATGGAACGTTGGCATTTGAAGGAAACCCACAAAATTTGATGAGAGAGAAGGCGGAAACATTATAGAGATAGAGGAGGGCATATAAACTCTAACGAGAGCGACAAATCTCAATTTCCAAACAAAGATTTTTTAATACAAGAGTATTATCTATACTTCACTATAGTTGTGAACTACTATAGAACACTACTATCAACTATGAACTACTATGTGAACACTTTACTTTGTAAAAGAGGCAAATAATTTTTAGACAGTCCCATTTAATTGCATCAAACAGATACATAATCTTAATACGATAAAACCCCTTCTTTATTAAAAGTTACTTGGGCCAGTTTTCTTCAGATATAATTAGAAAGCAAAAGGTGGGAACATGCAAGGGATGAATTAATAATAAAAACTTAATAGCCAAATCGAAATTTGAATTCGGCCCATTCAGGGCTTAATAGCCAAATAATAGCCAATTAATAGCCAATTCGATTTGGCTTAATAGCCAAATCGAAATTCGAATTCGGCCCATTCAGGGCTTGTGATAAAAATTTCTCGAAATAAATATATCTTATATCTTATCTTATCTTTTCAAAACCCCCTACAAGTTCAAGTTAATATCGTTAAATATGTGTGACCATTTTCTTTCAAAAACTGAAATAAAACGTGCATCAAAAAGCTTAATTTAGAAAGCTCTGTAAAAAAAGAGAAGCAAATCACCCTATCGCACTTGATCTCTTCAATAAAGAGAAATTTAAACAAATACACATATACGTATGTCGCGGCAGGTGAAATATCTAAAGATTCTACGTATAAGGAAGGCAAAACTAAAAAAAAAAAGCCTGTAGACATGCTCTACAAGGGTAGATAATCATGAGGGCCTTAAAAAAACAAAACTGACGTTAAATAGATAACTTATATACAGAACGCAGGAAAGAGCCCTGTTTGTTGCCTTAATATCACGTCCTTAAAGACCAAACAGACGTTGGATAGATAAATTATATACAGAACGCAGGTTAGAGCCCTGTTTGTGGCTTTAAGATCACGGCCTTTAAAAACCAAACAGACGTTGGATAGATAACTTATATACAGTACGCAGGAAAGAGCCCTGTTTGTGGCTTTAACATCACGGCCTTAAAAAACCAAACAGACGTTGGATAGATATATTATATACAGAACGCGGGTTAGAGTCCTGTTTGTGGCTTTAAGATCACGGCCTTTAAAAACCAAACAGACGTTGGATAGATAACTTATATACAGTACGCAGGAAAGAGCCCTGTTTGTGGCTTTAACATCACGGCCTTAAAAACCAAACAGACGTTAAATAGATAACTTATATACAGAACGCAGGAAAGAGCCCTGTTTGTTGCCTTAATATCACGTCCTTAAAGACCAAACAGACGTTGGATAGATAAATTATATACAGAACGCAGGTTAGAGCCCTGTTTGTGGCTTTAACATCACGGCCTTTAAAAACCAAACAGACGTTGGATAGATAAATTATATACAGAACGCAGGTTAGAGCGCTGTTTGTGGCTTTAACATCACGGCCTTTAAAAACCAAACAGACGTTGGATAGATAACTTATATACAGTACGCAGGAAAGAGCCCTGTTTGTGGCCTTAACACCACGTCCTTAAAAAACCAAACAGACGTTGGATAGATAAATTCTATACAGAACGCAGGTTAGAGCCCTGTTTGTGGCTTTAAGATCACGGCCTTTAAAAACCAAACAGACGTTGGATAGATAACTTATATACAGTACGCAGGAAAGAGCCCTGTTTGTGGCTTTAACATCACGGCCTTAAAAAACCAAACAGACGTTGGATAGATAAATTATATACAGAACGCAGGTTAGAGCCCTGTTTGTGGCTTTAAGATCACGGCCTTTAAAAACCAAACAGACGTTGGATAGATAACTTATATACAGTACGCAGGAAAGAGCCCTGTTTGTGGCTTTAACATCACGGCCTTAAAAACCAAACAGACGTTAAATAGATAACTTATATACAGAACGCAGGAAAGAGCCCTGTTTGTTGCCTTAATATCACGTCCTTAAAAACCAAACAGACGTTGGATAGATAAATTATATACAGAACGCAGGTTAGAGCCCTGTTTGTGGCTTTAACATCACGGCCTTTAAAAACCAAAAAGATGTTAGATAGATAAATTATATACAGAACGCAGGTTAGAGCGCTGTTTGTGGCTTTAACATCACGGCCTTTAAAAACCAAACAGACGTTGGATGGATAACTTATATACAGTACGCAGGAAAGAGCCCTGTTTGTGGCCTTAACATCACGTCCTTAAAAAACCAAACAGACGTTGGATAGATAAATTATATACAGAACGCAGGTTAGAGCCCTGTTTGCGGCTTTAAGATCACGGCCTTTAAAAACCAAACAGATGTTGGATAGATAACTTATATGCAGTACGCAGGAAAGAGCCCTGTTTGTGGCTTTAACATCACGGCCTTAAAAAACCAAACAGACGTTGAATAGATATATTATATACAGAACGCAGGTTAGAGTCCTGTTTGTAGCTTTAAGATCACGGCCTTTAAAAACCAAACAGACGTTGGATGGATAACTTATATACAGTACGCAGGAAAGAGCCCTGTTTGTGGCTTTAACATCACGGCCTTAAAAAACCAAACAGACGTTGGATAGATATATTATATACAATACGCAGGAAAGAGCCCTGCTTGTGGCTTTAACATCACGGCCTTAAAAAACCAAACAGACATTGAATAGATAAATTATATACAGAACGCAGGTTAGAGCCCTGTAGGTGGCTTTAAGATCACGGACTTTAAAAACCAAACAGACGTTGGATAGATAATTTATATACAGTACGCAGGAAAGAGCTCTGCATGTGGCTTTAACATCACGGCCTTAAAAAACCACACAGACTTTGGATAGATAACTTATATACAGTACACAGGAAAGAGCCCTGTTTGTGGCCTTAACATCACGTCCTTAAAAAACCAAACAGACGTTGGATAGATAAATGTATATACAGAACGCAGGTTAGAGCCCTGTTTGTGGCTTTAAGATCACGGCCTTTAAAAACCAAACAGACGTTGGATAGATAACTTATATACAGTACGCAGGAAAGAGCCCTGTTTGTGGCTTTAACATCACGGCCTTAAAAAACCAAACAGACGTTGGATAGATAAATTATATACAGAATGCAGGTTAGAGCCCTGCAGGTGGCTTTAAGATCACGGACTTTAAAAACCAAACAGACGTTGGATAGATAACTTATATAGAGTACGCAGGAAAGAGCCCTGCTTGTGGCTTTAACATCACTTCCTTAAAAAACCAAACAGACGTTGGATAGATAACTTATATACAGTACAAAGGAAAGAGCCCTGTTTGTGGCCTTAACATCACGTCCTTAAAAAACCAAACAGACGTTGGATAGATAAATGTATATACAGAACGCAGGTTAGAGCCCTGTTTGTGGCTTTAAGATCACGGCCTTTAAAAACTAAACAGACGTTGGATAGATAACTTATATACAGTACGCAGGAAAGAGCCCTGCATGTGGCTTTAACATCACGGCCTTAAAAAACCACACAGACTTTGGATGGATAACTTATATACAGTACACAGGAAAGAGCCCTGTTTGTGGCCTTAACATCACGTCCTTAAAAAACCAAACAGACGTTGGATAGATATATTATATACAGTACGCAGGAAAGAGCCCTGCTTGTGGCTTTAACATCACGGCCTTAAAAAACCAAACAGACGTTGGATAGATAACTTATATACAGTACACAGGAAAGAGCCCTGTTTGAAGCTTTAACATCACGGCCTTTAAAAACCAAACAGACGTTGGATGGATAACTTATATACAGTACGCAGGAAAGAGCCCTGTTTGTGGCTTTAACATCACGGCCTTAAAAAACCAAACAGACGTTGGATAGATAAATTATATACAGAATGCAGGTTAGAGCCCTGTAGGTGGCTTAAAGATCACGGACTTTAAAAACCAAACAGACGTTGGATAGATAACTTATATACAGTACGCAGGAAAGAGCCCTGCATGTGGCTTTAACATCACGGCCTTAAAAAACCATACAGACTTTGGATAGATAACTTATATACAGTACACAGGAAAGAGCCCTGTTTGTGGCCTTAACATCACGTCCTTAAAAAACCAAACAGACGTTGGATAGATAAATTACATACAGAACGCAGGTTAGAGCCCTGTTTGTGGCTTTAAGATCACGGCCTTTAAAAACCAAACAGACGTTGGATAGATAAACTTATATACAGTACGCAGGAAAGAGCCCTGTTTGTGGCTTTAACATCACGGCCTTAAAAAACCAAACAGACGTTGGATAGATATATTATATACAGAACGCAGGTTAGAGTCCTGTTTGTGGCTTTAAGATCACGGCCTTTAAAAACCAAACAGACGTTGGATAGATAACTTATATACAGTACGCAGGAAAGAGCCCTGCTTGTGGCTTTAACATCACGGCCTTAAAAAAACAAACAGACGTTGGATAGATAACTTATATACAGTACACAGGAAAGAGCCCTGTTTGTGGCCTTAACATCACGGCCTTTAAAAACCAAACAGACGTTGGATAGATAACTTATATACAGTACGCAGGGAAGAGCGCTGCTTGTGGCTTTAACATCACGGCCTTTAAAAACCAAACAGACGTTGGATAGATAACTTATATACAGTACGCAGGAAAGAGCGCTGTTTGTGGCTTTAACATCACGGCCTTTAAAAACCAAACAGACGTTGGATAGATAACTTATATACAGTACGCAGGAAAGAGCGCTGTTTGTGGCTTTAACATCACGGCCTTTAAAAACCAAACAGACGTTGGATAGATAACTTATATACAGTACGCAGGAAAGAGCGCTGTTTGTGGCTTTAACATCACGGCCTTTAAAAACCAAACAGACGTTGGATAGATAACTTATATACAGTACACAGGAAAGAGCGCTGTTTGTGGCTTTAACATCACGGCCTTTAAAAACCAAACAGACGTTGGATAGATAACTTATATACAGTACGCAGGAAAGAGCGCTGTTTGTGGCTTTAACATCACGGCCTTTAAAAACCAAACAGACGTTGGATAGATAACTTATATACAGTACGCAGGAAAGAGCGCTGTTTGTGGCTTTAACATCACGGCCTTTAAAAACCAAACAGACGTTGGATAGATAACTTATATACAGAACGCAGGAAAGAGCCCTGTTTGTGCAGAAACTAAATTAAAAGACCATCTCAGGGACAATCTGACCAGCAAATTCAAATGCGGAAAAATCGGTTAAGTAAAGCACTTTATCTCACAGCATATAGAATAATTAACCGAATATTCGGAGCAGAACTTTACCTTTATTTGAAGTTGAATGTAACTTGCTTCATTTTAAATATTTTATCACAAGAATTTTACTCTAATACATCTACTATTTATGTACACTAGTGGCTTCAGGTGAAGGGTAATTGTCTAGCAATATTTGGGAAATATCACGGGAAACATAAAGGAAAGGGACCAAAGGTGCTGTATACTTTCTTCATACCTGATTCCCCTGATGGAGGTAATGTCAGGTTTTATGTATATGCAATGTTGACCCGGAAATAACTTTTTAGGGAGAGAGAGAGAGAGAGATGAGAAGTTTCTATGAATTTTATTATCAGTTTTTCCTAGTAGCATTTAGTTACTTCATAGAAGGGTGGCATTTATATTTTTGTTACTTCTAGGTATGGTTTAATTACCTGACTGTCAATAGTAGATTCCGTTTTTTTGGCTTTGTTAACATATATATTTCGTTATCGATTTCAAACTTATAATTATACATTTCGTACATGTGTATGTACATGTATATACACGAGTATATTGTCGAAAATAGCAAGATTTTGTCGTTTATAAACTATTTTGGTCTTCTGAAGATGGGGGGGGGGGGGCAATCCATTTGTTCATAATAATAAATTCGAGTTTGTAAAAGCTTCCAGACTACATTTAAAAGCATCCTGTGGATTCATTTTTGTTTTACTCACATCCTTTATTATATATTGCATGAGTAGTTTTTTTGTACATAAATTTCTCTTTTTTCTGCATTAGTAGGTTTGTATTATTAGAGACTTCGCTATTTTTCTGGGTCGTAAGCATTCTTGTATTCCACTCATTTCGTTTTACAAGAGACACTTTGAGATTTGTTTTAGTTTTAAACAAGCCAAAGAGCCTTAAAGATGAAAAGCATAAAACATAAAAAAAACGTGTCGTATACTCTTTTCTGAGGACCAGGGTCGTTTCCCTTATTCAAACGCAAATTTAAGTCCTCTCCCCCCCCCCAAAAAAAAAAAATATTCCTATAGGTTCCAACTCGATCACCCAGGTGTGAGAAAGCAGGGCCAACTGTCTAATACTACTACTACTACTTTCGGAAACCAGGTGGATTTAATTGTAAGAGTGCTCCAGAGAAATGTTGGCTTCAGCTCCCGGTCGTATAAACAAACGTGACTGGCTAGGTGTTTCGGAAACTGACCAGTCATATAAAGTAAGATATTTTGCTAATAAATTTAATTCAGAAGAGTTTTCCTTTTTTCGAAAAATTTTCTAGAAGGGATTTCAGAGAATTTCAGACACAATAGCCGTAATCCGTTTAGCGACATCGCATGATCATTTTATGAGATAAAAAGCACCGTCGTCTGTCAAGTCTTTAAACAGCTGACTAATTATCCCTAAACAACTGACAAATTCGATGGAAATTCAAAACTTTCCCCCACTTTCATACATTTGTCACGCACTGACAAACGCAATTTTAAGAATCCGCAACTTTTGACACATTGCCCCAGTAAATAATTTCTTAGACCACACTGCTTTTCCATTTACGAAAAATTAAGCAAGAAAAACGGGTTTTAATTTTTATAAAACAGTGAATAAAATAAAATAAACACTTAATTAAACAAACATACTCCGAATATTTCGGCCCCACGTCTGGGAGCCTTTCTCAACGGAAAAAAAGGGAGAAAATGAAACAAAAAATGTTCTTTTAAAAAAACTTAATTTACATCAAAATAAAACCAACTAAACACAAAAGAGAAAGAAAAAAACAAAAGAAAAAATATAAATAAATAGGAAACAAAACTCACATATTGAATAAACACTCCCATGCACTGAATGTCTATAATGATTCAACTCGCCTCCTCACAGTATTATTAAGGATATTCTAGCAGGTAATGGCTATCCGGAAAATATGATTTCTTAAATAATTGAAAAAAGGAAAAAAAAGTTGATGGAACCAGAAATATTAGAAGAAGATGGGTCAAATCAAGAAACAAATTACATAACTTTGCCTTTTATTCCAATATTGTCACAAAAATTAAGAAGAAAATTAAAAAAAAACAAAAAAACATAATATAAAAACAGCATTTAAATCAGGACAAACTATAAGCTCTTTGTTAAATAAAGGGAAAGACAAGGTACCGAGAAATTTGCAAAAGGGAGTATACAAAATTCCATGCTCTTATGGTAAATTTTATGTGGGAAGAACACAACAGATTTTATAAAATAGGCTACAGCAACACAAGAATGCCAACGATTGCTCTCTAAAACAAAATAAAACACCGGAAACGTTTGAGTCAGCTGTTGCAGAACATGTTTATAATTTTCCTCATGACGGTATTTTATTTGATCAAACAAAAATAGTAGATACGTCTGTAGGACTTTTACAAAGCTTCAGGGAAATTATAGAAATAAAAAAGATAATATATGGGGGTATTAGTATCAATAAAGATGAAGGGGAATTTAGGATCGATTCAATTTATAATAGTTTAATTAAAATGCAGGCAAGATATTCAACCAGTACTGATTTTAATAATAGTTCTGAAACGAAAGATGACCTTGCGAACAAAGGTCAGAATGGGTTAAATGATGGGAAAAGTAAACGAACTGCAGCTAAGCTTGCAACCAAACGAATCCGTTCAATTTATAATTCATAAATTGGTTGATGAACTTGTGAAATTTAATTAGGGGTTATGGGCCGGGGGTTAGTTGACCTTTATTGTTTTGGTTTAAGTATAAATATATTCTTCATTTTTGATAGATTTCCATTTATATACTGTGAGGAGGCGAGTTGAATCATTATAGACATTCAGTGCATGGAAGTGTTTATTTAATATGTGAGTTTTGTTTCCTATTTATTTATATTTTTTCTTTTGTTTTTTTCTTTCTCTTTATGTGTTTAGTATGTTTTATTTTGATGTAAGTTAAGTTTTTTTAAAAAGAACATTTTTTGTTTCATTTTATATTTTTTTTTCGTTGAGAAAGGCTCCCGGACGTGGGGCCGAAATATTCGGAGTATGTTTGTTTAATTAAGTGTTTATTTATTCTATTCACTGCTTTATAAAAATTAAAACCCGTTTTTTTGCTTAATTTTTCGTAAATTACCACAGTATTTTTTCACAGTAGCGTGGGTACGCTTGAGTAAATAAATAACTCCTTTATTCTCCGTAATCGCATAAAAAATGCTAGAATCGGACTGTCAATTACATCTTAAAACACTTCCTCACATTACGCTTAAAACAACCTCAGAAATAAAATTACTTACAAAGTAGGGCACAAATGACGACAAGTATCGGACAGTGGAATTAACAGTTAGCAGGCTTAGCTTTTGAAATTAACCCACAAGCAACTGTTGCAGGGATTCAGTCGGAAATTTTCCACATATTCAGGGAATATATATCGTTGAGTTTCAGACGAAAGAAATTTGAAGTCCAATTAAATCGCCAGGTCATGTTTAAGAGTCAGTAGACATAATAAAACTTAAAACTCAATCAATTTCAATTAATTTATTATTCGAATAAAAACATAACAAAAACATCAATAGCAATAAAGATCCTAGAAGAGAACTTGTTAAGGACAAAAAAAAAGAAAAATTAAAGTAAAACTGAAAAAAAAGATAGAAGAATAAAACATGGGTAATTAAAGCTAATTGGTTAGAAGTTGAAAGATTAAATTATATTATCAAGTTTTGTTACATTGTTGTACAGCTTGCAGAAACTTGTGGCTAGCTCAATACTGGATGGTATTTTGTCCCATTGAATAATAGATTTGTAAATGAGAGATCGCTGGGCAGCACTAGAAACGCATTTAGGAATTATAAAGGCTTCACCCTAGGCATTGTAGTTTTGACTATATAATAACAGACAGATCGCATTACCTCTACAGATCACATTTTTTTTTTTTGATAACAATTTCAATTTTTTCTCTGCATGAGATGCCACCTTTCACTCACGACTAATTCACTTGCTGGTATTTCCAAGACTAAATAAGCTTAAAACGAAAAAATTTGAGATACAGGTTTTACCCTAGGCACGGTAGTTTTGACAATATAACTACAGACAGATCGCATAACCTCTAAAGATCACATTTCTTTTTATTTTGATAACAATTTCAATTTTTTTCTCTACATGAGATGTCACCTTTCACTCACGACTAACTCACTTGTTGGCATTTCTAAGACTAAATAAGCTTTAAACTAAAAAGTTGAAATACAAGTTTCACCCTAGGTACGGTAGTTTTGACAATATAACAACAGACAGATCACATTACCTCTACAGATCACATTTTTTTATTTTGATAACAATTTCAAATTTTTTCTCTACATGAGATGTCACCTTTCACTCACGACTAATTCACTTGTTGGTATTTCTAAGACTAAATAAGCTTAAAACTAAAAAATTTGAGATACAGGTTTTACCCTAGACACTGTAGTTTTGACAAATATAACAATAGACAGATCATATTACCTCTACAGATCACATTTTTTTTTTATAACAATTTCAAATTTTTCTCTACATGAGATATCACCTTTCACTCACGACTAACTTACTTGTTGGCATTTCTACGACTAAATAAGCTTTAAACTAAAAAAGTGGAATTACAAGTTTCACCCTAGGCACGTTAGTTTTATCAATATACAACACACAGATCACATTTTTTTAATTTTGATAACAATTTCAAATTTTTTCTCTACATGAGATGTCACCTTTCACTCACGACTAACTCACTTGTTGGCATTTCTAAGACTAAAGAAGCTTTAAACTAAAAAGTTGAAATACAAGTTTCACCCTAGGCACGGTAGTTTTGACAATATAACAACAGACAGATCGCATTACCTCTACAGATGACATTTCTTTTTATTTTGATAACAATTTCAAATTTTTTCTCTACATGAGATGTCACCTTTCACTCACGACTAACTCACTTGTTGGCATTTCTAAGACTAAAGAAGCTTTAAACTAAAAAAGTTGAAATACAAGTTTCATCCTACGCACGTTAGTTTTAACAATTATACAACACACAGATCATTTTTTTTTTTTTTTTTGATAACAATTTAAAAAATTTTCTCTACATGAGATGTCACCTTTCACTCGCGACAAATTCACTTGTTGGTACTTCAAAGACTAAATAAGCTTAAAACTAAAAAAAAAATTGAGATACAGGTTTTACCCTAGACACGGTAGTTTTGACAAATATAACAACAGACAGATCACATTACCTCTCCAGATCACATTTTTTTTTTATAACAATTTAAATTTTTTTTTCTCTACATGAGATGTCAGCTTTCACTCACGACTAATTCACTGGTTGGTATTTCTAACACTAACTAAGCTTAAAACTAAAAAAGTTGAGATACAGGTTTTACCCTAGGCACGGTAATTTTGACAAATGTAACAATAGACAGATCACATTACCTCTTTAATGTCATTTTTCGTTAGCCAAAGTACTTGAAGACTTGGGAAATCGCCTACATCTATCTCTATGTTTTCCAATTCACTTCTTATCAAATTTAGCCGCTGTAACCTGGAGAAGGTAATTATTAGTTTTTAAATGTAAAATCAAATTCAAGCCCTATTAGCAAGACTTTGGAAAATTCTGTAAAGACAGGCCCTAACTTGAAATAATTTTCAAGTTTAAGTGTATAATATCTAACATATTGAAATTTTAAACATTTTAAATTTAAAGATTTGATTTTAATAAAAAAAATTGGTAAAATAAAAAGCATTCCAAATAAATAGGACAGACTCAGCATACCACCAATAATTTATCTCCCAATGTAGGCTACCTTTTTTTAAATACCTTTTTTTATCCCTTTCTTTCTTGTTTTTTAATTATTAGGTTTTTTACTGTTTTATTTTTAGGTTTTTATTTTTTTACTGTTTGTTTTATTAGTATTCACTAAGAGTGTTAATTATATTAGTGTTTAATGTATTGTAAATATATATACTGTTATACTGTTGCCAATTTAACAAGATACGAGATGCACCAAATACGAAATATGAACCTGTTTTGGAAAACAGCCTCCAAATAAATAATGAACTCAAAATAATATATGAACCCTTAAAAAAAATAACAGTTTGAACCGATTCATCTTTTATCTGTAAAGCCTTATTATTTATTCATGCGTAATATTTCATTGTTGTAAGCTTTAATTTTTACAAGTGTATGTGCATTAGCGTGCATTTGTAATAGAAACATATTAATTGATATATAAAAGGTTCATGTATATAAGTTATTAGTTTCTTCTGGCCCACTGAGATCCCTTTGTCTCTGGACGGCAACCCTCGCAAGGTTTAAAAACCTCCAGATTGAGAGCAATGTTCAAGGGTCTCGCATGTGACCCATAGCTTCATTAGTTAGTTTCTCATTTTATCCTTCCAATTGGGCGTGACTTTTTGTACGCACTAACAGACGTAAAGTATATTTCTTCTCGAAATTTAATTTTCTGAGTAAATAATTCATGGTTACAAGACTTTACGCAGCAACACAGTCACCCACAAAATGTGGTATCTGGCATGTGTATACTTCTACTTCAGTTGTATACTTCTAAAATATTTACCAAAAACCGAATGCTAAGCTGTTCCCAAAGGGGGGTCAGTAGGACACTACAGATCAGGATAATCAAAGCGTGACTGCCAATAGATTACCCTGTTGACCCTCTCTTTGAGGACAGCTTAGAAAACAAGTTCTGGAAATTATCCCAGGAGTGTGAAAATTTTCAGTACGACGTCTAGGCGAAACAGCAATTTGAAGTAACACAAGTTTGTATCCTCCCTTTAATCAAGCTTCTATTGTGCGAATTAATTTTTGAAATTCGAAATACAGCCCACAAAACATAACCCCTCCATCCATTTGCATCACAGCACTAAAACTATTCGACTGATTTAAGGTATTTGAATTTATCATTATATTACTCCGTAATGCTACCATCATGGTTGCAGCGATAGCTGCAACATAGTAAAGAACAAATTTCAGTCCATAATATTGAATATAGCACCGTTAAATTCACTTGTCATACTTCAGAAAATGATGGCTTAAACCAAACAGGCTTTTAGGATTTAACATAGAAGGATCTACCGAGTTTACTTAATTTTCAACTTTTAGGGGGTGCTTGGACTTGTCTTTTTGATAACTAAGGTTTCAGAGTACAGAAGGAAGACCATAGTCATGGGCAGAAACAAACCCCAGTCGTGAGGGGAAGGGGGTTACTGTAAAAAATCTCAAGAGGAAAGCACACTTTTAAATTAGCATATCTTTCGAGTAGGCAACACTCTTCGAATTCACAACAAGTCAAAAGTTTATCAACTAGTATACAAGCCCCATGCATGGCAATAACCATAATTACCACAAATTATAAAGACCATTGTGAATTTACCACATTTTTTGAATTGCAAATTACCACAGTTAGCACAATTGTGAAAATTACCACAAATTATAAAGACCATTGTGAAGTATGGCGAACATTCGAAAAATGTTTGATATATCTGATTATTGATTGTGAATCTGTTTTTTTTTCATATTCTTCACAAAAAAATCGCGGCAAGTCCAATAACGGCCTATAATAAGACATACACCTAGAAGTTCAAGGTCAATTTAACAGTTGATTAAAGAAGCAAACTTTTGATGCTTTAGATTGGGCGTAAAATGTATTTAAAAGCTACAAGTGAAACCAACGGTGCAGCGTTGCTAGAAAAAAAAGTCAAAACAAACCTAATTGAGTTTAATTACAATTTATTAAAATTTGGAAATAAATTAAAGCTCAAAGTTTCTTTGGATCCACCTTCAAACTTTCATACAGTAAGCATATTCTTTTTCAATTCTTCCCAGGGAAATAAAGAAAACTAGATCCCAGGTGCTAGACCCCTAAAGTACTGTGGCAGCTGTTAGATGTTTGTTATATTATGGGTCAAAGTAGAGAAGCAATACAAGCAAAATATTTATCGGATTGGACTCAAAACCTCGAAAGGTAAAAAACCCTGTCAGCTCATGACAAGATATGCAGATGAGCAAACGAAAAGGTTCCAAAACCTCCCTCCCAGATTCGCACCTTTGAGTTGGATCATAGCTAGACTTGTTCCACTTTAATTCTTGGCCTGAGCATTATTTAAACACAATTATGTTTTATCAAATCGAAAAGTCCCTTAAACATAAAAATAAATTTGAAATGCTCGATTTCTAGATGGACTTTTCGAGAAATATTTCCGAGCAATCTAGAAAAGACAAATTTTCAATCCGAATATTTGAAAAAATTATTTTATATTCTCCACGAGAATGAAGTTACATGACCCCTAAAACGTTTACTTTGGAATCGGGACGGCTTGGTCTTGCTTCTCACTTATTCTATTTATTAGACTAGAAACGAAATCATTTATATTTTTTTCTTGAGAATTTCACGAGCTTCAAGGCAACTTTTGTTCTCTGTTTCTTTCGTGTTTTTTTTCTTTTTTTTAATGTCTTTCATTTTTTATGCGTTACTCTGTAACTGTTTTCCTTGTGATTTCTACTTTGATTTGCATTGTATTTTTATGAGTTTTCTTCGTGTTACTCCACGTATTATACCTTTGTCTAGTGTGGGTCAAAAATAAATAATAATAATAATCTCCGTTTTTATGCTCGTTTCCATCTAAAAAATCAATACATCAGCAGTGCTCTGTAGCATAGTTAGGACAAGATTAGTCTCCAGATAGTGTAGATAGTGTAGATCCAGAAAGTGGGGTAGTTTAAAAAGCACCCATTAAGGTTAAACGTTGGGACCACAGTGTTTATGAAGTCTACACTCCACTCCCTAAGTAAAACAGACTATTCAAATTACAAAATGTATGGTTATATCCTTATAACTTATGGAAAACTGTCTCGGAGGAGAATAAAACCTCTCGTCTGTCCCACCTTGGGGGGCAGCAGCACCCATTTTACCTTTTTTTGGCAAAAGCCGGTCTTCTATCCTCAGCCCACCGTAAAAAAAACATATAAAACAGGATTACTAAATTAAATAAATACAAATAATATTTATATTGAGACTTTTATAATAAGCTTCATAATTTGATAAACACAGCGCTTTGTTTGTTTTTCGACCTTGAGAAAACCTAGGCTCCTCCCTCATCTGTCTTTAATACACTTTGTACAAGACACTTTTATAGCTGAGAAAACCAATGAAGCGAAGCTTGCTTCTAAACGTTTTTGGTGCCACAAGCCTCCCCCCCCAAAAAAAAAAAAACAGTCCCCGTAAGATCCTTTTCTAATAATTTGAGCTTATGGTAGATTACAACTAGCTTCATCTGAGATATTTGTAACGGGATTGGTTTCACATATACCATGTACCGTTCTTAAGTTTTTTTAGTCTCCAAAAATACACAAAAGACGGTCAGTCGCCTAAAGACCCCCTTATGATAAATATTTGAGGTTAACTGTCTACCTTATCCGTATATATAATTATTTCATTAGTTATTGATTGATATATGCTTATTAATTTTTCAAAGATATATGTTTGTACAATACAAAGACATATATTTGTATTGGTAAGTACACTTAACTTAAATTAATTAATTAATAATTAATATTTTTTCGTGTGTCAGCGCTGAGTCTTGATCAACAGCGGCCCCTTGTTAAACTCATCGTGACCCCCAGAGTGAGAAACAATTATAAAATTACTGTCGACCAAGATTCAATATCATTTTGAGAGAGCTTTTGCGAAGTTCGAGAGAGCTCAAATTTCCCAGTAATGAGCGGTCCACCGTGGAAACTGTCGTTAAGGTTCTTCACCGGTTCGAACAGGCAAAGATGATAACTAGTGGATATATTATGTTCTGGCGAGCAAAATTGTGCTGATGATCAAGCTATTACAGTTGTTTTCTTAGACTCTAGGTACTAGTATGTCGACTGAGTCAATCAATGACCTGAAGGAACTAATAGCTGTTAAGCTCAGGAAATATTTTTCGGCCATTCCAAGTTGGATATGATACTCTTCACAAGAGTTGGCTTTTTCGACCCTGTAATCTATGGAAAATAAGCCATACAAACAGAGTCAGTCATCAGTCCATCTCCTCGCTTCTCCGATAATTCAATTCCGAGCAACAAAGTACAAAAGAACTGGCTCGAATCCAACTGAACTACACATCATGACGTCGACGTCTGACGTCGAACTATTGACGTCACTCCTACTAAGGCAGGGATTAACCGAAATGAATCACCAGAGATTTCTGATCAAGAAGACAGCTTATGTGCTAAGTTTTTCGCAAGACAGGGCTACGGATGAACCCACCGAAACAATGTGAAAAATATAGACAATTTCAGCATTGCCCGTGTCAGCGCAAACATTGTCAGGGCATATGAGGAGAGCCGTCCTAGCCGAGTGGTTAGCGCACTCGACTTGAAATCATGAGATCAGGGGTTCGAATCCTGGTGTCGATGGCTGTTTGGTTTGGAACAGGGGTCAATGGTATGAATCTGTAAGCTCAGCCCGAGTCGACCCAATCCTAAATGGGTATCTGGAGAAACCTGGGGGGGGGGGGAACACAGGAAGTGTCAGATGATTTACCTCAAACGACGCATTGCACTCCCGGCCGAAGGCAGTGAATCCGGAGACCGGTACCTGTGCAACGCAGACCATTGGTCAGCATGCGAAAATTTTTTAGATAAGTTTATATGAACGAGTCTCTTAAATAAGTCTCTTGTTAAGCGAGAGACGACGATCAAGAAGAAACAATTCGCATCCGCTGGAGTTTTGCAGTGACTACTTTTGCACTTGCCTGAAAATAAGTGGAATTGCATATATAAATCTCCCAGTGCCTGTAACTTCCGTACCCAGCGAGAGTGCATTTAGCATAGCTGGGGACTTCACACGAAAGCGGCGCTCACGAATGACTGCAAAATCACAAGGACATCGAACATTTTTAAGTAAAAATTTTTAATTTGTGTGTTCTTTTTGTATATTTGGTCTTATTTATTAATTTATATCAGTGTTCACTTTGCTCTTATAAACGTAAAGGAAAAAAAAAAACGCAATTTCTGTTAAAACGGTCGTTTTTAAGTAAAAACAGGTCACTTTTGTTTTTGGTTACCAAACGGATTTCCGTTCTTTTCATTATTTCTGTTTCTGTTCACTTTTATGAATGCCGTTTTTACCGTTTCTGTTTTGGCCAAGGACAGAAACGTTGCCAATCTCTATTTCCGAGATGGCTATTACAAGCCCGGATGGGCCAAAAACGCGCTTCAGAGTGAATAAACACAGAAGAAAAATATATCTAATAAGGTAGCTCGGAGGAAAATAAAGTCAAAATATAAAAAGGTTAAAAACTATAAAAATGATAAAAAAAACAATTAAAACACGTAGAACTTACAATGGAATTAAACCAAGTAAAAACATAAAGACAATTTAATCTTGTGAGCAAAAAATAGACACCATCTAGAAAGAAAAAAGACCATAAAAAGAAAGCTCAAAATTTACAAGATGAACAATACACAATGAATGTTAAAAATGAAAAGAGGTTAGGGGGGATTCACTCATTTAAAATATCAACTACGTAATGGAAAAAAGTTCTTTTATATATTCCTGTGGAAAATCTTATTAGGGTAAAATTGTAGATTTTTGTTGAGGCAGAGCGTGGGGGGCAGGGTTGAAGGCGCAAACATTGACTAGGGGTAACCAAATTTGGCCGGGGATAATGTAGGGAGGTGTTGGCAAAATTCTGATGGTGGCACCGTTGCGTTAACGTTGCTTGTTTTCTTTTTCCCGTTTTCGAAATAAATTTGTGTAATTCATGGGGACCTCTTGTGAGGTGTGACAGATTAAAAGTTCAAAACTTTTACAAGAGAGATTAAAAGAGAAGGTTATGGACCCATTTTTATTGATAAGATGTCTCTATTCATGAATATAGTCTCAGATAATGTAATTATGATGTCTGTATTTTGACACGTTTTTTCTTTCATAGAACAAGCATAGGCAAACATTCGAATATTTGCCTGTGTTTTCAGTTTGATGTATTTCAGCACTTGCATTTTGAAGCTGCTAGGTTCCAGAGAAAAGCAATCTTAAAAATTCTAACTTTTGAACCAGGAAAACCGAGTAGGGTCTTCATGTACTTTCTTAATCAACACAACATGGCTAATAATAACATCTGCCAATTTATGCAATAAAGAAAGTTTTGGTGTTAATCTGTTTTTTGTCTTGACTTCGAAAAACGAATTCGGCCCAGCCAGGCTGGTGATAGTTCTTTTTGGAACAAATCTTATTTAAATGATCAAATCTAATGAATTAAGGAAAACGGTCCATTGTATCTAAAACATAAAAAAAGGCTAAAAACATTAGGATTGTAGCATTAAAAAGCTTAAACACGATATTTTAGATGGTGTATATGAAAACTAGATCCAATAACGAATAATTTTTCTTTCAGAGGGAGCTATTTGTAGTCTACTATAAGGTTAATTATCATTATAAATGGGTCTTAAGAAGATCGCCTTTTTCTCATGATACCCGTTCATTTTGTATGGACTTTATACAATTTAGGTGAAAATTCACCGCTGAGCAGCAGTATGTCCTCTGAAACTGAGAAGTCACCAAACCAGCTTTAACGTAGTTCTAAATTGATTGGCTATCTCATGATCATCACTCGATAGCATTTTGACCTAGTTTTTGTAAGTATATGTGAAACCAAGATCAAGGCATAAAGTTTAAACCCTAGGTCCTAGATGGCTGGCCAAAAAGGACGATATTTGGTGACCCGTCATCCTTCATCCACAGAGCGTCCCCTAACCATCTCAACCTTTCTCTCAGTAGAGCCCCAGAAAGGGGGTATAATCACATTTTTCGTTGAGCTTACTGTTTGAAATACGGTTAGTCAGACGGGTATCCGCAAGAATCCGTAGATAATTCCTCAAGAAAAAATTAACGAATCGTCCTCTGTCTTTCGAAGCGCCCGCGTTTCAGAACCATACTTGACAGCTGTCATCATTCTTTGTGCTGGTTTAAAATTCCTACAGGAATTTTATATTCCTACAGGAATCAGGTTTTAAAACATGGAATTATCAGCTCTGATTGGCTTGCAAAAATACATCATCGACGTAAACCATTGGAAATAGAACACACCTTCCACCATGAAATTTAAAAAAAATTAATCTTTGTCTTCCTCTATGGTAGTATCCTATGAACTTTTATTTCTATTATCCTTTTCACTGCTATTAAACTTGCAGAATTTGTTGCTGTCATTGAATTTGCGCTTTTACTGTGAAATTTGACTGGAAAGACGGTGATTTTTTTTACTTCCTTTTCGTCGGCGAGATTGTCAATCAAAGCGAGTGACACCACAGGAAACTCCCAAAGCGGCGAAATTACTCAAATAATAATTCCTGAACTGATTTTTAGTGTTTCATGAAGCTTCTTGCTGTCCGGTTCTAAACCGGCTTAAGCACTTCGGTGTAGACTTGAGAAGATAAGTGATCCCCGTCCTGCACTGACATCCAGGATCATTGCTTTTCCTGAGGCAAAAATAATTTCAATGACGAAAATTGGAACTTGGAATGTTACAACGTTAAAAAATGACTATCGTATCGACATTTTGACTGACGAATTCAGACGATTCGAATTGGATTTATTAGAAGTTTCAGAAACTCATACCCCAGGGGTAGGAAGCATGAAATTACGTTATATAGAATTTGTTTACTCAGGCAGGAAGGATGGGGTACATAGACAGGGAGTAGGGCTCATGATGAATAAGGAAGCTGCTAAGTCTTGTTTAGGCTGGGAAGGTATTAATAATAGAATACTAATTGCTCATTTTATGACTAAAAATTTCAGGGTATCAGTTATAGTAGTATACCCCCCTGTAGAACCGACTGACGGAGATACTAGTGACTCAGATGAATTTTACTTAGTTACAGGAGCAAATAGACAGGGTCCCAGGCAGAAATATGATGTTATTACTGGGAGATTTTAACGCCCAGGTCGGTAGATATAGGGATAGATGGTATCCTAGCCTAGGTAAATTTGGTGTAGGAAAAGAAAACAGTAATGGATACAGACTTTTGTAATTTTGTACGTATAACAATCTAGTTATAACCAATACGGTGTTTAGTCATAAAATGGCTCATAAGTTAACATGGTATTCACGTGATGGTTAGACAGCAAACCTTATTGATTATGTTACAGTAAACCGAAGATTGGCAGGATCAATACAAGATACTAGGGTATATAGAAGTGCCGTTATTGATGTAAAAAAGTAAAGATCACCATCTAGTAGTGTCAATGGTTAACTTAAAGCTGAAATATCGGAAGGGTAAATACCTCCCGGGAAGTTATAATGTTGGTAGACTTCAGGATGAGAATTTGAGAGAAACTTTCCAGGAACATTTGGATACTGAACTTGAGAGTTTAAAAATTGATAATGTGGAAGATGGTTGGAATAATTTTAGAAAAATAATTTGTGAAGTTGCTGAAGGTGTCTTAGGGAAGAAAGCTAGAAATGCAGCTAAGAATATTAGTGAAAAAGCTTTAAGTTTAACAGAAAGGAGAAACGACTTGTGCAAGAATTATCTGAGTGATAGATCATATGAAAACAAAAGGATTTAAAGAAAGTGGAGAAAGCATTAAAATATGAACTAAGGAGGTGTGAAGTGGAGGCCATGGATAAAATTGCCGAGGACCTGAAAGATGCAGCTAGTCGGCATAATAGTAAAATATTTTGCTAGCATGTTAACAAATTGAAAGGGAGTAGTCAATCCGGACTTATCCCAGTTAAAGATAGGAATGGGGCCGCAATTAGCGATAAGGAAAAAACTAAAGAGAGATGGGCTGAACATTTTGAGAATTTGCTTAACCGAGATAGAGTTACAGAAAAAGATATAGAGGAAAATAAAAAGTTTGTGATACCCTGGATGTGAAGGAAGATTTGTTTTGTGAGGAGGAATTAGCGAAAGCACTAAAAGGATTAAACAATAATAAGGCTCCAGGTGCTGATAGGGTGGTAAATGAGTTTCTTAAATATGGTGGCTCTGAGGTTAGAAATAAGTTACTGAAGATTATGAATACGATTTTTGAAAAAGGGGAAGTACCTAACGATTTTAGAAAAAGTTTTAAATGCCGTAAACAAAGTTTTAAAAGCAGAACGGTGCGGGTTTAGAAAAGGTAGAGAATGTGTCGACCAAATTTTCACTCTTAGGCTAATAATTGAGAAGTGCCTGAGTTTTCAAACACCTTTGGTCCTCAGTTTTATAGATTATGAGCAAGCGTTCGATTCTGTTGATAGAAGAGCTTTAGTAAAGGTTTTGTCCTTGTATGGTATACCAGACAAATACATTAAAGTGATTAGTGCTATGTACGAGAATAACACTGCTGCGTTAAGGTAGGAAATGAGGTTAGCATCTGGTTTTGTATTAAATCAGGAGTTAAGCAGGGTTGTGTTCTATCCCCCTTTATATGGATTATTTTGATGGACTTTGTCTTAAGGAGCACAGCAAAGGCAACGGGAGACCACGGAATCAAATGGGGAGGAAAAAGTCTACTGGACTTATGCTGATGATTTAAGCATCCTAGATGAAAGTGTGAGCAAAATGAATGAAGTTTTAGAGGTTTTGCGAGTTCAGGGTGCTAGAATAGGTTTGAAAATTAATGTTAAGAAGACTAAGTCTATAAGGCTAGGAATAAGCGAAGATGAAAAGGTGACGTTGGGTAATGAAAAGATTGATCAGGTGGGCAGCTTCACTTACCTTGGTAGTATTATTAGTGAAGATGGTGGGAGCAGTGAAGATGTTAAAAGTAGAATAGCCAAGGCTCAGGGTGTTTTTTTCACAGTTAAAAAAAGTTTGGAAGAATAGGAAGATAAGTCTGCAAACCAAGATTAGAATATTAGAAGCTTCAGTGATGACAGTGGTCAAATATGGCTCTGAAGCATGGACGCTCCGAAAAGCGGATGAAGATTTGCTAGATGTTTTCCAGAGAAATTGCTTAAGGATTGTTCTGGGTACCCGGCTGACTGACCGTATTTCCAACAATAGGCTGTACGAGAAATGTGGATCAATACCGATCTCTAGGGCAATAACGAAAGAAAGGTTGAGGTGGCTAGGGCACGTTGTGCGGACTAAGGATGACAGATTGCCGAAGATTGTTCTTTTCGGCCAACCGTCTAGGGCTAAACGGAAAGCAGGTCGTCCTCGTTTGGGGTGGGAGGACGTCATAAAGAAAGATTTAAAGGAAATGGGAACTGCGTGGGCAGGTGTAAAAAGGGAGGCTTTGAATAGATTGGGGTGGAGGAGGAGCGTGCGTAGCTGTGTTGGCCTCAGGCGACTTGGTGCTGCGGTGAGTTGTTTAGTAGTAGTAGTAGTAGTAAGCTAGAACATTATTAGGGAATGTTTTTTTCTAAGCTTAATCAAGAATTGCTCTTTAACTGAAAAAATTAAATTCATACTTTCTGATTATGTCAGTTTCATTATAAGTGAACATCTCCATTTCCGGCACGAAAAAGGGGAAATTAAATGGGTTTTCTGAGATTTCCAGGAAATCAGGTATAAGTTTTCAGTTTCCTGTCATTTATTCGAATCCTTTATCCGAGCTCTACAAGCTATTGCAAGACCGCTCAATCAATTCTAAGCTCTTTAGCCGCACAAACTAAAAAGGTATATAAAAGACGAGATAGGATGGTCCTTTAAGGCATGGGTCGGCAACCCGAGGCCCGCATGCGGCCCTCGGGGCGTCTCGGTGTGGCCTGCAAGACCCTCGCTGAAAGGGGGCGCCATCTAGCATTCTGCCATATAGCATTCTCGAAAAAATCCGCAAGCGTTATCTAGCATAGTTAGTTTGATGTTCAACTATCCAGTCCAGACCAATTATTTTGGTATGTTACAATCTTTGTTTTTGAGCAAACCTACCTCAAAATTTGGGAAATATCCCCCCAAAATATTTTTTCTTTAGATTTTATTCGTTTATTCTTTTTTAGTTCAGTGAAATTTAATGCTTAAGGTGCAAATGAAAGCCAAATTATATGGTCATTTTATGTGGCCATCTTGTGGCAAAACATTCGGAAGAAAAAAATAACGCTTGATTTTATATATGGGTGTCATCTGTTATTTAGTGGGACAGGAAAAAATGGTACACACTGGAGCGTATCGCAGTAGTAACCAGATGAGACCAATCTACGAAGTTGAGGGTATTTTATCTTCTTCAAAAGTGTTTAAGTACACCCAGGTTGTCAAAGGAGCATAGGTACAATGTCTCCAGAACAGAATAAGGTGTTAAGTTTCAACTTTCCGAGAAATTAGAGGAGGAGTAAATCGAAAGATACAATATATCCAGATTGTCAAAAGGGTGTATGTGAAATATTCCAGAAAAATGGGGAAGGTACGTTGGAACTTTCAGAGCATTTTAGGGGGATTTGGAACTAAATCAAAAGACACAATTTCTATCCAAGTTTGTCATTAGGGCATATTATGGCATCTTAGGAACGGATAAAGGTATTAAGTTGAAACTTAAGGACCTGTTGAGGGGGATTTTTATAACTATACATGGATGTTAAAATGGTCTATCTGCAATATATCTGGGATGGCCAAGGGCATTAAAGTGAAACTATCAAGGGATATTGCAGTGCATATTGAACAAAGTCAAAATGTACTCTATGTATGCAGGCTGTCAAAAGGGCATATCAACAATATCCAAGAAACAGCTGAAAGCAATACATTGAACCTACGAGGGTTACTATTGCTACTACTTATGCAATTAGTACTACTTCATTTGTGACTTTTTCAAACTGTGACTGCTTTCAACTGTTTGAATTTGTGACTACTTGCAACTGCAAATACTTGTGAATGTGACTGATTGCGACTGCGACCCCAACTAATTGTAGCTACAATTGCCAGTGCATATGACTTTGACTGCACCAACTACTTGCATATACCAAACAAAAAGACAATCCCTCAGAACTGGAGCAATGCCAAAGTAACAGGGATCGACTGGCTGGTAGGTTTTCGAGCTCTAAATCCACAACTGTTACTACGCAAGCCTGAACCCACAAGCGTGGGTCAAGCAACGAGCTTTAACAGGGTCAACATGGAACAGTCCTTCTCAAACCCAAAGTCAGTTCTAGAAAAGCTTCAGAAGCGTCAGTTCTAGAAGTAACATATACAAATGTGACGAAAATTCTGCGACCACAGTTCACGTTCCCCCTTTAAGTGTTTGGGGACAGGGGTCAAATGACAGTGTGCTGTGCAGGGCAACATCCTCAGAGAGGTATAGCGAAAAGTGAAATAATGAAATAATAAAATGAAAAGTAGATTAATACAACTTTAAACTGAGTTTGAAAACCGATTTGCTGATTTCACAAAGATCTCAGGTAAGATGGATATTTTTAAAAACCCCTTAGCAGTGGATATTTCTCGGTTATCACTTTTCTCGATTATCGGACATACATTTAGACGCAATATTATACGTCTCTACTACAAAAATGCAAGCTAATTTAAAAAAAACTTGCATGTCAAATACAACAACAAACTCCCATTGATTGTATCAACTACAATAAATGTAGTAAAAATATACATTAAGCGTTTTATTTTTAAACCAAAATATTTCCATATGAATATTGTAGATGCACTCTAATTATTATAGTATACCTACAATACTACCCTACAGTGTAATGACGTGTGACCTAAGTACAGCCCGCGTAATATCCCAATGTAAAATTTTGGCCCTTTTGCAACAAAAGGTTGCCGACCCATGCTTTAAGGTATCGTATGGCCTTAACTTACAGCGAACAGCAATACTGTTTGCAATTTTTACCTTTTAAGGCGACCAAGTTGTCGGAGATTCTTCCAAAACTTCAGTGAATTATGCTCCAGATCCAATATTCTGCATGACTCCATACAGTCTATTGAATCTATTGAAGTGATTTTATTCCAAGAAACCTGAAAGAGATTTTTAAAGCTTCTGCAGTCTCTAAAAAAAAAACAAAAAAATCTCAATAAATTCTCTACAAAAACCTATAAATTGGCACGTTTATTCTATTTTGTCAATAAAACTAGAAATTTATTCTGCAAATTATTTTTTTTAATCAGTTGAATCCCAACCCTGTAGAGAGGTAAATTGGGCTATAGACCGAGTTAAACCAGTTTGAACTTAGTGAAGGTTGACCAGTCTGAATGTTCTTCAAAAATTGTGATTGGGAAGCATCTTTAAAATTAAGATAAGAAGTTATGACATTGGTTCATTTCGAAAATTTAAATGAACAATTAAACCTTAGATGCTGATGCAGATTTTTGGATCTGATTGAACAAAAATAGTTAACAATACACATTTATTTAGCTTCCAGAGGTAGATGGGACTACAACCAAAGTTCAACAGGTGTGAACTTAATGAAGGTTGAGCAGTCAGAATGTCTTCAAAAAATTGTGATTTAGCATCTTTAAAGGTACAGCGCAAAAAGTGAACATTAGAGCTCGACCACTAACGTTAAAACTAAATTAGACGACACTGGGCTTGGAACACGCTAAATATCTGTGTTTGTAAGACACATTTAGTGTCTTACTGACAAACACACATTTGGACGCATGCATATTAAATGTGTGTCTGTTACCGGGAAAGACTGAAATTGGATAATGTCGACTTTCATCGGTGAATGTCAAAAAACACCAAATACGTCGGTGAAACATCAAATATTTCATTACATTCTTGTACATTCGGACCCTCACCGGCGTATGTCGACAATCACAGATCTGAGCTGGTGAGTGTCCAAAAGAGTGGAGTCGATGAGAAGGAAACAGGTTGTTTCCCACCAAATCCTTTTCTCTGCTTGGGTTCAGCCAGCTTTGTCCGTCTTATGCAAGGCTTGGTGGTGACAGGTTAGGTTAGCTCATAAATCTCAGAAATGGGCTAGAAATAAGGTTAGATTCTCAGAAATGCTCAACATTCACCATAGGTGCATGGTGAATGTCGATACTCACCGATGAAAGGCAGATATAAGAATATTTAATAAACATTTCAGAAACACACCAAGCGACTATGTGTTTGTTGACATTCAGTGAATGTCGACCTTCACCAGATTTCGGTCTTTTACCGAAACATGTCTAAAACTCACATTTGGTGTGTTTCAGCCTCATGGGTATACTTATCAACTAAGCATTTGAGATAAGTGCCAATAGTTCTTTGCTAAGCTTTTCTCGAAGAGATGATCAGCAGAGTGATCCACTAAGATCCTCCTAATCTACATAACCCTGCCAATCCTCCTTTTCAGTACAGTTTAGCAAATAGTTTTTGGCTACTATCTCAAAAGTGCAAAAATGTCAGAAAAGACCTTGAGACATGGCGACGTTATCCTCTGAATTTTAGTAGCAATGATGAGGTCACAAAATACAAGGATTCTATGGATCCCAAGTTACCATGAAACTGAACAAATAATTATCCAGAGTTGGTTACACTCATAGGAACGTAGGGTAATATCCAACAGGTGAAAAATTGTATAATAAGGATGAAACTAGATATTAGCCCACCACTAATTAGGCTTTTTAAGTGCGGAGGCAATATGCGTCTGTCAAAACAAAAAATCGCAAAGAAGAGAGAAAGGAGGACAATGCCGCTTGAGACTCAACTTAGTTTTGTAAGCCCACTTTTAATAATAATAGTAATTATAATGATAATATTAATAAGATAGGCATAGTTTAGGCGAACAACTAGAGCAGGATTTAGTTTGAGGCATATTGGTCCAAAGGTGTAAAATTCTATTCCCCTGGATATTAGAGAGTGCGCTGATTACCAGCAGTTTTGCAGAATGGTGGTGAAGTTTATCTCTGATGGTTGACTGGTCAACCATTTGGCTTGTTGTTTTCTTTCTTTTTTTAATTTGTTAACGGTGTTTATTAATTTGTTGTAATTTTTAATGCGTAGGCATGTGCGCAGGCGTATTTTGTAGCATTATGTATATTTCATAAATAAAATATCTGTATCTGTATATAGTACACTCACAGTCCTAGAAAACGTAGCTAGACATAGGTGTCATCACTTTGTTTTTGATTGGCTACTGTTCTAGCCTGGCATTTTACATTATAACGAAGGTAGTGAGTATTGTCATTCTTATCATCCACACTGTTTCATCTAACATACGACTTGATAAAGATTTTGTTCTGACACAGATTACATCTGAAGCAGTTAAGGTTAGTCAGAGAAATGGCCCTTGTGACGCCAAAACGCACCCACTGTAAACACACCTAAGACACAATTTATTATGTTAGTAGTTTTATGCAATTTCTAAGTCATATATGGCTTTCCTATTTAGGACCAAGATCAATGAGCTCTCAACAACCCTTCTAGGCCAAATGGGCGCCCCAAAAGACATAGTTTTTGGTAGTGATTATCTTAATGAAGCCATGCACTACAACCACTGAAAATCACTTTTGTTTTAATAGTATTCTGTATCACAACTAATTGATGCATAGCTTTCCCATCCAGAAACAAAGTTAGTTCAGTCATTGACATCTTGGCAATTGTTTAAGCTGTCAATTATTCTGTCAATTAGCTGTCAATTGGTTAAGCTGTCAATATCAGACACTTGCACAAGGGAGAGAGGTGGGTCAATGCCCCTCCTACTCTGAAATTTAAAGGGTTACTATTGTTATATCCTACACATTTTCTATAGAATTCACCAATTAATTGCGTCCTTTTCTAAGTCCCCCTCTCCCTAGAGAGCCATACACAACTGCCTTATAAAAGTAGCGTCAATCCATAAAAAATTAGGGGGAGAGGCAAATTTGTAGTATTTTTCAGGTGTATTTTTCTGAGAAGGGTTAGACCACCCTGAGGACGGTTAGCTGCCATGTATATAAGTTAAACATAGAATTAGAAGCTTGAACAGACCATTAGTTACTAACCTGCAAATGCTCAATATAAGGAAAACACTTGCAAATTTTCCTAATATCGGTCCATGTGTACTCCATTCCAATTAGAACTAAATGTCGAATATTCGGAAAAACAGCTTTACTTTTTTCAATTTTTTCCAGACTCAAAACATTGTAGCTAGAAGTAGATAATTCTAGTTGTAAATTGATACTGCAAATTCGTCCCAATTTCAATCTGCTTTGATTTAACTTAACAACTTGTAAATACAAAATAAACTATACATACACACAACTAACGGGGGAAGGCTCATATGACTGATGATGGACGGCAACAGGCCTCTAAATATCAACCATTAACAAAATTAATAATAATAACAATAGTAATAAACAAAAGGACAATAACACTTTCTCTCAATAAACCATTAATACATTGACATTATTTCTAGTTCTCAAAAGTGTTCAAAATCTTTGCAATCGATTTTATGAAGAAATCGAAACTTCGCTTCTGTCAAAAAACAAAAGATTGAAAACAGAGATTTTTAAAAAAAGACTTGGTCCTACTTTAATATTCAACCCTCAATTTATTTATTAAGCTGACTCGTATCCATGCATCGTCAAAAAATAAAATTCCAATCATAATTCCCTTTTTTTCCCTTTTTTTTAGCCTTTCATTTTCTAATTTTGTGGTTTTGTATTTTATTTATTCATTTTTTTCTGTCACGTCGATGAGTTAAATTTTATGTTTGTTACCCCAATAATTACAAGCTCTGTTCTCAGTCGGGGGTGCATAATTGTTGTGTTATTATCTTGTACTCGGTCAATTTAACATATTTCATTCATTCGGCCATTCCTGTTGATTCGAATCCCAGTGTTTCCTGAATTTAAATTGTCTCCGATTGAGAATAAAAAAAAAAATACTTCTTCGCAATATTTAGCTTACGGAAATCCTTTGGAATAGGAAAAGCGTCTATTAACACTCATTGGCACTTGAGTTATGATTTTAATCCTAACGTGTTGGCATACGCAAGACAAATTAGAAAAACCAATAATACTTAATATCCCCATTTTTATCTGTTGGCGAACCTGGCCCAAAGGGTATTAGACCCCGATGCCATTTTTGAGCCTCAAATTTTTAGATCTACTTCTTTGGATCTCTCTCTTGGATAAGTGTTTACAGGCATTTCAGGGACTACTTTGGCTAAAGCCGCTTTTCGGAATTCCTAAATAGAAGCTGGTAAGAAATCACAGTCAGTAAAAAAAAAGGAGCAATATTACCATGAACATCAAAAGGAGGGGGAAGGGGGAATATCCCCCTCCCTGGGAAAAAAAATTAAAAATATGCACAACAACATGACAATGAGAAAAATTCCTATTTAAATCTTGGTAAAAAGCAAAGCTCTTGCTAGCACTTGCCTCCTTGGGAAATTTGCTGGTAGCACACATGAATATTAATACAAGCAAAATGAACATCACCTTAAATTGAGCATCTTAAGTTTTGGTAAACGATCAATTATCTCGAAGACGTCTGTCCAAAAAGACAATAGGGTAGAATCTAGATGCAATTCTTCCAAATTGGGACAAAGACTTTCAAAGCCATTGCCACCATGTGATACTGGCTGTGAAGATACACTTGCTTCTTTGAGTTCACCCAAGTTGCTATAATAAATCCTTATTACTTACACCAATTACACCTTATCTTGAAAAGACCTTTATGTATAAAAAAAATTAAATCAACCTTTTTGTTCAAAAGAGTCTGGTGAATTCTACATTTGCTAAGAGTAGATCTCAACGATGTAGAATTATTTGGCTTTAAACTTATTTCTTCTTTAATTTCACCCAAATTACTATGAGAGAAAAGCAAAAATCCTTAACCTTTGAACACTTTAAATACCCTGTGCACAGTAGCGGTTTTAGGCCTCATAATCTGGGGGGGGGGCTGCAAGGTAACCCATAAGAGTGTAAAAGTATAAAATAAAAGGAATTTAATACCAGATATAAGAAAAACAGGGGTGGCAGTTGCCCACCCCCATGCCTAGGCCTAGAACCGCCACTGTCTGTGTAGCCACTAATTTATTAAATTAATCCTCAAATCATTTAACTTTAGCTAGTCAAGTTGTGCTTTTTTGCTTTTTTTGGAAGGAACTGCTTGAAAAAAGCAAGTCAGGTTTAAAACTACTGATAAATTGTCAATGTTTAATTGAAATTATCAGACCAACCTGGCTTATCAAGGCTTACGAATCCTGAAATATTGAAACAATTAAAGAATACTATGTCGGGAAAGCGAAAATTAGAATTTGCTCCAAAACTAAAACAATTGGTTTGATTTGAATTAAGCATATTTTGACCCACAGCAATCAAATATCCAAGATTTACACACATAATTATTTAAAAGTCAAGAGCCAAATCTGCAAAAAATTAGCTCCAAGAAAAATAGCTACAAGCAATCAATACTCTGTAAAGTTGCGAATGTTATGTTCAAAAGACCCTGTTACATTATATAAACCTTTCAGAAGCCAATTTTCCCACGTCTACTTTTGCAACATTTAAGATTTAATGCAGCAAGAAAATTGAGAAAGGCAAGTAATTTAAAGCAGTTTCTAATATTGGAATTTTGTTTGATATATTACTGGTATTTAAATCGTAGAAGTAATGCCAACGTCCAGACAATCCTCAATCCCCCTAATCTTGTTACTGGGAACTCAAGACAGCACAATGACGCAAGAGGGCAGCACAGCTTCTTAAGCTCGTCCTCCACACCACTCTGGTCAGAAGTTCAACCTCGACTCCCCCCCCCCCTGAAGTTCAATCTTCCTTGAAATTTTGCCGTTTAACCTCTTGCCACTTAATTGATAATGTCCTACTTTTCCCTTAGCACAGCTGGAGTACCAATAAACACGATTACAGAACTGCACTAATGTGAATAGTACAATCACACTAGTTGGATTTTTTACTAAAAATCATTTTTATATTGTTATTCAAATTTTAGGTAGATTTAGAACGGAAATAATTTGCGCCAGATATGTTTGAACGGAGAACACCGTGCCAGGATAATCAACGCTTGTCAAATGATTTATAGCTTATAGGTCTTTGTTTTTTCCCTTTTTTTTGTTTTTTTTTAACGGTTTACCCGGGAGTGGATGACTGGACTGAATTGGATGTTTGTTTGAGCATGATTTATTTTAGGTTTCATTGAGTTGCTGATTTTAAATCATGCGCTACTCCCCTGCCTAGTTTGTGATTTGGGGATTTTTGAGGTGGGAGATGGGATATTTTTTTTGCTTTTTTTTGTTCACATTCTTTTTTCTTCCCTGTTCCTTCCTAGCCATAAACCCTGACGGAGGATACTATGCTAAAGTTTTTTTTTTTATGTAAACTTATTGCTAAGTAAACAAACCCTGAACTCAGAATTACCATTCATTACCTCAAACTGCTGCTACAAATCAAATATTTAAATTTAACAATAGATCTAAACGTTTTTTGTTTCAAGAGTTATTTAATAATTTTAAAAAAAATAATTGTATTGGAAAGACTAACATTCTAATTCTTTATAAAATTGCACTAAATGTGAAAATATAGTTTCCTTATTATTCATAGAAATAGTACATGTTAGAAGCTTTTGTCCGGAGGATTGTTAACTGCCGTTTCATCAAAAGTAAAAGCATTCCCTTTCCATCCCCTAATGTCTATTTTCAGAACTTGGACGAATTTTCACCTTGAAACTTTGGAATTCTTAAATTTTATTTCAAATAAGTTAAACATATTAAGGCTTAGAAACACGTGAAAATGCGGAGGATGGTTGGAATAATTTTAGAAAAATAATTTGTGAAGTTGCTAAAGGTGTCTTAAGGAAGAAAGCTAGAACTGCAGCTAAGAATATTAGTGAAAAAGCTTCATGTTTAATAGAAAGGAGAAAGGACTTGTACAAGAATTATCTGAGTGATAGATCATATGAAAACAAAAGGAATGTGAAGAAAGTGGAGAAAGCATTAAAATATGAATCAAGGAGATGTGAAGTGGAGGCCATGGATAAAATTGCCGAGGATCTGGAAGATGCACCTAGACGGCATAATAGTAAAATATTGTACTGGCATGTTAACATATTGAGAGGGAGTAGTCAATCCGGACTTGGCCCAGTCAAAGATAGGAATGGGGCCGCAATTAGCGATAAGGAAAAAACTAAAGAGAAATGGGCCGAACATTTTGAGAATTTGCTTAACCGAGATGTAGTTGCAGGAAAAGATATAGAGGAAAATGAAAAAGTTTGTGATACCTTGGATGTGAAGGAAGATTTGTCTTGTAAGGAGGAATTATTGACAGTACTAAAAGGATTAAAAAATAGAAAGGCTCCAGGTGCTGAACGGGCGGTAAATGATTTTCTTAAATATGGTGGCTCTGAGGTTAGAAATAAGTTAATGAAGATTATGAATATGATTTTTGAAGAAGGGGAAGTACCTAACGATTTTAGGAAAACCTTAATTAAGCCACTTTATAAGAAAGGTGATAAAAGTGAGTGTGGTAATTATCGAGGCATTAGTCTGGTCTCTGTAGGTAGTAAATTACTTAGTAATATGATACTTTTTAGACTGAGAGATGCCGTAGACAAAGTTTTAAGTGAAAAACAGTGTGGTTTTAGAAAAGGTAGAGGATGTGTCGACCAAACATTCACTCTTAGGGTAATAATTGAGAAGTGCCTGAGTTTTCAAACACCTTTGGTCCTCAGTTTTATAGATTATGAGCAAGCATTCGATTCTGTTGATAGAAGAGCTTTAGTAAAGGTTTTATCCTTGTATGGTATACCAGACAAATACATTAAAGTGATTAGTGCTCTGTACGAGAATAACACTACTGCGGTTAAGGTAGGAAATGAGGTTAGTAGCTGGTTTTGTATTAAATCAGGAGTTAAGCAGGGTTTTGTACTATCCCCCTTTATATGGATTATTTTGATGGAGTTTGCCTTAAGGAGCACAGCAAAGTTAATGGGAGACCACGGAATCAAACGGGGAGGAAAAAGTCTCCTGGACTTAGATTATGCTGATGATTTAAGCATCCTAGATGAAAGTGTGAGCAAAATGAATGAAGTTTTAGAGGTTTTGCGAGTTCAGGGTGCTAGAATAGGTTTGAAAATTAATGTTAAGAAGACTAAGTCACTAAGGCTAGGAATAAGAGAAGATGAAAAGGTGATGTTGGATAATGAAAAGATTGATCAGGTGGGCACCGTCACTTACCTTGGTAGTATTATTAGTAAAGATGGTGAGAGCAGTGAAGATGTTAAGAGTAGAATAGCCAAGGCTCAGGGTGTTTTTTCACAGTTAAAAAAAGGTTTAGAAGAATAGGAAGATAAGTCTGCAAACCAAGATTAGAATATTAGAAGCTACAGTGATGACAGTGGTCAAATATGGCTCTGAAGCATAGGCGCTCCGAAAGCGGATGAAGATTTGCTAGATATTTTCCAGAGAAATTGCTTAAGGATTGTTCTGGGTACCCGGCTGACTGACCGTATTTCAAACAATAGGCTATACGAAAAATGTGGTTCAATACCGCTCTCTAGGGCTAAAATGAAAGAAACGTTGAGGTGGCTAGGGCACGCTGTGCGGATGAAGGATGACAGATTGCCGAAGATTGTTATTTTCGGCCAACCGTCTAGGGCTAAACGGAAAGCAGGTCGTCCTCGTCTAGGGTGGGAGGACGTCATAAAGAAAGATTTAAAGGAAATAGGAACTTCGTGGGCGAGTGTAAAAAGCGAGACTTTGAATAGATTGGGATGGAGGAGGAGTGTGCGTAGCTGTGTTGGCCTCAGGCAGCTTGGTGCTGCGGTGCGTTTTTAGTAGTAGTATTAGTAGCAGTAGTAGTAGTTTGGGGAAAATGCTTGCCGTCCGAGGGTTTGTTATTGCATTTTTTGCAAAACGGAGGCACAACGAAACCCTCCTTCGCTCCAGGGTTTCCAGATTAGCTTTTTTTACGAGCAGAGAGTATGGCACCTTGCCTTCTTTGAAAATTATTCGCAAAGCTCTTTTTTGAATTGATTTGATTTTTTCTGATTCTTCGCGAGAGATACCAGGGTGCCAAACTGGACAAGCATATTCTAGATGCGGACGGACAAAAGAAGAGTAAATCCTTAAGGAGTGGGAAGGGGGGATGCTGAATTTATTTAGGAGATTAAGGAGGCCGATAGACACATTAGCTCTACGGATGATGTCTTTAACGTGGATATCCCACTTTAAATTTGAAGAAAGTGTGACGCCAAGTAGTTTAAATGAGGACACGAAAATTTCAGGAGGGATAGAATTAAGAAAACAGGGCGAGGATTTGAGGAAAATAAATCGGCATTATCATGGACTTAGAGGGGTTTACTGTCATGTCTCGTCTCCAAGGCCTCGTCTCCAGGCCAAGTCCAAGGCCTCGTCTCCAATTTCATTGAGGATACTCATAGGGTCGCTTATTAAATTTTGAAGCAAGTTTCAACAACCGTTAGGTCATCAACAAATTTCCATCGGTCAGGCAATCCATTTGCGAGGCTGTTGATCATGACTGAAAAAAGTAGGGGACCTAGGAGAGTACCTTGGGGTATGTCATTGTGGACAGGGAGAGGATTTGAATAATGATTCTGGTATTTGACAACCTTCGATCTATTTGTTAAGAAGGAGGCTATCAATTTCACCAGCAAGGAATCAATATTAAACTCGCTGACAAGTTTCTCAATTAAAATATTATGGTTAATAAGGTCAAATGCTTTCTGAAGGTCGATGGAAATTGAATTTAGCCAGGAATTAGGCTTTTCGAGGATTTTCCCGATGTGGTCAATAAGAGAAACGAGGTAGTGGGAAGTAGAGGTAGATTTTAGGTCCCGAATTGCTTCAAGTCAGTAAGAGGTAGGATTTTTTACTTTAGCCAGTCTGCAAGGAATCCTTTATAAAGTTTCGAGAAAATAGGAGTAAGAGTAATAGGACGAAAGCCTTCAAAACCAGGCTTTCCGTTTTTCTTTTTCAAAGGGGTTATGAAACCCTGTTTCCAAATTGTTGGAATTCGCCCAGACTTGGTAATCTCGTTAAACAGGAAAGACAAGGGCTTAGAAAGGAAATCACCCGAAGCACTAATACAGGGAAAGGGGATATCCAAAGGACAAATACTTGTCTTTCTTAGTTTTTGAATTCTTCTTTCTATCTCAGACGGGGAAGCAGTAGGTAAAGAAGTGGAAAGGGCTCCTGTTGGTAATTGGTCGGATAATGCTGGAAGGCTCTGGACAATGGAAGCAAGGAATTTATTTAGATTATTAGCAGTAATATCAGGGGACTCGGGTAGATTGAAGTTAAGCTGTTCAAACCTCCTGCCACACAGCTTTTTAACCTCAGAATACCAATTTTTTGGTTTATTAGTGAACAATTCTTCGACCTTGTTTTTGTAGTACGATCGATTTATTAAGAGAGAAATTTACAAATTTCTCTCTTAATTGATTTTCTTAGTTTATTGGCTTCGTCCGGTTTACGATTTTTGAAAAGCTTCAATTTGGTTCTAATTAGTATTTTTATAGTTTGGTTAATAAAGGGTTATCACTAGAGCACTTTTTAAATTTTTTTTCAGGGAAACAAATTTGATATTTATCAATTAGCTTTTTGTGGAACATAGCCATTTTCTCATCAAGATTTTTTAAACTATAAACATCGGACCAATCTTCAGTTTTCAGCCACATACTAAAAGAAAAAAGACCAGAATTTTGAAGAGGGCGATAAGTGCCATAAGTTATTGAGAAAGAATGCTTAAAATTTGAGGAGGGGATAAAAGAATCGAAAGATGATAACTCCCACCTAATGGAGGCAAAGCTGAGGGGGGCTGTAAAAAATTGTACATATTAGTTAAAATGACATCAAGAGAGGCATTTCCCCGAGTCGTTGGCATTTTAACAACTTGCTTAACTTTAATTGAGGAGCAAAAAGAATCCATTTTAAGGTCGTTGGCATCGCCAACTAAAAAAGACCAGCATTGGGGTACTTAGAAATAACAAAATCAGCACTTGTCTGCAATTGCTGGATCAATTTGCGTTTTGACTCGATATTTTGATTTGGGGAATAATAGAAAACAAGTATTGCAATAATATTAAATGGACGAGGGAGAACTTTTGGTCTAATACTTAGCCTGAGGATTTCATCATACTCGGATAAACTAGGGACTCGAATAACTTCTGTGTAAAGGTTACTTTTATTAAAGAACAAAACACCGCCACCTTTTTTTCCGAGTGGGTGGTCTAAAGGACGGAGTTTAATAAACTCTGAATAATTTGTCAGGCGCAGGGACCGTGGGTCATCGGACTGTACTTCAGTAATAGCTGTAATATCTATTAGATTTGATTCTGAAAGCACCTCGAGTTCAGTAAGCTTTTCAAAATTAAGACTATCCGCATTAGTAACTAAAAGTTTAGGAAAAACAAACCGATTGGGGAATCTCGACAGGGAGACTTGATGAGTTTGATAATTTCCTGGGTGGGGTTTTAAATTTATATTAGGATGCTGTGGAGTAGAAGGCTAAGTAAAGGATTTACCTTGGGGATTTGGAGGTGAGGGAACGGGCAAGGATACAAATGAAGCATGATGATGAAGGTGCGGCTTGTTTCCAGTTGGCGGGAAGAAAGAACAATCAGGATTTATTACAAGACCATTAATAAATGCAAAAGGTCTCAGACCTGAGTCACGTTGACAGGGTGGGCACGAGGGATAAAACGAATGGGTTGGAGGTGGGGTTTCGTGGAGATACGGTAAGAAGGAGGCAAATTGGGAGAACTTTTTATAGGGAGGAAAGGGGGAGATGGGAAGGTAAGATGGGAGGTAGGAGAAGGAGGGATGGGTACTGACGTTTCTAAGAGGCTGGGTATAATATTAGAACGAGGATTTTTCTTGTTCGAGAGTTTGGGACGGGAGCTGGTTAAAAGAGGAGGGGGAGTAGGTAATCGAAAGCGGTTTGTTAATTGTTGAGCGGTGTTTGACGAACTTTGGTGGGAGATTTTTGCTTGGGTGCGGGGTACTAAAAAAGGACGGCCAAAGGGGGAGGAGTGACTCTTACAAATTATATCTTTTACAGATTGGTGCAATTTTCTTCCTGGGGTTAGATAAAAAGAAGGAGGGACCTTAACGTGAGCTTTAGTGCAACCAAAGCAACGACCCCTAGAAAAAACGGTACAGGTATTATTTAGATACTTGACGGTGGCATGGGACCGATAAGGTGATGAGGACTTAGCCTAGCCCACGGCCAGAGTAGATTTTCTCTTTTTTGACAAATTTAAATTCTTAAGTGTGATCGATGACCTAGAAGCATGGGCCAAATTACAAGTACTGTCGAAACATGATAAATCTGCACATATTTTCGAAAGATGATCGAAAAAACAGCTACTATTTTTGCACATCCTGAGATAAAATGTCAACAAACATGTAAATACTGACAACGATTCTTTTTCCTACAAAAAACCCTCTCGAAAAACCTGCATATAATATTACGTTCTTTATTAGTTAAGGACTTACGCGTAACTTTTTATTGAACTATTTAAGGAGTTACAAATCTGATCGCTCGGGGCTTGTATATAATTATTTATTTCAGAGCTAAAGGGAGACGAGCGTAATTTTGCGGGTGGGACGGGAGAAAGGATTCGCAACTGATTTAATTGAATCATTAGGGTGTCAATAGTTGCTGTTTTTTCGTCAGCTAAGTTCTGGAGGTTACGTATATGAGATTGGAGTGATTTGTGGGCATTTCGAAGTAATAAGAGTTCATTCTGACTAGCTGAGAGTTGATTCTCAAGGACGGAATATGTGTTAGTTAGAGCTGAGATTTCAATAACGTATTCAGAACAATTTGTGCATGGGGTTTTATCCTTACTGCTGAGCCTTGTTACTGTCTTAGTTTGGGGATTAGAAGTCCTTGGTGTGACTATGGGTGTGTTTTTGACAAAGGATTTAGGACTAGGGTTCGCTCATGGCGTAAATGTGGACGGAATTTTCATACCGCTGGGAATTGAAGGTGAGGTGGAGAAGTCACAGTTTAAGCACAACCATACCGGTAGTTTCATCATTGTATTGTATGTGTATTTCACTATGAATAAATCTTATCTTATCATGTTCTACTACAACCGGTTTTTCTAAAAAGTAAGCAACTACTTGGGAAGATCTTAGACCGATCTTCGGAAGATTCCCTGTCCTTATAAATGCAGAGAAAACGAGAATTCTTGCACTTTTGGAGCATTTTTTCTACCAAGATACCATCGGTAGGCTATACATTGCTTTTTTGGCTGCTCTACCTTATACGAGGCATCAGGTGGCACTAGTACCACGTTTGACCATCCGTATTTGTCCCAACAAGCCAGCAATTACTCGGACAGAATAAGATTTTATTTCAAAAAAATTATATCATAAACCCCAAAGGACCGAATTTCGGAGTCGGAGTCACAATTGCTCAATGAATATGAAAAATTGAAATGATGATAAATCGATCCGAAAAGCGAATTTCAACGCTAAACTGTTTTCAAGTATTGTCTACTAATATTTTGTCTATGCATCTTTTCCAAATTATCACAAGGATGGTTTCCATGTTTTATAGTTTCAAAAATCAATGCCTAAACCTTTACCTTTATTGGTTAGCCAAACAAATTATACTTGAAAGTTGAACTCCACAAATTATTGACTGGATACATTGTCTGGATTATTGGATTATTGTCATGCATGATTTTGATTTTTTCCACGGGTCTGACTAAAATGTGGCTTAGGCGTGACATCTTTTACATTTAAGTTGTATTTGACAGGATACCCTATGATGCCACAAACTGTATCTCTTGCCCGGGCAAAAACGTACCTGGGGCAAAAACAAAACATGTTGTCACCGGATAGGGAGGGAAGAGGTTATAAGAAGAATTTGTGAAACTGGAACTTCATGAAAGGGTATAAAGGGGAAGCTTTGACTATACTGAGGTAGGGGAGGGTTATGCACAGCTGTACTGACTTCAGGCGACTTGATGGGCTATTCTATACATCACAATGGGCTATATATATCACAATGGGCTATTGGTAGCAAAAGGAATAGAAAGCCAATGGGTTTAGGTGCTGATAGCTGGAATATCACCTTAGTTCAATTTTTGACTCAAATATTACAGAAAAGTTACATGGAGTTAAAAAAAAAAAAAAAAAAAATCAGATTTCAATACACATTTATACCTGATATAAAAGCCATAACTACTTGCTTTTTAACATTTCTTACAAAGTAAAACTTTATTTAAAGCTAAAGTCGTGTTTTAAGAGCTGGTAACTATTGCTTCGGAAAGTTTACTTTTTTACTCAAATGTTAATGAAACTTTATATGATATAAAAATATTATCCAGATTTTTGTATCAATTTATTCTTAACATGAAAGGAACAGGTCCTTCCTCATTAGCATTTCTTACAAAGACAAATTTTATAAAACAGATCTTGGCAACTAACTGTAAGCAAGGAGTGGCTTGGCCCAAAGGAACCAAAAGTCTAAAAAAAGGATTCTATAAAAAAAAAATTACCACACCAAAAGAATCTCCATTTCTGCTGATTCCAAATTATAAAATTCGCTAAGTTTAATGGTACCAATCGAAAGCTACAAGCCTGGGAAAATTTGCTTGGTTTTAAAAAAAGGGTGAAACACCCCCAAAAATTAAAAACAAACCTTAATGAAAATTACACTATCAGATTCAGCATATCAGAGAACCCTACTATTGAGGTTTCAAGCTTCTATCTACAAAAATGTGGAATTGTATATTTTCTACCAGAAGAAAAAATCATGGATGCGAATTCAGTTGATTTTTTTTTTTTCCTTCCCTATGGGTGATTGTATTGAACCAATAGCTTTAGAAAATATAGAGAGCGCTCATTCAAATGTAAATTAAAAGCTCTAGCACCCCTTTAAGTAACCAAAAAGATTGGAGGGCAATTTGCACTCTTCCCACACCCCTTTTTTCCTCAACAATATCCGAGCAACATTTTTAGATACCCATATTGTTCAGCATAGTTGAAAGATCCAATAACTATGCCTCTCGGGATGACATGGCTTCCCAGATCCCCCGGAAAAAGGGCTGTAAGTTATGAAATTCACCCATTGTTTACATATAGTGTTCGTTATTGGGAAATAAACAAACTTGTTTTAGGGGGGGGATATACAGGGGGAGGGGTGTCCCACGGGAAAAATTCTCTGTGGTTACGAATGTTTCCGGGAGGAATTTTCCAGGGAAATTTTACACGGGAGAAATTTGCTAGAATGCACACATGGATTTCTTTTTTTTATTATTTGTCTTACTTTCTCTTTGGCACAAAAATTCACATGTAGAGATGTTCCAAGGGAATTGACCGGGGGGAAACTTTACATGTGGAGATGTCCAGGGGGAATTCTCTGAGGAAAATTTTCCGCGGGAAGGAAATTGGCTACCGAAAATGTTCAATGGGAGGGTTTTTCGCGAGAGAAATTTCCCTTGGGAGGGTTATTTCCGGGAAAATTTTCCACGGAAGGGACGGAGGCAGGGGAATATCCAAAATGATTTGAAAAACTATCAGATTTAAAACAAAAACAATTGTTTACAAGAAAGTAAAGGCGATTATCTAGAGGGAATTGTCCTGCAGGCTATTTTTAAGGGGGGGGGGGAATTTTCAGCGAGAACTGAACTGTGCAGGGGAAGTCTTCCGGGGGTAGGATTTTAAGCGGGAGGAATTTTACAGGAAGAAATTTGTGCGGGGGGGGGGGAGAATTCTGCACGAATGGCAGAGGCGGGTATCCCCGCAGTATCTGAAAAACAATCCTAAGCAAAATAAAAAAAGTTTTTTTTTTTTAACTGAAAGGTGCAGTATTAAACCGAACAGAATTATTGCGTATATGGGGATGAGCTGTCCTCTCTTCAATCTCTCGCTCTTCACGCTAAAGTTTAACTTTTAGTCCCAATCCTTCAAGAATGACTCCTGAAACACATGGGCCGTTTAATCGGAATAAGAAGCTTTTTAAAGCACTAAAAAACTTCATGCAAGGAATAATTTCGCTTCGTTTTAGTGTTTAACGTTGCTCCTTACTTACAGCGGAAAAAAACTTGAATTTTCTTGTAATTCAAAATCAAAACCATGTTTATCGGTGCTAGTAATTGTTACATCACCTTCGTTAAGTTTGTTCCAAGTCCTATAGACAGGGCTACCTACCACTGAGCACTAGAAACTTTGTCCATTCCAACTATTTCGACAAACGGAGCGTTAAACGTCTTTTGCAGGACCATTAGATTCTGTTCTTCAATATGTGTTTCTTCAAATTTAAGGTAGCGATTTTTCAAAGCCTGAACTAATGAAGTTCCACGAGAAACTTTATCCGGCTTAATGAAAGAGCCACTCGTTGGGTATCTATTAGAAGCAGAGAAAAACAAAACAGAATTAAACCCAAAATATTTAAAATAAGCGAAAACAGAAAAGAAGATGACTATTATAAAGCCTAACAGGATTGCAAATTACTGGAAAGCCCAGCTAAATCTCCTATAATCTAAAGCAGGGGCGGATCCAAGTTTTTTTAGGGGGGGGGCAAAATAGGTTGATCCGATAAAAAAAATTTAGGGTGGGGGGCAAAATAGGTTGATCCGATAAACTTGCGTTAGGAGCAGTTTTAATTAACGCAAACTTGGGGTAATTAAGTAAATTACACTACTTTAGACTACGCTAGGGGGGTGGGGCGCTCCCCCTGTATCTGCCACTGATCTAAAGTTAAAATACATATCATAATCCATAGTAGAAATAGATACTCTATAGTAAAATACTATGAAGCTTAAATACCTTAAAATCCCTTGTAGAAATGTGTTTTCATAGTAGTACTGCTACTACTACTAACAACTCACTGCAGTTCCAAGCCGCCTGAGGCCAACACCACAGGATTAATTTACAACTCCAAACTCCAAATAGGATGATCCAATAAACTTGCGTTAGGAGCAATTATAATTAACGCAAATTTGCGTTAATTAAGTAAATTACGCTACTTTAGATTACGCTAGGGAGGCACCCCCACCGCCCCCCGGATCCGCCACTGTTTAGGGGAGGAGGAAGCTTGTCGTTTTGTTGAGCGATATTCTCTCTGTTATAATTTTACTCCTGGAAATACAAGAAGGCAGTGGAAGAGGGAGAGACAAGAGAGAGAGGGAGGGAGGGACAGGTCCATTTTGATTAGTTGCAACCCCCAGGGGATTTTGAAGTTGAACATCTTGCTATTTAATAAAACTGTAAAAACTAGTTAAAAAATACTGGATATATGCGTATTACTATAATGTTTGCCATCATAAATTTGCCACTAGAGTATTAGGGTAAATCAGTGGTATTAATACAACCGTAGGCATAAACTTCAGATACTTCCTGAGATACTTCCGGTATCTCAGGGGGTCAGAGCTACCATGAAATTCATGGAATTTGACTGAACCCCTATATATGAAAAAAATTGAAACGGTTTGGTTCTACAGGGTACATCAACCAGAGCTGTGTTAAACTTAATGCGACAAGCCCTGGGTCCTTCAAAAACAATGAAAATGTTGCAGTGATAGATGGAGTTATATGGCAGCGACAGTAGAAAATGCAACAAAATACTGGCAAAGGTTTTGTTAGGAACAAGCCCTTTGAAAGCCTACAGCATCTAGTTTTTTTGAACAGAAAAAAAATGAGAAAAAATATATTTTAAAATAGGTGTCCCCTTTCAATAGAAACTCGTTAGTTTCCTAAATGTGCATTGTAAGCTGTAAATTGCATTGACCTTTTTTTTTATTTAAGGTAAGATAAATATTTATTAAGAGAAATAGTTACAACAGCTTTAACTTTTATTTTTTAACAATCACAAATAATTAAATAAAATAAACAACACTTTTGCACTGAAGAAAAAGCTATGAGGGTTTCAGTCGTGCAAAAGTCAATGTAAATGCTGGCCTATCAAATTAATTATTTAATTAAATCGAAATTAGTAAAAAATATATATATGCAAAATAAATAAATGAAAATAACAAAAATGAAAACAGCTCAAAATAACAATAGATAAATAAAAAAATTAACAAATCCAATCTTCATCAATCATCAATATTTAACGCCTCCTTCCCCACCCTTCCCTCCCAATTCCACCTCACCCCTCGTACCCACACTTATCTCTCCAGCCCGCCTTTCCTCCCCTACCCGCCTTACCACCCATAATAAAATTTAACAATTGTTGTGTAATATTGTTTACCACATAGGTCCTTGCATCTTTGATTTTCGATGTTGAATAAAATTCTTGTTCATCTTGATGTATGGCAGATTTAAGACATTGAATAGTAACTCAAATTAGAATATGCATGTTAATTCATGCAGCATCACTGTCGCCATCTAGAGATAGATGAAACAGTGATTTAATGTATAAACCAAGTCTGCACCAGGTGCTTTTATTTCCAGGAAAAGTTCTGTACAAGAATTTTTTTAATCGTAGATTATAGAAAAACGGTTTTGAAAGTGCATCTGAGCTAAAAGAAAAGAAAATTTTTCGCCAAATATATTTCATAATTTCTGGCAATAAAAGCTTAAGCCATGTTAAAGGAGAATTGGCTTACCTTGTTGTAAAGTATTTTCTACCCTTGTATGTCCCATCATGCTTTCCTCTATCAGGCGCATCCCAATCAATGCCAAGCCAGTTCCCAGGCTGAGAATCAACTTTTCCTATATATTTGACTGTCCCTTTTGATTCAGATGAGAGAACTCTACATCCAACAAAGTAATCCATCTTTTTAACTAGAATAAAGAGAGAGAAATCACAAGGGTTTTATACTATGATGTTCATAAGTGTACAAACAGGTGCATAGAGGCCAAGCTCCACATGATTGTATTTCTATTCTTATGAAACCCCCTCCACCACCTTTGTACTCAGATATACATGTAAAAATAGATAAACACAGGTTCAACCTTTAGGAAGGGAGGGGGATTGTCCTTAAGTCTAATACCAGAAGGGCCTGTCACCTTCTTCCCACCTCTGTGCATTTAAGGAACAGGAAAATGCCTTCCTGAAAATTGACCTTAAGTCCTCCCCGAATATTTATTGGATTTAAATACGGGACATTAGACCCTGTCCTCCTCTCAAAAGTCAACTTCCAAAGGGTTAAGAGATATGCTGAGAGCTTATGCTAAATTTAATGTAGCATGGATATATATATATATATATATGTGATAGGATATATATATATATATATATATATATATATATATATATATATATATATATATATATATATATATATATATATCTATAATCGTGTATCTGACCATTTCTCAATTATGAATGCTTTTCTAGTCAACCGTGTACTACCTGACAATTTCCCTAGCGCTTGGAGGCGGGCAGTCAAGACTGACTGGAATAAAATTGATCTAAATACATACCATGCAGTTTTAGGTGGGATTCTTGCCAAGATTACAACACCTTTCCAGTTATTATAGCAGAATGCACTGATTAAAGAAGAAGAAGAACACATGTGTCTGAACACATATTGCATGGAAATTTCTCATGCCTAAAAGTGTGCAGAGACAGCTGATGTGCCTAGTCGGAAAGTTAGAATCGGTACGGAAGTCCCAAAGTGGTCTGAAAATCCTGCTCTTGAGCTTGAGAATATTTGCCTTATTTTCGAAAAAAAGGGGGGGGGGAGAGAACCACCTTTAAAAATCGAAGAATCTTAATGAAAATCACACCACCAGATTCAGCGTATCAGACAACCTCACTGTAGAGGTTTCCACCTCATATCTGCAAAAATGTGAAATTTTCTATTTTTGCTAGAAGAAAGATCATGGATGCGTGTTTATTTGTTTTTTTTTCCAGGGATGATTGTATCGACCCAGTGGTCCTAGAATATTGGGAGAGGGCTCATTCAAACAGAAATTAAAAGTTAACGAACAGAAATTATTTCGCATATGAAAGGGGTTGCCCCCTCCTCAACACCTCGCTCTTTATGCTAAAGTGTGAATTTTGTCCCAATTCTTTACGAACGACTCCTGAAACACAAGGGTTGTTCAATTTGAACAATAAGAAGCTATTTAAAAGTACTAAAAAACTTAAAAATAAAGAGCAAAGTGTTGAGGAGGGGCAACCCGTTCACATAAGACATAATTTCTGTTTGTTTTAAGTTTTAATGTTGCTCCTTACTTTCAGTTGATAAAAACTTTTTTTTCTTTATTTAATTAGTTAATAAACATTCAAACATAATATAGAGATTTCTTAAGCATAGGAGAAATCGTAGTGCTTCTGAAGCTGCAATCCCAAAGATGGAGTGAATGTCTCATTTACTTCTGAATTTTCCCCTCCTGACCAAAAGCTTGAAGATAAGTTCAACAGAGAATTAGACAAAAGTCTGAAGCTACCTGGCTCTGATGCTGGTTATGCAATAACCATCAAAAATTTTACTGTTGCCATCTGTAATCTAAAAAAACAATCGAGTGGTCTTGACAGACTCTGTGGTTCGCACCTCACACGTGAAAGTGATAATCTTTTGTCTCATCTCAAATTTTGTTTCAGATTATTTTTAATACTGGTCTTGAACCTGATATTTTTTGTACCAGCATTGTTACTCTTGTGTTTAAAAAGAGTAAAACCCTGACAGGTTGCGTGTTTTACCATCCTATAAATGTTTCACCTTTCCTATGTAAACTAATGGAAATACTCGTTATTGAAGATATTTCAAGTAAATACTGTACTCCTGATAACCAGTTTGGTTTTAAAAAAGGTATCAGTCACGAGCACGTCCCTTATATTTTAGCTAACATGCTTATAGAAGCTGATACATCAAATGAGTGCTTTTTCCTGGCATATCATGATATTTGTAGGACATTTGAATCCAGAATATATGCTCAGCTATTACTTGCAGCACATAAATGAGGCATGGATGAGCATGGTCGCTAGTCACATAAATGAGACTAGCTACCATGGGTAGCTAGTCTTCATCTTTACTAACTTTACAATCTACCACCCTTCTTGATTGGCATGCCAATTTCTACTAAGATTCCTTTCAGTAAAGGTGCAGGCTCTGAGGTCCTAACCTTAGCCGATGATTTTTAGAGGTGAAGTTTTTAAAAGCCAGTAGAGGGGGCGACTAATCTGTTATCATTAACATAGTTTTGCTAACACATAAGTGAATAAGCAAAACATGGGTAATAAGAAATATATTAGCAAGTAAGCATCATATTAAGATGCAAAAATGCCAGAGATTTTTTTTTTCTCTAAAAGACAGTGTAGTTCGTTTGTTAGTTTGACAAGCAGCCCATTCGTATAACTGTACTTACCTCCGAAATTTCAGATCGCTATTTTAAAACAGCAAATGAAAAAATTATTTATCTTTTCATAATATGTATAGAAAACTTTCTGTCCAAGTTAAAGTGCCTTCTAGAAGTAGTTATTAAAAGGATCCAATCTTGCTATTGGCTTGTTACAAGCCTTGATTCAAGCTTGGACCAGGGTAAAAGCTAGTCAACTAGCAGGCTTGAAGCAAGCTTGTTTAATGCTTTTTACTTGAATCTGGCTTTCTTTGCAAGCACAGCAAGCTTGATGCAACGGAATTTGCTTGTTGAGGTATTAATCCTTTTTTATTCAAGGTTGGCATAGAAGCAAAATTTTGCACCAGGATTACCTTAAATTCTTTCAAGGTAAATTTATACTTTTCACATAACTTAGCAAGGAAGAAAGTGAATATACAATTAATGCCTTTTTATGGTCTTTTGAAATATGATAATTGCTTTTAGGGCAAATTTTTGTTGAGCCCTTAGAGGGGCTTAAAAAAACATATAGTAACCATAAGTTTAAAAATACCTTTCTAAAAAAAACTGTCTAGGGAAAAAAATTGTCATTTATATCTGTAACAGGAATGGTAATTATTCCTTTGATTAATCTAAATAGTAAAATTTTATTTGGAAAACAAATTGACTGGAACTTTCAAAAGAGCCCAAAATTCCTTAAAACAGCATTACAGCAAAGAGTACACAACTGGAATCACCATTGTTAAAAAGCCTAAACAGGACACTTATAGCCCAACAAGAAAAACCAACAAGGATACAACAAGGAGAATCACATTTCTACATGGGCAGTTCTGGTCTCTTTTTTGTTCTGCTTTTTTCTTTGTTAATAGAAGGGCAATAAAACATCATAGAGAGTTATTTAAGGGCTCAACTAAAGGCCAATTTTTTTTTATATCTAATTAGTTTTTAACTAATTTTTTAACTTTACATCATGGTCTTCACACAGTCCAAAACCGTTCAAAAAAGCATCACAGCAAAATAAAAGTGAACCCCTGCAATCACCATTGTCAAAAACCCTATTCAGGAAGCTTATAGCCCCCAACTTGAAAAATAAGGGAAATCAAAATTTACATGGATAGCACTGGTCTCTTTTCCTTTTTTTAATAACAGAAGGGCACTTAAAAATCCTAGAGAGTTGTTAAAGGGATCTAAATGCCAATCTTTATAGTCAAATTAGTTTGTGGAGATTACCCCCCCCCCCATAGATTTCAAAATTTACAATTATACCTCTTCTCCTTGTATAATTTGTGAATTGACACCAATGGTAACAATTTTTATTATATGTGCTGATAATAGATTGTTAAATGGTGGTTTGGAAGGTGTTTTTTACTTCTTAATCTTCTTATTTGGTTATTAAGCAGTTTGTGAAAACTATATTTTTTTTGCTGCCCTTGTTTGCAATGAATACTGTTTTATATTACCTCCTTTTAATTGGAATTGTGCTTTTTTGGTTAAATATTTACCAAAATAAATCAGCATTAGTCTTCAGAAAAGGAAAGGTGATAATTCAAGTAAACTAATTGTAGAAGCTCACTGTTCCTTCTTCTTCATGGGTCCTTCTCCTCCTTCTTCATATATTTATGATGTCTGTAGATACTAGAAGGGAATCCACTCCCATCTTTGAATTCCCTGGAATACTTTCACTGATTATCGGATGATCCTAACTATATTCCAAAAATACCTGCAAGCTGACAACAATCAACATGATGCTGATAACAATAGCATATCTTTAGGTTCATTATCATCAATTTATAAATTGTGGCTTCTAAATCATGTGAAAGGGAGCAAGTATTAAGATGATCAAATGATATAGGGATTTGCAATTGATTACAGTAATTTCTGAGTCTCCCAGAATCCTGATCAATTGGGTTATATTCAAAGAGAACATGTTAAGCATTTTCTTATGTCCAATGGCATTTTCAGTATAGAAGATTGTGGTGGATTCACCATTTAAAAAGATCAGCAGTAAGTAAAATAGTTCTAGCTTTTAGTTTCTAATAGAGCATATTAAAATCCTTATACTTGAAAGGAGGATGCACAAAACCATGGTAAGCAATTTTTGTTTGAAATCAAACAACCTTTCTAAAATCCAAGGTCCTTAGATTTCTGCTTAAGGGATATCTGCCTTATTTGCAAAATTATCTGCCATTTCATCATATTTGATTTTCTTATGGCTAGGAATATGAAGAAATGTAACAGAAAATCTGGTTGAAAACAGATAACCAATCTTTTGACATATACTTTTCAGGTCAGGATAATTCATTTGACTTAAACTGTTTAAAGATGAATTGATGAAAAAGAATCTGAAAGGAACAGTATGTTCCTTGAAGAGGTATCCAGACCAATTAAAGCATCTAATGCAGGTTGTACTGCAAATAATTCAGCAGAAAATAATGATGAATTACTCAGAAGGGGGGCAAAAACATACAGGGTTAGGTCCAGGATACAGGCAGATGCATCAGCTTTTGAAACTTTGACAGAACTATCAGTGTGAACATGCATAGGGTAAAGGCACCAATGATTCGACAGTTTTTGTTTCTACTCTGAAAGGCTTAATTTAAAGACTTTTGGTTTGAAAAGGGTTTCAGTATGTAGGAAAAACATCTAAGAATCTAAATGTTTGTTCAGAAGTTTGAAGTTTTATTGTAAAAGGGTACAAAACTCTGATTTAAAATACGTGCTTTTGATGTAAGTCAGAACTCAATTCAACATGTGTTGAAATACTTGGGGAATGCTTGTGGGCAAATCCTGGTGCATTTAACATACCTATTCTTTTTACTTTATTTCTTTGTTTCTCTTCAACTTTGTTTGATGTGTAAATGTATAAACCACTATTCAGATAGTGGAACCAAAAAAAAAAAAACTGAAAAAATTGTCTCAAGTATAGGAACAAAACTGGATAAACATATGGAGTGTAATCACGTGACCTAGGTCATATGAACCTTTTCTTTTTTTTCAGTGTTGCATACATGCCACAAGAATAGCATCTCCAAACGCTATCTGGAATGGCCCACTTCCTCTCGGCTTTAATAGTCCAGCAAAGATGTCTTTGTTGTTCACAGTGAAAGTATTGTCAACATTTGGCCATTTAAAAGTTAATCTGCCATTTGAATCCACTTTAAAAATTTCAGTTTTGACTATCCTTTGACTGGAAAGTCCAGAATTGTTGAAATATGAATGTCCCACTTAAGATTATTAGAAATTTGTGACACAAAGCAGTTTAACATGTTTCACTAGCATTTTGGGTGGGATAGGGTCTTCGAAAACAGGAGTGGATTTTAAGAATTCTAAGAAGTTTATTGTCATTATAATTGACTTAGTGGAATTTACTTTCATATGTAAATTCTTAGCTTCATCCAAAACATGGGTAGGATTTTGAGGGGGTTGCTTATGATGTTTCTATGATGCACTTCAAGGATCAGCAGGTTGTCTACATATTAATACATTTGAGGTATTAATACTGTTGAGGCTCTTACCCATTTTATTAATCAATGCTAAATATAAGAGATGTCCTAAAAAAGTCCTTGAGTAATTCCATGCTAAGTAGGGAGGGGTTCAGAGTGAATATTTTTTTATTTTACAACTTGGGATCTATTTGAAAAAAAATCATACACAAAATTTACTAAGAGAGGGTCAACTTCAAAGTTGTTCGGTGGTAAATGCATTAGGATATTGTGATCAACCAAGTCAAATGCTTAAAAATATGAACATGGTATCAGGCCAAGTGGCAGTTCCCTAGATGATGGAAAAATCTAGCATCAAATCAGTAAAACTACAATAAAAAAAAAAAAAAATTGAATGTTTTTCATGTGAAACATTATTTGAGATAATAATCATCAAAATCTCTAGCTGTTGAGAAACTACCCATAAAGTCAAAAACCATGTTTTGTTAGAAGACCCTTGAATTTCAACACCAATTGTTTCTCTCTGTTTTACATGTTCAGTGAAGTTTTGACAGAGTCACCTATATTGTGACAGGGCTTGTTGCTGTCTGTCAAAAATTTTGACAGGCTACTACAAGATATTCTCAAAAGAAATGAATCTCATGATAGAACCCAATATCTACATTTTAATTTGGCTGACAAAACATTTTTAGTTGGCCTGGTATTGCCCTATATCAGACAAGAATTTTTGACACTTGGAAAATAGTTTTGTCAATATAATATTTGCTGCCATTTTAATTTAGATTTATCAAGAAAAAGCCAATGTGGTTACAATTTAGAGAAGATAAGATGTATCTTGATGCATTGGTGCTGATCCCAACTTTTTTTGCAAAAAAATTACAGTTTGAACATTACAATGCTAAAAAATTGTTGGTAGCTCATTTTGTGTCAAAAACAGGAAGCTGATTGAACTGAATATTATTTTCTTATCTGGGTGTATCATGTATAGTGTCCATGTTTTACATTGTCAAAATATAACAACACCTACAAGAGATGATGTCCCAAGTCACAACTAAGCAGAGTTATCCCATTTTGAAGGAAAATTCTGACAGTGGTTCCAAAATTGCACTGTCAAATCATTGGTGCCTTTGCCCTATTTTACACATTGGGAAAATGGGTAGTCACACAATTTTCAAAGATTGTCTCTCTTCCAAAAGATAGTGCATTAAATAGATGAATTTAATCTTCTTTTTAAATTTCTCAGCTGTTTGATTTATGAACTTGTTTCAATTAACATCTGAACGGTTCAACTGATGCTGTCTACCAATTATTTTACCTCAACCCAGACATTTGCTAAATAGGTTTAGGCTTTTCTAAATACTATTTCCGCTATTTCAAAACTCTGAACAGCTCTCTTCCAAAAGATAGTGCATCAAATAGATGAATTTAATCTTCTTTTTAAATTTTAAACTTCTTGGGTTGAATAGCCTGATTTATTCTAAAGCAGCATGCCTATATGCCACTCAATGTTAGCTATCTCCAATGGTAGGGAATCTACAAAGGGAAAAATATCCATGTACTGAGAAGACCACTCTGGAAAATCCTTTATATAAAGATTCCAGGAAGATTATACAGAATTTATGGGGCATGGTGAATTGAAGATATTCTGGTATACAGAATGTTGATTACTATAAACTGGTATTCAGGTGAAGTACCACTTCTCTGAAGCAAAGCTCTTTCCTGCATTGGGGTGATCCCTGACAGGTTTCTCATTTTAGTAATTGGGGCATGCTTAGCTCTTGAAGTCCCATAGCAATATGCACTGCAGAATTTTTTTATTTCTCCAGCATGTTAAACATATGTGGGGAACTATTAGCAAAAAACAAGCCTATTCCATCTTCACTGCCATTTAGAATTAGCAAGTCATTCCAATAGGACCAGTTTCTGGATAATATTATAATTGAGTGATTTATTTGACCCTGCCATCTTAGTTTGGAATCAAAACAAATTCTCAACTACTTAAGAGAAGATTCAAAATTGAGCAGAGAGCTATTCAAAAAAGTACTTGTTTTGGCTAAATGTTTTTGGTAAAATTCTAGACAAGCTACACTTTGCTATCTTGGAAAGGGATTAAGTTATGAAAATGATACTTTCAGTAATGAATCCAGGGCCAAAAACATACTCTGGGAAGATATTGCCAAGCTAACCTTCTTGTGATTTCTAAGTCTTAGAAATTTGTATGCTTGACAGGTCCTATGAGATATACCTATTAGAATTTTGACAAAACAACATAATACCTTAAGTTTAAGTTTTTAATTTCTTTTGCTCTGGTTTTTGTTTTTAAAAATATAATTCATGTTATTTGAGTTGAATTTCAAGCTATATCAATGGGCTTTTTCTAAATTTAGGATATATATTTGTAGATCTTTGAAACCTCATAAATTGGGATTGAGCAAAATTGTGAAGCTGAAAATACTGTTCTTGTACTTCATTTAAGCAGAAGATCTATTCTGCAAGGTTTCACTTTCATAATACAAAGATTTTTAAAGCTCAGTGCCCTTTAGAGAGAGAAACATTGGAAGTAGGTACTTCAAAATACATCAACAAGTGGGTACTTCAAATACAAGGGCATAATTTAATCTATAGATCAATCCCTGAAAGTTTCATTTTCCTAACCTAGTCCCTTTCCAAGATAGCAAAAAGTACCATGTGTAGAATTTTACCATGTTTTTGTCTGATAATAGGATTGCTTTGGTTTTGGAAGTGTAAATATAGTGTCTTTTGCTTCTGAGAAGCAAGAGATAGGGTAATGTGGATATCTGGTTGAAAATCTTGGAATAATTCAAGGAAATTTTTGCTTAATTTCTATATTAGTTGATCTTCATCACAAATCCCAGACAATGGATGCTGTAATTGAAACACAGGGTTATATAGGTTAAACAGAAGGGGACTAAGGATGGCTCCTGGTAAATTTCAAGTGGGCTATATAATTTAGCTAAGATGAAAGTGAAAATGTCATTTAATACCTTTTTTTATGCTCTTTTATTATTCAAGAATTGCTTCTTTGGCTAATTGTATCTTGAGCCCTTAAAGGGGCCCTGAACGTATTTTATACAAATAATGAAAGAGCATAAAAAAAAGCATCAAATGATGTTATAACTTTCATCCTAGCTAAATTATATGGCCAATTGCAAATTTACCATAAAATCTACCCACCTCCCTAGTGTGCAAATAGGCTACCCTGAATTAGAATAGTCTATATCTTGAATTGTCAACAGCAAAGTTTTGAATTGCAAGATTCCAATTTTATAGCATTTGAAAAACTTGAAACAATAGGAAAACAGTTTATATTTGAGTTGCCTAATAAATGAGGTTTGAATTGTAATAAATAAGTATTTTTGGAATATTTTACTCTTGAAAAACTTATTTTTAAACTAGTTGTATGTTTTTAACCACTTTTCCATAACCTGACTTGTGTTGAAACTTCTTTGTGTGGCTACAAAAATGAAATATCTTTGGGGCCCCAGTAAAATTTTACCAAATCATACTATTGACTTAAAAATAAAGTAAATATACCATTTGATGCCTTTTTTTTATGCTCTTTCTAAATATAATAATCATTTTGTTAGAAATGAATTTTGCCCCCACCCCTATATAGACTAATTCAGGATATATATTTGCACATTAGGGGGCGGGAGCACATTCTATTTCTGATGTAAATGGAAGGTAAGTTTAAACTTTACCCCTACCCCCCTAATATGCAAATATATACCCTGAATTGGTATATAGGGGTGGGCATAAAATTCATTTCTGACAAAAATGATTAATATATTTGGAAAGAGCATAAAAAAGGCATCAAGTAGTATATTCACTTTATTCATAAACTTACTGAAATTCATTTCTGATAGAAATGATTATTATATTTGTAATCAGCATAAAAAAAGGCATCAAATGGTGTATTCACTTTATTCCTAACTCAATAATATGATTTGGTCTATATTTCTACAACCTAACCTAACCCTGAATTGGCATATATAGGGGGGGGGCTGAAATTCATTTCCAATAGAAATGATTATTATAGGCCTATTCGTAATCAGTATAAAAAAGGCATTGAATGGTGTATTCACTTTATTCCTAACTCAATAATATGATTTGGTAGAACTTTACCAAAATTCATTTCCAACAAAAATGGGTAGGCTAAAGTTCTACCAAATCATATTATTGGCTTATGCATAAAGTGAATATACCACTTGATGCCTTTATTTATGCTGATTATGAATATAGTAATCATTTCTATCAGAAATGAATTTCAGCCCCCCCCCTACATATGCCAATTCAGGGTATATATTTCTATAACCTAGCCTAACCCTGAATTGGCATATAGCCTATAAGGGGGGGGGGGCTGAAATTCATTTCTGATAGAAATGATTATTATATTCGTAATCAGCATAAAAAAAGGCATCAAATGGTGTATTCACTTTATTCCTAACTCAATAATATGATTTGGTAGAACTTTAACCAAAAATGATTAGGCTAGGCTATTATATTTGTAAAGAGCATAAAAAAAGGCATCAAGTGAGTTGTAACTCAATAATATGATTTGGTAAATATTTACCAAAAAAAGCATCAAATGACGTTTTCACTTTCATCTTAGCTAAATTATATAGCCCACTAGAAATTTACCTGGCTCCCTGGGGTAGGCCTAAGCCTCCTTTAGGTGTTCCTAGCTCCTACAATTACCAGTCTGAACAGCAAATTTTCGATCTTCTTTGCAATAGACAGAATTAAACCACAGTCCTGAAAGATGCCAGCTACGTTTTCAATCCACTACGCTGTTACAAGGTACAAATCTTCTCCGTTAACGTGTGTTCTAATTTTGAATTTTTCGTCATATTAGGCCACAAATGCCAAAACCCAGTGATACCAGTCTTCATCGACAGATTTCGTCACCATATTCCGAAATCTGAAATAGTGAAGCATTTTTCGACTGATTACATGCGCTTTTGTGGTCGAAATTTTCTGTTCTCAGTCTCTGGCTTGACAAGAAAGATATTTTCCTCAGTTCTTTGGTATATCAGAGAATTAAATAAAAGCGGGAATCAGAGAAGATCTAACAAAAAAATACTTGCCAATATCTAAAAGCCGGTCTCCATTTGGCAAATTCTGCAAATCTGCACCGCCAATCTGCAAATTTTATTTCAATGGAGACTTCTTTTCCGGCTCCGTGTTGGCAGTTTGCAGATACTGCAACCTTCGACGTTGCTTTTTGGCCGTTTGCAGAATCTGCCAAATGGAGACTGGCTTTAAGGTGGTATTTTACATTACTTTCTGGCTGATATGCTGAATAATTCCCTATCAACAATAGAAATTGTGATTAAAGAAATAAAAAAAGAAATAGGTACTCAGTATACTAATCTTGTAATATAGATAAGCTATACAGAAACGTGAAAGTCAAAGGCGCATTTGACAAAGATAACTGAAAATAGAATTTTCTAATGTAGAACTAAAAAGAAGCATGATCCTTGAAGGTCACATCTCTCCAAAATGTCATTTAGGTAAGTGACATCAAAGTTTACTTCTTTATACAATGTTTTTATGACATTGCAATTATAAGCTGCAAAAAGGGATAAAGTATCAAACTTTTGTTATGAGAACAAAATGTTTCGTAGCCTTCAAAATATAAATTAGACCGACAAAAACGACCTGAGGATTTGAGGATCAAAGTCCCTTTAGCACTTTCCCTGGCAATTTAGCCGAAGTCGGATGGTCACAGTAGAGTTAAATATTTTAAGCTGCATCCTGTTTCGAAATTTGTACTTGACAAGATTCATAACAGAAAACACTTTCTCGACGAAGGGGTTGCTGATGGGTAAGCTTAAGACAGAAAGAGCTGCTTGAGCTATGTCGAACAAAGGTCAGCTTTTCCCACTCTCTTCTGTATTTTTTTTTTCGAAATTTGACCACTTTCCCATTTCTGGTTTTTCACGCTAAGGATAATGCACGCTTTGATAATTTAAAATTTAGGTCGTCATGGAGCCTGGAATGGAATATGAGAATCCCTACGGGGTTCTGAAAATTCTACCTGCCTTTATAGACAGATTCCTGAATCTGTCAGTAGAAGTTATCAGTAAACACTAGACTTTAAGATTTTTAGTTTTGTCATTGTTATGACTTACTTGACTTAAGTCCCATCCGTCCTCGAAGGTCGTTTTGGGGCCTCTTCATTCACTATGTTATTGATGTGGCGTCTGTATGAGCATCTATCTTCAGTCAGTCGTAGAAGTTGTGGCAGGTTGAGTGTAGAGAAGTTGTCTTTCCATCTCTTAGGGTACCGACCTCTGGGGCGAGAACCATGCACGCGACCATCGAAGACTGTTTTCGGCAGACGAGAATTTTCCATAGGCTGGATGTGGCCTAGCCACCTAAGTTGTTGCAGTTTTATTTTATCAAGTATGGTGTGTTTGATCTTGAGGCTTTCAAACAACCTAATATTAGAGATCCTGTCCAGGTACGTAATGCCAGCAATACGGCGGAGTGACTTTGTTTCAAATGCGGCTAGGCGACGTTGGTCATCTGTTTTGAGGGTCCATGATTCACAGGCGTACATGGCAATGGGGATAATCAGTGTGTTAAAGAGTCTTGTTTTCAGCAGTGTCGACAAATTCTTGTTCCTCCAGATCGGCATCAAGGCTTTAAAGCTAGAGTTTTCAAGCGCCAGGCGCCTCTTAATATCTTTCGAGTGGTTGTTATCGGACGTTATAAGGCTACCAAGATAGGAGAAATCTTCGACCCATTCTATGTTGTCACCACCGAGCTGGGGGCTTAAGGTTTCTTGGTTTTCCGACTTTCGCGAGCAGAGCATGGCTTTCGTCTTTGAGGAATTGATGGTCATTCCAAAGGAGCTGGTGGTTGATTGGATGTTGTCGGCCTGGGACTGAAGATCCCCAAGGTTCTCAGCTACTTGGTCTTTGTCGTCTGCATAAGCTAATTTATCAATCGATATTCCTCCAATGTGGACACCTGACGAGTTGTCAAGGAGTGAGAAGACAGCGGTATAGAACGGGTTAAACAGTTCCGGTGAAAGCAAGCAACCCTGCAGCACACCAGTCGATGTTTCAAAGCTATCGGAAAGGCCTTCTCCCGTCATGACGCGGCTTCTGGATTTTGAGTACATATCTCTGATCAATGATACTAAGTTCTGTGGTATACCAAAATGGAGAAGAATTTGACATAGACCTTCTCTCCATATGAGGTCGAAAGCCTGCTTAAAGTCAATGAAAAGGTGGAAAATACTACGTCCGAGTTCAAGATATTTTTCCACAATTTGACGTACCGTAAATATCTGATCAATTATTGACCTGTTTGGGCGGAAACCGGCCTTATATTCTGGAATCACAGTTGAAGATATAGCTCTTATACGCTCCAGCATTACTCTAGTGAGTATTTTAGCGGCGTGGCTCGTAAAGCTTATAGGCCTGTAGTTATCACAGATTGCTTTCGAGCCTTTCTTATGGATTGGAACTATCGTGGCTTCACACCATGAGGAGGGGAAGTGACCTTCTTCCCAAGCAGCAGTAGCAATTTTTAGGTATAGGTCAACAAGGAGGATCGCAATTTACTTTTAGTAATTCCGGTTGGGATTCCATCTGGGCCTGCAGCTTTGTTTGTCCTTAAACCCTTGATAGCCGATTCTATCTCAGATCGAAGTGGGAGTGGGCTTGGGTCTGGGGTGATTGCGGGGAAGCTGTTAAGCACCGATGGGTCTGGGAGGATCCTTGAGTTTAATTTGCTCTCAAAGTGTTCTTTCCATCTGGTTCGGATCCCGTCTGTAGTTTGGGTCTGGTTACCATCTTCATCAAGAAGGGTACAGGCTTTCAGTTCCTTTTTTTTGCTAGTTCCCTCACTCGCCTGTACATAAAGTGAGAGTCACCTTTCTTGAATGCCATTTCGCATTGCTCACATTGTTCCCTTATATAGGAGTGGTGAGCACGGCGAGTGGCTTTCTCTACCACACGTTTCAATCGTTTGTACATATCCCGACTTTCTCTATCTAGTTTGTTAGTGTGGTTGCGTTTTTCCTCACATAATGAGATTATCTCATCCGTGATCCAAGGTTTATGGTCCGCCTTTTGGACTCCCAGGGTCGACTAGGCGACATCGCATATAACCTGCGAGCTACTCTTCACAAGATTATCGATGTCATCTTTTGATAGGGTTAGCGGGGATGTAGAGAGGAGTTCAGAAATTCTTTCGGAAAGAGTAGCGGTGTAATTTTGTCGAGTAGTTTGGTCTTTTAAGAGGTCTACTCTGAATCTCGGAGGCTTTCTGGAGAGTTTCGCGGCCGCTTTTAGACGCATTTTAAAGGAAGTCATAGCAAGCGATTGGTCGCTATCGAAGTCGCCGCCAGCCAAAGTGACTGTGTTTGTGATGGAAGATTTCCAGCGTCTAGATACGAGGATATAATCTAGTAGATTCTGAGTCCTTCCATCTGGGGATGTCCAGGTTGTTTTACGTCGGGCTCTGTGTTTGAAGAATGTGTTAGTGATAACAAGATCACTATCTCGGCAAAATTCCATTAGGCGCTCACCTCTCTTGTTCAGCTGGCCATGGCCAATTTGCCCATCACGTCCTCGTTGCCGGATGAGTCGTCACCGACAATGGCGTTGAAGTCCCCGATGACAAAGACTATATCTTTTTTTTGGTACGGAGTCCACTAGACACTGAAGTTGGAGATAAAAGTTTTCGGATTCTTCATCATCTCTGCTAGAGTCGGGTGCATATACTTGGATGATTGTAAGATTCGCTGGTGAGCCTTTCAGACGGATCATGATCAGACGTTCTGAGATGGGTGTTGCTGCGATTAGTGATCTCCTAGCCTTACTGGAGAGTAAGAAGCCTACTCCCTGCCGGTGTTTCCCATCAGTACGTCCTGATATTACAAGAGTAGCTTCATTAAGTTTTTCTTCACCGGTGACTGGGAGGTGGGTTTCGGATAGGCCGACTACGTCCCAATTGTAACGGTTTATCTCTCTCAGGAGGAGTTCCTTTTTTCCTTGTTTTGCAAGCGTTCTGATATTAAGGGTACCAATTGATAAAGTCGGTTTAGGTGATATAATGGCCTCCAGGATGGAGTTGTCAAAGTTGAGGTATTCGCGCGATTAGCGGTCGTCGTATAGTCGGCTGCCCCGGACGCGGTAGATCTAAACGCATGGCCTTCGTCGGTTTCCCCGGACGCGGTAGCAATGGTTCTCACATTCATTTGTTTGCTCATTATCATCATAAAAGTGAAAAAAGGGGTTTCTTGACTGGCGTCAGGACAGCGGCAAGCCACTCCTCTCTGTCCCTAGCAGGGGCCGACTATATCTCCTACCGATAATGCGCCCTTATGGCATCCTGCATTACCAACAATTTACCCATTGCTGGGGGAGTGGATTGTGACTGGCGGGACGTGTCCACGCGCCGGTGTTCCCAGGCCAGTGCACATCAGAGGGGCCATCCTCCTCCTCCACCTGTATTTATGTCCCCCAGGTGAGGGAGTTCCAGTTATATTTCAAGACCCCCAGAAACTGGGTACCCCTTGGTCCGCGCCTCCTCTCTCCATGGAGGTATCCTACATATCTGTAGGAAATTCCCCTATCCGCCACCTGGGGACGCGCTGAGTGGCCTGGGAGAGGCCCTGCTGAGAAGGTAACTCAGTAGGTGCTCAGAATGTAAAATGCACCGACATTGCGCCGAATTTTTGACATGCGCGAAACCGGCGCAATGTGCCAATTAGAAAAAAATAATGTGTAATCAACTGAAAAAAGCCCCCAAATGGCGCAAATGCGCGCCACCGGGCAACAATGTCAGTACCTGCTAAAACTCCAATTTTGCGTGCTATACAATGATTTTCGGTGCTACAGTAAAAACAATATTTCTGTATTTTGAGGCGTGAGACTCGCATGTTCCATTTAAGGGTACTTGGATTAGTTTTGGGTAAATTTTTTAATCTTTTTATGTCTGGTCATTTCAAACTTAGTGCCAATCTTTCCAAACAAATACGACGAAAAGGTGACCCGTGCTTTTTGTTAATTCCTCTGCCTTTTTCAAAATCCTCATTGTTTCGTCAAGACAAAAAGAAAAATTGTAGTACGAAAGTGTTAGAAATTAAGGTATAAAAGTGGTACTATTTAGTCATTCAATGTAACAATTGTCACACATGATGAAATAGCGCTTAAATAGCACTAACGTGCTACAAGTGGCAACGCTGAGAAGATGTCTGTAATATAATGATGTTAAAAAGCGAAATTGTAATGTTTTGTAAAAGGAAAGGTAAAATCCTAGACAAACTACTTTTCACAATCTCGGAAAATGGTTAGGTTAGGGAAATGAAACTTTCAGAGGCGGATTTAAAGACTAAAATATGTCCTCGAAAGGTATTTTGAAGTACATACCTCCCCCTTCTCCCTCTAGAGGGCTCTGACTTTTGATGACCTTTAAAAATATTTCTTTTATAAAAGTGAAACATTGCGAAATAGATCTTCTGCTTAAATGAAGAACAATTAAAGTGTTTTTTGTCAATAATTACCATAATGTCCGTTTCGAATATAATACGTAAAATCACTGCACGAGTCAGTAAAACCGCTGTACCTACAAACCGAGATTTAGACATCAGTACATATCATGTCACTATTTTAATGCTGTTTATTTAACAAATTGGAAAATTGTGGCACCATCTGTAAAATCACGGCAGGAGTCAATAAAATTGCTGCGTTTACCGACCAAGTTAGAAATTTCTGTAGCTGACACGTCAGTATTTCCGTAGTTTTTATTGAACCGAACAAAGAATTTTAGCGGCGTTGGAAAAATCATGGTGCGAAGCGCCACGATTTTGCTGACTTATTTTTTTTTTATCAAGTGACAAAAAAATTGGGGGGGGGCGTCCCCCCATACGTCACGGCTCTGAGCTTGACACAGCAGTTTTTCATTTATAACAGAAAATAGAAAAAGACACAAAGACACAGCATTAGTAGAGAATTGTTTGAAACAGAATAGTGACGATATAGGCTTTTCCAACCAGGTTCAAATTTTTATTTTTCGCTTTCCAAATACGAGCGTAACATTAAAACTAAGCGAAAGCCCTATGGCATTCACAACCAATTTTTGTCTTTCTTTATTGACGGGTATGACTATGGTGTGGCTCTCAGAATTCTCAGAATTACGCTCAATCTCAGAATAATTCTCAGAAATTACGCTCAGAATTCTTCAGCAATAAAGGATTTTCCTTTACCAAATAGCCTACGTTAAAGACAAAGTTATACATTGAAAATAAAAGTTACTAAAGTAGTAACGTTAAAAGAAGCGTATCATGCAAAATTTTAGTTTTCCCAACTGAAGAAATCCACACTATTGGATTTTTCCAACAGTATTTACAAAATAGCATGAGCTACAGAGGCTGTGATACGCTTTTTCAATGTTTAAATTTTTTTATTTCCACTAGAAAACTTAAAATTTGATAGAATGACCGTAAAAAATGTTGAGAACAGTTTTCTGTTACTTCACGGAAACACTTTTAATAAAGCAATTTTTGGACACTACAAACAAAACTGTTACAAATAGTTTTTATGGTCGGCGGAAACACTGCTCACAGTAAATATAACAGTGGTATCAGTCTGGAGGGCGGTAAGGGGCCCTTTACCGCAGTTTAATTTCTAAAACCCCAACCCCTAAAACTTTAAGAATGCCTTAGCTGGGGTATTTTCATTGAAAACTCCATTTTTTTGGATATTTTCGTCGAAAAAACTGTAACTTTCCCCCTTCCCTAGACATTGAGAGTTACACCCTGCCATACATTTTTTCGAATTAATGCCACTGAAATATAAAATTAATTATTTTTTATTACATCTTTCTTTTGATATAAAGTCATGAGAAAATTTATCCTTATTCATTTGTTATCGTTGTTGTTGTTATTTGTTATTGTCATTTGTTGTGGTGACAAACTGCTTAATTGTTTCTATCAAGATAGTGCTTCAATAAAAGTTAATATTTCTTTCTGGGATGGAAAGTCTGTATAACTGGTTATAAAGAGTCAGCTTCACTTGTATTCCAATAACATCGTCTGAATGTTTGAGAAAATTGATTTTCTTTAATAATTATCAAAATTAAAAAAAATTGTATCTTATTAGTAAGTATTACAAATCATGCTAATAAGATACCATTTTTAGAAAACTTAAATCAAATCTATATAGTATTAACTATCCCTTATTTATTTTGTGTTCTGCGACTACCGGTAACAAATCGTTAATTCCTGCAAATTCATTATGTAGCCGATAGATGCTAGATGGAAGAATGTGCTCAAGAGTTGGATTCAACATTTTAAGGAATTAATTAAACAAACTTTTTCCACAAAATAAGTTTTTCAAAGAAAAGTAAAGAACTCTATTAAACAAAAAAATGAGCAAAATAAATTCAAATAATCTACCAAGCATGAAACTACCACAAATCAGCATCCATAAATAAATGAAACCCAAAACGAACAGAAATTACAATAAATAACCGAGTCAAACTCAAAACGAGCAGAAATTAACAAAAGTTGGGCTCAAACCCCTATGCCTTCCCGAGGCCAGAACACAATTTGCATTTTACTGAAAAATATAAATGTTTTTACTTTTATAACTTTAATAAATCAAATAATATTAACATTTTGATTATTAAATATCAGTATATGTATATTAAACTGACCATGCACACTCATTTGTATGCACAAATACATGCACATTCAAAATTTTGATTGGATGTTTTTCAGAAATTGTTGGGCGTAAGAGGGGCGTTAGTCGCTATCCAATCACTTTCAACTATTAAACAAGGCACTAGCCCTTTCAATTTCCAGTTGAATGAGCCCTTTTGAAGTTTCTACGACAACGCTTTCAATAAAAACTTTATATGCCACCAGGGCATAACTTACAACCCTTGCCCTGAGGGCTTTGGGGGGAGGGGTTGTCATCATTAAAGACTTAATTTCCAAAAGTTTCAACTACGATGAATAAAATGGCTATCTCAAAATTTTGATTGGATGTGTTTGGGAAAAAGGTGGGCGTGAGAGGGGGTTAGTTGCCCTCAAATCACTTTCGACTATTAAAAAGGGTACTAGCCCTTTGAATTTCAAATCGAATGAGCCATTTTTCAAGTTTCTACGACAAAGATTTCAATATAAATCTTATATGCCCCCGGGGCATAACTTATAACCCTTGCCCTGAAGACTGTGGGGGGAGTGTCCTGCTCAAAGGTAAAATTTCCTGAACTTTGAACGTAGTGGGACAAATTGGCTATCTCAAAATTTTTATCGGATGTATTTGGGGAAATGGTAGGCGTGAAAGGGGTGTTAGTTGCCTTCCAATCACTTTCGATTATTAATAAGGGCACTAGCCACTTCAATTTCCAATCGAATGAGCCTTTTTTGAAGTTTCTACGACAACGCGTTCTATAAAAACCTTACATGCCCCGAGGGCATAACTTACAACCCTTGCCCCGAGGGTTGTGGGGGAGTGTCCTCCTTAAAAACATATTTTCTATCTGAAAATCAACTACGCTGAACAAAATGGCTATCTCAAAATTTTGATTGGATGTGTTTGGGGGAATGATGGGCGTGGGGGGATAGCTGCCCTCCAATCATTTTCGACTATTGAAAAGGGCACTAGAACTCTCGATTTCCAATATAATGAGCCCCCTTTGAAGTTTCTACGACGACCCCTTCCATATAAAGTGCCGCTGGGAAAAAAGCCCCCCTTAATAAGTTATGTCCCAGAACATAACTTACAACGCCGTGGAGGGGGGGGCTAGCTGCCCTCTAATCACTTTCAACTATTAAAAAGGGCACTAGCCCTTCTCAATATTTTGATTGGATGTGTTTAGGGAAATGGTGGGCGTGGGAGGGGTTTTAGTTGCCTTCGAATCACTTTCGACTATTAAAAAGGGCACAAGCCACTCCAATTTCCAATTGAATGAGCCCTTTTCGAAGTTTATACGACAACTTCTTCGATAAAGTGCTCTGCTCTAAAGAAAAAAAATAATAAATGATACATTGTGCCAAAATCGTTCTCAAATGCCCTCAGGGCATAACTTAATACCCTTGCCCCGAGGGTTGTGGGGGAGTGTCCTCCTCAAAAATATATTTTCTATCTGGAAATCAACTACGCTGAACAAAATGGCTATCTCAAAATTTTGATTGGATGTGTTTGGGGGAATGATGGGCGTGGGGGCTAGTTGCCCTCTAATCACTTTCGACTATTAAAAAGGGCACTAGCCACTCCAATTTCCAATCGAATGAGTCCTTTTCGAAGTTTCTACGACAACACCTTCGGTACGAAGTGCCCGGGTATGGAGAAAGAAGAAGAAGAAAAAAAAATAATACATTGTGCGTGCTGCCTATGATTCGGTGACGACAATTCACGAAAATGTAAGGGGCTGACAAAAAATGTCTTTTTCAAAAACAGGGTAAAGAGAGGGCGTACAGTTTTGTTATTTTTTCACTTTCTTTAATGATAATGAAAAGAAAGGTGTTTTTCAATGAAAATAGTGAAAAAAGTTTTTTTTTCTCCAAAATCTAGTGGGAGGGACAAAACTAGGGAGGAGGACAGGGTTTCCCCTCCCTTCAAATTGTTGTCCCTTAATAACACGTAAAAAATCAAGCTGATCATTTATCGTTTGGAAAATTAAACTTTTTTTAGAAGTTTCAAGCAATTTAAAATTTCGTCTTTACAAAATTTGGTGGATATTTAAATTAAACGTTAATAAACATTTTATATATTTGGCTACTTTTTAAGAATTGCCATTAGTTTAAATTACAAATTAAAATTTGAATAAAGTTTGAAAAACGAGACATGAGACTAGTGTAATTAAATTTCAATGAATGTAGCAGCCATCTAGCGTTTCATAGGAGAAAGATGATCACTGTAATATTATACCGCTGTAATATTATGAACCATGATGATATGATTAAGCTCTTGTCACAAGACACGAGGTTATAAGGTATAATACTCACCAGAATGTACCTAGAAAATTATGCTTTTCATACCTTCGATCCATCCATTTACCACTAGAGTAGCCTAAAAAATCTTACTTGTCAAAATAATATTTTTTTTTAAAGCTGTGTCTATCTTGCTGCTTATGGAGCCCCTATTTTCTTATGGTACTAAATTTCTCATGTTCTGCTTGGGAAATAGCCTCGAGTAACAAATAAACTCTGAAACTGCTACCAATAACACATTGTTAATTCCTGCAAATTCATTATTTAGCCGGTAGATGCTAGACGGAAGAATGTGCTAAAGCGTTGGGTTCAACATTTTAAGGAAGTCGGTGACGTCAATTCACGAAAATGTAAGGGGCTGACAAAAAATGTCCTTTTCAAAAACTGGGGAAAGAGAGGGGGTACAGTTTTGTTGCTTTTTCCATTTTGTTCAATGATAATTAAAAGAAAGGTTGTTTTCTATGAAAATAGTGAAAAAAGTTTTTTTTTACAAAATCTAGGGGAAGGGAAAAAACTAGGAAGGACGAAAAGTGTTCCCCTCCCTTCAAATTGTTGTCCCTTAACAAAACGTAAAAAATCAAGCGGATCATTTATCTTTTAGAAAATTAAACTTTTTTTTTAGAAGTTTCAAGAAATTTAAAATTCCTTCATTACAAAATTGTCGTATATTTAAATTAAACGTTAATAAACATTTTCTTACATTTGGCTACTTCTTAAGAATTGCCATTAGTTTTAAAAATTTTTTACACATTACATTAGTTTTACGCATTACAAATCAAATTTGAATAAAGTTCGAACAACGAGACATGAGACTCGTGTAATTAAATTTCAAGGAATTTAGCAGCCATCGAGGGTTTCATAGGAAAAGATGATCACTACCGCTGTAATATTATGAACCATGATGATATGATAAAATTCTTGTCACAAAACAAGAGGTTATAAGGTATAATATTTACCAGAATGTACCTAGAAGCTTATGCTGTTCATACATCTGATCCATCAATTTACCGCTAGAGAAACCAGAAACCAGAAATATTTACCAGAAACCAGAATGTACCTAGAAGCTTATGCTGTTCATACATCTGATCCATCAATTTACCGCTAGAGAAACCAGAAACCAGAAATATTTACCAGAAACCAGAATGTACCTAGAAGCTTATGCTGTTCATACATCTGATCCATCAATTTACCGCTAGAGTAGCCTAAAAAATGTTACTTGTCAAATCATAATTTTTTTTTAAAGCTATGTCCATATTGCTGATTATCGAGCCCATATTTTTTTTGGCCCTAAATTTCTGAAGTTCTGCTTGGGAAATAGCCTCCAGTAACAAATATACTCTAAAACTGGTCACACTTAATTGGAGGTTGAACCAGACTTGTTTCAATAATCTTAGACTATAGTATAAGATTAGACTTTAAGTAAAAAAATAGTCATTTCTGCTGAAAACTTTGCTGGATGAAATTTCAAATGGATCCTAGCATCGTATTTTTTACTAATTGGAACGTTGCCAGATTCGTTTCAAAGTTAGTTGATCTATCCACCTTCTTGCCAAATTTACCCTGTTTCTAATTCTAGTAGCAAGCAGTTAATAGCAGGGTTGCCTCTAACCACAAAAGACATTTATGCTTTTGAAAGTTATTCAGGAAAAAATTCACTTTTGTTTATTGTTTTTGTGTGTCAAAATTTATCAAAAAATTGGTATTCAAATGAGCTTCTAAACAACTATCTATAATGTACAAGTACCGCCCTAGCGGCAGAGGCAAAAACAAATATGACACACTAGTGCTTCCAATGAAAAAGTAATTTGCCTTGTTTTTCGAGATGGGGCGTTCTAATTCACCTGTGATAAATTTTGACTATGTAAATTCTCTTATTTTTGATCCAACGCCATTTTAGAGGGTTTTAGGCTCTTTTTCGAAATTCCTATAAATTTTCGAAATAACATTTTACTCTTAAGCATAATCGAAATAATAGTTGCCATTTTTGAATTAGCTACAAATTACAATTTATTTTAACTTGACAGTATTTTTCAAAACACGTTTTTGACTTTTGGTTACTGTGACCGCGTGGTCTGTGGGCCGTGGTTTTGCTCGTGGTTCACTCAATCATAAGTTTATTATTGTTCCTCTCCAATAGATCATAAGCAGTAAAATACAAAATATATTCTTTGAACCTTCGTTATTTAATTTTGAATTCTTATGGACCACTCTTGTTCCTAGTAATAGCTAATGAAATTGCTAGCACGGTCCCTCAAAGATGAAACTATGTGGATGATTGGTCGATCCTTGAGTTATCTCGTATAAATATTATAAGTGGTCCCTTAAAAATTCTAATCCATGTATTGGTCTATGTTTTGGATCAAGTTAAGAATCAAAAAGCAAGATTAAATACTGTTAAATCAGATACCATGACTAAAACTTCCTGACACCCACTCCCTCCTACCTACCTCCTACCTCCGAAAATGCTGGTGAAACAAGTTAAACCCCTAGGCGCTACGATTTTCAATAGTTTTAAGTTGGATGTTTGTGGTTCAAATATTAAAAACAAGCAAATTCATCGATGCCCTTGATTAGACTGATAAATAACTTTAAATGTCCAAGGATGCACTCCCCGAGTGTGTGTTTATCCGTTGCCAGGCCTTATAGGAATACGCATATCCAGTCTACCATACGCAGCTTTCTAGTGAACTTTAATTGAGTCTGTCTTAATTCGAGAACAAAATTGAGTCTGTCTAGAAATGGTTGGTCGGTATCATTCGCACGAGTAAAATTGGTACTATCCCATTATGCGGGCCTCTCGGGTTAATCACTATAGAGTAGGCAATGATAAAACCCGTTTTTGACGTCTTAACTGTTATTGAGCAGGCAATGATAGCAAGGTTTTCATTGCGTATACGATACTAAACTGTGTTTTTTGGGGGTTTAGGTGGGGGGGGGTACCTATGTTAGGTTACGTATTTAATATATACAATGCTTTATCCCCCCCCCAATGTGCAAATATATGGCCCAAATTGTTTCCTAAACTATTTTATATTCATCCTATTTGATTTCATTAGCATTAACCAAACTTAACTTTGTAGAGAGACCCGCATAATGGGATAGTACCGTACAAGTTTGTGCTTCTTCCCCATCATATCCGAAAACCTTACCAGCTTAAAAGAAAGGAGGGATAGTATTTGCTTGCGCTTTGCTAAGTCTACAATAAATTTTGATAGATAAATTTAAAATCAACAAATTCCAGATAGTTGGGGTGGGCAAATATTAACATTAGTTTTATCTAAATATTGTTTCCGAACTTGCGCTCTAGAGTTTTGGTTATTATTTGAAAGTTTTTCTCTTTATTTACAGTTTGTTATTACTAACTGGCAAATATCTGGAGATTTTTGTACTCTTATAGACTTTTCACAGAAGCCAGTTTAAGTAAAAACAATTTAAAATATCATTGGAAAAAACTTAAGCCTCATGTTTAAACAAACCTCCAAGTCAGCTTATGAACGGACCTTGGAAAATTCCAGGGTATTCAGTTGAGGGAAGGGTTTATTCAAGTTTGAGTTCATCCTAATCACTGCATAGTTTTTAGTGCTTGAGGGTACCCTTTCATCTGCAAAATCTCATATACAGCGCAGACATTTTCTAGGCCTACCGGGTACAACTTGTACTTCTATGCTTAGAAATAATATCCTATATTGGTAAGGCAGCCCAAAATAAAAATACGTCGTAAAAATAGGTTAAAACACCACCGAACCTTTTGGATTATCTCAATTCTGAATATCATTCCTCTTTATTTTAGCCTGTGGGAATCTTGTGAACGCATAATAATGCGTATTCTTTTCTTTTTGTTTTGTATATGACTGTAAAAAAGCTTTAATAATACATTATTATTATTATTATTATTATAATGTGATAAGATAATCCAAAAATTTTCTTATATGATTTTTCATAGCCTCTGTTAATTAGAGTGACTTAGTTACCAAACTTATCAATCTAAGAAAATAAAATCACGGATAAACAAAAACATGCGTGTCCTTGGCATTGGTTTACTTCTATTGCATTCATAGTTTTATGTGTAGTATTCTATATACCAGAGCATAGTATCCTCCAAGCAAGAATGAACTATTGTAAGAATTAGATTAAGTCTATAAATCTATTCGAAAAATTTATAATCACATTCTATGTCATCACACAACTTTTTGAACCCCTTCAAAATTGATTCTTCGAGCTCTTCTGGTAACAGGTCTGTAAAATGCAATAGCAAAACGGTCCAATCAGGAAGTAAAATATTTCCTATCCGGGTTATTTCACAGAGGAACCTGTAGGAACAAGACCGTGAAGTAGGGGCCGCCAAAGTAGTACGAACAATAGCCTCTATGTCTCCTAAAGTCAATTCTTTAACCATTGGCGTTAAATTTATAATATTCTCCTCAGGGTCTGCTTGCCTTTTAACTTTGTCAGTGTGATTCTCAAATATCAGATCTTCAATGAACAGAGGTTTCTGTCCATCGCAGCAGTCCATGGTAAGATCAGATGCAAACAATGCTGCATTACTTGCAATAATAACGTTAACAAGGGCCACCATAGCTCCAAGACCTGCTCCCAGAAATGTGTCCATGATCTAGAAAAAAGAATAGAAGTAAACGTTAATCCGTAATTTTGCATTTTTTCGTAATGCTAAACATCATGATGAGACAGATACAAGGCCGTATCCAGGGATTTGAACCCCTCCCCCCCCCCAAAAAAAAACAAAACAAAATGTTTGTCCGACTCGTAAAAACGTAACAAAAATGAGCTTTAAACAAATTTGTGAAACGTTTTTTAAAGTTTTTTTTGTAAGCCCCCCCAAAAAATCCTTTTGTACTCCCCCCCTATCTCACAAAGTTTGACTCTGTCTCACAACTTTGTTTTTCAAAATAATAAAAAAATTTAGCGTAAAGAGCGAGGCATTGAGGAGGGGACAGCCCCTTTCATATACAGAATAATTTCTGTTCGTTTTAAGTTTTAATGTCACTCCTTACTTTCAGTTAAAAAAAAAACTTGTTTTTTTTTATTTAATTTGTGTCGGAAATGAATTGAACAGCACCTCCCAACAACTGATGTGTAAATGTGCATTCTTAGTTGTATGTATGCACTGAATTCTCCGCGAGTCACTTTTTTCTTCAATTTGAATTACCAGTTTGTCAAAACAATGGAAAATTCATTGTATTTTCACGCTAGTGAGGCACGGGGGTAAAGCTCATTTAAAGTTCATTAGGAATGTTATCATTGGATTCAGGGTGAAATTCTGATTCTAGAGGTGTGTCTATTTTTCAGCTACATAACTAGTGAGTTAATCGAAAAATTTACCATATTCGGAGTCATATCAAGCCTTAGGATCTTTTTGCAAGTAACAACAAATACCGTGCTGACTTTCCATCATACGACAAGCAATATGGATTAAGAAATATCTGAAAACAGTGATTAAAATTTGACCCCGGTGCCGTGCCGGCGCATGCATCGAACGCCGCCGACGAGACGCTCGGTCAACCACCGCAGAAGTGTCGTAAAGCCGCCGGCGCACCGCCGCCAGACGAGGCGGCAGCGTTCGACTGACTTTGAAATAATTTGCACCAATTCATTATTGCGTCATCCTTAATAGTGGAGCTTTTCTTTTCTTGAGTGGTTAAGGATCTCGATTTTCCTTCTTAGAAATCACGTGCGGTTTTCAAAATTAAACAAACAAGTTCGAACATAAATAGTTTGAAAGAATTTCTTGTGCTTACAGCAAGGCCGTATCCAGGGGGGGGGGGGGGGGTACCCGGTTTGAACCCCCCCCCCCCGAAATTTTTGACCGAGTCGAAAATTAGTCGAAAATTAGTAAAACCTTAGTAAAAATTAGTAAAATTAGTCGAAAACCGAGTCGAAAATTAGTAAAAACCCCCCCGAACAAAAATCCTGGATCCGCTCTTGGCTTACAGGGTGAGTTTTTACACAGCAATAGTTCTTGTAGCAAATCCATTGAATAGACAATTGTCTTTCGAACAGACACCGGATTAAATTACAGGTAGGAACTTGATATTTATGGACCTCTCTATTTCAAGACACCTTGGTATAGCAAAAAATCGATATTTCTTGAGTCCTTGTCATAGGCAGGTTTTATAAATGATGAGGTTTTGATTCCGTGACATAGGAGCGTTACTTGAAGCGGGAGGTTCTGAAAATTTTCAATTTCCCAACTGTTAAATTCTGAATTTAACATCGAGGAAAACTATTGTGTTCTCAAAAAATAAATTATTTGATTCTATTTTTGTATATTTTTGGTTTAATGGAGTTCTTTACTCTTTTTTGAAAAACTTATTTTGTGCAAAAAGTGTTTTTTAGTAATTTGTCACAAAACCACAGGAGGTGTAATAACTAGGAACAGACTAGGAGGTGTCTAATTACAGCTGGTTGACCTGTTTCTGACATCGACAGATTTGAATGGGAGGGAAACTACAAATGTAGGTCTCCCGAATCACCATATCAATAGTCGTATCTATTATACTATTACTACTACTAACAACCCAGAAGCCGTCTGAGACTAACACAGCTACGCACCCTCCTCTTCTATCCCAATCTATTCAAAGTCTGTCTTTATAACCTCCCAGGAAGTTCCTATTTCCCTTAAACATTTCTTTGTGACATCCTCCCCTCCCAACAGCGGACGGCCTGCTTTCTGCTTAGCCCTAAATGGTTAGCCAAAAAGGACAATCTTTGATAATCTGTCATCCTTTATCCACAGAATGTGCCCTAGCCATCTCAACCTTTGTCTCATTACAGTCCTAGAAAGCGGGATTGAACCACACTTTTCATACAGCCTATTGTTTGAAATACGGTCAGTCAGCCGGGTACCCAGTACAATCCGTAGGCAGTTTCTCTGGAAAACATCTAGCAAATCTTCATCCGCTTTTCGGAGCGGCAATGCTTCAAAACCATATTTGACCATTATCATCGCTGAAGCTTCCAAAATTCTAATTTGGTTTGCAGTCTTGATTTGACGCTGTCCACCTAATTAATCTTTTGTTACCCAACGTAACCTTTCAACGGCACCATTCCTAGCCTTAGCGACTTATTCTTCTTAACATTAACGTCCAAACCTATTTTAGCACCCTGAACTCGCAAAACCTCTGAAAGTTCATTCATTTTGCTCACACTTTCATCTAGGATGCTTAAATCATCAGCATAATCTAAGTCCAGGAAAGTTTTACCTCCCCACTTGATTCCATTTTCTCCCATTGCCTTTCCTGTGTCATCAAAATGATACATATAAAGGGGGATAGAACACAACCCTGCTTAACTCCTGATTTAATATGGAACCAGCTGCTAGCCTCATTTCCTACCTTAATCTCAGCAGTGTGATTCCCGTGCATAGTACTAATCGCTCTAATATATTCGTCTGGTATAGGCCTACCACACAAGGATCCATTCAAGAAGTGAGGTAAAATTAATCCTAATGAAATATACTAAAACATAATAAAAATATAACACTTTAATAACAAAATTATAGAAACTACAGAAGAAAATTATGGAAATCAGTCTGCCCACAACGCATTATGTTAAATACTTAACCTAGCCCAAGGCCAGAACATAATTTACACTTTACACAAAAAAATACAAATGAATGTACATTGTCAGTTTAATATACATATACTGATATTTATTAATCAAAATGTTAATATTATTTGATTTATTAAAGTTGTAGAAGTCATTTATCAAAGGAATTTATATTTTTTTCCTAAAAAAAGAAGGCTTAGGGGTTTTGAGCCCAACTTATGTTAATTTCTGCTCGTTTTGAGTTTGACTCGGTTATTTATTGTAATTTATGTTCGTTTTGGGTTTTCATTTATTTATCGATGCTGATTTGCGGTAGTTTCACGCATGGTAGATTGTTTGATTCGATTTTTGCTTATTTTCTGTTTAATGGAGTTCTTCCCTTTTCTTTGAAAAACTTATTTTGTCGAAAAAGTTTTTTTAATTAATATGAACAAAATGGTTTCTCAAAATTTTGATTAAATGTGTGTGGGGAATTTATGGCTGTGGGTGGGGGGCTGGTTGCCCTTCAATTACTTTTGACTCTTAGCACTAGAACTTTCACTTTGTAATCAAATGAGCTCCTTTCGTAATTCCTACCATAACTCCTTCTGTACAAAGTGCCTTGGTCAGAAAAAAAAGACATTGTGTCTACTTCGTTATTTACTTAGGCAGCACTTTTGCGCTGCCTACAATAAACCCTGCGTGTAAACAAGCGGCAAAATTTATAGTTTATTTCTATCCTTGCCAATGGGTTGTGACGGTTATTTTATCCTCTGAGGCATACGCCCTTTTAACAGCCAGCATGCCTATGGTGTGTTTTGAATTTTTTTAACAATCCTCTCAATATTTCCTTAAAGTTTCACCTTAATACCCTAAGTCTGTTTGGAGATCCAGTATCTAAGATGCCCCCTTTTCCCAATAAAAAAAAACTTAGATGTAAATAATAGGCAACTCGCATAACTTACATCCCTTTCCCCTGGAGATTTTGGGGGTTATGCCAACCCAGGAGTTATAATTATTTGACCTTTGGACTTTTTGGAACAAACTGACTATCCTAAAATTTTGATCGTTTGTCTTTGGAAGAAAAGGGCGTGGAAGGGGGCTTTTTACCCAACGATCGCTTTTAACTCTTGAAAAAGGCACTGGATCTTTCAATTTCCAATTGAATGAGTTCCCTCTGAAGTCCATACGACAACTCCTTCCACATGAAGTGGTTCTGGAAAAAATAAATATTAACACATTGAAACCCTTATGGCTCTTTGCTACAGGCAATGCTAGAGCGTTAGCCCTGATTTAGGAACGTCAAAGTCTAACTTTAAATTATTTTAGTGTGAATATCTTATCAGATATCTTATTAGAGGTAAGATTTTATTATCATTTATGTAAAATAACAACTTTTCAATGCTTGTAGTCAGTTAGGCACGTACAAAGGATTTTTTTTGGGGTGGGGGACTGTGAATTGTCTAAAGTAAGCGAGTTATATTGAAAACGGCTAAAATTATAGATTTTAGGTGGGCCCGAACCCACAAGCCCTTTTCTTCGCGTCCCTAATGCACCTGCTTTAATATATTATACAAGACATAATACTGTCCAAACTTACCAGCTTCCAAGTTTATAAAGTTGGTTATGTGTAACAATCAAAGTGATAAGCTAACAACTGGCAGGGTAGATCACCAATGGGAGGTTAATTTATTATTCTAATATCCTGATTCAGAAAATGTTTAAATTTTGGTTCATCCAATTCAATATGACATTTTGCTTTTTTCTTTGATTGAAGAACTGATTAAAGCAAATTAGAGTAGTTGAGAGTGACCTATTTTCGCAATTTGTGCCTATGAATAAATCAATTCAAAAAATGATCTTGGCCACACATGCACAATTCAAACACTTGTGACACCACAAAAATTTCAAAGATAATTTCTTGGAATTTAGAGGGTGATTTCAGGTGTCTTAACTAAAAGTCTTAAAAATATAGGACATTGAATGTTATTCCTGACAAAGTTTGACTCTGATCTGAGTATTTTATCTTTATTTAAATGACTAATGGAAGCAAGCAGTCAATGAGGAAACTATCGCTATACAAAATAACAGACTTTTTACTATGAAAAAAAAACAACAAAAAAATAAACATGTTTTTGAAAATTTATTAGGACAGCTCCCTCCCCCTCTGATTAACGCCCCTGTATTCAGGGAGGGATGAACACTTTAAAACAATATAAAAGGAACTTTTTCGAGATGTATCGTGAAAATCATAAGATTTATGAAGAGCATGCCTAAATTTTTCGTGCCTGCGCTAAGCTCCTCAAAAAAACTAATCCCCATCTACATAATTCTAAGTAGTAGTTCCCAGTGCAAGTTTTTGGTATGTCATTTTTACATTCCAAAATTTTCAATTTCCCAACGTAAGAGGCAATTTTCCTATCATTCAAGGGTTGAAATTCAGCTTTATCTATCTACTGAATTGCATTTTTGATATTTGCCTTGCATTTTTATAGATACCCCCATAGATTTTTAAAAAATTCATCCTCTTCTTATTTTCATTGAAAAATAGTTGTTTTGAACTACTTTCATTGAAAAATTGATAAGGAAACAACAAAATTACTCCATACCTAGATTTTGAAAAACAGATATTTGCCCCTTTCCCCTAATTTTTGTAAATTGATGCCTTTACTAAGATCTACTCTAGAAATGCATCCATGATCTAGGAAAAAGAATAGGGGTAGAAATCAATTCTTAATCCAAAATTTTTTGTGGAACTATTGCAGCAGTAGCTGCAACCTAGTAAAGAGCGAACCACAGGCCATAGTAACCAAAGGTTAAAAAACGCGTTAAAAAATGCCTAACGAAAAAAGAAAATACCCTATGAAACTGATTCAGGAATCGTAACTATTATTTCGATTCCTCTTAAAAGTAAAATTTTATTGCGAAAATAAATTTATGGGGTTTTCAAAAAAAGCCATAAATCCTAGAAAATGGTGTCACATCGAATGCACCATGGAATCAACATTATACATCAAATATTCACTTGAATTTCATTAGGTCTTTCCAAGACTGTTCAAGACAAATAGTTTTCACAGTGATATAAAATCTTGGACCGATGAGCTTTCAGTAATTAATATTATTATATATCGAATATTGAATTGAACTTTATTAGCTCTTTCCAAGATTGCTCAAGGCACATATAGTTTTCAGTAAAGCGCCAATGACGCAGTAGGATTTAGACTTTTACAGTTAGGGAAGGGGGCAGTCACCAAACTCTTGTTTGTAGTGATTTTTGTTGGTTTTAAGCTTGATTTACATATTCAATTTAAGTTTTACTCGTTTTAAAATTTGTTTATTCATTTATATTATTACTCGTTGCAAGTTTGTTTGCTATGATTGTTTATTAAATTTCTGTTCGTTTTGGGTTTCATTTATTCTTTATTAGTAACTTCTGGTCGTTTTGACTCTGAATTATTATAGTTTTTTATTTCTGCTGATCTGAAGTTTAATAAGGCCTTACTTTTCTTTGTATAACTTCCTTTTTGGAGAGTTTTTTTGATCAATTTCTGCTGTTTTTGGCTGCCAAAGTTTGAAATTTTTCAAAATTCCCGATTTAAAAACTCAATTTTTTTCAACATTAATTAAAAAAACTTTCCGAAAAATAAGTTTTTCAAAGAAAAGTAAAGGCCATTTTAAACTTAAGCTCAGGAGATACAAATACCTGTTAAAATTCAAACTCAAAATGACCAGAAATTACTATTAAAGAATAAGTGAAACCCAAAACAAAAAGAAATTAAATAAACAATCATAGCAAAAAACATACAAGTAATAATATAAATGAATAAATAGATCTTAAAGCGAGTAATGCTTAAATTGAATACGAAAATCAAGCTTAAAACGAAAAAAAAATATTTTGCTATTAAAGTATAAATGAAACTTAAAACGAACAGAAATTAAATAAACAATCAATGCGAACAAACATACAATATATATTAATGTAAATGAATAAATAAATCTTAAAATGAGTGAAATTTAAATTGAATATGCAAATCAAGTTTAAATCGAATAAAAATAACTACAAACAAGAGTTTGGGTATCGCCTCACTGCAGAAGCCTAAAACCTACTGCGTCATCGGCGCTTTACTGAAAACGAATTATATTCAGTAAGGCGCCTTACTGAAAACTATATGAGTCTTGAACAGTCTTGGAAAGTATAAACAAAATCAAATTGAATATTAGATATATAATGATATTAATTGTTGAAAGATTCATCAGTTCAATTTTTTTTTTCACTGCGATTTTTATTTTTATTTTCAATGCTGTAAGAACTGGAAAAGAATAAATTTGTAATATACGAGTAATTCGTTTTCAGCGAAGCGCCAATGACGCAGAAGGCTTTAGTTTTTTACAGTTAAAAAAGGGGGCAGTATCCAAATTTTGTCTGTAGTGAAACTATATTTGTCTTGACCAATCTTGAAAAGAACTAATAAATTAAACTGAATATTTGATGTATAATGATAATAATTGCTGAAAGCTCATCAGTTCAAAATTTTACTGTAATTTTAATATTTATTTTCAATATTAAGTACAAAAGAAAACATTTGTAATATAATTCGTTTTCAGTAAACGCCAATGACGCAGTAGGTTTTAGGCTTCTGCAGTGAGGCGATACCCAAACTCTTGTTTGTAGTTATTTTTATTCGATTCAAACTAGATTTGCATATTCAATTTAAATTTCACTCGTTTTAAGGTTTATTTATTCATTTACATTAATATATATTGTACGTCTGTTCGCATTCATTGTTTATTTAATTTCTGTTCGTTTTAAGTTTCATTTATACTTTAATAACAACATATTTGTTTTCGTTTTAAACTTGATTTTCATATTCAATCTAAGCATTACTCGCTTTAAGATCTATTTATTCATTATATTATTACTTGTTGTATGTTTTTTGCTATGATTGTTTATTTAATTTCTGTTCGTTTTGGGTTTCATTTATTCTTTAATAGTAATTTCTGGTCGTTTTGAGTTTGAATTTTAACAGGTATTTGTATCTCCTGAGCTTAAGTTTAAAATGGCCTTTACTTTTCTTTGAAAAACTTATCTTTCGGAAAGTTTTTTTTAATTAATTTTTGTTCGTTTTTGATTGCAAAAAGTTTCAAGTTTTTATGGCATGGGGGGGGGGGGTGCTTACTGTCCGATTATTCTTGACTTTAAAAAACGGATCTAGAACTTTCGATTTGAATCGAATGAGGCTTTTTTAAAGTCTATACGATTACCTCTTTGATAAAAACCTTATGTATGAACAATAGACAGCTTGCATAACTTGTTGACAGCGATTGACAACAATGAATGGATTGAAAAAATAGCTCCAATAAGGGGATTTAGACCATTTCACTTGCTGATACAAAGGGATCACGACTTTTTGGAATTGACCTTAATAGGATTTTGTGTGACAGAGCAATTTTGCATCTATCCCAGAGTATGTATTTTAACCTTATAATTGGATAATTATAATAGATTTCCTATGTTTTTTTCTCATACAAAACCCCTTCCCATAAGTTATAAGCCCCCTTTAATAAGTTATGCCCCAGGGCATAACTTACAACGCCTACCCCCGGGCCCTGGTGGGCTGTGTCGACACCGGAGTTTTTTGTTATCAGAACTATGAACTATTTTAACAAAATGTCTATCTCAAAATTTTTATCTGATGCATTTAGGGTGTGGAGGAGGGGAGGCTAGTTACCCTCCAATCTCTTTTGACTCTTAGAAAGTGAACAAGAACTTTCAATTTTCAGTCAAATGAGCCCTCTCTAAAGTTTATATGAGCATTCCTTCCATAAGAAATAATGGGAAGGATTTGGAGAATCCTTAAATTACAACCCTAGCCCTGAGGGCTGTGGGGGAGTTGTCATCCTCAAAGACCTAATTTCCAGAACTTAAAACTACGTTTAATAAAATGGCTGTCTCGAAATTTTTATTGGATGTGTTTGGGGAAAAGGTGGGCGTGAGAGGGGGGTTAGTTGCTCTCAAATCACTTTCGACTATTAAAAAGGGCACTAGCCCTTTGAATTTCCAATCGAATGAGCCTTTATTGAAGTTTCTACGACACCGCCATCTATAAAAACCTTATATGCCCCCAGGGTATAACTTAAAACCCTTGCCTTGAAGGTTGTGGGGGTGTGTCCTCCTCAAAAACATATTTTATATCTGAAAATCAACTACGCTGAACAAAATAGCTATCTCAAAATTTTGATTGGATGTGTTTGGGGAAATGAGGGGCGTGGGGGGGGGGGGCTAGTTGCCCTCCAATCACTTTTGACTATTAAAAAGGGCACTATCCCTTTGAATTTCCAATCGAATGAGCCTTTTTTTGAAGTTTCTACGACAACACCTTCTATAAAAAACCTTGTATGCCCCAAGGGCATAACTTAAAACCCTTGCCCTGAGGGTTGTGGGGGATTATCCTCCTCAAAAACATATTTTCTATCTGAAAATTAACTACGCTGAACAAAATGGCTATCTCAAAATTTTGATTGGATGTGTTTGGGGGAATGACCGGCGTGGGGGGGGGGTGGCTAGTTGCCCTCCAATCACTTTCGACTATTAAAAAGGGCACTATCCCCTTGAATTTCCAATCGAATGAGCCTTTTTTGAAGTTTCTACGACAACGCCTTTTATCAAAACCTTATATACCCCCAGGGCATGTCTTAAAACCCTTGCCCTGAAGGTTGTGGGGGAGTGTTCTCCTCAAAAATATATTTTCCATTTGAAAATCAACTACGCTGAACAAAATGGCTATATCAAAATTTTGATTGGATGTGCATGGGGAAATGATGGGCGTGGGGGGGGGGCTAGTTGCACTCCAATCACATTCGACTATTAAAAAGGGCACTAGCCCTTTAATTTCCAATCGAATGAGCCTGTTTTGAAGTTTCTACGACAACACCTTCTATAAAAATCTTATAGAACCCCAGGGCATAACTTAAAACCCTTGCCCTGAGGGTTGTGGGGGAGTGTTCTCCTCAACTTTTAATTTCCAATCGAATGAGCCTGTTTTGAAGTTTCTACGACAACACCTTCTATAAAAAACCTTATATGCCCCCAGGGCATAACTTAAAACTCTTGCCCTGAGGGTTGTGGGGGAGTGTCCTCCTCAAAAATATATTTTCTATCTGGAAATCAACTGCGCTGAACAAAATTGCTATCTCAAAATTTTGATTGGATGTGTTTGGGGGAATGATGGATGTGGGGAGAGGGGGGGGGGGGCTAGTTGCCCTGCAATCACTTTTGACTATTAAAAAGTGCACTAGCTTTTTGAATTTCCAATCGAATGAGCCTTTTTTGAGGTTTCTACGACAACACCTTCTATAAAAACCTTATATGCCCCCAGGGCATAACTTAAAACCCTTGCCCTGAGTGTTGCGGGGGAGTGTCCTCCTCAAAAACATATTTTCTATCTGGAAATTAACTACGCTCAACAAAATGGCTATCTCAAAATTTGTATTGGATGTGTTTGGGGAAATGACGGGCGTGGGGGGGGGGGGCTTAGTGGCACTCCAATCATTTTCGACTATTAAAAAGGGGACTATCCCCTTGAATTTCCGATCGAATGAGCCTGTTTTGAAGTTTCTACGACAACGCCTTCTTTAAAAACCTTATATGCCCCCTGGGCATTACTTATAACCCTTGCCCTGAGGGTTGTGGGGGAGTGTCCTCCTCAAAAATATATTTTCTATGTGGAAATCAACTACGCTGAACAAAATGGCTATATCAAAATTTTGATTGGATGTGTTTGGGGAAATGATAGGCGTGGGGGGGGCTAGTTGCACTCCAATCATTTTCGACTATTAAAAGGGCACTAGCCCTTTAATTTCCAATCGAATTAGCCTCTTTTGAAGTTTCTACGACAACACCTTCTATAAAAACCTTATATGCCCCCAGGGCATAACTTAAAACCCTTGCCCTGAGGGTTGTGGGGGAGTGTCCTCCTCAACCTTTAATGTCCAATCGAATGAGCCTGTTTTGAAGTTTCTACAACAACACCTTCTATAAAAACCTTATATGCCCCCAGAGCATAACTTAAAACCCTTGCCCTGAGGGTTGTGGGGGAATGTCCTCCTCAAAAATATATTTCTATGTGGAAATAAACTACGCTGAACAAAATGGCTATCTAAAAATTTGATTGGATGTGTTTGGGGATAATGGGCGTGGGGGGAGGGAAGGGGGGGGGGCTAGTTGCCCTCCAATCACTTTCGACTATTAAAAAGTGCACTAGCTTTTTGAATTTCCAATCGAATGAGCCTTTTTTGAAGTTTCTACGACAACACCTTCTATAAAAACCTTATATGCCCCAGGGCATAACTTAAAACCCTTGCCCTGAGGGTTGTGGGGAGTGTCCTCCTCAAAAATATAATTTCTATCTGTAAATCAACTACGCTGAACAAAATGGCTATCTCAAAATTTTATGGATGTGTTTGGGAAATGATGGGCGTGGAGGGGGGGGGGGCTAGTGGCACTCCAATCATTTTCTACGACAATGCTTCTATAAAAACCTTATAAACCCCAGGGCATAACTTATAACCCTTGCCCTGAGGGTTGTGGGGGAGTATCCTCCTCAAAAATAATTTTTCTATCTGGAAATCAACTACGCTGAACAAAATAGCTATCTCAAAATTGTGATTGGATGTGTTTGGGGGAATGATGGGCGTGGGGGGGGGGCTAGTTGCCCTCCAATCACTTTCGACTTTTAAAAAGGGCACTAGCTTTTTGAATTTCCAATCAAATGAACCTGTTTTGAAGTTTCTACGACAACGCCTTCTATAAAAACCTTATATGCCCCAGGGCATAACTTAAAACCCTTGCCCTGAGGGTTGTGGGGGAGTTTCCTCCTCAAAAATATATTTTCTATCTGGAAATCAACTACACTAAACAAAATGGCTATCTCAAAATTATGATTGGATGTGTTTGGGGGAATGATGGGTCGTGGGGGGATAGTTGCCCTCCAATCATTTTCTATTATTAAAAAGGGCACTAGAACTCTCGATTTCCAATCGAATGAGCCCCCTTTGAAGTTTCTAAGACGACCCCTTCCATATAAATTGCCTCTGTTAAAAAAGCCCCCTCATAAGTTATGCCCCAGGGCATAACTTACAACGCCTACCCCCGGGCCTTGCTGGGCTGTGTCGACACCGGAGTTTTTTGTTATCAGAACTTCGAACTATTTTAACAAAATGTCTATCTAAAAATTTTTATCTGACGCATTTAGGGTGTGGAGGAGGGGGGGGGGGTTAGTTACCCTCCAATCTCTTTTGACTCTTAAAAAATGAACAAGAACTTTCAATTTTCAGTCAAATGAGCCCCCTCGAAAGTTTATAAGAGCATCCCTTCCATAAGAAATAATGGGAAGGATTCGGAGAATCCTTAAATTACAACCCTTGCCCTGTCGGCCGTGGGGGAGTTGTCATCCTCAAAGACCTAATTTCCAGAACTTAAAACTACGTTTAATAAAATGGCTGTCTCAAAATTTTGATTGGATGTGTTTGGGGAAAAGGTGGGCGTGAGAGGGGGGTTAGTTGCCCTCAAATCACTTTCGACTAGTAAAAAGCGCACTAGCTCTTTGAATTTCCAATCGAATGAGCCTTTTTTGAAGTTTTTACGACAACGCCTTCTATAAAAACCTTATATGCCCCCAGGGCATAACTTAAAACTCATGTTCTGAGGGTTGTGGGGGATTGTACTCCTCAAAAATATATTTTCTATCTGAAAATCAGCTACGCTGAACAAAATGGCTATTGGGTGTGTTTGGGGGAATGATGGGCGTGGGGGGGTAGTTGCCCTCCAATCACTTTTGACTATTAAAAAGGGAACTAGCCCTTTAATTTCCAATCGAATGATTCTGTTCTGAAGTTTCTACGACAATACCTTCTATAAAAACCTTATATGCCCCCAGGGTATAACTTAAAACCCTTGCCTTGAGGGTTGTGGCGGAGTGTCCTCCTCAACCTTCAATTTCCAATCGAATGAGCCTGTTTTGAAGTTTCTACGACAACACCTTCGATAAAAACCTTATATGCCCCCAGAGCATAACTTAAAACCCTTGCCCTGAGGGTAGTGGAGGAGTGTCCTCCTCAAAAATATATTTTCTATTTGGAAATCAACTACGCTAAACAAAATGGCTATCTCAAAATTTTGATTGGATGTGTTTGGGGGAATGATGGGCGTGGGGGGGGGCTAGTTGCCCTACAATCACTTTCGACTATTAAAAAGGGCACTAGCTTTTTGAATTTCCAATCGAATGAGCCTTTTTTGAAGTTTCTACAACAACGCCTTCTATAAGAACCTTATATGCCCCCAGGCCATAACTTAAAGCCCTTGCCCTGAAGGTTGTGGGGGAGTGTCCTCCTCAAAAATACATTTTCTATCTGGAAATCAGCTACGCTGAACAAAAACGCTATCTCAAAATTTTGATTGGATGCGTTTGGGGAAATGATGGGCGTGGGGGAGAAGGGGGGGGGGGCTAGTTGCCATCCAATCACTTTCGACTATTAAAAAGGGCACTAGATTTATTAAAAAGGACACTAACTCATGTTCTGAGAGTTGTGGGGGATTGTCCTCCTCAAAAATATATTTTCTATCTGAAAATCAACTACGCTGAACAAAATGGCTATTGGGTGTGTTTGGGGGAATGATGGGCGTGGGGGGGTAGTTGCCCTCCAATCACTTTTGACTATTAAAAAGGGAACTAGCCCTTTAATTTCCAATCGAATGATTCTGTTCTGAAGTTTCTACGACAATACCTTCTATAAAAACCTTATATGCCCCAGGGTATAACTTAAAACCCTTGCCCTGAGGGTTGTGGCGGAGTGTCCTCCTCAACCTTCAATTTCCAATCGAATGATCCTTTTTTGTAGTTTCTACGACAACACCTTCTATAAAAACCTTATATGCCCCCAGGGCATAACTTAAAACCCTTGCCCTGAAGGTTGTGGGGGAGTGTCCTCCTCAAAAATACATTTTCTATCTGGAAATAATCTACGCTGAACAAAATGGCTATCTCAAAATTTTGATTAGATGTGTTTGGGGGATGGATGGGTGGGGGGGGGGCTAGTTGCCCTCCAATCACTTTCGACTATTAAAAAGGGCACTAGCTTTTTGAATTTCCAATCAAATGAGCCTGTTTTGAAGTTTCTACGACAACGCCTTTTATAAAAACCTTATATGCCCCCAGGGCACAACTTATAACCTTTTCCCTGAGGGTTGTAGGGGAGTGCCCACATGGGGGTTGCCCTGATGGGCGTGGGGGGATAGTTGCCCTCCAATCATTTTCGACTATAGAAAAGGGCACTAGAACTCTCGATTTCCAATCTAATGAGCCCCCTTTGAAGTTTCTACGACAACCCCTTCCATATAAAGTGCCTCTTGGGAAAAAAGCCCCCCTTAATAAGTTATGTCCCAGGGCATAACTTACAACGCCTACCCCCGGGCCCTGTTGGGCTGTGTCGACACCGGAGTTTTATGTTATCATAACTTCGAACTAATTTAACAAAATTTCAATCTCAAAATTTTTATCTGATTCATTTAGGGAGTGGAGGAGGAGGGGGGGGCTAGTTACCCTCCAATCTCTTTTGAATCTTAAAAAGTGAACAAGAACTTTCAATTTTCAGTCTAATGAGCCCTCTCGAAAGTTTATACGAGCATACCTTCCATAAGAAATAATGGGAAGGATTCGGAGAATCCTTAATTTACAACCCTTGCCCTGGGGGCTGTGGGGGAGTTGTCATCCTAAAAGACCTAATTTCCAGAAATTAAAACTACGTTTAATAAAATGGCTGTCTCAAAATTTTGATTGGATGTGTTTGGGGAAAAGGTGGGCGTGAGAGGGGGGTTAGTTGCCCTCAAATCACTTTTGACTATTAAAAAAGGCATTAGCTCTTTGAATTTCCAATCGAGTGAGCCTTTTTTGAAGTTTCTACGACAACACCTTCGATAAAACCTTATATGCCCCCAGGGTATAACTTAAAACCCTTGCCCTGAGGGTAGTGGGGGAGTGTCCTCCTCAAAAATATATTTTCTATTTGGAAATCAACTACGCTAAACAAAATGGCTATCTCAAAATTTTGATTGGATGTGTTTGGGGGAATGATGGGCGTGGGGGGGGGGCTAGGTGCCCTCCAATCACTTTTGACTATTAAAAAGGGCACTATCCCTTTGAATTTCCAATCGAATGAGCCTTTTTTTGAAGTTTCTACGACAACGCCTTCTATAAAAACCTTATATGCCCCAAGGGCATAACTTAAAACCCTTGCCCTGAGGGTTATGGGGGATTGTCCTCCTCAAAAAACATATTTTCTATCTGAAAATTAACTACGCTGAACAATTTGGCTATCTCAAAATTTTGATTGGATGTGTTTCGGGGAATGATCGGCGTGGGGGGGGGGGCTAGTTGCCCTCCAATCACATTCGACTATTAAAAAGGGCACTATCCCTTGAATTTTCAATCGAATGAGCCTTTTTTGAAGTTTCTACGACAACGCCTTTTATCAAAACTTTATATACCCCCAGGGCATATCTTAAAACCCTTGCCCTGAAGGTTGTGGGGGAGTGTTCTCCTCAAAAATATATTTTCCATCTGAAAATCAACTACGCTGAACAAAATGGTTATATCAAAATTTTGATTGGCTGTGCTTGGGGAAATGATGGACGTGGGGGGAAGCTAGTTGCACTCCAATCACATTCGACTATTAAAAAGGGCACTAGCCCTTTAATTTCCAATCGAATGAGCCTGTTTTGAAGTTTCTACGACAACACCTTCTATAAAAATCTTACAGAACCCCAGGGCATAACTTAAAACCCTTACCCTGAGGGTTGTGGGGGAGTGTCCTCCTCAACCTTTAATTTCCAATCGAATGAGCCTGTTTTGAAGTTTCTACGACAACACCTTCTATAAAAACCTTATATGCCCCCAGGGCATAACTTTAAACCCTTGCCCTGAGGGTTGTGGGGGAGTGTCCTCCTCAAAAATATATTTTCTATCTGGAAATCAACTACGCTGAACAAAATGGCTATCTCAAAATTTTGATTGGATGTGTTTGGGGGAATTATGGACGTGGGGGGAGGGGGGGGGGGGGCTAGTTGCCCTGCAATCCCTTTCGACTATTAAAAAGTCACTAGCTTTTTGAATTTCCAATCGAATAAGCTTTTTTTGAAGTTTCTACGACAACACCTTCTATAAAAACCTTATATGCCGCCAGGGCATAACTTAAAACCCTTGCCCTGAGCGTTGTGGGGGAGTGTCCTCCTCAAAAATATATTTTCTATCTGGAAATTAACTACGCTCAACAAAATGGCTATCTCCAAATTTTTATTGGATATGTTTGGGGAAAGATGGGCGTGGGGAGGGGGGGGGCTAGTGGCACTCCAATCATTTTCGACTATTAAAAAGGGCACCATCCCCTTGAATTTCCAATCGAATGAGCCTGTTTTGAAGTTTCTACAATAACACCTTCTATAAAAACCTTATATGCCCCCAGGGCATAACTTATAACCCTTGCCCTGAGGGTTGTGGGCGAGTGTCCTCCTCAAAAATATATTTTCTATCTGGAAATCAACTACGCTGAACAAAATGGCTATATCAAAATTTTGATTGGATGTGATTGGGGAAATGATAGGCGTGGGGGGGGGGCTAGTTGCACTCCAATCATTTTCGACTATTAAAAAGGGCACTAGCCATTTAATTTCCAATCGAATGAGCCTGTTTTGAAGTTTCTACGACAACACCTTCTATAAAAACCTTATGTTCCCCAGGTTATAACTTAAAACCCTTGCCCTGAGGGTTGTGGGGGAGTGTCATCCTCAACCTTTAATTTCCAATCGAATGAGCCTGTTTTGAAGTTTCTACGACAACACCTTCTATAAAAACCTTATATGTCCCCAGGGCATAACTTAAAACCCTTGCCCTGAGGGTTGTGGGGGAGTGTCCTCCCCAAAAATCTAATTTCTATCTGGAAATGAACTACGCTGAACAAAATGGCTATCTCAAAAGTTTGATTGGATGTGTTTGGGGGAATAATGGGCGTGGGGGGAGGGAGGGGGGGGGGGGTTAGTTGCCCTCCAATCACTTTCGAATATTAAAAAGTGCACTAGTTTTTTAAATTTCCAATCGAATGAACCTTTTTTGAAGTTTCTACGACAACACCTTCTATAAAAACCTTATATGCCCCCAGGGCATAACTTAAAACCCTTGCTCTGAGGGTTGTGGGGGAGTGTCTTCCTCAAAAATATAATTTCTATCTGGAAATCAACTACGCTGAACAAAATAGCTATCTCAAAATTTTTATTGGATGTGTTTGGAGAAATGATGGGGGTGGAGGAGGGGGGGGCTAGTGGCACTCCAATCATTTTTGACTATTAAAAGGGGCACTAGCCCTTTAATTTCCAATCGAATGAGCCTGTTTTGAAGTTTCTACGACAACGCCTTCTATAAAAACCTTATATACCCCCAAGGCATAACTTATAACCCTTGCCCTGAGGGTTGTGGGGGAGTGTCCTCCTCAAAAATATATTTTCTATCTGGAAATCAACTACGCTGAACAAAATAGCTATCTCAAAATTTTGATTGGATGTGTTTGGGGGAATGATGGGCGTGGGGGGGGGCTAGTTGCCCTCCAATCACTTTCGACTAGTAAAAAGGGAACTAGCTTTTTGAATTTCCAATCAAATGAGCCTGTTTTGAAGTTTCTACGACAGCGCCTTCTATAAAAACCTTATATGTCCCAGGGCATAATTTATAACCCTTGCCCTGAGGGTTGTGGGGGAGTGTCCTCCTCAAAAATATATTTTCTATCTGGAAATCAACTACGCTGAACAAAATGGCTATCTCAAAATTGTGATTGGATGTGTTTGGGGGAATGATGGGGCGTGGGGCATAGTTGCCCTCGAATCATTTTTGACTATTAAAAAGGGCACTAGAACTCTCGATTTCCAATCTAATGAACCCCCTTTGAAGTTTCTAAGACGACCCCTAGTAGAAATGACTATAAAGGTCGTGATAGGGCTCCTTATATGGGCATAGAATACTGACAGGGCTCTATATATGGGCATGGAATCCCTAGGGAGAATGATTGCGTAATCGGTAAATGACCTCTTTTTCCAAGGTCGATTTATTTGATGTTTCTATGTGTAATAACTCCGGAAGGAAGGTTGCACATGCGCATTGAATTCTAACGGGAACAATGTTATTGATCTAGGACTCGAGGGGGAAGTGAATTTCCGAGAACTTGATTGCGTAATCGATCGTGAATGTTATGATCCAGAAATAGTATTTGTTGTTGTTGCTCTAGGCAATGTTATGAGTTTCCCGGAAACAGTTAGATCATGTGTTTCCTTCTCAGCCAATCAGCGAGTCGGATACATCCCCCTTCTCAGCCAATCAGAGGGCTTTGTTTACATAGTAGCGTCGGAGTGAATATAAAGAAAGGATTTTTGCTATAGTTTTATTAGTCTGTGAATAGAATTCAAGGAGTGAGAAGAAGAACAGTTTGACTTTACTCATTTGGATATATATTTGTGATGGCGATGAGTGGAATGTTTACCATATTAGAAGTTGATAGTGGAGTTGATGATAATAGTACAAGAGCACCAAACATTGCGGTGGAAATCACGAAAGGATCACGTCTTTGTCTGGAATGGGATGCAGTATATGCAAGATATGTGATATCCTTGAGCAAATTTAAAATGGAGGATCAATTATGTTTTGCCGCTAAAGTTGATATAGCACATGTGAATAGACTTCAATGTGCTTTAAGTGCATTAGTGAAACATATTGAAGACAATAAACAGTATCGTTAATTGTACATGCTCTGTATTGATGTTGTTGTTGTAATTATTCAATAAAATTGTTTCGAAATCGAAAATGTTCTCTTTCTTTTCTGGTTAGAGCTAACGAATCAGGGTCAGTCTAGAGTCAGCAGTCGGAGTGAAAGGACTGAAAATGAATAAATTTGAGAAAGAGAGAATTAGATCAAATCTAGTGTTTATGGAAAAACATTTGATTTTGGATGATGATTTTCTCGAATTATCTCTTAAACGCAGGATATTCTCTTGTCAGGGAACACCTGACAATATAATGAGGAGTGATTCTCCCCCATTGGACTATTGTATGAAACTTTTAAAATGTGACTCAAATGCTTATAGTCAATTTATTGATATATTAATTGGAACAAAGCAGAATCATATTGTGGATATACTTTTGAAAACATCGCCAATGGATTCAATGTAGATGGCTCCCCCCCCCCCATCATTCGAAAGAGGTAACGTCACAGAGCTACTCCTCTCTCCCCCATTTCCCTCTCATTGAATTTATCGAACGAAGAGGATCAGTTTCGTTTTAGCTGTGAGTGAGTTGACATCGGAAACCGAAAAATGTTCTATATATGTCCATTGTGCATGTACACTCTTGGCAGTTGGAATCAATGTGAGAATTGTACAATTATTGATGACTATAGTGAAAAGTGTAAATTATGTAATCCTTGTAAATTACATAGAGGCTATGCAGTACAAATTAAAGGATGTAATTCATGTCTTGAGGAGGTGTGTGACTCTCATCCTAGAGGGCACCTGTGCTCCAATTGTCACTATGATAAATGTGATCAGTGGGAGAATACTTACCCCGCTATGATTGGAAAGAATCCCAAACGTGATTTTAGTTTATTTCTACGAGATTGGTATCGTCGTGGGTTTAAATTATTCTGGGAAGAGGAATCTGGTCTACGATTCAACTGTTGGGGTAACAAGACAATCTGGTTTCTACGTCATCGTTGTGATGACACCACCTACTATGACTATAAACCAAGTGATTTTTATTTGGCAGTGACGGAATGTGATTCACCATTTGAAAACATTGTATGTGATATTGCTTCAAATAGACAGATTGAAACTCGTGAATTTCATAATATGAATGCAAATAGTATCATTGACTATACAAAGAGATATGACAAGAGTGAAGTTACATTGTACTGTAGAAAATGTGACCCTGACTTTGCAGTCAATCAAGATCAATATACAGTGAATCCAAATGATTTACCAGCATTAGTGGTTCACGACAGTTGCCTATACATCGAAGATGAAGAAATCTAAAGTGAAGATTTAAAGACATTGTTGTATATATATATGCATTTCATTAATAAACAAATTCACAAACATTTTTTAAGCACTTTACTCTTAGGGCACTGAAATCAATACTATATAGGTCTGAGAGGATATTTTCCACTAGAAAGTCATTCAGACGGGGATTGTCAACATAAATGCGGAGAAACTGCTTGTAAGTATAGCCACGACATCGGAACACAAAATATAGTAGTGCGTGGAAGCCACAGCTTTTAGTCGTTAGATCCTGCACCCTCTTCGATTTTGAATAATAGTTTTCCCACTGCTCTCAATATATTTGCTGATGTGGGGTGTGTAGAATGTATAGGGTAGACCAAGAGGATCAAAAAATTCAATCGTCTTCATTGTTTGAAAGATGCACAGCCAATGACCCGTCAGCACAGTCGACGGACTGCTATTAACAATAATCAAGGTATTGTTGACACTTTGAATTTTTCCAAGAAAGTCCGAGGGCAGACAATAGGATTTGTATTGGGACATGTAGGGGTCCATATTAAATACATTGATTATTTGACTGGTGTTCATGGCGCCAAGTCTAGTGGAACACTGCCTTCGGGAGTGATTTCCCAATAGGTTTCATATTGATTTAGTGAGATTAGTGCAATACTCTCAGCCAATGGGTCGGCAAATGTACACTCTAAACGCACACTCCCCGTACGTACTATACTCATATCCTGTGTGCCAGACAAATCCAGTACAATGATACCATGTGTTTTAGCAAACATATCTTCGGTTATACCATTTTCAAATAGTTGAGAGTCATGATCTAGGGTTTGCATGGTCAACTCGTACAATGTTCTATAGGATTTATCAAAAGATAGATTGTAGAGTGGGATACCGTTTACTTTGCACACAAGAGATGAAAGTCCAAACATCTCGAATTTATGTGGGCATTCAGTCCATGATCCTATTGCACTGGCGCTTTTTACAAATGCCAATGCAATTTCGAGGGAATTTCACCATTGATAAAGGATGAATCGGTGAAGGTGCGTGAGCCCATTGCAATATGACGTTGATTGGTGATTGTATGAGGAACAAGTAGTTTAATATTGTTGCCATTGGCTCTCAGTTTTTCCACGGCCAAAGCAACAGAACTCATGACCTGTTGTTTGCGTACATGAAGTATTGCCGAGGTGAGGGAGAGACTTACATCAGGATTGGCAGCAAGTTCTTTTCTCAATATGAAATTGGAGGGTGCAAGCGTTAGTTTTATATCCACTTTAACGTTGGGCGGCAGCCATTGGGGTATATTAAATATTTCATGATATATTTTTCCAACTAGATGTAATTCACTAGTTGTAGCATTTTTAAGTGCATCTGTACTATCAGTATTAGTAATATATTCATATCCATTGGAGGTGCCTCTCAATTCCTTGTATGACTTGGGTGTCATCAGCATGAATTGCATATAGCTTGTATAATTTGAGAGATTGTTGCTTGTGCTCACCAGCGTGCCATTGATGTAGACACTAATTTGACGAAATAAATTATGTAATATACAATTTTCATAGGATATTCCATCGGCCCGAATTGGCATTGTATTATCGGATTTCCGGACTTTCATTTGCAAATCTATAAATGTTGAAGACATGTCCATAAAGTAGTCTTCATTGGAATAAATTTGGAAGTGGATATTATCGGAGAGGGGCTGTTGTGGATAAAATTGTTCATAGTATCCATGCTTGACACTCACATCAACATTTTCAGCATTGAATAGATTCAATGAGGCGGTGATTGAAGGTTGAGAATCCTTATGCGGTAGGTAGGACATTTTAGGAGAAGAAATCTAGTTTTGATCTAACAATTTTCTTCCTGGGCTTCTGTTTACAGCACGTGTCGGCTTTTTCCTTCTTTTCTTCGACAAGAGGGATGATGTCTTTCGTTTCCGACCTGAGTAGAGACTGATGAGGGATGCGTTGTTTCTTGACCTTTTTAAGCCTTTACCATTCTGTTTTAATTTCTCGCCAAGGGTTCGCGCACTGGACCTAAGATTTTCCGAAGCACTTTTTTTAAAATCCTTGCCAGAGCCCCAATCGTATAGTGTAGAGGATGCAAAATCTGTCGCAGCCGGTACAAGATATTTTCTAGCCAGTGGTAGTGAAGAGCGAAACAGCTTAGCAAACCAACTGCCAAGACCGTAGCCAGACATTGACGAGCGACCTTTGTAATAGTCCATTCCATTGCCCTGTTGTCTTGGGCCAAGAGTATTAACATAGCAGTCAATATCAGGACAAGTGAATACCACTTTTTTATTAGACATCTTGCTTTTGAACGATGGGTCGAAAATGGCATGTAATCACAGCCAAACCTTTTGAAATTGCTATGGGATCACCCAATTCGGTTCTTAGTGTTAACTGACAGAGTTCCAAATAGGAAGTGTTTACGGGAATATACTGAAGATGCTTTATATGTAGTGGTGAATATGTTCTTGATTGGTTTTTCGTTCAAGAACTCGTAGGAGGGGAACATTTGAATTACCAACCCGAGATGTTTCCACAAATGAAGCGTAGAGAAATATACAGGTGTCCGTGGTGAAGGCAGGCGGATAGTCAGCAAAAATGAAATTAGTGTTTCCGGCACTTTTACCATTGATTATATTGAGCTTAAAACCAAGAACATCCTTTAGATTATCGTTGAGAATAACCTTTTCACTGGCAATTGGTGAACTAATGTAGATCTTGCCCTCCTCCTTTGAATAGTTGAAATGAAAAGCTCCTTTTTTACGAGCGGAAATTCTTTTATTATGGAACGACATAAATCATTCATACAGGTGAGTTCCTTGTAGGGTAATTCAATGTATGGATAATCCATCCAATTGATTTTTTGAATTTGTTCTTGATCACCTGTTGGTGGAGGTGGTCAATCATTGGGTCTAATTTTTATATCATATTTACGATCTTTTCTCAGGATGTCATAGGTATTTTTGAGAATACAGTCGACAAGAGCCACTTCATACTTTCCATTGTCGTCGAATTTGATGGTGGGGGAGAGTTTCGTCCAAAAATCACTTGTTCTATTCAAGTCATTGTAGAGAGGATCAGAAACATTGGACATGAAAGTCACATAGAAATCATTGGGCATTGTCAATGTCTTCAGCACTGACCCAAGAATCAAAATCTGAGTTGTATCCTAGCCAGCGAACAAACAACTGTCTCTTACCATGGCGTGTACGACTCTTTAATATCTTTTCAATTTGATAAATTTCACTAGTGTTTCTAACTTTTTGCAGTTCATATTCATAAGAACCGCCGAGAATCTCATCATCTTTGGTGTCTCGCAGTCGATATGTCGTGGGCTCGGTGTCCAGGATTTTGGACACTTTAAAAAGTTCAGTGCTCCATAAATAATTCCCTTTTTCAAAAATATTGGTGATTCTATTAATTCGAACAGTATCACCAACATTGAATTTCTTCTTTTTTTTCTCTTTTTCACCATTGGAGTATTGCTTTAGAAAAGCATCAAATGTATTTTCATTGTAGTGAACATCCGTTGGTGTAGAGTTGGACAGAGATCGATGGGGTCGATGGTTGTATATCTGCATGATTTTATCTAAATCATGAATAAAAGCCGATGTATTTTTCAATGTGCAATATCTTGAAATTAATAGACGAATCGTTCTTATTAATCGTTCAGCCAATGCAGCCTTTATCGGGCTGTGACTATGATAAAGTATTGTATTATATTTCAAAAGAACCTTTTGCACATGGGGATTAACAAATTCACTGCCACGATCCGATTGAATTTTTCTATATGAATCCTGTTCTAGAATACTTTCAATGGCCCGAGCAACTTCAACACCTCTCTTTGATCGCAGTGGAATGGCATAGGCATAGCGACTAAAGATACTGATTGCCACAGAATATATTTGTAGGGTGCATTGTGACGTTGTTGAAGTGCGTCTAAAGTTAAAAGATCCATTTGCATTATATGCAGAGGGAAAAAGGCTTTAGTTTGTCGATATTGTTTACTGCGAAGCCTGTGATTCCGATGTAGTGTGTAACTCGGTTCATTTTCTAGATACTCTTTTGCATTTTTCAATGTGGTGGTGCCGGAGACAGCTTTGGAAAGCGTTTTGGGAGAACTTAAACTTCCCGCTTCGCCAATATTTTCATAGACACCTTTCAGAACTTCATCCATTTTGAGCGTAAACACGTAGTGTAATGTCCACTCCCCTTTTGCACACTGGTGGGCGAATCAATTCGTCTTCGCTTTTGACTAGCAGCCACAGGTGTTGTAAAATCAGTGACGCTGCTAGTATCTTCAAATATTGAATCTTCTTCTTTTTAAATGATGGTGTTGGAGGAGGAGGACTATATTCTCTTAGTTTCTTTAGAATTTGCTTATTGCCAATAAGACTTTTGGGAAAGTTTGATACACACAGAAAGGTGTATAGATTATCGTCAAAGGATATGAGTCCTTTACGATTCGTCACCATATCACAAATTAAATCAACTAGATTATAACTTTTTCCCTGAATTATAATTCGTTTCCCTGTGCTCTCGACTTGAACTTGATCGCCAGTTTCCAACATGAGATAAGATAATACTCTTTTACTCTGTTCTCGATAGGTGAGTGGCAATAGGTTTCCAATTTTCAATACAATCGAATTCAATTCCTTCTCCTTTGATGCTGCTGCAGAATCTTGAGGAGATGTTTCCTGTTTAGAGGGATCAGTGGCAGGTCTCTCACGATATGGTTTATGTTTGTCCACACGTCGCAATGCATCTTGAAGTAAAAGCAGTTTTTTGTCATCGGCAATATTCTCATCGTTAATGAATTTGCTTAGATTGTCTTCAAAATGTTCGATGGGCGAGAGGACAAGTTCAAATGGTGTCAATTTATAGGGTTTTGCCATTCTCACTAGAGAAAACTGTTTACAAGTCCTGCAATTATCGGTAGTAAAAGTGTGAAAAAGCTACCGCCTGCTTGAAGGAGCCGTTTTCTTTTAAATTTTTTTCCCTTGTTTTTACAAGCCAAGGCGCGTACAGTGGAACGATGTTGCTTTGTCTGTTGTCTAACACCTTCTGGCAGTTGAACATTGCCCTCAGTTAAATTTAAACAAAGTTCAGATATTAGATTAATGAAATCATTGTCAACCCCATGTTTGAGTATAGCCTTCCTAAGCAATGGTTTTGAAGTGCTTAAAACGGAAAACAGATGCCGTTGTTCGTGTAGTTTCTTCAGTGTCATAATGGCGACTAATAGTCTTTTCTACTGTTCACCGGAAGATATACTGTAATTTCATTGTTGAAAATGTCGGTGACTACACGTAGATCCTCGGGCGTGCTCTGATTAAGATCCAGCAAAATGTAACCGTAGGGCTTGCTAGTCGCCTGAGTGTACGCTGACAACAGAAATTTTGGAGCGCCGGGGTATATCTGCTTATTGAGAGTTATGAGCGAGCTAGAATCACGAACAACTCGATAGATAATATAGACGGTGCAATTCAAAGCAAGGGTTCGCATACATTTGCTCTGATGAAACAGATTGTGTAGAACCAGAGTAACGGAAATGTGTTCATGATGGGAGCGAACGGTGAACAGTTGTAGCATTTCCTGTGAGAACTGTTCAATGGATTCAGCCAAATCATCAATAATCAACCACGAGTTCGATTCAATACTATTGAAAACATCAAGTCCCCGTATGAATTGTATTGGTATGGTTGTGGCAATAGCTTTTATTTTATCATAGGACTCCTGCCAAATACTATAGCAATAGTAGATTTTTTTCGGTTTTTCCAAAAACATTTTATCGCAATTTTGAATTATTCTAGCTAAAAGCGTTGTTTTCCCCGACATTGAGGGACCACACAGAAACGATCTGAAGGGTGTTTTAAATTGATACATGCTGTTGACAACAGTCGGACTACAACTAACTGTAAATCATATGTGCTCAATGAATAAGTAGTAATTTCCCCATAGATCTATCTATTCAAGAACAACAAAAAAAACAATATTTCATGGCAGCATTTATTTCGATACTGCATGAAAACAAATATTTGCAGTCAACATGTACAACGATAAAAATAATAACACTTGTTCAACAAGAACAGTTGACAAAATTTCATGGTCAACATGAAAACTCTATTTGTTCAACATGAACTGCTCGGAATGATAACACTACAATAAAAAAAAAACACTTTTTGTCCATCATCAGCACTTATTGTCTTTAAGCACTTTTCTGTCCATCTTTTAAAGCACTTATTGTCAACTTAAACACATTTCTGTACAAAAAAAAACAAACACTTTTCTATACAACAACAATTTGTACAACAAAATACACACACGGGAACTAGCAGCACAGTTGAACTGATTACGGTGAATTTAAAGGTGGGGTCCCCCCCCAGGGCCGCGGGGCCGAAGGCCGGCCGGCCGCGGGCAGGACCCCCCCCCCCTGGGCGGCCGCGGGAAGGGACCCCGCCCCCCACCCCCCCGGGAACCGCGATGGAAAAAACAATAGTTGTCGTCACTGCTACGGGCTAAGGTTGGGTTAGTGATGGTTAGTGCTTGGGTTAGATGAACAGTTGAGTTAAGGTGGTTAGATTAGGTTAGGTTAGATGAACAGTTGAGTTAAGGTTGGAGCATTTAATTTATGAACGGGTTGGTGGTGGTGGTTAGTTGGTTAGGTTAATTTATCCAGACCAAGTTGATTGCGATAGTCTATGCATTCAACTCGGTCTGAAATACGGTAGTGGCCGTGGGGTAGGACAGTCACACCATTCTCGAGCACATAGACTTTGTCGGATATACACGACATTGCATTCTTTTCCACTCTCACAGTATAATTTCTATACTGTAGAGAGCGAATTGCAAGCACTTGTGCTCTCGGCACTAGGCTACTTTCTACACAGTCTCTGTACACGCTCATGTTGAAATTGCTCTTTACAAAATGTGTAGGCACCCCTTTACACGCCTTCTTTTCTTCCCCACTATGAGTTTCAACGCAATAGACTTTGGGACCCGGGAACACCCCCCGGGATATCAAATCACTCCCCGTCTCTGATTTTAACATTAATAGTTGGTTGGGGGCTTGACGTTTCACCAACTCGGGGTAGAGTGATGGATTCCAGTTGGTGAAATCCATCCGCGAGCTGATGTGCACCCCATTTTGCAAATCACCCAATAAATCCAATTCAGTCCCATTTACCTTTAACAGCAGAGAATCTGTATCACCATAGTAAACTTGAACCTCCCCCTCCCGTGGCCATTGCACCTTGCACACATTGTAAAAAAACGACAACATGAGCTTTTTTGAAATTTCCAGTACTGAACTGCCGCCTGCTATATTCTTGTTCAGTACTACATTTCGCTTTCGCCTGTGTAGAAGAACCATGCCAGTCTCTATGCTCGTGAACGATGTAAAATTGGGGTCGGCAATAATTCGTGCACACTCTAGAGGATCAGTCACGACGTCGCAGCGAGATCTATTACGAACGCTTTCACACATTTTGCCAAACGCTGAATTTAGAATGAGCTTATACATTTCCTTCTCCACCTTTGAATTTGCCTTAGAGCGTTTATCGACAAAAGTATCGATAAACGTTTTCAAATACGGTCGCTGATTGAACTGCAGGACCCTATGTATTTTGGTGATCTTGAAACCATTGCTCACCATCCAGTGCAAAAGCACATGGTGAACAACGATATTCTCCTTAGGGTCCAAATCAGCAATCAGTTTCTGTTTGGAGGGAGTCCAGTGCATCCCCATATCCTCAACCAATGAACGATTGTAGGGGCTCAGCGAGTCCCTGCTCACGGGCCGATTGATACAGGGAAAGACAAAATCTTTGACTGAGTCGTGAAGCGCCAGTGGAATGTGACCGTCAACTTCAAAGAACCATCCTTGTGGCCCATTGTCCTCGACGGTGGTAATGTCGGGGAACTCACAAGGATTCTCAAGCCATTGAGAGTTCCCACACGGCAAAGAGTAGTGTGACATTGCCGAGGGGTACACTGAGTTCATGTCCAAGAACACTGCATTTGACTTTGCACCGGTGCTTTGTCCGCTCGGATCGGTTGATAAGACGCGGTCCCCATGAAAAACATACCCACCCCTCATTGAACGCTCTACAAAAAGGTACTGACCTACATCGGTGATTAGGCCTATTTCCTCCCTGCTAATTTTTAAAATTAAATCCATCACTAAATGGGGTGTGGAAAAATAATATCCTATATCTAACCCGAACTCTGAATAGATCTGGTCTGTGTTCTTACAGACTATATCCAACAGAGTTAGAACGTCACTGGCCAAGTACAGTCTACAATAATCCCACCCATTTTTACAATCCCCCTTGGACCACACCTTCTTGGCAAACTCATACTCCTCGGCTGTGTATTCACTGTTGGTCAGTGAATTGTGAAAAGCTTCAATTGGAGGTAGTTTCTCCTCGCTTAAGCGAGCGCCAGAGCAGTAATAGTCGTATGCGTATATACCTTTGCAGGTCAACAGATCATACATTTCACTGTCTGGAAAGTGCTGTTTAAGCAAGGGAAAGCTATCAAAATTGTCGCTTTTTTGCACTTGAATCAATTGACTCAATGCCTTGGGGAAAAAACTAAAGGAATCTAAAAACCTGATTTTATTCCAGCACATATGCCCATTATCCACTGCCTGCCATTTCAGTTCGAGAAGCAACAACTTCTCAGCCGATTTGGGAATTATGTTATAGGTAAATGAACTATTTACCCATGGACAATCTACTCCCCCTCCCTCCCTATGCATACGTGCCAGTGCCGGTAAAATAAATTTTAAGTCATAATTAGAGTTGTGGATAAAAACAGGGATAAAAAACTGCTGGCTAACATTTAAATTACACGATTGATGCGCAACCCCCCTAAAATTACTACCCCCCGAGGATATTTCCTGCCACAAGTGATTATGGTCTCTGACTTTCCCCCTCCCCCCTCTTTTCCCTTTAGTCCCCTTATCCACCTCTGCAAACTCCCCCTTACAAACCCAACATATTTTTTGATTTTTAATCGCGAGACGATCCTCTGCAGACAACACCATTGGATAATGGGTATTTCTCAAGCGAGAAATAGCACCATTAGCCGTGCCAATCAGTTTAGTCAGTGCCTTGACCATGCACTCGGGCCCGCTCATCCAATGTTTCAACTATTTCTAACAACCGCATGGTGTTAGAATTGTCTCTTTGCGCGTGGGCGTAGGACACTGCAATAGCCTGATGTTCTTTGACTCGGTTTGGAGATTGGGGGTCGTTCACCTCCACCAGCTTAGCTTCACAGTCTAAAGATATTTTGTTGCACTGGAGAAGGGTGTTCTGGAAATTTTTGAATCGTAGAATTGCCCTATCCCCTGAAACCGTTTCCACTGTCTGGTAGCCGTGGCGGCTACAATGCCTCATATGATTTCGCAGCTTTAGTTCAGTCCAAAATCTAGAGAGGCATGTTGGACAGTAGAAACGAGTCCCCCTATTCTTACCCTCCCCAGAACTCTACTAATGTCAGTGATAGGGTTAAAATGACCGATTGTGTTCGGTTGACTAGGTGGTGTGTAAAGCAACCAAACCCAGTGTTTAACCAAATCAACTGACGGGCTCCTTACGGGGAAGACCACCCCCTTCTTTTTAGAACGAACCCCATCTTCAAATTCTGTTTCGTATTGTACCACAGTAACGCCGATATTTAAGTGGGCATTAGCCCTTTCAAAAATGTCAATAGATCTTAGCGTTACTGGGTATTTCCCTTCTAAACAAGAAAAATCTACAATGGGGAAATCGGACCCGTCCTTCCCATGTACAGCCCAAAGATCTAAATTCGTCTTGGTAGCGTCCCGAGCTAGAGGCTCGAATGCTGATATGAGGAAAGCATATCTGAAACACTTTTGATCTGTTTCAAAACAGATCTTCTGGACACCTTTACAACCTTTTAGATCTGGATTATATTTTAAAAACTGTACCCGTGCCCCAATGCCCCCCTCTTAAAATAAAATCTTAAATTTACAAATATTTACGCTTAAATTTTCAACAAAAAGAACTAGAGACCCAGTACCATTTTCATTAAAGTTCTCGAGATGCGTTATAATTTGATCCATGAATCCATGAAAACACCCCCAAAATTTTCCAAATTCGAATAAACCAAACGCATCTCGGAATGTACATAATGATAATAAACCTCGCTTTTCCCCTCATTTAAATAGAACACTTTTAGAACAATGGAGACCTTAATTGAATCCCTACCTCCCCACAACTGAATTTGATTCTCCAGAAGTGCACGAATTTTATCTACATATGCATGCACAATTTCTACAGGGTCAAAAACAAATTTTCCCCCCATTAGTGAATTAAAGGGATCACCAAACGTGGCAGTGTAAACAACTATTGCATTTAAAATTCTGTTGGACAGCTGAAAGTCTGGGAATGGTGTACCCCCCTCCCCCTCTTGTATATTACCCCCTCCTCCAAGTTGTTCAACAATATCTGGCGAATGCTCCACTTCAGTTGTTCGAAGTGGAGTCGTTAGGGTATCGGAGGTTGGAGGGTTCCCTGTTAATTCCCGGGTAAAATCCTCTAAAAGCTGCAATGTATTCGGACTTAGCAAAGGTAAGTCCCCCTGTTCAACTGTGCTATTATCTAAATTAAAAAGAAAATCATCTAAAAACACGTCAATATTTTCAGGTATTTCATTAACGATACCTTGCCAAGACAGTTCATTTTCACGATACTCCAAAGATGCATCTTCTTCTCCTTCTCCAACTGACGAGCAGGGGGGAGATGGCGAGTATGGAACCAGGACAACCTATAAATGAAAAAATAGCTTATTTTCAGTGTTCAAATCATCCCTACTGTTAAAATTTGGATTATTATTGCTTAATAACATTTGGTTAATACAACTGAAGATAATCTAAGATATGACATAGAAGGCGACAATTTGTTCGTTTATTTTCAAAGTGTTCAAATTTTTTTTTTTTTTTTTTTTTTTTTTTTTTTGGCGCTTCCCCCGGCGCTCCCCTAACCTTGCCCCCCACAGCGCTTCCCGTGGCGCTTCTCGAGGCCCGCATTGCTTCCCGCGATGCTTCTCGGGCCCGCGACGCTTCCCCTGGCGCTTCCCGGACCCACCGGCACATTCCGGGCTCCGCGACTCCCGGCCATTTACATAATGTCCCAAAAAGTTGAAATATTTCTAATTCCATACAGGTTCGGTAAACACATGAGTTGTAAATTATGGAGGTTAGATGAACGAGTTTGAACTTCAAAATGTTGAGAACCGTTAAGTCGCTTTCCCCACACTTCTTAGGCATTATACCGCTATGTTTTGACATAAAGCTCTCCGCGCGAGGTTATAAATAATTTTGGCATCTCCTTTCCCATGTTTTGTTTTACATTAGTGGTTTTTAGTCAATGAAGGTTTCAATGGCTTTTGCGTAATTCTATGTTTTCTGAAATAGCGGAGAACAAATTGTCTGTAAAATTAATATTTTAGGACATTGGAGTTCATTTATTCTATGTAAGAGCGAAACATGGCACGATAGAAATATTCAGTGTAAATTAGAACGACAATATGTGATAGATGGGATAATCTCTCTCAAAATTAGGTGAAAAAGAGCAGTCGATGTTTCAAAGGTACCTAAAAATATATGTGATAGCAATAGAGAAAATAGTAAAGATTAGAAAAAATAGCATTTTGAGTTTCAAAGGCGGTGATTATTAATAAAAATTACCTAAAAATATTCGCTTATGAGATATCGAAGCGATAGCAAAGATTAGAAAAGAGTGGTTTCTTTGCAAAAAAATTACATTTAGATATCTCCGAGGGAGATAAATTTAAAAAATGGTTGGGGGGGGGGGTGAGGGTTAATATCCCACTGAGATAAGTTTATATTGGGATTGAAAAAGAAAAAAAAACATTGGAAGAAATAGAAAGGTAGGAAAAAATGCTTACATTTGCATAATCCGTCTGGGCTTGGGCACCCGAAGGACCAGGTAGTGCGTGTTGGAGGGCGGGCGGGGCGGCAACGCTATGTTCTTGCGCGGCTGGGCCGGCTATTTCACGATCTTGCGTAGCTTCGGCATTGTAGTTATCCGCCCACTCTCTCTTTAACTTTCTGCCAGGTCGCATTGGGGCTGCCTCGTCATCTCTTGCTTTCTTGGAAGTAGGGGGCACGCATTCTGCACAATTGGCCTTAAAAGAAGAGAAAAAATTAGTATCAAAATAATTTGCCCCTTTTTTACAGAAAGAAAGTTATTAACCATAATTTTGTCTAGAAAAGCATTTATCTCTTTTCAGTAAAGCAAAAAGTAAAAATTTCGTGAAATATACTAATTGCATCCTTTTTTTTGAATCTGTGAAAGAAGAATTACGGCTCACTGAGCCGTTCAAAATTCAGTCTATATAAGTCAGCCTATTTTCTTATTTTTAGGTGTTTCTGTTCTTTTCTGGTTTTAATCTGCATTGATCATGCCTTGTTTGATGCATTTGAAGTATTAACGGTATTTTTTATATATCCTTTCCATATCCTTTTACGATAGCTGGTATTTACCCCACCTCCAGAAAAAACACCCCGAGGAAAATAATCCCCGCGGAAAATATCCCTGAGAAAAGACATGGAAAAATATCCCCTCCCCCCACCGAAAGATATCGCATCCTTTTGAATCTGAGAATTACGGCTCACTGAGCCGTTCAAAAGCCAGCCTAGTTTGTTTGAAGAAAATCCCCCCTTACTTTTAATGCGAAGAAATAGTTTGTTTTCATTGCAAAGTGATGTTTGTATTAGAGTGGTGGGGGGGGGGATTTAGCTGGAAATATAGAGGGAAGGAATTTATCAAAATGGTATTTCTTTTTGCGAGAATTTGGGGTTGTAAGACAATGGGGGAGGGAGGGGGATATTGTTAGACCCTAATTCGAAAATAACTTGTTTCTCTACTTCTATACAGGTTGCATAGGCCTAGCTTAATTATTGCCTAAAATCGTTTTAATTTGACGGAAGAATAGTTCCGTTGACCGCGTTTGTAAGCCGGAAAGGGTGATAGCTAATTATAGGCCTCACATTGGAGTCTTGTGTCAAAACAGAGCGGTATTTTCATTAAAAATTGACAGAAGTCAGTGATCGCTTTAGCTGGAAATATAGAAGGAAGGATAATTATTTCTTTTTGCGAGAATTTGATTGTAAAACAATGGTGGGGGGGGGGGATTTAGCTGGAAATATAGAAGGAAGGAATTTATCGAAATGGTATTTCTTTTTGCGAGAATTTGATTGTAAAACAATGGTTTGGGGAGGGGGGGGGGTTTGGGGATAAAGGAATATATCTACGTTTTGCATTGAGTATACTGGAGGATGTCCATGGAAAATTCGTTTGAAAATAAAAATGCACTTACATTGCTAATTGCGGCTGCCAAGGCCTCAAGCTCATCAATATTATCCAATCTAGCTGTTTCCATTGTGTCAAAATACTTACTGATAATTTAATCACATTGCATGTCCGTTATATACGAAATCTCAAGGGCGAATTGTTATGTAACGGGGAAAACCATATGTAACAAGCCCTCTGATAGGCTGAGAAGGGGGATGTATCCGACTCGCTGATTGGCTGAGAAGGAAACACGTGATCTAACTGTTTCCGGGAAACTCATAACATTGCCTAGAGCAACAACAACAAATACTATTTCTGGATCATAACATTCACGATCGATTACGCAATCAAGTTCTCGGAAATTCACTTCCCCCTCGAGTCCTAGATCAATAATATTGTTCCCGTTAGAATTCAATGCGCATGTGCAACCTTCCGTTCCGGAGTTATTACACATAGAAACATCAAATAAATCGACCTTGGAAAAAGAGGTCATTGACCGATTACGCAATCATTCTCCCTAGGGATTCCATGCCCATATATGGAGCCCTGTCAGTATTCTATGCCCATATAAGGAGCCCTGTCACGACCTTTATAGTCATTTCTACTACCCCTTCCATATAAAGTGCCTCTGGGAAAAAGCCCCCTTAATAAGTTATGCCCCAGGGCATAACTTACAACGCCTACCTCCGGGCCCTGTTGGGCTGTGTCGACCCCGGAGTTTTTTGTTATCAGAACTTCGAACTATTTTAACAAAATGTCTATCTCAAAATTTTTATCTGACACATTTAGGGCGTGGAGGAGGGGGGGGGCTAGTTACCCTCCAATCTCTTTTGACTCTTAAAAAATGAACAAGAACTTTCAATTTTCAGTCAAATGAGCCCCCTCGAAAGTTTATAAGAGCATCCCTTCCATAAGAAATAATGGGAAGGATTCGGAGAATCCTTAAATTACAACCCTTGCCCTGAGGGCCGTGGGGGAGTTGTCATCCTCAAAGACCTAATTTCCAGAACTTAAAACTACGTTTAATAAAATGGCTGTATCAAAATTTTGATTGGATGTGTTTGGGGAAAAGGTGGGCGTGAGAGGGGGGTCATTTGCCCTCAAATAACTTTCAACTAGTAAAAATGGCACTAGCTCTTTGAATTTCCAATCGAATGAGCCTTTTTTGAAGTTTCTACGACAACGCCTTCTATAAAAACCTTATATGCCCCCAGGGCATAACTTAAAACCCTTGTTCTGAGGGTTGTGGGGGATTGTCCTCCTCAAAATATATTTTCTATCTGAAAATCAAATACGCTGAACAAAATGGCTATCTCAAAATTTTTATTGGGTGTGTTTGGGGGAATGATGGGCGTGGGGGGGGGGGTAGTTGCCCTCCAATCACTTTTGACAATTAAAAAGGGCACTAGCCCTTTAATATCCAATCGAATGAGCCTGTTCTGAAGATTCTACGACAATACCTTCTATAAAAACCTTATATGCCCTCAGCGCATAACTTAAAACCCTTGCCCTGAGGGTTGTGGCGGAGTGTTCTCCTCAACCTTCAATTTCCAATCGAATGAGCCTGTTTTGAAGTTTCTACGACAACACCTTCGATAAAACCTTATATGCCCCCAGGGCATAACTTAAAACCCTTGTTCTGAGGGTTGTGGGGGATTGTCCTCCTCAAAATATATTTTCCATCTGAAAATCAAATACGCTGAACAAAATGGCTATCTCAAAATTTTATTGGGTGTGTTTGGGGGAATGATGGGCGTGGGGGGGGGTAGTTGCCCTCCAATCACTTTTGACAATTAAAAAGGGCACTAGCCCTTTAATATCCAATCGAATGAGCCTGTTCTGAAGATTCTACGACAATACCTTCTATAAAAACCTTATATGCCCTCAGCGCATAACTTAAAACCCTTGCCCTGAGGGTTGTGGCGGAGTGTTCTCCTCAACCTCAATTTCCAATCGAATGAGCCTGTTTTGAAGTTTCTACGACAACACCTTCGATAAAAACCTTATATGCCCCCAGGGCATAACTTAAAACCCTTGCCCTGAGGGTAGTGGGGGAGTGTCCTCCTCAAAAATATATTTTCTATTTGGAAATCAACTACGCTAAACAAAATGGCTATCTCAAAATTTTGATTGGATGTGTTTGGGGGAATGATGGGCGTGGGGGGGGGGGGGCTAGTTGCCCTACAATCACTTTCAACTATTAAAAAGCGCATTAGCTTTTTGAATTTCCAATCGAAAGAGCCTTTTTTGAAGTTTCTACGACAACGCCTTCTATAAAAACCTTATATGCCCCCAGGGCATAAATTAAAGCCCTTGCCCTGAAGGTTTTGGGAGAGTGTCCTCCTCAAAAATATATTTTCTATCTGGAAATAAACTACGCTGAACAAAAACGCTATCTCAAAATTTTGATTGGATGCGTTTGGGGAAAAGATGGGCGTGGGGGAGGGGGGGGGGCTAGTTGCCCTCCAATCACTTTCCACTATTAAAAAGGGCACTAGCTTTTTGAATTTCCAGTCGAATGATCCTTTTTTGAAGTTTCTACGACAGCACCTTCTATAAAAATCTTATATGCCCCCATGGAATAACTTAAAACCCTTGCCCTGAGGGTTGTCGGGGAGTGTCCTCCTCAAAAATATATTTTCTATCTGGAAATCAACTACGCTGAACAAAATGGCTATCTCAAAATTTTGATTGGATGTGTTTGGGGGATTGATGGGCGTGGGGGGGGGCTAGTTGCCCTCCAATCACTTTCGACTATTAAAAAGGGCACTAGCTTTTTGAATTTCAGATAAAATGAGCCTGTTTTGAAGTTTCTACGACACCGCCTTCTATAAAAACCTTATATGCCCCCAGGGCACAACTTATAACCCTTGCCCTGAGGGTTGTGGGGGAGTGTCCTCCACAAAAATATATTTTCTATCTGGAAATCAACTACGCTGAACAAAATGGCTATCTCAAAATTTTGATTGGATGTGGTTTGGGAATGATGGGCGTGGGGGGACAGTTGCCCTCCAATCATTTTCGACTATTGAAAAGGGAACCAGAACTCTCGATTTCCAATCTAATGAGCCCCCTTTGAAGTTTTTACGAAGACCCCTTCCATATAAAGTGCCTCTGGGGAAAAAAAACCCCCTTAATAAGTTATGCCCCAGGGCATAACTTACAACGCCTACCCCCGGGCCCTGTTGGGCTGTGTCGACACCGGAGTTTTTTGTTATCAGAACTTCGAACTATTTTAACAAAATTTCTATCTCAAAGTTTTTATCTAATTCATTTAGGGCATGGAGGAGGAGGGGGGGAACTAGTTACCCTCCAATCTCTTTTGACTCTTAAAAAGTGAACAAGAACTTTCAATTTTCAGTCAAATGAGCCCTCTCGAAAGTTTATACGAGCATCCCTTCCATAAGAAATAATGGGAAGGATTCGGAGAATCCTTAAATTACAACCCTGGCCCTGAGGGCTGTGGGGGAGTTCTCATCCTCAAAGACCTAATTTCCAGAACTTAAAACTACGTTTAATAAAATGGTTGTCTCAAAATTTTGATTGGATGTGTTTGGGGAAAAGGTGGGCGTGAGAGGGGGGTTAGTTGCCCTCAAATCACTTTTGACTATTAAAAAGGGCATTAGCTCTTTGAATTTCCAATCGAATAACCCTTTTTTGAAGTTTCTACGACACCGCCTTCTATAAAAACCTTATATGCCCCCAGGGTGTAACTTAAAACCCTTGCCTTGAGGTTTGTGGGGGAGTATTCTACTCAAAAACATATTTTCTATCTGACAATCAACTACGCTGAACAAAATGGCTATCTCAAAATTTTGATGGGCTTTGTTTGGGGGAATGATGGGCGTGGGAGGAGGGGGCTAGTTGCCCTCCAATCACTTTCGACTATTAAAAAAGGCACTAGCTTTTTGAATTTCCAATCGAATGAGCCTTTTTGAAGTTTCTACGACAACGCCTTCTATAAAAACCTTATATACCCCCATGGCATAATTTAAACCCTTGCCCTGAAGGTTGTGGGGGAGTTTCCTCCTCAAAAACATATATTCTATATGGAAATCAACTATGCTGAACAAAATGGCTATCTCAAAATTTTATTGGGTGTGTTTGGAGGAATGATGGGCGTGGGGGGGGGGTGGGGTAGTTGCCCTCTAATCACTTTTGACAATTAAAAAGGGCACTAGCCCTTTAATATCCGATCCAATGAGCCTGTTCTGAAGTTTCTACGACAATACCTTCTATAAAAACCTTATATGCCCTTAGCGCATAACTTAAAACCCTTGCCCTGAGGGTAGTGGGGGAGTGTCCTCCTCAAAAATATATTTGCTATTTGGAAATCAACTACGCTAAACAAAATGGCTATCTCAAAATTTTTATTGGATGTGTTTGGGGAATGATGGGCGTGGGAGGGGGGGGGCTAGTTGCCCTACAATCACTTTCAACTATTAAAAAGCGCACTAGCTTTTGAATTTTCAATCGAAAGAGCCGTTTTTGAAGTTTCTACGACAACACCTTCTATAAAAACCTTATATGCCCCCAGGGCATAAATTAAAGCCCTTGCCCTGAAGGTTTTGGGGGAGTGCCCTCCTCAAAAATATATTTTCTATCTGGAAATAAACTACGCTGAACAAAAACGCTATCTCAAAATTTTGATTGGATGCGTTGGGGAAATGATGGGCGTGGGGGAGGGGGGGGGGCTAGTTGCCCTCCAATCATTTTCCACTATTAAAAAGGGCATAGCTTTTTGAATTTCCAATCGAATGATCCTTTTTTGAAGATTCTACGACAACACCTTCTATAAAAACCTTATATGCCCCCAGGGAATAACTTAAAACCCTTGCCCTGAGGGTTGTCGGGGAGTGTCCTCCTCAAAAATATATTTTCTATCTGGAAATAAACTACGCTGAACAAAATGGCTATCTCAAAATTTTATTGGATGTGTTTGGGGGATTGATGGGCGTGGGGGGGGGGGCTAGTTGCCCTCCAATCACTTTCGACTATTAAAAAGGGCACTAGCTTTCTGAATTTCAGATAAAATGAGCCTGTTTTGAAGTTTCTACGACAACGCCTTCTATAAAAACCTTATATACCCCCAGGGCACAACTTATAACCCTTGCCCTGAGGGTTGTGGGGGAGTGTCCTCCACAAAAATATATTTTCTATCTGGAAATCAACTATGCTGAACAAAATGGCTATCTCAAAATTTTGATTGGATGTGGTTGGGGGAATGATGGGCGTGGGGGGGATAGTTGCCCTCCAATCATTTTCGACTATTGAAAAGGGAACTAGAACTCTCGATTTCCAATCTAATGAGCCCCCTTTGAAGTTTCTACGACGACCCATTCCATATAAAGTGCCTCTGGGGAAAAAAACCCCCCTTAATAAGTTATGCCCCAGGGCATAACTTACAACGCCTACCCCCGGGCCCTGTTGGGCTGTGTCGACACCGGAGTTTTTTGTTATCAGAACTTCGAACTATTTTAACAAAATTTCTATCTCAAAATTTTTATCTGATTCATTTAGGGCGTGGAGGAGGAGGGGGGGGAACTAGTTACCCTCCAATCTCTTTTGACTCTTAAAAAGTGAACAAGAACTTTCAATTTTTCAGTCAAATGAGCCCTCTCGAAAGTTTATACGAGCATCCCTTCCATAAGAAATAATGGGAAGGATTCGGAGAATCCTTAAATTACAACCCTTGCCCTGAGGGCTGTGGGGGAGTTCTCATCCTCAAAGACCTAATTTCCAGAACTTAAAACTACGTTTAATAAAATGGTTGTCTCAAAATTTTGATTGGATGTGTTTGGGGAAAAGGTGGGCGTGAGAGGTTGGTTAGTTGCCCTCAAATCACTTTTGACTATTAAAAAGGGCATTAGCTCTTTGAATTTCCAATCGAATAAGCCTTTTTTGAAGTTTCTACGACACCGCCTTCTATAAAAACCTTATATGCCCCCAGGGTGTAACTTAAAACCCTTGCCTTGAGGGTTGTGGGGGAGTATTCTACTCAAAAACATATTTTCTATCTGACAATCAACTACGCTGAACAAAATGGCTATCTCAAAATTTTGATGGGCTTTGTTTGGGGGAATGATGGGCGTGGGAGGGGGGGGGGTAGTTGCCCTCCAATCACTTTCGACTATTAAAAAAGGCACTAGCTTTTTGAATTTCCAATCGAATGAGCCTTTTGAAGTTTCTACGACAAACGCCTTCTATAAAAACCTTATATACCCCCATGGCATAACTTAAAACCCTTGCCCTGAAGATTGTGGGGGAGTTTCCTCCTCAAAAACATATATTCTATATGGAAATCAACTATGCTGAACAAAATGGCTATCTCAAAATTTTGATTGGATGGGTTTGGGAAATGATGGGCGTGGGGGAGGGGGGGACTAGTTGCACTCCATTCACTTCCGACTATTAAAAAGGGCACTAGCCTTTAATTTCCAATCGAATGAGTCTGTTTTGAAGTTTCTACGACAATACCTTCTATAAAAACCTTATATGCCCCCAGGGCATAACTTAAAACCCTTGCCCTGACGGTTGTGGGGGAGTGTCCTCCTCATAAGTATATTTTCTATAAGGGAAATCAACTACGCTGAACAAAATGGCTATCTCAAAATTTTGATTGGATGTGTTTGGGGGAATGATGGGCGGGGGGGGGATAGTTGCCCTCCAATCATTTTCGACCATTGAAAAGGGCACTAGAACTCTCGATTTCTAATCTAATGAGTCCCCTTTGAAGTTTCTACGACGACCCCTTCCATATAAAGTGCCTCTGGGAAAAAAAACCCCTTAATAAGTTATGCCCCAGGGCATAACTTATAACGCCTACCCCCGGGCCCTGTTGGGCTGTGTCGACACTGGAGTTCTTTATTATCAGAACTTCGAACTATTTTAACAAAATGTCTATCTCAAAATTTTTGTCTGATTCATTTAGGGCGTGGAGGAGGAGGGCGGGGCTAGTTACCCTCCAATCTCTTTTGACTCTTAAAAAGTGAACAAGAACTTTCAATTTTCAGTCAAATGAGCCCTCTCGAAAGTTTATACGAGCATCCCTTCCATAAGAAATAATGGGAAGGATTCGGAGAATCCTTAAATTACAACCCTTGCCCTGAGGGCTGTGGGGGAGTTGTCATCCTCAAAGACCTAAATTCCAGAACTAAAACTACGTTTAATAAAATGGCTGTCTCAAAATTTTTATTGGATGTGTTTGGGGAAAAGGTGGGCGTGAGAGGGGGGTTAGTTGCCCTCAAATCACTTTCGACTATTAAAAAGGGCATTTGCTCTTTGAATTCCCAATCGAATGAGCTTTTTTTGAAGTTTCGACGACACCGCCTTCTATAAGAACCTTATATGCCCCCCAGGGTGTAACTTGAAATCCTTGCCTTGAGGGTTGTGGGGGAGTGTCCTCCTCAAAAACATATTTTCTATCTGAAAATCAACTACGCTGAACAAAATGGCTATCTAAAAATTTTGATTGGATTTGTTTGGGGGAATGATGGGCGTGGGGGGGGGATAGTTGCCCTCCAATCACTTTCGACTATTAAAAAGCGCACTAGCTTTCTGAACTTCCAATCGAATGAGCCTTTTTTGAAGTTTCTACGACAACGCCTTCTATAAAAACCTTATATCCCCCCAGGGCATAACTTATAACCCTTGCCCTGAGGGTTGTGGGGGAGTGTCCTCCTCAAAAATATATTTTCTATCTGGAAATCAACTACGCTGAACAAAATGGTTATCTCAAAATTTTGATTGGATGTGTTTGGGGGATTGGTGGGCGTGGGGGGGGGGGGGCTAGTTGCCCTCCAATCACTTTCGACTATTAAAAAAAGGGCACTAGCTTTCTCAACTTCCAATCGAATGAGCCTTTTTTGAAGTTTCTACGACAACGCCTTCTATAAAAACCTTATATCCCCCCAGGGCATAACTTATAACCCTTGCCCTGAGGGTTGTGGGGGAGTGTCCTCCTCAAAAATATATTTTCTATTTGGAAATCAACTACGCTGAACAAAATGGCTATCTTAAAATTTTGATTGGATGTGTTTGGGGGAATGATGGGCGTGGGGGGATATTTGCCCTCCAATCATTTTCGACTATTGAAAAGGGCACTAGAACTCTTGATTTCCAATCTAATGAGCCCCTTTGAAGTTTCTACGACGACCCATTCCATATAAAGTGCCTCTGGGGAAAAAACCCCCCTTAATAAGTTATGCCCCAGGGCATAACTTACAACGCCTACCCCCGGGCCCTGTTGGGCTGTGTCGACACCGGAGTTTTTTGTTATCAGAACTTCGAACTATTTTAACAAAATTTCTATCTCAAAATTTTTATCTGATTCATTTAGGGCGTGGAGGAGGAGGGGGGAACTAGTTACCCTCCAATCTCTTTTGACTCTTAAAAAGTGGAACAAGAACTTTCAATTTTCAGTCAAATGAGCCCTCTCAAAAGTTTATACGAGCATCCCTTCCATAAGAAATAATGGGAAGGATTCGGAGAATCTTAAATTACAACCCTTGCCCTGAGGGCTGTGGGGGAGTTCTCATCCTCAAAGACCTAATTTCCAGAACTTAAAACTACGTTTAATAAAATGGTTGTCTCAAAATTTTGATTGGATGTGTTTGGGGAAAAGGTGGGCGTGAGAGGTTGGTTAGTTGCCCTCAAATCACTTTTGACTATTAAAAAAGGGCATTAGCTCTTTGAATTTCCAATCGAATAAGCCTTTTTTGAAGTTTCTACGACACCGCCTTCTATAAAACCTTATATGCCCCCAGGGTGTAACTTAAAACCTTGCCTTGAGGGTTGTGGGGGAGTATTCCTACTCAAAAACATATTTTCTATCTGACAATCAACTACGCTGAACAAAATGGCTATCTCAAAATTTTGATGGGCTTTGTTTGGGGGAATGATGGGCGTGGGAGGGGGGGGGGGCTAGTTGCCCTCCAATCACTTTCGACTATTAAAAAAGGCACTAGCTTTTGAATTTCCAATCGAATGAGCCTTTTGAAGTTTCTACGACAACGCCTTCTATAAAAACCTTATATACCCCCATGGCATAACTTAAAACCCTTGCCCTGAAGATTTTGGGGAGTTCCTCCTCAAAAAACATATATTCTATATGGAAATCAACTATGCTGAACAAAATGGCTATCTCAAATTTTGATTGGATGGGTTTGGGAAATGATGGGCGTGGGGGAGGGGGGGGACTAGTTGCACTCCATTCACTTCCGACTATTAAAAGGGCACTAGCCCTTTAATTTCCAATCGAATGAGTCTGTTTTGAAGTTTCTACGACAATACCTTCTATAAAAACCTTATATGCCCCCAGGGCATAACTTAAAACCCTTGCCCTGACGGTTGTGGGGGAGTGTCCTCCTCATAAGTATATTTTCTATAAGGGAAATCAACTACGCTGAACAAAATGGCTATCTCAAAATTTTGATTGGATGTGTTTGGGGGAATGATGGGCGGGGGGGGGATAGTTGCCCTCCAATCATTTTCGACTATTGAAAAGGGCACTAGAACTCTCGATTTCTAATCTAATGAGTCCCCTTTGAAGTTTCTACGACGACCCCTTCCATATAAAGTGCCTCTGGGAAAAAAACCCCCTTAATAAGTTATGCCCCAGGGCATAACTTATAACGCCTACCCCCGGGCCCTGTTGGGCTGTGTCGACACTGGAGTTTTTTATTATCAGAACTTCGAACTATTTTAACAAATGTCTATCTCAAAATTTTTATCTGATTCATTTAGGGCGTGGAGGAGGAGGGCGGGGCTAGTTACCCTCCAATCTCTTTTGACTCTTAAAAAGTGAACAAGAACTTTCAATTTTCAGTCAAATGAGCCCTCTCGAAAGTTTATACGAGCATCCCTTCCATAAGAAATAATGAGAAGGATTCGGAGAATCCTTAAATTACAACCCTTGCCCTGAGGGCTGTGGGGGAGTTGTCATCCTCAAAGACCTAAATTCCAGAACTTAAAACTACGTTTAATAAAAATGGCTGTCTCAAAATTTTTATTGGATGTGTTTGGGAAAAGGTGGGCGTGAGAGGGGGTTAGTTGCCCTCAAATCACTTTCGACTATTAAAAAGGGCATTTGCTCTTTGAATTCCCAATCGAATGAGCCTTTTTGAAGTTTCTACGACACCGCCTTCTATAAAAAACCTTATATGCCCCCCAGGGTGTAACTTGAAATCCTTGCCTTGAGGGTTGTGGGGGAGTGTCCTCCTCAAAAACATATTTTCTATCTGAAAATAAACTACGCTGAACAAAATGGCTATCTAAAAATTTTGATTGGATTTGTTTGGGGGAATGATGGGCGTGGGGGGGGGGGGCTAGTTGCCCTCCAATCACTTTCGACTATTAAAAAGCGCACTAGCTTTCTGAACTTCCAATCGAATGAGCCTTTTTTGAAGTTTCTACGACAACGCCTTCTATAAAAACCTTATATCCCCCCAGGGCATAACTTATAACCCTTGCCCTGAGGGTTGTGGGGGAGTGTCCTCCTCAAAAATATATTTTCTATCTGGAAATCAACTACGCTGAACAAAATGGCTATCTCAAAATTTTGATTGGATGTGTTTGGGGATTGATGGGCGTGGGGGGGGGGGCTAGTTGCCCTCCAATCACTTTCGACTATAAAAAGGACACTAGCTTTCTAACTTCCAATCGAATGAGCCTTTTTTGAAGTTTCTATCGACAAACGCCTTCTATAAAAAACCTTATATCCCCCCAGGGCATAACTTATAACCCTTGCCCTGAGGGTTGTGGGGGAGTGTCCTCCTCAAAAATATATTTTCTATTTGTAAATCAACTACGCTGAACAAAATGGCTATCTCAAAATTTGATTGGATGTGTTTGGGGGAATGATGGGCGTGGGGGGATATTTGCCCTCCAATCATTTTCAACTATTGAAAAGGGCACTAGAACTCTTGATTTCCAATCTAATGAGCCCCCTTTGAAGATTCTATGACGACCCTTTCCATATAAAGTGCCTCTGGGAAAAAAAGACCCCCTTAATAAGTTATGCTCTAGGGCATAACTTACAACGCCTACCCCTGGTCCTGTTGGGCTGTTTCGACACCAGAGTTTTTGTTATCAGAACTTCGAACTTCGAAAATGTTTATCTCAAAATTTTTATCTGATTCATTTAGGGCGTTGAGAAGGAGGGGGGGCTAGTTACCCTCCAATCTCTTTTGACTCTTAAAAAGTGAACAAGAACTTTCAATTTTCAGTCAAATGAGCCCTCTCGAAAGTTTATACGAGCATCCTTCCATAAGGAATAATGGGAAGGATTTGTCGAATCCTTAAATTACAACCCTGGCCCTGAGGGCTGTGGGGGAGTTGCCATCCTCAAAGACCTAATTTCCGGAACTTAAAACTACGTTTAATAAAATGGCTGTCTCAAAATTTTGATTGGATGTGGTTTGGGAAAAGGTGGGCGTGAGAGGGGGGTTAGTTGCCCTCAAATCACTTTCGACTATTAAAAGGGCATTAGCTCTTTGAATTTCCAATCGAATGAGCCTTTTTTGAAGTTTCTAGGACAACGCCTTCTATAAAAACCTTATATGCCCCCCAGGTTGTAACTTAAAACCCTTGCCTTGAGGATTGTGGGGGAGTGTCCTCCTCAAAAATATATTTTCTATCTGGAAATCAACTACGCTGAACAAAATGGCTATCTCAAAGTTTTGATTGGATGTGTTTGGGGGAATGATGGGCGTGGGGGGATATTTGCCCTTCAATCATTTTCGACTATTGAAAACTAGAACTCTCGATTTCCAATCTAATGAGCCCCCTTTGAAGATTCTACGACGACCCTTTCCATATAAAGTGCGTCTGGGAAAAAAAGACCCCCTTAATAAGTTATGCTCCAGGGCAATAACTTACAACGCCTACCCCTGGGTCCTGTTGGGCTGTGTCGACACCAGAGTTTTTGTTATCAGAACTTCGAACTATTTAACAAAATGTTTATCTCAAAATTTTTATCTGATTCATTTAGGGCGTTGAGAAGGAGGCGGGGGGGGGGGCTAGTTACCCTCCAATCTCTTTTGACTCTTAAAAAGTGAACAAGAACTTTCAATTTTCAGTCAAATGAGCCCTCTCGAAAGTTTATACGAGCATCCCTTCCATAAGAAATAATGGGAAGGATTCGTCGAATCCTTAAATTACAACCCTTGCCCTGAGGGCTGTGGGGGAGTTGTCATCCTCAAAGACCTAATTTTCGGAACTTAAAACTACGGTTAATAAAATGGCTGTCTCAAAATTTTGATTGGATGTGGTTGGGGAAAAGGTGGGCGTGAGAGGGGGGTTAGTTGCCCTCAAATCACTTTCGACTATTAAAAAGGGCATTAGCTCTCTGAATTTCCAATCGAATGAGCCTTTTTGAAGTTTCTAGGACACCGTCTTCTATAAAAACCTTATATGCCCCCAGGGTGTAACTTAAAACCCTTGCCTTGGGGATTGTGGGGGAGTGTCCTCCTCAAAAACATATTTTCTATCTGAAAATCAACTACACTGAACAAAATGGCTATCTCAAAATTTTGATTGGATTTATTTGGGGGAATGATGGGCGTGGGGGGGCTAGTTGCCCTCCAATCACTTTCGACTCTTAAAAAGGGCACTAGCTTTTGATTTTTCCAATCGATTGAGCCTTTTTTTGAAAGTTTCTACGACAACGCCTTCTATAAAAACCTTTATATGCCCCCAGGGCATAACTTAAAACCCTTGCCCTGAAGGTTGTGGGGGAATGTCCTCCTCAAAAACATATTTTCTATCTGGAAATCAACTATGCTGAACAAAATGGCTATCTCAAAATTTTGATTGGATGTGTTTGGGGAAATGATGGGTCGGTGGGGGGGGGGGGGCTAGTTGCACTCCAATCACTTCTGACTATTAAAAAGGGCACTAGCCCTTTAGTTTCCAATCGAATGCGTCTGTTTTGAAGTTTCTACGACAATACCTTCTATAAAAACCTTACATGCCCCCAGGGCATAACTTAAAACCCTTGCCCTGAAGGTTGTGGGGGAGTGTCCCCTCCTCAAAAACATATTTTCTATGTGGAAATCAACTAAGCTGAACAAAATGGCAAGCTCAAAATTTTGATTGGATGCGTTTGGGGAAAAGATGGCGTTGGGGGGGGGGGGCTAGTTGCCCTCCAATCACTTTCGACTATTAAAAAGGGCACTAGGCTTTTTGAATTTCCAATCGAATGAGCCTTTTTTGAAGTTTCTACGACAACACCTTCTATAAAAACCCTTATATGCCCCCAGGGCATAACTTAAAACCCTTGCCCTGAGGGGTTGTGGGGAAGTGTCCTCCTCAAAAATATATTTTCTATCTAGAAATCAACTACGCTGAACAAAATGGCTATCTCAAAATTTTGATTGGATGTTTTTGGGGGATTGATGGGCGTGGGGGGGGGGGGGGCTAGTTGCCCTCCAATCACTTTCGACTATTAAAAAGGGCACTAGCTTGTTGAATTTCCAATCAAATGAGCCTGTTTTGAAGTTTTTACGACAATGCCTTCTATAAAAACCTTATATGCCCCCGGGGCATAACTTATAACCCATTGCCCTGAGGGTTGTGGGGGAGTGTCCTCAAAATATATTTTCCATCCGGAAATCAACTACGCTGAACAAAATGGCTATCTCAAAATTTTGATTGGATGTGTTTGGGGGAATGATGGGCGTTGGGGGGATAGTTGCCCTCTAATCATCTTCGACTATTGAAAAGGGCACTAGAACTCTTTAGAACTCGACCCCTTCTATATAAAGTGCCTCTTGGAAAAAAAGCACCCTTAACAAGTTATGCCCCAGGGCAATAACTTACAACGCCTACCCCGGGCCTGTTGGGCTGTGTCGACACCGGAGTTTTTTGTTATCAGAACTTCGAACAATTTTAACAAATGTCTATCTCAAAATTTTATCTGATGCATTTAGGGCGTCGAGGAGGCGGGGGGGGGGTATTAGCCCTCCAATCTCTTTTGACTCTTAAAAAGTGAACAAGAACTTTCAATTTTCAGTCAAATGAGCCCTCTCGAAAGTTTATACGAGCATCTCTTCCAAAAGAAATAATGGGAAGGATTCGGAGAATCCTTAAATTACAACCCTTGTCATGAGGGCTGTTGGAGAGTTGTCATCGTCAAGGACCTAATTTGCAGAACTTAAAACTACGTTTAATAAAATGGCTGTCTCAAAATTTTGATTGGATGTGTTTGGGGTAAGGTGGGCGTGAGAGGGGGGTTAGTTGCCCTCAAATCACTTTCGACTATTAAAAAGGGCATTACCTCTTTGAATTTCCAATCGAATGAGCCTTTTTTGAAGTTTCTACGACAACGGCTTCTATAAAAACCTTATATGCCCCCAGGGCATAACTTAAAACCCTTGCCTTGAGGGTTGTGGGGGAGTGTCCTCCTTAAAAACATATTTTCTATCTGAAAATCAACTACGCAGAACAAAATCGCTATCTCAAAATTTTGATTGGATTTGTTTGGGGAATGATGGGCGTGGGGGGGGGGGGGCTAGTTGCCCTCCAATCACTTTCGACTATTAAAAAGCGCACTAGCTTTTGGATTTCCAATCGAATGAGCTGTTTTTGAAGTTTCTATGACAAACGCCTTCTATAAAAACCTTATATGCCCCCAGGGCATAACTTAAAACCCTTGCCCTAAAGGTTGTAGGGGAGTGTCCTCCTCAAAAAAATATTTTCTATCTGGAAATCAACTATGCTGAACAAAATGGCTATCTCAAATTTTGATTGGATGTGGTTTGGGGGATTGATGGGCGTGGGGGGGGGCTAGTTTGCCCTCCAATCACTTTCGAATATTAAAAGGGCACTAGAACTCTCGATCTCCAATCTAATGAGCCCCCTTTGAAGTTTCTACGCCTTCTATAAAAAACCTTATATGCCCCCAGGGCATAACTTAAAACCTTGCCCTGAAGGCTGTGGGGGAGTGTCCTCCTCAAAAACATATTTTCTATCTGGAAATCAACTATGCTGAACAAAATGGCTATCTCAAAATTTTGATTGGATGTGTTTGGGGAAATGATGGGCGTGGGGGGGGGGTCTAGTTGCACTCCAATCACTTCCGATTATTAAAAAGGGCACTAGCTCTTTAGTTTCCAATCGAATAAGTCTGTTTTGAAGTTTCTACGACAATACCTTCTATAAAAACCTTATATGCCCCCAGGGCATAACTTAAAACCCTTACCCTGAAGGTTGTGGGAGAGTGTCCTCCTCAAAAACATATTTTCTATCTGGAAATCAACTACGCTGAACAAAATGGCCATCTCAAAATTTTGATTGGATGCGTTTGGGGAAAAGAAGGGCATGGGGGGGGGGGGGGTTAGTTGCCCTCCAATCACTTTCGACTATTAAAAAGGGCACTAGCTTTTTGAATTTCCAATCAAATGAGCCTGTTTTGAAGTTTTTACGACAACGCCTTCTATAAAACCTTATATGCCCCCAGGGCATAACTTATAACCCTTGCCCTGAGGGTTTTGGGGGAGTGTCCTCCTCAAAAACATATTTTCCATTGGAAATCAACTACGCTGAACAAAATGGCTATCTCAAAATTTTGATTGGATGTGTTTTAGGGAATGATTGGCGTGGGGGGGGGGGGGTAGTTGCCGTGCAATCATTTTCGACTATTAAAAAGGGCACTAGAACTCTCGATTTCCAATCGAATGAGCCCCCTTTGAAGTTTCTACGACGCATCCTTCCATATAAAGTGCCTCTTGGAAAAAAAGCCCCCCTTAATAAGTTATGCCCCAGGGCATAACTTACAACGCCTACCCCCGGGCCCTGTTGGGCTGTGTCGAAACCGGAGTTTTTTGTTATCAGAACTTCAAACTATTTAACAAAATGTCTATCTCAAAATTTTATCTGATGCATTTAGGGCGTCGAGGAGGCGGGGGGGGGGCTAGTTACCCTCCAATCTCTTTTGACTCTTAAAAAGTGAACAAGAACTTTCAATTTCAGTCAAATGAGCCCTCTCGAAAGTTTATACGAGCATCCCTTCCATAAGAAATAATGGGAAGGATTCGGAGAATCCTTAAATTACAACCCTTGCCATGAGGGCTGTGGGAGAGTTGTCATCCTCAAAGACCAAATTTCCAGAACTTAAAACTACGTTTAATAAAATGGCTGTCTCAAAATTTTGATTGGATGTGTTTGGGAAAAGGTGGGCGTGAGAGGGGGGCTAGTTGCCCTCAAATCACTTTCAACTATTAAAAAGAGCATTAGCTCTTTGAATTTCCAATCGAATTAGCCTTTTTTGAAGTTTCTACGACACCGCCTTCTATCAAAAACCTTATATGCCCCAGGGTGTAACTTAAAACCCTTGCCTTGAGGGTTGTGGGGGAGTGTCCTCCTCAAAAACATATTTTATATCTAAAAATCAAATACGCTGAACAAAATGGCTCTCTCAAATTCTGATTGGATTTGTTTGGGGGAATGATGGGCGTGGGGCGGACTAGTTGCCCTCCAATCACTTTCGACTATTAAAAAGAACACTAGTTTTTTGAATTTCCAATCGAATGGGCCTTTTTTGAAGTTTTTACGACAACGCCTTCTATAAAAAACCTTATATGCCCCCAGGGCATAACATAAAACCCTTGGCCTGAAGGTTGTTGGGGAGTATCCTCCTCAACCTTTAATTTCCAGTCGAATGAGCCTGTTTTGAAGTTTCTACGACAACACCTTCTATAAAAACCTTATATGCCCCCAGGGCATAACTTAAAACCCTTGCCCTGATGGTTGTGGGGAGTGTCCTCCTCAAAAATGTATTTTCTATCTGGAAGTCAACTACGCTAAAAAAAATGGCTATCTCTAAATTTGGATTCGATGTGTTTGGGGGAATGATGGGCGCGGGGGGGGCTAGTTGCCCTCCAATCACTTTCGACTATTAAAAAGGGCACTAGCTTTTTGAATTTCCAATCGAATGAGCCTTTTTTGAAGTTTTTACGACAACACCTTCTATAAAAACCTTATATGCCCCCAGGGCATAACATAAAACCCTTGCCTTGAAGGTTGTGGGGAGTGTCCTTGTCAAAATATATTTTGTATCTGGAAATCAACTACGCTGAACAAAATGGCTATCTCAAAATTTTGATTGGATGTGTTTGGGGAAATGATGGGCTTGGGGGGTGGGGGGAACTAGTTGCACTCCAATCATTTTCGACTATTAAAAAGGGCACTAGCCCTTTAATTTCCAATAAAATGAGCCTGTTTTGAAGTTGTGTTAGGGGGAATGATGGGCGTGGGGGGCTAGTTGCCCTCCAATCATTTTCGACTATTAAAAAGGGCACTAGAACTCTCGATTTTCAATCGAATGAGCCCCCTTTGAAGTTTCTACGACGACCCCTTCCATATGAAGTTCCTCTGGGGAAAAAAAAAACAACATAAAAACATTTGAGCCGTATGGCCTTTACTATAGGCAACGCTACAGCGTTGCCTCTGATCAGAGTTTCATCAAAGTATCAAAACTTGTTTCAAAGTAGCAATATCAAAGTAAAGAAAGTATAAAAGTAAAAAAGTATCAAAGTATCATTTGCAAAATTTGAAGCCCTTGTCCCGTAAGTCAAAGTTGCCCGTAAATCAGTAAATACAAGTATGAAAGTAAACGAAGCATAAAAGTAACCAAAAGCAACTTGCATAGTTCACAGCCCTTGCCCCAGGGAGGGGGGGGGGCTCAAACCTGAAGCATAGATATTTGGCCTTTCGACGATTTTGAACAAAATGACTATCTCAAAATTTTGACCAGCTGTCTTTAGGGAATAGGGGGAATGAAGCCAGCTGCCATTTGATCTCTTTTGACTTTAAAAAAGAACTAGAAGTTTCAATTTCTATTCGAAAGAGTCCCCTCCAAATTTTGCGGCCATCCTTTCCACAAAAATCTTATTGGTTAACGACGGGCAACTTGAATAAGCTACAGCCTTTGCCCCATGGGCTATGTGAATTTTTGCAACCCCTAAATTATAGTTATTTGAATTTTGGACTATTTTGAACAAAATTGCTTTTTCAAAATATTGATTGGAAGCATATGGGGGAAAAGAGTTTGAGGGGGAGGGGGAGGCTGGTTACCCTCCGATCACGTTATACTCTTAAAAAGGACACAAAAAATTTCGATTACCAATCAAATGAGCCTTCTCCAAAGTTTATGTGACCATCCCTTCCATAAAAAACTTATATATATTAACGATGGGCAATACACATGTCTTATAGCCCTTGCCTCGAGGATGCAGTGGGGGTTATCAAACCGGAACCATACTTATTTAACATTTTGACTATTTTAAAACAAAATGTCTATCTCGAAATTTCGATTGGAGACATATTAGGAATAAGGGTGTGGGGGCCGATCACTCCTGACTCTTAAAATTGGGAATTAGGACTTTCAATTTACAATCAAATGAACCTCCTCCGAAGTTTATGCGACCACCTCTTTCATAAAAACCATATATGCCCAAGGGTATAAATTACAACCCAAATCCCCGGGTTCTGTCAACCCGGAGGCATTTTTATATAATCTTTGGACAATTTGAACGGAATGGTTATTTCAAAACTCTGATCGGATGTTTTTGGGGAAAAGAGGACATAAAGGGGGGAGGGGGTTCTAGTTGCGCTCCGATCACTTTTGACTCTTAAAAAGGAACTAAAAACTTTCAATTTTCAATCAAATAAGCCTCCTTCAAAGTGTATACGACCACCCCTTCCATAAAAAAAACTTTATATATTAACGATGGACATGTAGCATAACTTATAGCCCTTGCCTCGAGGGATAGAGTTGGGGGTGGGGGTATCATACCCTGGACCATACATATTGGACATTTAAACTATTTTGAACAAAATGACTTTCCCCACTCCTTCCATAAGAACCATATATGCCCCTGGGTTATAACTTACAACCCATACCCTGGGAGGCATTTTATATGATCTTTGGACAATTTTGAACAGAATGGCTATTTCAAAATTTCATCGTATGCATTTAGGGAAAAGGTGGCCTAGGGGAGGTGGGTTATAGTTGCCCTCTGATCGCTTTTGACTCTTAAAAAGGAACTAAGACATTCAATTTTCAATCAAATAAGCCTCCTTCAAAGTGTATACGACCACCACTTCCATGAAAACTTGATATGCCCTGAGGAATAACTTACAACCCTTGCCCTCAGGCTCTGAGGGGTCTTGTCAAACCCGAAGGTATTGTTATATGATATTTGGACTTTTTTGAACAAAATGACCATCTCAAAAGCTCAATAGGATGCATTTGGAGAAAAGAGCTACTTGCCCACTGATTAATTTTGACTCTTGAAAAGGGAACTAGAACTTTCATTTCCAATCAAACGAGTTTCCTCCAAAGTCTATGCAAAGACCCTTCTATAAGAGCCTTTTATACCCCGGGACATAACTTAATCCCTTGCCCCCGTGCTCTGGGGGTTGCGCCAACCTATGAGGAATTGATCTGTAATCTCTGGACTATTTTGAACGAAATGGTTATATCAAAATTTCGATCGGAGGCATTTAGGAAAAGAGAGCGTAGGGGGGGGGGGGGCTTGTTGCTCTCCCGATCACTTTGACTCTTAAATTGGGGATCTAAAACTTTCAATTTCTAATCAAATGAGCCTCCTCAAACTATTTTATGCGACCACCTCGTCCATAAAAACCAACTATACTCACCCGGTAATAACTTACAACCCATACCTCCGGACTCTGTGGGGCTAAGTCAACCCCGGAGGCTTTGTTATATGATCTTTGGGCACATTTTGAGCAAAATGGCTATTTAAACTTTTGATCAGACGTAGTTTTGGAAAAAAAGAGTGAGGGGGAGGAGTAGTTGCCTTTGATCCCTTTTCACTTTAAAAAGGAGCTAGAACTTTCAATTCTCAAATCAGATAAGCCTCCTATGATATTTATGCGATCTACCCTTCCATAAAAATCTTATATGCACTTTGCATAACTAACAACACTTTCCCGGGGCTCTGGGGAAATTTTCACGACGTATTCGGACACAGTTCATTAGATTATTAGTAGTGTGACACCTAGTGCGACTGAACTTGATCAGTTTCAATCGGACCAAAAGCTGTATGCAATATTGAACTAGATCGTATAAAACGACTAGAAATAGTTATGTTTTATACAGAAATTACATAATTTATGCTGTAATACAGAAAGGTATCTCATTTGTATAAAACAATACCTGATCAAACATGTCAAGATATATTCAACCTTCAGAAGTCATTTGATTTAAGTACACTCAAAGGGTTGAAATTTTAATTGCTTATCAACTAAATGTAAGCCTGAGGTAATGGTGACTTAAGAGGTTGAAATTTTAATTATTTATGAACTAAAGGTAAGTCCCAGGGAATGGTGACTCCCATGCCGCCATAATATAAATGTCAGAATATGACTAGAATGTATTCAACCTTTCAAAAGTCGATTGACCTAGCTTCACTTCTTGGCTGTGGTCGCTATAATACACAAGTACCTAATGAAGAATGTAAGCAATATATAATATTGTTTAGTATTGGAGTATGCATAAAGTCGAAACAATAAAGTCGTAGGCACTAAGAAACAAATTTTAATATAGAAAATCCAGAACAATCCTTAGAAATCCCGTACAATCCTTTGAAATCAAGTTGTGAGGTGGTTATGAATTTGAGCCACCAATGACCCCAAAATCCTCTCCCTCTAACTTTTTGGCTCCTCCCCCCATTTATCATACTTTTGTTTGAAGTTTAATTATTTTAACTTTTATTTTTTATATTTTTTAAACACACACATTTTTTGAAACATTTTTTACGTGCCTTAAAATGACATGAAATTTACTTAAGAAAAAAAATTTTCACATTTAATATTTTCGAAATAAAAAACGAGAATAATATAGATGTGTTAATCGAGATGTTTACTATTAGAAAAGTAATAGTTTGTAGTAGCACTTTTTTTTTACTTGGAATTTTTTGGACTTCGAAAATTATTCAACTTTTTTTATTATTTTTTTATTTATGCGACTGTATTAGTGGTACTCTATGGCTACTCATCGACACTACATAATTTATTATATATTTTCAAACAGTATTTTTGTGCATTGGAACGATTAAAACTTGCATCATATTTAAAAAAATGAAGATGACATTCGTTTGTCTTGATATTGATTGTTATGTCGCCACTCTTGGTCAGAGACCAAAAGCTCGTGGAATGGAAAATTACAAAGGTCAATCATCAATAACGGGCTAAGGTCTTGGCAGTTGGTTTACAAAGATGTGGGAAAACCTTAGTGAAGACCTTGTTACTACAACCAGGACATTTTTCAACTTTTTTTTATAAATGTCTTAAAATGACATGAAATATGTTTAAAACAAAGAAAAATTCATACTTAATAGTTTTTAAATACAATATAAGAATGATATAGATATGTTAGTCGCGATCTTTACTATTAAAAAAATAATGTTTCTAGCAACACTTTTCTTTTTTTTGAAAGGGCTAGTGCCCTTTTTAATAGTCGAAAGTGATTGAAGGGAAACTAACCCCCCTCTCAAACCCACCATTTCCCCAAACACATCCAATCAAAATTTTTAGATAGCCGTTTTGCTTAACGTAGTTAAAAATTCTAGAAATTAGGTCTTTGAGGATGACAACCCCTCACAGCCATCAGGGCAAGGGTTGTAAGTTATTCCCTGGGGGCATATAAGGTGTTTATAGAAAACGTTGTCGTAGTAACTCAAAAAGGGCTCATTCGATTGGAAATTGAAAGGGCTAGCGCCCTTTTTAATTGTCGAAAGTGATTGGAAGGCTTGACATTTTTATAGCAAAGATCGGTCTGGGATCAATGTATTATTATTTTTTTTTACTTAAGAAAAAAAAATTCACATTTAATATTTTCGAAATAAAAAAACGAGAATAATATAGATATGTTAATCGTGATGTTTACTATTAGAAAAGTAATGTTTGTAGTAGCACTTTTTTTTTCTTGGAATTTTTTGGACTTGGAAAATTATTCAACTTTTTTTTATTTTTTTTTATACTATGCGACTGTATTAGTGGTACTCTATGGCTACTCATCGACACTACATAATTTATTATATATTTTCAAACAGTATTTTTGTACATTGGAACGATTAAAACTTGCATCATATTTAAAAAAATGAAGATGACATTCGTTTGTCTTGATATTGATTGTTATGTCGCCACTCTTGGTCAGAGACCAAAAGCTCGTGGAATGGAAAATTACAAAGGTCAATCATCAATAACGGGCTAAGGTCTTGGCAGTTGGTTTACAAAGATGTGGGAAAACCTTAGTGAAGACCTTGTTACTACAACCAGGACATTTTTCAACTTTTTTTTATAAATGTCTTAAAATGACATGAAATATGTTTAAAACAAAGAAAAGTTCATACTTAATATTTTTGAAATACAATATAAGAATGATATAGATATGTTAGTCGCGATCTTTACTATTAAAAAAATAATGTTTCTAGCAACACTTTTCTTTTTTTCTGACATCAATTGTACTCTATGGTTGTTCATAAGCACTACGCGACTGTCCAAGTGGTACTCTATGGCTGGTAATTGACACTACCTAGTTTGTTGTATGTATTGAATCAGTGATTTTCGTACATTAAAAGGATAAACACATGCGTAATATTTTTAAAAACGGTGAAAATGAAATATTCGAAGAAAGCGTCTGCACATGATAAAATAATCGTTGCGTTGAATGCTGACAAGGAGAAATACTTGAACTCTGAGATAAGCGAAAATGGAGTTCTTATTGGGAATGTATGCGTGCGTTGTCATGACAGTGAGAGTTTAGGTTTCTTTGGACTACTGAAACCATTCGACATTGTTAATGGTGGATACATGAGATTATCATTTCCAGAGATGATAGTGCTCAAGGAGAATGCAAACATAAAAAAATCGTCGATGATGGGGGACAACTCCTTGCTACTGTTGGTGGTAACACGTTACCTGTTGATAGATCCTATCAGAACCGTTCTGGTATTAGCATTCAAATGAAAGCAAAGAGAAAAAAGAAAGGCCTACTGCTGCACTAATGTCGTTAAACATATCTTGTCAACGTGCCAGAACTGTTACCTGTGTAAAAATAATGCAAAAATTGACAGTGAAATCACTGGTAAAATAAAAAGGGCATTGGCAGACAATATCATTAATGAATATATAGATGAATTGATGGAAAATAAAGCGCATGTCAATATTGTTACTACCATTGATCATATACAAACACATATAGTAAATGAAGCCACTAATACCAAAGACGAAACGCATAGGGAACCTATAGCCACAGTAAACATTGTAAATGACTCAAAATGGATTAATGATAATTTTACTGGTTACGAACTAAGAGAAGACAATAGCTAAACTATCAAGAGAGAACATTATGAATTATTTTATGAAACAGATTTAAAATGTCCAAAATTGTTCAATGATATTAATAATGTATAATAATGTATGAAACATATTTTTATGTTAATATTCTACAGGTCGCAATTTTAATAGAAATATTTTATGCATTACTTGTTATGCTCCCAATTATTTTTAGGGTTCGCTAGCAAGTCAAACGTTTAGAATGTTAATTAAAAAGTCAATGATGTAAGAAAAGGAATTTTCAGAGACATAGATAATATTAGCAGGCTCATAGGGGGTATACTAGAATCTGAGATATATTAACAGGGCTTTTACCATAGTTTGAGAGAGATGGATCGAATTCTTTTTAAAGTTAGAGATATATGAATTGGGAATTTATCAAGTATTGCTTTGTATTAGGGTATACATAAAGTTGAAATTAAAAAAGTCATATATATTTCAAGCAATGATACAACATTCATGTGAGGGTAATGATAGAATAACGCCTTTGAAAAGTATTACTTAGTATTAGGGTATGCATAAAGTCGAAATTAATAAAGTCATATACATTTTAAGTGATGATACAACAGCCCTATGAAGGAAATGACAGAAAAATGCTTTTTGAAAAGTATTGTTTAGTATTGGGGTATATATAAAGTCGAAATTAATAAAATTGTATATATTTTGAGCGATGATACAACAGCTCATATGAGGGAAATCATAGAATAAAGTATTTGAAAAGTATTGCTTAGTATTAGGTATGCCTAAAGTTCAAATTAATAAAGTCATATATATTTTAAGTGATGATACAACAGCCCTTTGAAGGAAATGACAGAAAAATGCCTTTTGAAAAGTATTGTTTAGTATTGGGGTATATAAAAACTCGAAATTTATAAAGTCATATAAATTTTAAGTGGTGATACGACAGGCCTATGTAGAAAATGATAGAATAATGCCTTATGAAAAGTATTATTTAGTACTGGGGTATGTATAAAGTCGCAATTAATAAAATCATAATATTTTAAGCGATGATGCAACAGCTCATATGAGGGAAATTTTGGAATAATGTGGTTTGAAAAGTATTGCTTAGTATTGGGTATGCGTAAAGTTGAAATTAATAAAGTCATATATATATTTTAAGTGATGATATGACTTTTTTAATAATAAAAGAAAGTCCAAGAAATTCCAAGTCAGAAAAAAAAGAAAAGTAGTATTACAAACATTATTTTTCTAATAATAAAAATCACGAGAAACATATCTATATCATTTTCATTTAATATCTCAAAAATATTAAATGTGAATTTTTTTTCTGTTTTAAGCATATTTCATGTCATTTTAAGACATATAAAAAAGTTGAAAAATGTCCTGGTTTTAACAATAAGGTCTCCACTAAGGCGTTCCCACATCTTTGCAAACCAACTGCCAACACCATAGCCCGTTATTGATGAATGACCTTTGTAAAAGTCCATTCCATGATCTTTTGGTCTTGGACCAGGAGTAGCTACATAGCAATCAATATCACAACAAACGAATGCCATCTTCATTTTTTTTAATATGATGCAAGTGTTTACACCTTCCAATGTACAAAATTACTTATTGAAAACATATAGTAAACTATTTAGTGTTGACGAGTAGCCATAGAGTACCAGTAATACAGTCGCATAAATAAAAAACAAAAAAAAGTTGAATAATTTTCCAATTCCAAAAAATTCGAAGTCAGAAAAAAATTGCTACTACAAACATTATTTTATATGTTTGTGTACATGTCAATATACAGATATGCAAAAAAAGTTGGCAAATGTCTTGGTTGTAGTAACAAGGTCTCCACTAAGACGTTCCCACATCTTTACAACTAATTGCCAAGACAATATCCCTTTACTGATGAATGACTTTTGTAATAGTCCATTCCGTGAGCCTTTGGTCTTTGATCAAGAGTAGCAAAATAGCAATCAATATCAGGACAAAAGAATGCCATCTTCACTCTTTTTAATGTGATGCAAGTGTTTATCTTTCCAATGTACAAAAATACTGTTTGAAAATACATGATAAACTATGTAATGTTGATAAGCAGCCATAGAGTACCACTGGTACAGCCACATAAAAGAAGTTGAATAATTTCCAAGTGCAAAAAAGTTCATTAAAAAAAGTGTTACTACGAATATCATTTTTCTAATGGTAAAAAAAGACGACCAGCATTTCTATATCATTCTCATTTTGTGTTTCGAAAATATTAAACGTGAATTTTTTGAAGCATATGTCATGTCATTTTAAGACATGTAAAAAAAAGTTGAAAAATTTCTGTTTAAAAAAATATGAAAAATAAAAGTAAAAAAATAAACTTCAAAAAAGCATGAAAAAAATGGAGAGAGGGGCCAAAAAGTTGGGGGGAGGGGGTATTGGGTCCCTTGATGGTTGGGGTTTTTGGTGGCTCAAATCCATGACCACCTCACTACTTTATTTCTAAGGATTGTACTAAATATCTAAGGATTGTTTTGGATTTCTATATTAAAATTCTTTTCTTGGCTTCTACGACTTTATTAGTTTCAACTTTATGCATACTCCAATACTAAGTAATATTTTATATTGCCCACACTCCCCATTTGATACCTTTGTATTATAGCGACCACAGCCAAGAAGTGAAGCTGGGTCGATCGACTTGTGAAAGGTTTGAATATATTCTAATCATATTCTGACATCTATATAATGTGGCGTGGGAGTCACCATTCCCTCAGACTTTCCTTTAGTTGATAAGCAATAAAAATCTCAACTCTGACTTTTCTAGTTCTGTGAGAATCCATCATGGGTCCTCCCCAATCACCCTATTTCAAACCCTCCCCATCCAAAAACAAAACTATTGACGATATTTTATTTTGAACTTATGAGGTTGGCCCCTGGCCTCTATAACCTGGACCACCCCCACCCCCCCCCCCCCCAAAAAAAAAACACTTAATAATATTATATTCCAAAACTTTTTGAGGAGATCCCTGCCCCTCCACGCCCCCCCACACAAAAAATTATTAATGATATTTAATTCTAAATTTTTATGAGGTGACCCCTGGCCTTCCTTGGCCCGACCACCGCCCGCCAAAAAAAAATATTGACGACATTTTATATCAAAACTTACGGGAGCTGACCCCTGGCTCTCTATGGCCTGACATCCCCAAATAAAAATTATTAACGATATTTTATTTAAAACTTATGGGAGCTGAACCCTGACTCTCCTTGGTAAGACCCCCCCCCCAAAAAAAAAAAACAAACAATATTTGATTCCAGAACTTTTGGGACCTAACACCTAGCCCTCCATGGGTATATATATATATATATATATATATATATATATATATATATATATATATATATATATATATAATATATATATATATATATATATAATATATATATATATATATATATATATATATATGTGTAAATATATATATATATGTATAAATATATATATATATATATATATATATATATATATATATATATATATATATATGTATATATATATATATATATATATATATATATATATATATATATATATATATATATATATATATATATATATATATATATATATATATATATATATATATATATATATATATATAGATATATATATATATATATTAACGATATTTTATTCCAGAACTTATGGGAGCTGACCGTGGGCCTTCCATGGCCCAATCCCATAGTGAGTAATGTAAAATTTTAAATTGGATAAACCTGCTTTAGTATTACTCGAAATGAAGTACAAATAAACCATAATATGAACTTCGGAATTCTGGTTACTTCTCTCTAAACAACCTTGAATTTCTAGTTATGGTACAAATTCTAAAGCCAGTCTGTAGTGCTAATATTATCAAAATGACTTCCCTTCGGACTTGTCTATAAACTAATCATGAAATGTTCTTTTCAAACAGTTCGTGGTAACGAACTGTAAGTAAGGAGCGACCCGGCTCAATGGTAACCGAAACTCTAGAAAACGGGTTTTTGATACCAATAGATACATCAAAAGAATCAGATTTCAATGCTGATTTCAAATATATAGCTTTCATCAAGTTTAGTGCTACCCATCAAAAGTTACGTGCCTGCGAAAATTTGGCTGATTTTCTAAAAAAAGGGGGAAAGACCCCCTAAAAGTTATAGAACCTTAATGTAGATCACACCATCATATTCAGCGTATCAGAGAACCCTACTGTAGAGGTTTCAAGCTCCTATCTACAAAAATGTGGAATTTTGCATTTTTTGCCAGAAGAAAGATCACGGATGCGTGTTTATTTGTTTTTTTTCCCCAGGGGTGATCGTATGTACCCAGTGGTCCTAGAATATTGTGGGAGGGCTCATTGGAACGGAAATTAAAAGTTCTAGTGCCCTTTTTAAGTGACCAAAAAAATGGAGGGCAACTAGGCTCCCTCCCACGCTCATTTTTTTCCCAAAGTCACCCGACCAAAATTTTGAGATATCCATTTTGTTCAGCATGGTCGAAAATATTATAACTATGTCTTTTAGGATGACTTAATCCCCCGAAGTCCCCGGGGGGAGGGCTAAAAGTTATGAACTTTACCCAATGTTAACATATAGTATTGGTTATTGGGAAGTATACAGACGTTTTCAGGAGGGTTTTTTTCTGGTAGTGGGGGGTCGGGGGTTACGTTGGAGGATCTGTCCATGAAGGAAGTTTTCATGGGGGAAGGGAAATTGCCATGAAGGGGGCGCCGGACTTGCCGGCATTATTTATTGGTTATTGGGAAGTATACAGACATTTTCAGGAAGGATTTTTTTTCTGGAGGGTGGGGCTGGAGGAGGGGGTTACTCGGGAGAATCTTTCCGTGGAGGATGTTTCTTTGGCGTAGGGGACATTTCTATGTAGGGGGCGCCGGATTTCCAAGCATTATTTAAAAAACGATCAGAAATTAAATAAAAAAAAAACAAGTTTTTTTCAACTGAAAATAAGAAGCAACATTAGAACTTAAAACGAACAGAAATTATAACGTATATGAGGGGGTTCTCCCCCAAGTCAATACCTCGCTCTTTACGCTAAAGTTTTTTTTAGTGCTTTCAAAAGAGCTATCTATTCTAACTAAACGGCCTTTGTGATTCAGGGGTTTGTGAATTAATTTTTTTTAACTTTTAACGTAAAGAGCGTGGTATTTACTAAGGGGAGAACCCCCTGATATACGTAATAACATATACGTAATAAAAAAAAAACAATAAAAAAACAAGCGATACGGCTCAATAGTGATCGAAACTTTTAAAAACGGAATTTTGATGTCAATAAATGTATCAAAAGAATGGGTTTATAATGCTGATTCTAAATATATAAATTTTATTAAGATTAGTATTACTCATCAAAGGCTACGAGCCTGAGAAAATTTACCCGATTTTTTAAAGAGGGGGGAAACATCCCCTACAAGTGAAAGAATTTTAATGAAAATCACACCGTCAGATTCAGCGTATCAGAAACTCTATTACATAGGTTTCAAGCTCATATCTGCAAAAATCTGCTACTTTGTATTTTTTGCCAGAAGAAAAATATACGAATATAGAAGTTAGTTACGTAAGTTGATTGGTAAATTACGTCATAACCAAATTTAGAGACATCCATTTAGCAAAAGAAAAGTAAAATTTTTACGCAAATTTTATTTACTTATTCAATTCAAAATAAAAGCTGCATTAACTAAAAACGATCAGAAATTAAATAAAAAAAACAAGTTTTTTAAACTGAAAGTAAGGAGCGATATTAAAACTTAAAACGAACAGAAATTATTCCGTATATGAAAGGGGCTGTCCCCTCCTCAACGCCTCGCTCTTTACGCTAAAGTTTGACTCTGTCTCATAACTTTATTTTTTAAAACAATAAAAAACTTTAGCGTAAAGAGCGAAGCGTTGAGGAGGGGACAGCCCCTTTCATATACGGAATAATTTCTGTTCGTTTAAGTTTTAATATCGCTCCTTACTTTCAATTTAAAAAAATTGTTTTTTTTATTTAATCAGAACCAAAACATGATCCAATCATTGGACTGAGGCCATTTTGCAGAAATAATACCAAATTTGAAGCTTTAATTTTTGGTTGTTTTATGTTTCAACTTCGCTCTACTTGCCTCAGAAAAACTGTGTTTTTTTTTTAATTAACAACGAACCAGATACACATCAAGATTTTATATGGGGTGAGCACTATATTCGGGAAAGTACAGTTTTCTCGCAATTCGCCGTTTTTTTTGTCTTGACGAAAACTGCCTAACCCAAAATAAATGTCGGCCTATATTCCTTATTTTTTTAGTGGGAGGGGGTAGTTTGGAAACTAATACAAAAAGCACAAAAAATCACCTTAAAATCACGACATTTCTTGTGAGTTCAGGACTCCTAGAAGCACATACGGAGGATTTTTTTCAGGGGGGGGGGGACAATAAAAACGAGTTATATTTGCTGATTTGACAGGAGTTTCCCAGAAATTCCTGAAAATTTAAGATGTGGGGGGTTCCGAGCCCTAAGGAGTGCACCTGTGTACATCTGCCTCAAGTACATGCCTATAATTATAATAATTTATTCAAACGCTCAATACAAAGTGGAATGAACAAGGAGTTTACCACAGACATGACATTATTTATATGAACTTTAAAAGGAAAAACATTTTCACAGAAGTTTACACTATTTTCTTTACAATATTTTCACAGTCCTTGCGAAATCCATCCATTATCTGGTCCAGATAAATTAATGAATTTGGTTTATCTTCAAAGAGAAGTTCAATATAAATTGTAGCTGAGTCGAAGAGGCTATGTTGCGACCAATTCTATACTTTAGCAAGGCCGAAGTTTATTGAGTTAGTTGTGTATTGTTTTCGCCCACAGGATAATTGGAATTCGCACCGTTTTCGACTGCATCTACATCACCCAAAGTTAAGTCTGGAACCATGGACGTCCAATTTATATTATTCACAGGTTTAGAATCTACTTGCCTTTTGTACTTGTCAATGTAATTCTGAATTACTTGGTCTTCCAAAAACAGAAGTTTTGGTCCATCGCAACAGTCCATGGTAAGGTCAGATGCAAATGCAGCTGCCACACCCGCAATAATAACGATGACGAGGACCACCACTGCTGATGCCACAATAACTAGTGGTATAAACACTGATTTATATGGCTTTAAGATACCAGGTATAGGTAAAATTCCACCGCCTCGGCGAATCAAATCTTTTTCTTCGTCAGTGAATTTTGGTGGATTTTGGAATGTTAAGAGAGGGAAATGGCTTATTTGATTATCGAGGATTTTTCCTTCATTTACAGGAGCTGGTAAGGGTGAAATGCCATTTTGGGATGGAGTAGCTCCAAGACCCGCTCCAAGAAATGTCTCCATCATCTACAAATAAAGAATAAAAATTAAGTCGTAGGCCTAGTCTTACGTGTTTTCGTTGTACTAAATATCATGACGAACAAAATACGGATGAGGCGAATTATGGAGCACGCACCGTATTTGCGAAAGCATTGATTTTTCCATGTACTACTGTAGTTTCCTTACAATTTACACATTTTTTCCTGTTTTGGTAAATTTTGTCGAATCCAAAACAAACGAATTCTCGATTCTTGGGGGTAGGAGGTTCAAGCTAATATGAATAGCACAAGATATGTAAGTAATATGAAACTAATAGATAACTTAGGGGAAAACATTAATATTATGATTTTTTTGCAAGTCATGAGCCTCTAGTGTCAGACACGTATGTAGGAAACTTATTTACTGGGGGGGGGGGGTGTAATAAAGAAAAAACAAGCTAAATTTGACAAATTGAGCAAGAAGTGCCAAGAATTTTGCAATAAACTACGATTGGGGCCTTGTCCCCGAGAAGTCATCTTCTACTTGCGTTCCTGTCTAGGGCTCACACCTATATTAATACTAAATTACTGAAATTATCTCTAGAAAATGGACTTGTTTTTATTCTATGATCTCTACTTTTCATGTAAAGATATTAATTTCCCTTGTGAAGTTGATAGAACAATTATTGATTTATTTCAAAATTTATTCAATTTCCCAAAAGAATTTCCTGAAGAGATTTACACAAAAGAACTGGATTTTTAGGCCATTATGAACTGGATTAATTGGCGAAAAAGGCCTGTTGGCGAAAGGAACAATGAGCAAACTATGGGAACCAAAAAAAAAAACAATGAATTGACAAATTCGAAGGCCTGTTGATAATGTGGCAAAAAAGGCGATGGGCGAAAAAGCCCATTATAAGACCTAGATTATAAAACCTAAGTAGACTCTAACTTTGGTTGTCGTGAGACAGCTTCCTGGCCCCATTGTCAAAGAAATTCAAGCTTTCCCTTTGCTGCTTTCTAAGTAGGCCTAGTGATATTAGAAATTTTGCCCGTGGCAAGACTTTAGAACCAAGATAGATAGGTTTCTCTTTTCAGTACTGATCAATACTCAAGCTTTAGGATCCCTTTGCAAGTTACGACGATGCCCCCACTGCATTCCCACCATATAAGAATCAAGGAGTTTTATTTTTTAAAGAATTTTCTGAGGGAACTTTTTACCATGGATTGATTTTACGTTAAATTTGCATGTGGCACAATAATTTAGTTTGGATGAAAGTGAATACATCATTTGATGCCTTTTTTATGCTCATTCATAATTCAATAATCGCTTATGTCGCAAATTGCATCTTGAGTCCTTAAAGGGGCCCGAAGGTATTTTTATATGAATTGTGAAAGAGCATGAAAAAAAACCTTCAAATAATGTTTTCACTTTCATCCTAGCTAAATTATATGGTCCACTGCAAAGTTACCATGAAGTTTACCCACCCCACCTCCCTAATGTGCAAATATATACCCTGAATTGTCGACGGCAAAGTTTCGAATTGCAAAAGGAAGCGCTATTTTTGTCGACGGCATTTTAAAAACTTGAAACGCTAGGAAAACGGTTTATATTTGTGTTGCCCAATAAATGAGGTTTGGATTGTTATAACTAAGTATTTTTGGAATATATTACTCTTGAAAAACTTATTTATAAACTAGTGATGTTTTTGACAACTTTTCAATAACTTAATTGCTGTTGATAACTTCTTTGTGTGGTTAAAAAAATGAAATACCTTTGGGGCCCCTTTAAGTGCTCAAGATGCTATTTGCGACAGAAGCGATTATTGAATTATAAAATAGTATCAAAAAAGGCATCAAATGATGTTTTCACTTTCATCCTAGCTAAATTATTGTGTAACCTGCAAATTTACCGATTTTACAACATTATGGATTAATTGGGGCAAAATATGGCAAACAAAATTTCTTCGCTAAGTCTTAGCTGAACTTTCGTACGTGACAACCACTGTACATAAATTTAGACAACATAATAAAGCCGTTTTTTCACTCATCAATGTGCTATGATCTTACATCTTTTGTCACAAAACGCTTAAAAGTGAAATCTTTGAACTAAGATCTTACATCTTTGGTCGTCTTTATGCAAACGTCTTTCATCATTCTGCTCTGATCAGTGGTCTGGGAACAATGATGAGTAGATCATAAAAGTTCTCTCATCATTGTTCTATATTGCAGAACAGTGGCGGTCTTCACACTTTTTGCTAACATCAGTGAGCTGTAAGATCTTAGAACAAAGATGAGTTAAAAAACGATAATCTTTGCGGAAAGATCTTAGATGTAAGATCTTAGTGCTAAAAAACGGGCCTAATCATTCCCTATCTCAACCATTAGACAAAGCTGGACTGATATGCAACTGATCCGGAGAACATTAAACAAGTAGTGGAAACACTATATTTATCAATACGCAAGAAAACAATTACGCCAATTGTAGTTTTCTCCGGAGGCCATGAGGATCTTTTATAGCGTTAGCCACAAAATTTAATTCTTTTTGTGCACCTTGGGAAAATCCAAGAGGATTCCAGTCCTTCAAACTGAGAATTGTTGCAAGTCCTTGAAATGCCAAATAACGGTGCTAGCTCTAAAGGTGGAGAAGAAAGGGGTAGAAAGAGGCATTATAAAATGCTGTTAGATACCGCTCAAAGCCTAAGCGAGGACAATTTTCTTACAAAGCAGATCTAATTATGCCAAGACAGCTAAAACGAGAACTGAATGTAAAGAATCAAAGAAAAACAAACCAAAAAACTCAACCCACTCACTTTCTCCAAAAAAGAAAATCCTAGAAATGTGCACGATAATTAAGCCACAGCATATTATACAAGCAAGGCCATTGATGGATTTAGTAAAGGGCCATACCCCTCCCTCTGACTCCAAACATGCCCTGGAGAAAAAAAGTTTGATTAGCAACTGACAATAAACTTGGCTACTTGAAGGAGTAAATAATTTTAAATACTCTTAACACAATTCTGAAATATTCCAATTTTTATACCAAATTTGCACGTAGCCTGAAACTGGAAAGAAAATGAAAAGAATCGTGAGGGTTAAGTTAATGGGTCATAAAAAAGTGCTTTCTGAAGAGAAGTTTTACGTAATTTGCAAATTCGTGGCAGAATATTTACAACAATAATAACAACAAGCATTACTTAATAATCTTCTTATAATACAAATACATTTTTTTTTTATGTCCTTCAATTTTCGGAAAACTGACTAAGGATTTCACGAAAAACAGTTCTTAACAGACGTTTGGTATTTTATTGGATAGGGCTATTCCAGCAGTTATTAGAAGAAAAGCAAAGGTCCTACATCAAATTTCGAAGGTAATTCTTATAGCCCAAAAAAAGAGTATAAAAGAGGAAAAATTCAAGGGAATATTTTTCCTTACCAAGAAGAAAACAGTTTTGAAGCTACATGGCCCAGTATTACTATCTAAAACCACAGACTATTGTGAAACCTGATGGATAATCTGTGTAAAACGATTAGGTTGCCCCTTTTGTGGTATAACGTTTTGTGGCAAATTTCAAATAGTCCCGCCACTTGTGGATCCCTCTCCCACTATTTATGGAATTCCGGCTATTTCTCTGTTGCAAGGTTGATTAGAAGTTAGCACTAGAAATGTCTGTATTTCCTAAAATTTAACCAAAACCCTCCTTTTAGAAATCATGGATAGGACACTCAGTTAAGTCATGCCTATGAGATGGGACAGTAGCGAACCACTTCGCCGAACCACATTTCTTTCTGCTTTCTCAACTATGAATAATACCAACTCGCACCATTATTCAGTGTGATAAGTATATACTGGACCGTTGATGGGAGCTTTTTATACGCACCAAGACTGTAGTAGCCAAATATTATTGAGTTTGATTATACTGTCGAAGTTTATCAACAGTGGTGACAACAAAGGGCACACTACCTTTCCATCACACAACGAAGGAGCTATGGGAATAAGGAATTTTCTTAAGACAGTGATTAAAGCACCGTAGATTAAAGCATATCAAACAGTTCGTGGTAACGAACTGTAAGTAAGGAGCGACCCGGCTCAATGGTAACCGAAACTCTAAAAAACGGAATTTTGATATCAATAAATACATCAAAAGAATCACATTTTAATTCTGATTTCAAATATATAAGTTTCATCGAGTTTAATCTTACCTATCAAAAGTTACGCGCCTGAGAAAATTTGGCTGATTTTCGAAAAAGGGGTAAAGACCCCCTAAAAGTTATAGAACCTTAATGAAAATCACACCATCATATTCAGCGTATCAGAGAACCCTACTGTAGAGGTTTCAAGCTCCTATCTACAAAAATGTGGAATATTTCATTTTTTGCCAGAAGAAAGATCACGGATGCGTGTTTATTTGCTTTTTTTTTGTTTTTTTCTTTTCCCCAGGGGTGATCGTATCGACCCAGTGGTCCTAGAATATCGTGGGAGGGCTCATTGGAACGGAAATTAAAAGTTCTAGTGCCCTTTTTAAGTGATCAAAAAAATGGAGGGCAACTAGGCCCCCTCCCACGCTCATTTTTTTCCCAAAGTCACCTGATCAAAATTTTGAGATAGCCATTTTGTTCAGCATGGTCGAAAATATTATAACTATGTCTTTTAGGATGACTTAATCCCTCGAAGCCCCCAGGAGGAGGGCTGAAAGTTATGAACTTTACCCAATGTTAACATATAGTATTGGTTATTGTGACCCGGCTCAATGGTAACCGAAACTCTAGAAAACGGTATGTTGATACAAATAGATACATCAAAAGAATTGTATTTTAATGCTGATTTCAAATATATAAGTTTCACCAAGTTTAATCCTACTCATCAAAAGTTACGCGCCTGAGAAAATTTGGCTGATTTTCGAAAAAAGGGGGAAAGACCGCATAAAAATTATAGAACCTTAATGAAAATCACACCATCATATTCCGCGTATCAGAGAACCCTACTTTAGAGAGTTCCTATCTACAAAAATGTGGAATTTTTCATTTTTTGCCAGAAGAAAGATCACGGGTGCGTGTTTATTTGTTTTTTTTTTCTCCAGGGGTGATCTTATCGACCCAGTGGTCCTAGAATATCATGGGAGGGCTCATCGGAATGGAAATTAAAAGTTATAGTGCCCCTTTTAAGTGACCAAAAAAATGGAGGGCAACTAGGCCTCCTCCCACGCTCATTTTTTCCCAAAGTCACCTGATCAAAATTTTGAGATAGCCATTTTGTTCAGCATGGTCGAAAATATTATAACTATGTCTTTTAGGATGACTTAATCCCCCAAAGTTCCCGGGAGGAGGGCTGAAAGTTATGAACTTTACCCAATGTTAACATATAGTATTGGTTATTGGGAAGTATACAGTACAGACGTTTTCAGGGGAGATTTTTCCTGGTAGGGGGGGGGGGGGCTATGTAGGAGGATCTTTCCATGAAGGAAGTTTTCATGGGGGAAGGGACATTGCTATGAAGGGGACGCCGGACTTCCAGCATTATTTAAAAAAAGATCAGAAATTAAATATAAAAAAACAAGTTTTTCAACTGCAACAGCAGCAACATCAAAACTTTAAACGAACAGAAAATATTACATATATGATTGGGTTCACCCCCTAGTCAACACCTCACTCTTTAAGCCAGAGATTTTTTAGTACTTTTATAAGAGCTATTTATTCTAATTAACGGCCTTTGTGATGAAGCGGTCATTTTTAAAGAATTGGAACAAAAGTTAAACTTTCGCTTAAAGAGCAAGGTATTGACTAGGGGGCGAACCCCCTAATATACGTATTAAAAATATATGAATATAGAAGTTCGCTACGTAAGTTAATTCGTAAGTTACGTATATTTATTACTAATAAAAAACGTTCGTAAATAAAATGAAACAAGTTTCGAGAAAGCCATTTAACCAAATAAAAGTAAATTAATATGAAAATTTTGTTTTAATTATTCATGTACTGTGAGCCAAGATCAAAACCTGCATTTATTCAAAAACGTTCAAAAATTAAATAAAAAAAACTAAGTTTTTTTTAACTGAAAGTAAGGAGCGACATTAAAACTTAAAACGAACAGAAATTATTCCGTATATGAAAGGGGCTGTCCCCTCCTCAACGCCTTGCTCTTTACGCTAAAGTTTGACTTTCTCACAACTCTATTTTTTTTAAACAATAAAAAACTTTAGCGTAAAGAGCGGGGCGTTGAGGAGGGGACAGCCCCTTTCATATACGGAATAATTTCTGTTCGTTTTAAGTTTTAATGTCGCTCCTTACTTTCAGTTAAAAAAACTTGTTTTTTAATTTGATTTTCCCTCCAAAACAAGTGATTTTACGACAGGCATGCGGCTGTAACTTACACTAAAGCACCAAACACTAATTTCTCTGGATTTGTTAGTCTCAGATCGCACTGAGCCAGAATTGCAATATTACTTAGATACGCTTTTGGAAACGGATCTATATTCGCTTGACAAATATGAAAATTGTCATTTTTCAACGATTTCTAACGTGTTTTCAATCTAAAAAACCATGTGCACCGGATTTCATAAATGTAAATCAGCAGATGGATAGAGTGGAATCTCAACTGTGGAATGATCAAAGTGTCGTGTTTTGTTGATATTAAATGGAAAACAAGGTTTTTTTTTTTAACTGGAAGTAAGGAACTAAATTAAAACTTAAAGCGAACAGAAATTATCACGTATATAAGGGGGTCATCCTCTCCTCAATACCTTGCTCTTTGCGCTTAAGTTTGATTTTTGTTCCAGTTATTTAAGAATGAATCCTGAATCACAAACGCCGTTAAAGTAGAATAATAAGCTCTTTTAAAAGTTTTGGATAAGCCTTTAACGTAAAGAGCGAGGTATTGAGAAGAAGGTAATTCCCCTCTTATGCGTGAAAATTTCTGTTAGTTTTAAGTTTTAATGTTGTTCCTTACTTTCAATGGAAAAAACTTGTTTTTTTATTTAATTTGATTGTTTTTAAATAATGCAGGGAAATCTGGCTCTCCCTCCATGGAGAATTCTCTTCCCCCATGAAAAATTATTCCCGGGAAATAAACTCCCACATACCTCCCGGCCCCCTCTACTAGAAAAATCCCCCTAAAAACACATTTACTTCTATGGGGGATGCCCCTTTGTCTTATTAAAATGGTGATATTTTAAAAAAATTTGCTGCACAATTTCCAATAAGAAATTAAGGTAAAATTCTAGTTTAAGGGCTTTTGTTGATCTTGGAAAGAAGTTGAGTTGGGTGACCGAAGTTCCCAAGAATGGACCCAGAGCCTTAATGACCTTCTGGAAAAGTGTTTTGAGGTATCTATTCCCACTCTTTTATCTCAAAAGAGCAATGGCCTATGGTGACCTTTTACAATATTTCTGGTATAAAACTTATACCTTGCAAAATAGATCTTCTGTTCAAATAAGGCAAAAAAAAGTGTTTTGAGTTTTATACCTTTGCTGGACCACAATTTTTAAGGTTTCAAGTTCTAGAAACTGCGGGCATTATTCGGAAAACCTTCCGTACAGGTTCGAAGCCCCTCTCCCCGTCCCCAATCTACGCCCCGTGTATTTTATATAAGAAGAAACTAAGTCAAGACTTACCAACTTCTAAGTTTATAAAGCTGGTTATGTGCAACTATCAAAGCGGTTCACTAACAACTGGCAGGGTAGATCTCCCTTGGAAAGTTAATTTACTACTGCAATATCCGGAATCACAAATAATTATTTAAATTTTATTTATCTACTCAGCATGATTTAGAAAAGTTTGCTATATATTTTCATAGAAGAATTGATTAATGCAAATCAAGACAGTTAATAGTGGTCTATTTTTACATTTGACCTATTTTGTGGTTCCGAATAAACATATTCATAGTGTCACCTGAGAGCCCATAATGTGTATTTGAAACATTAGTGATTACACAAAAAGAGTTATATCCCGTTTAGAAAGGGACTTACTACTTTTTAGAATGTCAATTAGCGTTAGGATGTTGACCTGCGACTTGACCGTCATATGAGGTCATACTAGGTAGAGCCCGAATTTTCACTTAAACAGACATGACTGCACGTATGTCCAGCCCTTAGAGTGTGTGCAACAATTTCCCCAGGAGGTTGGTCATGTGTACCAGCTCTAGCGTAAAAACATCCCTCCCTGTTTATGTGGATGAATGAAAACTGAAAAAGGTAATTTCTCAGAAGAAATCGATTGACAGGATGATTTAAATTGTCTAAATCAAAGATTTTAGATATTCGCAAACGGTTGCATCAAAAATATATGAACAAAAAGTAAAGAGCATTTCCCCCCTCTAGGGTTTGATCATAGGCAGCGCAATACTGCAGCCTATATAAAGAGCGGCGTGGGCACAATGCATTAATCTTTTTTGTCTCACCAAGACACTTCGTAGAAACTTTGGAAGAGGCTCGTTCGATAGAAAATTGAAAGTTCTAGTGCCGTTTTTAAGAGTCAAAGTGACTCAAGGGCAACCAGACCTCTCCCACGTAGCTGTTTTGGTCGAACACTTCCGATCAAAATTTTGAGCTAGCCGTCTTGTTTCGCATAGTTGAAAGGGGGAGGGGTGTTTGACCTTTTGTGTCCGAAAATGCCAATACCATTTAGGTGAAGTATTCAGGGAATGTTGAACTAAATCAAAACACTATGTGCTTGTAGGTTTTCAAAAAGATGTATCTCAGGAATGAATTAGACTAACTAAGTTGGAACTTTCAGCGAAAGATGAGGGGGATGATCAATTAACCAAAAGGAAATATGTTCACGCTAATACTATGACTCCCACGGCTACTACTGCTATTACAAAAACAGTTTCTATGGTGTTTATTTCTAAGGCCAAGGATATTAAGGTGAAAATGTTGAGGAAGAAGTTGAACTAAATTAAAGCACACTGTTTGCATATAGGTTGTCCAAAGAACGTATCAATAATATCTTAGGAACGGCCTAAAGTATTTGGTTGATACTTCCAGGGCATGATGAGAGGGATATTAGACTGACCAAAAAGCAATATGGGCATACTATTATTGTTACTAGTACTATTGTGCTCAAATTCACAATTCTTTAGTCCGTCTATCCTTGCCAAGGTAAACTCAATAGCAGACATTTTGGCACAATTTGGCAAAATCGTAGTCCATTTTGTTAAGGCCAGAGAAGAACGAGTAGTTCCCTTAGTCCACTTAAGTCCTTAAATTTAAATTCATTTTAGGATAACCCTAAAAATGTCATCCTCAAATTTAGATTAAATTTCTATTTGCCGAGTTTGAATATTTACTAGAAACTAAGTAAAATATTCAGCATATTTATAAAGTCCAGCAGGTTCCGTAAATGACACCACAATCAGTGGCGTCATTTCCGGGGTGGGCAGTCCCCCAATAATTCGGAGAAAAAATTATTATATAGCTCATGCCCCTTGACTCTCCGGATGGTCACCCCTTTTGCCCCTCCAATAAAAAACGCTGGAGATACACCCCTGACCACAACACTAATTGCCCTTAGATAAGAGTGCCGATTCCTGAGCATTAAGGGACAAGAAATTCCGTTAGAATTAAAATCTTGATTGTATTGTATCCATACATTTACTTTTGAGAGGGATTGCCCAATCAAAAAAAATCATTCCCAAACTATTTAAAATCAGCACAATCAGAAATACTTGAAACCACCCTCAAAATTACTCAAGGGCAAAAGATCAGAACAAATTTAAATAAGCACTATTTTTCATCCTGGCTCCTAGACTCTTGAAACTTGTTTTGGTTGATGGTATTTGTTAAGGATTAATTAAAAAAAACGCAAGTTTTTCCGAGGGAAGTAAAGAGCGAAGTGATAAGTAGGAATGACCCAATTGATCCCACCCCTCACCCCTGTTGCCACCTACAATTTAGTCTAATGCTGACAGTTTCCAAGAAATTGATTGCGTAATCGAAGGGGAGAGAGTTTCCGAGAAATTTATTTGTTGGTGTTCATCCAGGAGAATTATCTCCGGGCGAAGTTTGCACATGCGCTTTCAAGGTCAATTGATTAGTTGGTGTTCGTCCAGTAGAATTGTCTCCGGGCGAAGTTTGCACATGCGCATTAACGGTGGGGATGAGATATTTTGATCTTAGAGATGAAGAGATTAACGTGGGAAATGGTTTCCTAGGAATTTCAAATATGACAGCGCAGGGATGCCAAAACAAAAGGAACACGCAGAAATTACGTTTAGGGATTATTTGGGCGAAACCGTTTTGAGACATTTTAGAAGATGATTTAAGCGGAACCGTTTGAGGTATTTTAGAAGATGATTTTAGAAGATGATTTAGAAGATGATCTGGGGTGAAACTCTGTGGTCGTTATAATACGCAAGTTCTATTTGAACAGTGTTGTGAGGTCCCCTACCCCAGAGGACCCCTCCTACTCCAACCCCAAAGGCCCCCCCCCGGGCCCCCCCCCAATCCTTTTTTTAATACTTTTTTGCGCACTTGAGACAAAGAAGGGCCCCCACATTTCACAAGGCTTTATTATATCTTTTCAGAAAAAGTTCTTTTCTTAATGTCCATCCTAACCCATTTTAAAAGTTGAAGTACCCATCCTTTTCACCCGCATCTTTACTTTACAGCTTTTGAATGCACCCAAAACCAAGCAATACTTTTCAAAAGGCATTTCAGAACAACTTCTTTTCTTAATGTCCTCCTAAACCCATTTTACAAATTGAAGTACCCATCATTTTCACCCACAACTTTACTTTACAGCTTTTTGAATACCCCAACACCAAGCAATACTTTTCAAACGACATTTCAGAACAAGTTCTTTTCTTAGTGACCCTCCTAAACCCATTTTACAAGCTGAAGTACCCTTCTTTTTCACCCACAACTTTATTTTACAGCTTTTTGAATGCTCTAACACCAAGCGCTACTTTTCAAAAGGCATTTCAGAACAAGTTCTTTTCTTAATGTCCTTCCTAAACCCACTTTACAAGTTGAAGTACCCATCCTTTTTACCCACAACTTTACTTTACAGCTTTTGAATGCTCCAACACCAAGCAATACTTTTCAAAAGGCATTTCAGAACAAGTTCTTTTCTTAATGTCCTTCCTAAACCCATTTTACAAGTTGAAGTTCCCATCCTTTTCACCCACAACTTTACTTTACAGCTTTTTGAATGCCCCAACACCAAGCAATACTTTTTAAAAGGCATTTCACAACAAGTTTTTTTCTTAATGTCCCTCTTAAACCCATTTTACAAATTGAAGTACCCATCCTTTTTACCCACTTTTACTTTACAGCTTTTTGAATGCTCCAACACCAAGCGCTACTTTTCAAAAGGCATTTCAGAACAAGTTCTTTTCTTAATGTCCTTCCTAAACCCTTACAAGTTGAGTACCCATCCTTTTACCCACACTTACTTACAGCTTTGATGCTCACACAAGCTACTTCAAAGGCATTCGAACAGTTCTTTCTTAGTGTCCCCTAACCCATTTACAAGTGAGACCCATCCCTTTCACCCAACTTTACTATACTGCTTTTTGAATGCTCCAACACCAAGCAATACTTTTCAAAAGGCATTTCAGAACAAGTTCTTTTCTTAGTGTCCTCCTAAACCCATTTTACAAGTTGAAGTTCCCATCCTTTTCATCCACAACTTCACTTTACAGCTTTTTGAATGCCCCAATACCAAGCAATACTTTTCAAAGGCATTTCAGAACAAATTCTTTTCTTAGTGACTCTCCTAAACCCATTTTACAAGCTGAAGTACCCTTCCTTTTCACCCACAACTTTACTTTACAGCTTTTGAATGCTCCAACCCCAAGCAATACTTTTAAAAAGGCATTTCAGGACAATTTCTATTCTTAATGTCCTTCCTAAACCCATTTTACAAGTTGAAGTACCCATCCTTTTCACCCACAACTTTACTTTACAGCTGTTTAAATGCCCCAACACCAAGCAATACTTTTCAAAAGGCATTTCACAACAAGTTCTTTTCTTAATATCCATCCTAAACCCATTTTACAAGTTGAAGTTTACAGGTGAACACCAAGCAATAGTTTTCAAAAGGCATTTCAGAACAAGTTATTTTCTTAATGTCCTTCCTAAACCCATTTTAGAAGTTGAAGTTCCCATCCTTTTCACCCACAACTTTACTTTACAGCTTTTTGAATGCCCCAACACCAAGCAATACTTTTCAAAAGGCATTTCAGAACAAGTTCTTTTCTTAATATCCCTCCTAAACCCATTTTACAAATTGAAGTACCCATCCTTTTCACACAACTTTACTTTACAGCTTTTTGAATGCTCCAACACCAAGCAATACTTTTCAAAAGGCATTTCAGAACAAGTTCTTTTCTTAATGTCCATCCTAAACCCATTTTACAAGTTGAAGTACCCATCCTTTTCACCCACAACTTTACTTTACAGTTTTTTGAATGCCCCAACACCAAGCAATACTTTTCAAAGGCATTTCAGAACAAGTTCTTTTCTTGGTGACTCTCCTAAACCCATTTTACAAGCTGAAGTACCCTTCCTTTTCACCCACAACTTTACTTTACAGCTTTTTGAATGCTCCAACACCAAGCAATACTTTTCAAAAGGCATTTCAGAACAAGTTCTTTTCTTAATGTCCTTCCTAAACCCATTTTACAAGTTGAAGTACTCATCCTTTTCACCCACAACTTTACTTTACAGCTTTTTAAATGCCCCAACACCAAGCAATACTTTTCAAAAGGCATTTCACAACAAGTTCTTTTCTTAATGTCCCTCCTAAATCCATTTTACAAGTTGAAGTACCCATCCTTTTCTCCACAACTTTACTTTACAACTTTTTTTCTTAATGTTCCCTCCTAAACCCATTTTAAAAGTTGAAGTACCCATCTTTTTCACCAAGAACTATACTTTACAGCTTTTTGAATGCCCCAACACCAAGTAATACTTTTCAAAAGGCATTTCAGAACAAGTTCTTTTCTTAATGTCCCTCCTAAACCCATTTTACAAGTTGAAGTACCCATCCTTTTCACCACAACTTTACTTTACAAATTTTTTGCACACCAAATATCATGCAAGGTTCCACTTCAGTTCAGATTTTTCTCAAAGAGATGAAAAAATTTAAAATACTGTTCCAAATTTTTCATAGAAGATAGAAAGTTCAAGTTCTTTTCTGAATTTTACCAAAGAACACACTTCAATTCTAATTTCTCCAGAGAAAATAAAAATATTCCACTTCAATTCTTAATTTCACAAAGACACAAGGAAATTTAAAGTTATATTTGAAATTTTTCCGTAGAAGATAGGAAAAGCTATACCATAGTTTTGAATATTTTCCCGGAAGATAAAAAGTTCTACTTCAGTTTTAAATTTTCTCAATGAAGTGAAGAAAAGTTCAAGTTCTAGTCTGAATTTTCTCAATGAAAAAAGAAATTAGTTATTGATCAATTCTATTTTTTCCAAATAATATAAAAAGGTTCCACTTCAGTTCAGATTTTTCTCAAAGAGATGAAAAAACTTAAAATACTGTTCCAAATTTTTCTTAGAACATAGAAAAGTTCATGTTCTTTTCTGAATTTTACCAAAGAACACACTTCAATTCTAATTTCTCCAGAGAAAATAAAAATATTCCACTTCAATTCTTTATTTCGCAAAGACACAAAGAAATTTAAAGTTCTATTCTAATTTTTTTCCATAGATGATAGAAAAGTTTTACCTTAGTTGTGAATATTTTCCCGGAAGATAAAAAGTTCTACTTTAAGTTTAGATTTTCTCAACGAAGTGAAGAAAAGTTCAAGCTCTCTTCTGAATTTTCTCAATGAAAAAGAAATTAGTTATTGATCAATTCTATTTTTCCTAATAATATAAAAAGGTTCCACTTCAGTTCAGATTTTTCCCCAAAGACATAAATTTAAAATTATCCTCCAAATTTCTTGTAGAAGATAGAAAAAGTTACATATTGATCGTGAATATTTCACTATGAAGATAAGGAGCTCCACTCTCATTCTGAGATTTTTCCCAAAGACATAAAAAAATTTAAAATAGCGTTCTAAATTTTAGCGTTGAAGATAAGAAAAGTTATTCTATGATTGTGAATATTTTCCAGGAAGATAAAAAGCTTCATTTTATTTCTAATTTTCTCATTGATGTGAAGAAAAGTTCAAGTTCTTTTCCTAATTATCCCTATGAAAAGAAATAAGTTACAGATCAATTTTATTTTTCAAGAAAAAATAAAAATTTTCCACTTCAGTTCATATTTTTCTCAAAGAGATGGAAAAATTTAAATTACTGTTCTAAATTTTTCATAGAAGATAGAGAAAGTTATACTTTGATCATGAAAAGTTAACTCAAGTCTGAATTTTATTAAAGAACTTACAGTTCAATTCTAATTTCTCCAGAGAAAAATAAAAATCTTCCACTTCAGTTCTTAATTTTACAAAGACACAAAGAAATTTAAAGTTCTCTTCTGAATTTTCTTATAGAAAAGAAAAAGTTATAGTTCAATTCTAATTTTTTTCAAAGAAAATAAAAATTCTCCAACTTTTTAATAAACATTCTAAGCGCTTAACACGCTAACGTTTCCTAAGATAATAGAAATATAACAAAGTAATGCATAAAATATTTTTATTGAAGTAACAACATGTAGTAATAACATAAAAATATGTTACAGACATTATTTTACATTATTAACATCATTGAACAACATTGAACATTCTGCATCTGTTCCATAAAATAATTTATCAAGTTCTCTCTCCCTCTTGATACTAGAGTTACTCGCTTCTCCTAGTTGTAACCACTAGAATAATCATTCATCCATTTTGAGTCATATACGATTTCCACTGGGATGTCACCTACTGATTCAATACACGTTTCATCCTAGGTATTATTTGATTCATTGACTATATGATCAATAGTAGTAATAATGCTCACTTGTGCTTCATTTTCCAATCAATTTGTCATTATATTCAATGGTGATATTGTCTGCCAATGCTCTTTTCATTTTACCGGCAATTTCACTGTCTATTATCACATTATTTTTACAGAGGCAACAGTTCTGGCACGTTGACAAGATATGATTTATAATGTTGGTCCAGCAGTAGGACCTTCTTTTCCTTTCTGATTTCATTCGAATGCTAACACCGGAAAGTCTATCAACGGATAACATGTTACCAGAACCATTTGCTAGAAGTTGCCCATCTTCATCAACTATTATTTTTATGTTGGCATTCTCTTTGAGTACTAACTTATCTGGAAATGATACTTTCAAATATCCACCTTTTGAACGATGAAAATTCTTGACTACTCCAAAGGAATTTAACTCCTCACTGTCAGGACAACGTAGGCACACATTCCCAATAAGATCTCCACTACTACTTGTTCCATAGTTCAAATATATCTCTTTGTCAGCATTCAAGGCAACAATGACTTTATCATGTGCACTCACTTTCTTCGAATAATTCATTTTCACGTCTTTTTTAAAAAATATGGTGTAGGTGTTTATCCCTCCAATGGTAAAAAAATAGTGATCTAACACACGCAATAAACTAGTATAGTCTCGATAACCTACCATGGAGTACCACTGGGAAAGCTGCTTCCAATGTAAGAGCAACCATAGAGTACGTTTGCTACAGCCGCAAGCATGCATAGTGAGAGAGAAATAGAAAGTCGATCTGGGGGGATTTTCCCGCGAGTATTGTTAGGTTATGTTAGACTAGATTAAGTTAGGTTAGGTTAAGTCAGGCTAGGTAACTTAGGTTAGCTAAGTTAGGTTAGGTTAGCTAGTAAACATCTCTACATGTTTAAGTTAGGTTAGGCTAGATTAAGTTATGTTAGGTTAGGTTAAGTTAGGTTAGCCTACGTACGCGCGCGTACGTAGGCGCGCGTACGTAGGCTAACCTAACTTAACCTAACCTAACATAACTTAATTTAGCCTAACTTAACCTAACCTAACTTAAACATGGAGAGATGTTTACTAGCTAACCTAACCTAGCTTAGCTAACCTAACTTACCTAACGTGACTTAACCTAACCTAATCTAACCTAACTTAATCTAGTCAAACCTAACCTAACCATACTCGCCGGAAAATCCCCCCAGATCGACTTTGTATTTCTCTCTCACTATGCATGCTTGCGGCTGTAGCAAACTTACTCTATGGTTGCTCTTACATTGGAAGTGGCTTTCCCAGTTGTACTCCATGGTAGGTTATCGAGACCATCTAGTTTATTGCGTGTGTTAAATCACTAATTTCTTACCATTGGAGGGATAAACACCTACATTATTTTTATAAAAAAAAGACGTGAAAATGAATTATTCGAAGAAAGTGTGTTCACATGATAAAGTCATTGTTGTTTTGAATGCTGACAAAGAGATATATTTGAACTATGGAACAAGTAGTGGTGGAGATCTTATTGGGAATGTGTGCCTACGTTGTCATGACAGTGAGGAGTTAAATTCCTTTGGAGTAGTCAAGAATTTTCATCGTTCAAAAGGTGGATATGTGAAAGTATCATTTCCAGAGAAGTTAGTACTCAAAGAGAATGCCAACATAAAAATAATAGTTGATGAAGATGGGCTACTTCTAGCTAATGGTTCTGGTAACATGTTAGCCGTTGATAGATCTTTTTGTAATCTTTCCGGTGTTAGCATTCGAATGAAATCAGAAAGGAAAAGAAGGGCCTACTGCTGCACCAATAAGATAAATATTATCTTGTAAAAACGTGTCAGAACTGTTGCCTCTGTAAAAATAATGTGATAATAGAAAGTGAAATTGCCGGTAAAATAAAAAGAGCATTGGCAGACAATATCACTAATGAATATAATGACAAATTGATTGGAAAATGAAGCACAAGTGAGCATTATTACTACTATTGATCATATAGTCAATGAATCTAATAATACCTAGGATGAAACGTGTATTGAATCAGTAGGTGAAATCCCAGTGGAAATTGTATATGACTCAAAATGGATGAATGATTATTCTAGTGGTTATGAACTAGGAGAAGCGAGTAACTCTAGTGTCAAGAGAGAGAGAGAACTCGATAAATTATTTTATGGAACAGATTCAGAATGTTCAATGTTGTTCAATGATGTTGATAATGTAAAATAATGTCTGTAACATATTTTTATGTTTTTACTACATGTTTTTACTTCAATAAAAATATTTTATGCATTACTTTGTTATATTTCTATTATCTTAGGAAACGTTAGCATGTTAAGCGCTTAGAATGTTTATTAAAAAGTTGGAGATTTTTTATTTTCTTTGAAAAAAATTAGAATTGAACTATAACTTTTTCTTTTCTCTAAGAAAATTCAGAAGAGAACTTTAAATTTCTTTGTGTCTTTGTGAAATTAAGAACTGAAGTGGAAGATTTTTATTTTTCTCTGGAGAATTTAGAATTGAACTGTGAGTTCTTTAATAAAATTCAGACTTGAGTTAACTTTTCATGATCAAAGTATATCTTTTTCTATCTTCTATGAAAAATTTAGAACAGTAATTTAAATTTTTCCATCTCTTTGAGAAAAATCTGAACTGAAGTGGAAAATTTTTATTTTTCTTGAAAAATAAATTGATCTGTAACTTATTTCTTTTCGTAGGGATAATTAGGAAAAGAACTTGAATTTTTCTTCACACCAATGAGAAAATTAGAAATAAAATGAAGCTTTTTATCTTCCTGGAA
>CM051260.1:9360140-9831140 GCA_027921565.1 Artemia sinica | reverse complement strand
AAACTTTATATATTAACGATGGACATCTAGCATAACTTATAGCCCTTGCCTCGAGGGATAGAGTGGGGGGTGGGGGTATCATACCCTGAACCATACATATTGGACATTTAAACTATTTTGAACAAAATGACTTTCCCCACTCCTTCCATAAGAACCATATATGCCCCTGGGTTATAACTTACAACCCATACCCTGGGAGGCATTTTATATGATCTTTGGACAATTTTGAACAGAATGGCTAATTCAAAATTTTCATCGTATGCATTTAGGGAAAAGATGGCCTAGGGGAGGTGGGTTATAGTTGCCCTCTGATCGCTTTTGACTCTTAAAAAGGAACTAAGACATTCAATTTTCAATCAAATAAGCCTCCTTCAAAGTGTATACGACCACCCCTTCCATGAAAACTTGATATGCCCCTGAGGAATAACTTACAACCCTTGCCTCAGGCTCTGAGGGGTCTTGTCAAACCCGAAGGTATTGTTATAAGATCTTTGGACTGTTTTGAACAAAATGACCATCTGAAAAGCTCAATAGGATGCATTTGGAGAAAAGAGCTACTTGCCCACTGATTACTTTTGACTCTTGAAAAGGGAACTAGAACTTTCATTTCCAATCAAACGAGTTTCCTCCAAAGTCTATGCGACGACCCTTCTATAAGAGCCTTTATACCCCCGGGACATAACTTAATACTCTTGCCCCCGTGCTCTTGGGGGTTGCGCCAACCTATGAGGAAATGATCTGTAATCTCTGGACTATTTTGAACGAAATGGTTATATAAAAATTTCGATCGGAGGCATTTAGGAAAAGAGAGCGTAGGGGGGGGGGGCTTGTTGCTCTCCGATCACTTTTGACTCTTAAATTGGGGATCTAAAACTTTCAATTCTAATCAAATGAGCCTCCTCAACTATTTATGCGACCACCTCTTCCATAAAAACCAAATATACTCCCGGGTAATAACTTACAACCCATACCTCCGGACTCTGTGGGGCTAAGTCAACCCCGGAGGCTTTGTTATATGATCTCTGGGCAATTTGAGCAAAATGGCTATTTTAAACTTTTGATCAGACGTATTTTGGAAAAAAGAGTGAGGGGGAGGAGTAGCTGCTCTTTGATCCCTTTTGACTCCTAAAAAGGAGCTAGAACTTTCAATTTCCAATCAGATAAGCCTCCTATGATATTTATGCGATCAACCCTTCCATAAAAATCTTATATGCACCTTTGCATAACTAACAACACTTTCCCGGGCTCTGGGGGAAATTTTCACGACGTATTCGGACACAGTTCATTAGATTATTAGTAGTGTGACACCTAGTGCGACTGAACTTGATCAGTTTCAATCGGACCAAAAGCTGTATGCAATATTGAACTAGATCGTATAAAACGACTAGAAACAGTTATATTTTTATACAGAAATTACATAATTTATTCTGCAATACAGAAAGGTATCTCATTTGTATAAAAAAATACCTGAGCAAACATGTCAAGATATATTCAACCTTCAGAAGTCATTTGATTTAAGTACACTCAAAGGGTTGAAATTTTAATTGCTTATCAACTAAATGTAAGCCTGAGGTAATGGTGACTTAAGAGGTTTGAAATTTTAATTATTTATGAACTAAAGGTAAGTCCGAGGGAATGGTGACTCCCATGCCGCATAATATAAATGTCAGAATATGACTAGGAATGTATTCAACCTTTCAAAAGTCGATTGACCTAGATTCACTTCTTGGCTGTGGTCGCTATAATACACAAGTACCTAATGAGGAATGTAAGCAATATAAAATATTGTTTAGTATTGGAGTATGCATAAAGTCGAAACAATAAAGTCATAGGCACTAAGAAACAAATTTTAATATAGAAATCCAGAACAATCCTTAGAAATCCCGTACAATCCTTTGAAATCAAGTTGTGAGGTGGTATGAATTTGAGCCACCAATGACCCCAAAATCCTCTCCCTCTAACTTTTGGCTCCTCCCCCCCCATTTATCATACTTTTGTTTGAAGTTTAATTATTTAACTTTTATTTTTTATATTTTTTAAACACACACATTTTTTCAAACATTTTTTACGTGCCTTAAAATGACATGAAATGTACTTAAGAAAAAAAATTTCACATTTAATATTTTCGAAATAAAAAACGAGAATAATATAGATATGTTAATCGTGATGTTTACTATTAGAAAAGTAATGTTTGTAGTAGCACTTTTTTTTTACTTGGAATTTTTTGGACTTGGAAAATTATTCAACTTTTTTTTATTATTTTTTTTTATTTATGCGACTGTATTAGTGGTACTCTATGGCTACTCATCGACACTACATAATTTATTATATATTTTCAAACAGTATTTTTGTACATTGGAACGATTAAAACTTGCATCATATTTAAAAAAATGAAGATGACATTCGTTTGTCTTGATATTGATTGTTATGTCGCCACTCTTGGTCAGAGACCAAAAGCTCGTGGAATGGAAAATTACAAAGGTCAATCATCAATAACGGGCTAAGGTCTTGGCAGTTGGTTTACAAAGATGTGGGAAAACCTTAGTGAAGACCTTGTTACTACAACCAGGACATTTTTCAACTTTTTTTTATAAATGTCTTAAAATGACATGAAATATGTTTAAAACAAAGAAAAATTCATACTTAATATTTTTGAAATACAATATAAGAATGATATAGATATGTTAGTCGCGATCTTTACTATTAAAAAAAACAATGTTTCTAGCAACACTTTTCTTTTTTTTCTGGCATCAATTGTACTCTATGGTTGTTCATAAGCACTACGCGACTGTCCAAGTGGTACTCTATGGCTGGTAATTGACACTATCTAGTTTGTTGCATGTATGAAATCAGTGATTTTCGTACATTAGAAGGATAAACACATGCATAATATTTTTAAAAACGGTGAAAATGAAATATTCGAAGAAAGCGTCTGCACATGATAAAATAATCGTTGCGTTGAATGCTGACAAGGAGAAAATACTTGAACTCTGAGATAAGCGAAAATGGAGTTCTTATTGGGAATGTATGCGTGCGTTGTCATGACAGTGAGAGTTTAGGTTTCTTTGGACTACTGAAACCATTCGACATTGTTAATGGTGGATACATGAGATTATCATTTCCAGAGATGATAGTGCTCAAGGAGAACGCAAACATAAAAATAATCGTCGATGATGGGGGACAACTCCTTGCTACTGTTGGGGGTAACACGTTACCTGTGATAGATCCTATCATAACCGTTCTGGTATTAGCATTCAAATGAAAGCAAAGAGAAAAAGAAAGGCCTACTGCTGCACTAATGCCGTTAACCATATCTTGTAAACGTGCCAGAACTGTTACCTGTGTAAAAATAATGCAAAAATTGACAGTGAAATCACTGGTAAAATAAAAAGGGCATTGACAGACAATATCATTAATGAATATATAGATGAATTGATGGAAAATAAAGCGCATGTCAATATTATTACTACCATTGATCATATACAAACACATATAGTAAAATGAAGCCACTAATACCAAAGACGAAACGCATAGGAGCCTATAGCCACAGTAAACATTGTAAATGACTCAAAATGGATTAATGATGATTTTACTGGTTACGAACTAAGAGAAGACAATAGCTAAACTATCAAGAGAGAACATTATGAATTATTTTATCAAACATATATAAAATGTCCAAAGTTGTTCAATGATATTAATAATGTATAATAATGTATGGAACATATTTTTATGTTAATATTCTACAGGTCGCAATTTTAATAGAAATATTTTATGCATTACTTTGTTATGCTCCGAATTATTTTTATGGTTCGCTAGCAAGTCAAACGTTTAGAATGTTAATTAAAAAGTCAATGATGTAAGAAAAGGAATTTTCAGAGACATAGATAATATTAGCAGGCTCATAGGGGGTATACTAGAATCTTAGATATATTAACAGGGCTTTTACCATAGTTTGAGAGAGATGAATCGAATTCTTTTAGAGTTAGAGATATATGAAGTGGGAATTTATCAAGTATTGATTTGTATTAGGGTATACATAAAGTTGAAATTAATAAAGTCATATATATTTTGAAGCAATGATACAACATTCATGTGAGGGAAATGATAGAATAACGCCTTTGAAAAGTATTACTTAGTATTAGGGTATGCATAAAGTCGAAATTAATAAAGTCATATACATTTAAGTGATGATACAACAGCCCTTTGAAGGAAATGACAGAAAAATGCCTTTTGAAAAGTATTGTTTAGTATTGGGGTATATATAAAGTCGAAATTAATAAAAATTGTATATATTTTGAGCGATGATACAACAGCTCATATGAGGGAAATCATAGAATAATGCATTTTGAAAAGTATTGCTTAGTATTAGGTATGCCTAAAGTTCAAATTAATAAAGTCATATATATTTTAAGTGATGATAGGACAGGCCTATGAAGAAAATGATAGAATAATGCCTTTTGAAAAGCATTGTTTAGTATTGGGGTATGCAAAAAGTTCAAATTAATAAAGTCATATATATTTTAAGTGATGATACGACAGGCCTATGTAGAAAATGATAGAATAATGCCTTATGAAAAGTATTATTTAGTACTGGGGTATGTATAAATTCGCAATTAATAAAATCATATATATTTTAAGCGATGAATACAACAGCTCATATGAGGGAAATTTTGGAATAATGTGGTTTGAAAAGTATTGGTTAGTATTGGGTTTGCGTAAAGTTGAAATTAATAAAATCATATATATATATTTTAAGTGATGATATGACTTTTTTAATAATAAAAGAAAGTCCAAGAAATTCCAAGTCAGAAAAAAAAGAAAAGTAGTATTACAAACATTATTTTTCTAATAATAAAAATCACGAGAAACATATCTATATCATTTTCATTTAATATCTCAAAAATATTAAATGTGAATTTTTTTTCTGTTTTAAGCATATTCATGTCATTTTAAGACATATAAAAAAGTTGAAAAATGTCCTGGTTTTAACAATAAGGTCTCCACTAAGGCGTTCCCACATCTTTGCAAACCAACTGCCAACCCCATAGCCCGTTATTGATGAATGACCTTTGTAAAAGTCCATTCCATGATCTTTTGGTCTTGGACCAGGAGTAGCTACATAGCAATCAATATCACAACAAACGAATGCCATCTTCATTTTTTTTAATATGATGCAAGTGTTTACCCTTCCATGTACAAAACTACTTATTGAAAATATATAATAAACTATTTAGTGTTGACGAGTAGCCATAGAGTACCAGTAATACAGTCGCATAAATAAAAACAAAAAAAAGTTGAATAATTTTCCAATTCCAAAAATTCGAAGTCAGAAAAAAATTGCTACTACAAACATTATTTTATATGTTTGTGTACATGTCAATATACAGATATGCAAAAAAAGTTGGCAAATGTCTTGGTTGTAGTAACAAGGTCTCCACTAAGACGTTCCCACATCTTTACAAACTAATTGCCAAGACAATATCCCTTTACTGATGAATGACTTTTGTAATAGTCCATTCCATGAGCCTTGGTCTTTGATCAAGAGTAGCAAAGTAGCAATCAATATCAGGACGAAAGAATGCCATCTTCACTCTTTTTAATGTGATGCAAGTGTTTATCTTTCCAATGTACAAAAATACTGTTTGAAAATACATGATAAACTATGTAATGTTGATAAGCAGCCATAGAGTACCACTGGTACAGCCACATAAAAGAAGTTGAATAATTTCCAAGTGCAAAAAAGTTCATTAAAAAAAGTGTTACTACGAATATTATTTTTCTAATAGTAAAAAAAACGACCAGCATTTCTCTATCATTCTCATTTTGTGTTTCGAAAATATTAAACGTGAATTTTTTTGAAATATGTGTCATGTCATTTTAAGTCATGTTAAAAAAAAGTTGAAAAATTTCTGTTTAAAAAAAATATGAAAAATAAAAAGTAAAAAAATAAACTTCAAAAAAGCATGAAAAAAATGGATGAGAGGGGCCAAAAAGTTGGGGGGAGGGGGTTATGGGTCCCTGGATGGTTGGGTTTTTTGGTGCTCAAATCCATGACCACCTCACTACTTTATTTCTAAGGATTGTACTGGATATCTAAGGATTGTTTTGGACTTCTATATTAAAATTCTTTCTTGGCTTCTACGACTTTATTAGTTTCAACTTTATGCATACTCCAATACTAAGCAATATTTTATATTGCCCACACTCCCATTTGATACCTTTGTATTATAGCGACCACAGCCAAGAAGTGAAGCTGGGTCGATCGACTTGTGAAAGGTTGAATATATTCTAATCATATTCTGACATCTATATAATGTTTGCGTGGGAATCACCATTCCCTCAGACATTCCTTTAGTTGATAAACAATAAAAATCTCAACTCTGACTTTTCTAGTTCTGCGAGAATCCATCATGGGGTCTCCCCCATCACCCTATTTCAAACTCTCCCCATCCAAAAACAAAACTATTGACGATATTTTATTTTGAACTTATGAGGTTGGCCCCTGGCCTCTATATAACCTGGACCCTCCCCCCCAAAAAAAAACACTTAATAATATTATATTTCAAAACTTTTTGAGGAGACCCCTGCCCCTCTATGCCCCCCCACACAAAAAATTATTAATGATATTTAATTCTAAGTTTTTATGAGGTGACCCTGGCCTTCCTTGGCCCAACCACCGCCCGCCAAAAAAAAATATTGACGACATTTATATCAAAACTTACGGGAGCTGACCCCTGGCACTCTATGGCCAGACATCCCCAAATAAAAATTATTAACGATATTTATTTAAAACTTATGGGAGCTGAACCCTGACTCTCCTTGGTAAGACCCCCCCCCAAAAAAACAAACAATATTTGATTCCAGAACTTATGGGACCTAACACCTAGCCCTCCATGTATATATATATATATATATATATATATATATATATATATATATATATATATATATATATATATATATATATATATATATATATATATATATATATATATATATATATATATATATTATATATATATATATATATATATATATATATATATATATATATATATATATATATATATATATATATATATATATATATATATATATATATATATATATATATATATATATGTATATATATATATATATATATATATATATATATATATATATATATATATATATATATATATATATATATATAGATATATATATATATATATTAACGATATTTTATTCCAGAACTTATGGGAGCTGACCGTGGGCCTTCCATGGCCCAATCCCATAGTGAGTAATGTAAAATTTTAAATTGGATAAACCTGCTTTAGTATTACTCGAAATGAAGTACAAATAAACCATAATATGAACTTCGGAATTCTGGTTACTTCTCTCTAAACAACCTTGAATTTCTAGTTATGGTACAAATTCTAAAGCCAGTCTGTAGTGCTAATATTATCAAAATGACTTCCCTTCGGACTTGTCTATAAACTAATCATGAAATGTTCTTTTCAAACAGTTCGTGGTAACGAACTGTAAGTAAGGAGCGACCCGGCTCAATGGTAACCGAAAACTCTAGAAAACGGGTTTTTGATACCAATAGATACATCAAAAGAATCAGATTTCAATGCTGATTTCAAATATATAGCTTTCATCAAGTTTAGTGCTACCCATCAAAAGTTACGTGCCTGCGAAAATTTGGCTGATTTTCTAAAAAAAGGGGGAAAGACCCCCTAAAAGTTATAGAACCTTAATGTAGATCACACCATCATATTCAGCGTATCAGAGAACCCTACTGTAGAGGTTTCAAGCTCCTATCTACAAAAATGTGGAATTTTGCATTTTTTGCCAGAAGAAAGATCACGGATGCGTGTTTATTTGTTTTTTTTTTCCCCAGGGGTGATCGTATGTACCCAGTGGTCCTAGAATATTGTGGGAGGGCTCATTGGAACGGAAATTAAAAGTTCTAGTGCCCTTTTTAAGTGACCAAAAAAATGGAGGGCAACTAGGCTCCCTCCCACGCTCATTTTTTTCCAAAGTCACCCGACCAAAATTTTGAGATATCCATTTTGTTCAGCATGGTCGAAAATATTATAACTATGTCTTTTAGGATGACTTAATCCCCCGAAGTCCCCGGGGGGAGGGCTAAAAGTTATGAACTTTACCCAATGTTAACATATAGTATTGGTTATTGGGAAGTATACAGACGTTTTCAGGAGGGTTTTTTTCTGGTAGTGGGGGGGGTCGGGGGTTACGTTGGAGGATCTGTCCATGAAGGAAGTTTTCATGGGGGAAGGGAAATTGCCATGAAGGGGGCGCCGGACTTGCCGGCATTATTTATTGGTTATTGGGAAGTATACAGACATTTTCAGGAAGGATTTTTTTTCTGGAGGGTGGGGGCTGGAGGAGGGGGTTACTCGGGAGAATCTTTCCGTGGAGGATGTTTCTTTGGCGTAGGGGACATTTCTATGTAGGGGGCGCCGGATTTCCAAGCATTATTTAAAAAACGATCAGAAATTAAATAAAAAAAAAACAAGTTTTTTTCAACTGAAAATAAGAAGCAACATTAGAACTTAAAACGAACAGAAATTATAACGTATATGAGGGGGTTCTCCCCCAAGTCAATACCTCGCTCTTTACGCTAAAGTTTTTTTTAGTGCTTTCAAAAGAGCTATCTATTCTAACTAAACGGCCTTTGTGATTCAGGGGTTTGTGAATTAATTTTTTTTTTAACTTTTAACGTAAAGAGCGTGGTATTTACTAAGGGGAGAACCCCCTGATATACGTAATAACATATACGTAATAAAAAAAAAAACAATAAAAAAACAAGCGATACGGCTCAATAGTGATCGAAACTTTAAAAAACGGAATTTTGATGTCAATAAATGTATCAAAAGAATGGGTTTATAATGCTGATTCTAAATATATAAATTTTATTAAGATTAGTATTACTCATCAAAGGCTACGAGCCTGAGAAAATTTACCCGATTTTTTAAAGAGGGGGGAAACATCCCCTACAAGTGAAAGAATTTTAATGAAAATCACACCGTCAGATTCAGCGTATCAGAAAACTCTATTACATAGGTTTCAAGCTCATATCTGCAAAAATCTGCTACTTTGTATTTTTTGCCAGAAGAAAAATATACGAATATAGAAGTTAGTTACGTAAGTTGATTGGTAAATTACGTCATAACCAAATTTAGAGACATCCATTTTAGCAAAAGAAAAGTAAAATTTTTACGCAAATTTTATTTACTTATTCAATTCAAAATAAAAGCTGCATTAACTAAAAACGATCAGAAATTAAAATAAAAAAAACAAGTTTTTTAAACTGAAAGTAAGGAGCGATATTAAAACTTAAAACGAACAGAAATTATTCCGTATATGAAAGGGGCTGTCCCCTCCTCAACGCCTCGCTCTTTACGCTAAAGTTTGACTCTGTCTCATAACTTTTTTTTTAAAAACAATAAAAAAACTTTAGCGTAAAGAGCGAAGCGTTGAGGAGGGGACAGCCCCTTTCATATACGGAATAATTTCTGTTCGTTTAAGTTTTAATATCGCTCCTTACTTTCAATTTAAAAAAATTGTTTTTTTTATTTAATCAGAACCAAAACATGATCCAATCATTGGACTGAGGCCATTTTGCAGAAATAATACCAAATTTGAAGCTTTAATTTTTGGTTGTTTTATGTTTCAACTTCGCTCTACTTGCCTCAGAAAAACTGTGTTTTTTTTTTAATTAACAACGAACCAGATACACATCAAGATTTTATATGGGGTGAGCACTATATTCGGGAAAGTACAGTTTTCTCGCAATTCGCCGTTTTTTTTGTCTTGACGAAAACTGCCTAACCCAAAATAAATGTCGGCCTATATTCCTTATTTTTTTTTAGTGGGAGGGGGGTAGTTTGGAAACTAATACAAAAAGCACAAAAAATCACCTTAAAATCACGACATTTCTTGTGAGTTCAGGACTCCTAGAAGCACATACGGAGGATTTTTTTCAGGGGGGGGGGGGGACAATAAAAACGAGTTATATTTGCTGATTTGACAGGAGTTTCCCAGAAATTCCTGAAAATTTAAGATGTGGGGGTTCCGAGCCCTAAGGAGTGCACCTGTGTACATCTGCCTCAAGTACATGCCTATAATTATAATAATTTATTCAAACGCTCAATACAAAGTGGAATGAACAAGGAGTTTACCACAGACATGACATTATTTATATGAACTTTAAAAGGAAAAACATTTTCACAGAAGTTTACACTATTTTCTTTACAATATTTTCACAGTCCTTGCGAAATCCATCCATTATCTGGTCCAGATAAATTAATGAATTTGGTTTATCTTCAAAGAGAAGTTCAATATAAATTGTAGCTGAGTCGAAGAGGCTATGTTGCGACCAATTCTATACTTTAGCAAGGCCGAAGTTTATTGAGTTAGTTGTGTATTGTTTTCGCCCACAGGATAATTGGAATTCGCACCGTTTTCGACTGCATCTACATCACCCAAAGTTAAGTCTGGAACCATGGACGTCCAATTTATATTATTCACAGGTTTAGAATCTACTTGCCTTTTGTACTTGTCAATGTAATTCTGAATTACTTGGTCTTCCAAAAACAGAAGTTTTGGTCCATCGCAACAGTCCATGGTAAGGTCAGATGCAAATGCAGCTGCCACACCCGCAATAATAACGATGACGAGGACCACCACTGCTGATGCCACAATAACTAGTGGTATAAACACTGATTTATATGGCTTTAAGATACCAGGTATAGGTAAAATTCCACCGCCTCGGCGAATCAAATCTTTTTCTTCGTCAGTGAATTTTGGTGGATTTTGGAATGTTAAGAGAGGGAAATGGCTTATTTGATTATCGAGGATTTTTCCTTCATTTACAGGAGCTGGTAAGGGTGAAATGCCATTTTGGGATGGAGTAGCTCCAAGACCCGCTCCAAGAAATGTCTCCATCATCTACAAATAAAGAATAAAAATTAAGTCGTAGGCCTAGTCTTACGTGTTTTCGTTGTACTAAATATCATGACGAACAAAATACGGATGAGGCGAATTATGGAGCACGCACCGTATTTGCGAAAGCATTGATTTTTCCATGTACTACTGTAGTTTCCTTACAATTTACACATTTTTTCCTGTTTTGGTAAATTTTGTCGAATCCAAAACAAACGAATTCTCGATTCTTGGGGGTAGGAGGTTCAAGCTAATATGAATAGCACAAGATATGTAAGTAATATGAAACTAATAGATAACTTAGGGGAAAACATTAATATTATGATTTTTTTTGCAAGTCATGAGCCTCTAGTGTCAGACACGTATGTAGGAAACTTATTTACTGGGGGGGGGGGGTGTAATAAAGAAAAAAAACAAGCTAATTTGACAAATTGAGCAAGAAGTGCCAAGAATTTTGCAATAAACTACGATTGGGCCTTGTCCCCGAGAAGTCATCTTCTACTTGCGTTCCTGTCTAGGGCTCACACCTATATTAATACTAAATTACTGAAATTATCTCTAGAAAATGGACTTGTTTTTATTCTATGATCTCTACTTTTCATGTAAAGATATTAATTTCCCTTGTGAAGTTGATAGAACAATTATTGATTTATTTCAAAATTTATTCAATTTCCCAAAAGAATTTCCTGAAGAGATTTACACAAAAGAACTGGATTTTTAGGCCATTATGAACTGGATTAATTGGCGAAAAAGGCCTGTTGGCGAAAGGAACAATGAGCAAACTATGGGAACCAAAAAAAAAAACAATGAATTGACAAATTCGAAGGCCTGTTGATAATGTGGCAAAAAAGGCGATGGGCGAAAAAGCCCATTATAAGACCTAGATTATAAAACCTAAGTAGACTCTAACTTTGGTTGTCGTGAGACAGCTTCCTGGCCCCATTGTCAAAGAAATTCAAGCTTTCCCTTTGCTGCTTTCTAAGTAGGCCTAGTGATATTAGAAATTTTGCCCGTGGCAAGACTTTAGAACCAAGATAGATAGATTTCTCTTTTCAGTACTGATCAATACTCAAGCTTTAGGATCCCTTTGCAAGTTACGACGATGCCCCCACTGCATTCCCACCATATAAGAATCAAGGAGTTTTATTTTTTAAAGAATTTTCTGAGGGAACTTTTTACCATGGATTGATTTTACGTTAAATTTGCATGTGGCACAATAATTTAGTTTGGATGAAAGTGAATACATCATTTGATGCCTTTTTTATGCTCATTCATAATTCAATAATCGCTTATGTCGCAAATTGCATCTTGAGTCCTTAAAGGGGCCCGAAGGTATTTTTATATGAATTGTGAAAGAGCATGAAAAAAAACCTTCAAATAATGTTTTCACTTTCATCCTAGCTAAATTATATGGTCCACTGCAAAGTTACCATGAAGTTTACCCACCCCACCTCCCTAATGTGCAAATATATACCCTGAATTGTCGACGGCAAAGTTTCGAATTGCAAAAGGAAGCGCTATTTTTGTCGACGGCATTTTAAAAAACTTGAAACGCTAGGAAAACGGTTTATATTTTTGTGTTGCCCAATAAATGAGGTTTGGATTGTTATAACTAAGTATTTTTGGAATATATTACTCTTGAAAAACTTATTTATAAACTAGTGATGTTTTTGACAACTTTTCAATAACTTAATTGCTGTTGATAACTTCTTTGTGTGGTTAAAAAAATGAAATACCTTTGGGGCCCCTTTAAGTGCTCAAGATGCTATTTGCGACAGAAGCGATTATTGAATTATTAAAAATAGTATCAAAAAAGGCATCAAATGATGTTTTCACTTTCATCCTAGCTAAATTATTGTGTAACCTGCAAATTTACCGATTTTACAACATTATGGATTAATTGGGGCAAAATATGGCAAACAAAATTTCTTCGCTAAGTCTTAGCTGAACTTTCGTACGTGACAACCACTGTACATAAATTTAGACAACATAATAAAGCCGTTTTTTTCACTCATCAATGTGCTATGATCTTACATCTTTTGTCACAAAACGCTTAAAAGTGAAATCTTTGAACTAAGATCTTACATCTTTGGTCGTCTTTATGCAAACGTCTTTCATCATTCTGCTCTGATCAGTGGTCTGGGAACAATGATGAGTAGATCATAAAAGTTCTCTCATCATTGTTCTATATTGCAGAAACAGTGGCGGTCTTCACACTTTTTGCTAACATCAGTGAGCTGTAAGATCTTAGAACAAAGATGAGTTAAAAAACGATAATCTTTGCGGAAAGATCTTAGATGTAAGATCTTAGTGCTAAAAAACGGGCCTAATCATTCCCTATCTCAACCATTAGACAAAGCTGGACTGATATGCAACTGATCCGGAGAACATTAAACAAGTAGTGGAAACACTATATTTATCAATACGCAAGAAAACAATTACGCCAATTGTAGTTTTCTCCGGAGGCCATGAGGATCTTTTATAGCGTTAGCCACAAAATTTAATTCTTTTTGTGCACCTTGGGAAAATCCAAGAGGATTCCAGTCCTTCAAACTGAGAATTGTTGCAAGTCCTTGAAATGCCAAATAACGGTGCTAGCTCTAAAGGTGGAGAAGAAAGGGGTAGAAAGAGGCATTATAAAATGCTGTTAGATACCGCTCAAAGCCTAAGCGAGGACAATTTTCTTACAAAGCAGATCTAATTATGCCAAGACAGCTAAAACGAGAACTGAATGTAAAGAATCAAAGAAAAACAAAACCAAAAAACTCAACCCACTCACTTTCTCCAAAAAAGAAAATCCTAGAAATGTGCACGATAATTAAGCCACAGCATATTATACAAGCAAGGCCATTGATGGATTTAGTAAAGGGCCATACCCTCCTCTCCCTCTGACTCCAAACATGCCCTGGAGAAAAAAAGTTTGATTAGCAACTGACAATAAACTTGGCTACTTGAAGGAGTAAATAATTTTAAATACTCTTAACACAATTCTGAAATATTCCAATTTTTATACCAAATTTGCACGTAGCCTGAAACTGGAAAGAAAATGAAAAGAATCGTGAGGGTTAAGTTAATGGGTCATAAAAAAGTGCTTTCTGAAGAGAAGTTTTACGTAATTTGCAAATTCGTGGCAGAATATTTACAACAATAATAACAACAAGCATTACTTAATAATCTTCTTATAATACAAATACATTTTTTTTTTTATGTCCTTCAATTTTCGGAAAACTGACTAAGGATTTCACGAAAAACAGTTCTTAACAGACGTTTGGTATTTTATTGGATAGGGCTATTCCAGCAGTTATTAGAAGAAAAGCAAAGGTCCTACATCAAATTTCGAAGGTAATTCTTATAGCCCAAAAAAAGAGTATAAAAGAGGAAAAATTCAAGGGAATATTTTCCTTACCAAGAAGAAAACAGTTTTGAAGCTACATGGCCCAGTATTACTATCTAAAACCACAGACTATTGTGAAACCTGATGGATAATCTGTGTAAAACGATTAGGTTGCCCCTTTTGTGGTATAACGTTTTGTGGCAAATTTCAAATAGTCCCGCCACTTGTGGATCCCTCTCCCACTATTTATGGAATTCCGGCTATTTCTCTGTTGCAAGGTTGATTAGAAGTTAGCACTAGAAATGTCTGTATTTCCTAAAATTTAACCAAAACCCTCCTTTTAGAAATCATGGATAGGACACTCAGTTAAGTCATGCCTATGAGATGGGACAGTAGCGAACCACTTCGCCGAACCACATTTCTTTCTGCTTTCTCAACTATGAATAATACCAACTCGCACCATTATTCAGTGTGATAAGTATATACTGGACCGTTGATGGGAGCTTTTTATACGCACCAAGACTGTAGTAGCCAAATATTATTGAGTTTGATTATACTGTCGAAGTTTATCAACAGTGGTGACAACAAAGGGCACACTACCTTTCCATCACACAACGAAGGAGCTATGGGAATAAGGAATTTTCTTAAGACAGTGATTAAAGCACCGTAGATTAAAGCATATCAAACAGTTCGTGGTAACGAACTGTAAGTAAGGAGCGACCCGGCTCAATGGTAACCGAAACTCTAAAAAACGGAATTTTGATATCAATAAATACATCAAAAGAATCACATTTTAATTCTGATTTCAAATATATAAGTTTCATCGAGTTTAATCTTACCTATCAAAAGTTACGCGCCTGAGAAAATTTGGCTGATTTTCGAAAAAGGGGTAAAGACCCCCTAAAAGTTATAGAACCTTAATGAAAATCACACCATCATATTCAGCGTATCAGAGAACCCTACTGTAGAGGTTTCAAGCTCCTATCTACAAAAATGTGGAATATTTCATTTTTTGCCAGAAGAAAGATCACGGATGCGTGTTTATTTGCTTTTTTTTTGTTTTTTTCTTTCCCCAGGGGTGATCGTATCGACCCAGTGGTCCTAGAATATCGTGGGAGGGCTCATTGGAACGGAAATTAAAAGTTCTAGTGCCCTTTTTAAGTGATCAAAAAAATGGAGGGCAACTAGGCCCCCTCCCACGCTCATTTTTTTTCCCAAAGTCACCTGATCAAAATTTTGAGATAGCCATTTTGTTCAGCATGGTCGAAAATATTATAACTATGTCTTTTAGGATGACTTAATCCCTCGAAGCCCCCAGGAGGAGGGCTGAAAGTTATGAACTTTACCCAATGTTAACATATAGTATTGGTTATTGTGACCCGGCTCAATGGTAACCGAAACTCTAGAAAACGGTATGTTGATACAAATAGATACATCAAAAGAATTGTATTTTAATGCTGATTTCAAATATATAAGTTTCACCAAGTTTAATCCTACTCATCAAAAGTTACGCGCCTGAGAAAATTTGGCTGATTTTCGAAAAAAGGGGGAAAGACCGCATAAAAATTATAGAACCTTAATGAAAATCACACCATCATATTCCGCGTATCAGAGAACCCTACTTTAGAGAGTTCCTATCTACAAAAATGTGGAATTTTTCATTTTTTGCCAGAAGAAAGATCACGGGTGCGTGTTTATTTGTTTTTTTTTTCTCCAGGGGTGATCTTATCGACCCAGTGGTCCTAGAATATCATGGGAGGGCTCATCGGAATGGAAATTAAAAGTTATAGTGCCCCCTTTTAAGTGACCAAAAAAATGAGAGGGCAACTAGGCCTCCTCCCACGCTCATTTTTTCCCAAAGTCACCTGATCAAAATTTTGAGATAGCCATTTTTTTCAGCATGTTCGAAAATATTATAAGTATGTCTTTTAGGATGACTTAATCCCCCAAAGTTCCCGGGAGGAGGGCTGAAAGTTATGAACTTTACCCAATGTTAACATATAGTATTGGTTATTGGGAAGTATACAGTACAGACGTTTTCAGGGGAGATTTTTCCTGGTAGTGGGGGGGGGGGCTATGTAGGAGGATCTTTCCATGAAGGAAGTTTTCATGGGGGAAGGGACATTGCTATGAAGGGGACGCCGGACTTCCCAGCATTATTTAAAAAAAGATCAGAAATTAAATATAAAAAAACAAGTTTTTCAACTGCAACAGCAGCAACATCAAAACTTTAAACGAACAGAAAATATTACATATATGATTGGGTTCACCCCCTAGTCAACACCTCACTCTTTAAGCCAGAGATTTTTTAGTACTTTTATAAGAGCTATTTATTCTAATTAACGGCCTTTGTGATGAAGCGGTCATTTTTAAAGAATTGGAACAAAAGTTAAACTTTCGCTTAAAGAGCAAGGTATTGACTAGGGGGCGAACCCCCTAATATACGTATTAAAAATATATGAATATAGAAGTTCGCTACGTAAGTTAATTCGTAAGTTACGTATATTTATTACTAATAAAAAACGTTCGTAAATAAAATGAAACAAGTTTCGAGAAAGCCATTTAACCAAATAAAAGTAAATTAATATGAAAATTTTGTTTTAATTATTCATGTACTGTGAGCCAAGATCAAAACCTGCATTTATTCAAAAACGTTCAAAAATTAAATAAAAAAAACTAAGTTTTTTTTAACTGAAAGTAAGGAGCGACATTAAAACTTAAAACGAACAGAAATTATTCCGTATATGAAAGGGGCTGTCCCCTCCTCAACGCCTTGCTCTTTACGCTAAAGTTTTTGACTTTCTCACAATTCTATTTTTTTTAAACAATAAAAAAACTTTAGCGTAAAGAGCGGGGCGTTGAGGAGGGGACAGCCCCTTTCATATACGGAATAATTTCTGTTCGTTTTAAGTTTTAATGTCGCTCCTTACTTTCAGTTAAAAAAACTTGTTTTTTTAATTTGATTTTCCCTCCAAAACAAGTGATTTTACGACAGGCATGCGGCTGTAACTTACACTAAAGCACCAAACACTAATTTCTCTGGATTTGTTAGTCTCAGATCGCACTGAGCCAGAATTGCAATATTACTTAGATACGCTTTTGGAAACGGATCTATATTCGCTTGACAAATATGAAAATTGTCATTTTTCAACGATTTCTAACGTGTTTTCAATCTAAAAAACCATGTGCACCGGATTTCATAAATGTAAATCAGCAGATGGATAGAGTGGAATCTCAACTGTGGAATGATCAAAGTGTCGTGTGTTTGTTGATATTAAATGGAAAACAAGGTTTTTTTTTTTAACTGGAAGTAAGGAACTAAATTAAAACTTAAAGCGAACAGAAATTATCACGTATATAAGGGGGTCATCCTCTCCTCAATACCTTGCTCTTTGCGCTTAAGTTTGATTTTTTGTTCCAGTTATTTAAGAATGAATCCTGAATCACAAACGCCGTTAAAGTAGAATAATAAGCTCTTTTAAAAGTTTTGGATAAGCCTTTAACGTAAAGAGCGAGGTATTGAGAAGAAGGTAATTCCCCTCTTATGCGTGAAAATTTCTGTTAGTTTTAAGTTTTAATGTTGTTCCTTACTTTCAATGGAAAAAACTTGTTTTTTTATTTAAATTTGATTGTTTTTAAATAATGCAGGGGAAATCTGGCTCTCCCTCCATGGAGAATTCTCTTCCCCCATGAAAAATTATTCCCGGGAAATAAACTCCCACATACCTCCCGGCCCCCTCTACTAGAAAAATCCCCCTAAAAAACACATTTACTTCTATGGGGGATGCCCCTTTGTCTTATTAAAATGGTGATATTTTAAAAAAATTTGCTGCACAATTTCCAATAAGAAATTAAGGTAAAATTCTAGTTTAAGGGCTTTTGTTGATCTTGGAAAGAAGTTGAGTTGGGTGACCGAAGTTCCCAAGAATGGACCCAGAGCCTTAATGACCTTCTGGAAAAGTGTTTTGAGGTATCTATTCCCACTCTTTTATCTCAAAAGAGCAATGGCCTATGGTGACCTTTTACAATATTTCTGGTATAAAACTTATACCTTGCAAAATAGATCTTCTGTTCAAATAAGGCAAAAAAAAAGTGTTTTGAGTTTTATACCTTTGCTGACCACAATTTTTAAGGTTTCAAGTTCTAGAAACTGCGGGCATTATTCGGAAAACCTTCCGTACAGGTTCGAAGCCCCTCTCCCCGTCCCCAATCTACGCCCCGTGTATTTTATATAAGAAGAAACTAAGTCAAGACTTACCAACTTCTAAGTTTATAAAGCTGGTTATGTGCAACTATCAAAGCGGTTCACTAACAACTGGCAGGGTAGATCTCCCTTGGAAAGTTAATTTACTACTGCAATATCCGGAATCACAAATAATTATTTAAATTTTATTTATCTACTCAGCATGATTTAGAAAAGTTTGCTATATATTTTCATAGAAGAATTGATTAATGCAAATCAAGACAGTTAATAGTGGTCTATTTTTACATTTGACCTATTTTGTGGTTCCGAATAAACATATTCATAGTGTCACCTGAGAGCCCATAATGTGTATTTGAAACATTAGTGATTACACAAAAAGAGTTATATCCCGTTTAGAAAGGGACTTACTACTTTTTAGAATGTCAATTAGCGTTAGGATGTTGACCTGCGACTTGACCGTCATATGAGGTCATACTAGGTAGAGCCCGAATTTTCACTTAAACAGACATGACTGCACGTATGTCCAGCCCTTAGAGTGTGTGCAACAATTTCCCCAGGAGGTTGGTCATGTGTACCAGCTCTAGCGTAAAAACATCCCTCCCTGTTTATGTGGATGAATGAAAACTGAAAAAGGTAATTTCTCAGAAGAAATCGATTGACAGGATGATTTAAATTGTCTAAATCAAAGATTTTAGATATTCGCAAACGGTTGCATCAAAAATATATGAACAAAAAGTAAAGAGCATTTCCCCCCTCTAGGGTTTGATCATAGGCAGCGCAATACTGCAGCCTATATAAAGAGCGGCGTGGGCACAATGCATTAATCTTTTTTGTCTCACCAAGACACTTCGTAGAAACTTTGGAAGAGGCTCGTTCGATAGAAAATTGAAAGTTCTAGTGCCGTTTTTAAGAGTCAAAGTGACTCAAGGGGCAACCAGACCTCTCCCACGTAGCTGTTTTGGTCGAACACTTCCGATCAAAATTTTGAGCTAGCCGTCTTGTTTCGCATAGTTGAAAGGGGGAGGGGTGTTTGACCTTTTGTGTCCGAAAATGCCAATACCATTTAGGTGAAGTATTCAGGGAATGTTGAACTAAATCAAAACACTATGTGCTTGTAGGTTTTCAAAAAGATGTATCTCAGGAATGAATTAGACTAACTAAGTTGGAACTTTCAGCGAAAGATGAGGGGGATGATCAATTAACCAAAAGGAAATATGTTCACGCTAATACTATGACTCCCACGGCTACTACTGCTATTACAAAAACAGTTTCTATGGTGTTTATTTCTAAGGCCAAGGATATTAAGGTGAAAATGTTGAGGAAGAAGTTGAACTAAATTAAAGCACACTGTTTGCATATAGGTTGTCCAAAGAACGTATCAATAATATCTTAGGAACGGCCTAAAGTATTTGGTTGATACTTCCAGGGCATGATGAGAGGGATATTAGACTGACCAAAAAGCAATATGGGCATACTATTATTGTTACTAGTACTATTGTGCTCAAATTCACAATTCTTTAGTCCGTCTATCCTTGCCAAGGTAAACTCAATAGCAGACATTTTGGCACAATTTGGCAAAATCGTAGTCCATTTTGTTAAGGCCAGAGAAGAACGAGTAGTTCCCTTAGTCCACTTAAGTCCTTAAATTTAAATTCATTTTAGGATAACCCTAAAAATGTCATCCTCAAATTTAGATTAAATTTCTATTTGCCGAGTTTGAATATTTACTAGAAACTAAGTAAAATATTCAGCATATTTATAAAGTCCAGCAGGTTCCGTAAATGACACCACAATCAGTGGCGTCATTTCCGGGGTGGGCAGTCCCCCAATAATTCGGAGAAAAAATTATTATATAGCTCATGCCCCTTGACTCTCCGGATGGTCACCCCTTTTGCCCCTCCAATAAAAAACGCTGGAGATACACCCCTGACCACAACACTAATTGCCCTTAGATAAGAGTGCCGATTCCTGAGCATTAAGGGACAAGAAATTCCGTTAGAATTAAAATCTTGATTGTATTGTATCCATACATTTACTTTTGAGAGGGATTGCCCAATCAAAAAAAATCATTCCCAAACTATTTAAAATCAGCACAATCAGAAATACTTGAAACCACCCTCAAAATTACTCAAGGGCAAAAGATCAGAACAAATTTAAATAAGCACTATTTTTCATCCTGGCTCCTAGACTCTTGAAACTTGTTTTGGTTGATGGTATTTGTTAAGGATTAATTAAAAAAAACGCAAGTTTTTCCGAGGGAAGTAAAGAGCGAAGTGATAAGTAGGAATGACCCAATTGATCCCACCCCTCACCCCTGTTGCCACCTACAATTTAGTCTAATGCTGACAGTTTCCAAGAAATTGATTGCGTAATCGAAGGGGAGAGAGTTTCCGAGAAATTTATTTGTTGGTGTTCATCCAGGAGAATTATCTCCGGGCGAAGTTTGCACATGCGCTTTCAAGGTCAATTGATTAGTTGGTGTTCGTCCAGTAGAATTGTCTCCGGGCGAAGTTTGCACATGCGCATTAACGGTGGGGATGAGATATTTTGATCTTAGAGATGAAGAGATTAACGTGGGAAATGGTTTCCTAGGAATTTCAAATATGACAGCGCAGGGATGCCAAAACAAAAGGAACACGCAGAAATTACGTTTAGGGATTATTTGGGCGAAACCGTTTTGAGACATTTTAGAAGATGATTTGGGCGGAACCGTTTGAGGTATTTTAGAAGATGATTTTAGAAGATGATTTAGAAGATGATCTGGGGTGAAACTCTGTGGTCGTTATAATACGCAAGTTCTATTTGAACAGTGTTGTGAGGTCCCCTACCCCAGAGGACCCCTCCTACTCCAACCCCAAAGGCCCCCCCCCCGGGCCCCCCCCCCAATCCTTTTTTTAATACTTTTTTTGCGCACTTGAGACAAAGAAGGGCCCCCACATTTCACAAGGCTTTATTATATCTTTTCAGAAAAAGTTCTTTTCTTAATGTCCATCCTAACCCATTTTAAAAGTTGAAGTACCCATCCTTTTCACCCGCATCTTTACTTTACAGCTTTTGAATGCACCCAAAACCAAGCAATACTTTTCAAAAGGCATTTCAGAACAACTTCTTTTCTTAATGTCCCTCCTAAACCCATTTTACAAATTGAAGTACCCATCATTTTCACCCACAACTTTACTTTACAGCTTTTTGAATACCCCAACACCAAGCAATACTTTTCAAACGACATTTCAGAACAAGTTCTTTTCTTAGTGACCCTCCTAAACCCATTTTACAAGCTGAAGTACCCTTCTTTTTCACCCACAACTTTATTTTACAGCTTTTTGAATGCTCTAACACCAAGCGCTACTTTTCAAAAGGCATTTCAGAACAAGTTCTTTTCTTAATGTCCTTCCTAAACCCACTTTACAAGTTGAAGTACCCATCCTTTTTACCCACAACTTTACTTTACAGCTTTTGAATGCTCCAACACCAAGCAATACTTTTCAAAAGGCATTTCAGAACAAGTTATGTTCTTAATGTCCTTCCTAAACCCATTTTACAAGTTGAAGTTCCCATCCTTTTCACCCACAACTTTACTTTACAGCTTTTTGAATGCCCCAACACCAAGCAATACTTTTTAAAAGGCATTTCACAACAAGTTTTTTTCTTAATGTCCCTCTTAAACCCATTTTACAAATTGAAGTACCCATCCTTTTTACCCACTTTTACTTTACAGCTTTTTGAATGCTCCAACACCAAGCGCTACTTTTCAAAAGGCATTTCAGAACAAGTTTTTTTCTTAATGTCCTTCCTAAACCCACTTTACAAGTTGAAGTACCCATCCTTTTACCCACAACTTTACTTTACAGCGTTTTTGAATGCTCCAACACCAAGCAATACTTTTCAAAAGGCATTTCAGAACAAGTTCTTTTCTTAGTGTCCTCCTAAACCCATTTTACAAGTTGAAGTACCCATCCCTTTCACCCACAACTTTACTATACTGCGTTTTGAATGCTCCAACACCAAGCAATACTTTTCAAAGGCATTTCAGAACAAGTTCTTTTCTTAATGTCCATCCTAAACCCATTTTACAAGTTGAAGTTCCCTTCTTTTCATCCACAACTTCACTTTACAGCTTTTTGAATGCCCCAATACCAAGCAATACTTTTCAAAGGCATTTCAGAACAAATTCTTTTCTTAGTGACTCTCCTAAACCCATTTTACAAGCTGAAGTACCCTTCCTTTTCACCCACAACTTTACTTTACAGCTTTTTGAATGCTCCAACCCCAAGCAATACTTTTAAAAAGGCATTTCAGGACAATTTCTATTCTTAATGTCCTTCCTAAACCCATTTTACAAGTTGAAGTACCCATCCTTTTCACCCACAACTTTACTTTACAGCTGTTTAAATGCCCCAACACCAAGCAATACTTTTCAAAAGGCATTTCACAACAAGTTCTTTTCTTAATATCCATCCTAAACCCATTTTACAAGTTGAAGTTTACAGGTGAACACCAAGCAATAGTTTCAAAAGGCATTTCAGAACAAGTTATTTTCTTAATGTCCTTCCTAAACCCATTTTAGAAGTTGAAGTTCCCATCCTTTTCACCCACAACTTTACTTTACAGCTTTTTGAATGCCCCAACACCAAGCAATACTTTTCAAAAGGCATTTCAGAACAAGTTCTTTTTCTTAATATCCCTCCTAAACCCATTTTACAAATTGAAGTACCCATCCTTTTCACACAACTTTACTTTACAGCTTTTTGAATGCTCCAACACCAAGCAATACTTTTCAAAAGGCATTTCAGAACAAGTTCTTTTCTTAATGTCCATCCTAAACCCATTTTACAAGTTGAAGTACCCTTCCTTTTCACCCACACTTTACTTTACAGTTTTTTGAATGCCCCAACACCAAGCAATACTTTTCAAAGGCATTTCAGAACAAGTTCTTTTCTTGGCGACCCTCCTAAACCCATTTTACAAGCTGAAGTACCCTTCCTTTTCACCCACAACTTTACTTTACAGCTTTTTGAATGCTCCAACACCAAGCAATACTTTTCAAAAGGCATTTCAGAACAAGTTCTTTTCTTAATGTCCTTCCTAAACCCATTTTACAAGTTGAAGTACTCATCCTTTTCACCCACAACTTTACTTTACAGCTTTTTAAATGCCCCAACACCAAGCAATACTTTTCAAAAGGCATTTCACAACAAGTTCTTTTCTTAATGTCCCTCCTAAATCCATTTTACAAGTTGAAGTACCCATCCTTTTCTCCACAACTTTACTTTACAACTTTTTTTCTTAATGTTCCCTCCTAAACCCATTTTAAAAGTTGAAGTACCCATCTTTTTCACCAAGAACTATACTTTACAGCTTTTTGAATGCCCCCAACACCAAGTAATACTTTTCAAAAGGCATTTCAGAAAAAGTTCTTTTCTAATGTCTCTCCTAAACCCATTTTACAAGTTGAAGTACCCATCCTTTTCACCACAACTTTACTTTACAAATTTTTTGCACACCAAATATCATGCAAGGTTCCACTTCAGTTCAGATTTTTCTCAAAGAGATGAAAAAATTTAAAATACTGTTCCAAATTTTTCATAGAAGATAGAAAGTTCAAGTTATCTTCTGAATTTTATTAAAGAACTTACAGTTCAATTCTAATTTCTCCAGAGAAAATAAAAATCTTCCACTTCAATTCTTAATTTCACAAAGACACAAGGAAATTTAAAGTTATATTTGAAATTTTTCCGTAGAAGATAGAAAAAGCTATACCATAGTTTTGAATATTTTCCCGGAAGATAAAAAGTTCTACTTCAGTTTTAAATTTTCTCAATGAAGTGAAGAAAAGTTCAAGTTCTAGTCTGAATTTTCTCAATGAAAAAAGAAATTAGTTATTGATCAATTCTATTTTTTCCAAATAATATAAAAAGGTTCCACTTCAGTTCAGATTTTTCTCAAAGAGATGAAAAAACTTAAAATACTGTTCCAAATTTTTCTTAGAACATAGAAAAGTTCATGTTCTTTTCTGAATTTTACCAAAGAACACACTTCAATTCTAATTTCTCCAGAGAAAATAAAAATATTCCACTTCAATTCTTTATTTCGCAAAGACACAAAGAAATTTAAAGTTCTATTCTAATTTTTTTCCATAGATGATAGAAAAGTTTTACCTTAGTTGTGAATATTTTCCCGGAAGATAAAAAGTTCTACTTTAAGTTTAGATTTTCTCAACGAAGTGAAGAAAAGTTCAAGCTCTCTTCTGAATTTTCTCAATGAAAAAGAAATTAGTTATTGATCAATTCTATTTTTCCTAATAATATAAAAAGGTTCCACTTCAGTTCAGATTTTTCCCCAAAGACATAAATTTAAAATTATCCTCCAAATTTCTTGTAGAAGATAGAAAAAGTTACATATTGATCGTGAATATTTCACTATGAAGATAAGGAGCTCCACTCTCATTCTGAGATTTTTCCCAAAGACATAAAAAAATTTAAAATAGCGTTCTAAATTTTAGCGTTGAAGATAAGAAAAGTTATTCTATGATTGTGAATATTTTCCAGGAAGATAAAAAGCTTCATTTTATTTCTAATTTTCTCATTGATGTGAAGAAAAGTTCAAGTTCTTTTCCTAATTATCCCTATGAAAAGAAATAAGTTACAGATCAATTTATTTTTCAAGAAAAAATAAAAATTTTCCACTTCAGTTCATATTTTTCTCAAAGAGATGGAAAAATTTAAATTACTGTTCTAAATTTTTCATAGAAGATAGAGAAAGTTATACTTTGATCATGAAAAGTTAACTCAAGTCTGAATTTTATTAAAGAACTTACAGTTCAATTCTAATTTCTCCAGAGAAAAATAAAAATCTTCCACTTCAGTTCTTAATTTTACAAAGACACAAAGAAATTTAAAGTTCTCTTCTGAATTTTCTTATAGAAAAGAAAAAGTTATAGTTCAATTCTAATTTTTTTCAAAGAAAATAAAAATTCTCCAACTTTTTAATAAACATTCTAAGCGCTTAACACGCTAACGTTTCCTAAGATAATAGAAATATAACAAAGTAATGCATAAAATATTTTTATTGAAGTAACAACATGTTAGTAATAACATAAAAATATGTTACAGACATTATTTTACATTATTAACATCATTGAACAACATTGAACATTCTGCATCTGTTCCATAAAATAATTTATCAAGTTCTCTCTCCCTCTTGATACTAGAGTTACTCGCTTCTCCTAGTTTGTAACCACTAGAATAATCATTCATCCATTTTGAGTCATATACAATTTCCACTGGGATGTCACCTACTGATTCAATACACGTTTCATCCTAGGTATTATTAGATTCATTGACTATATGATCAATAGTAGTAATAATGCTCACTTGTGCTTCATTTTCCAATCAATTTGTCATTATATTCAATGGTGATATTGTCTGCCAATGCTCTTTTCATTTTACCGGCAATTTCACTGTCTATTATCACATTATTTTTACAGAGGCAACAGTTCTGGCACGTTGACAAGATATGATTTATAATGTTGGTCCAGCAGTAGGACCTTCTTTTCCTTTCTGATTTCATTCGAATGCTAACACCGGAAAGTCTATCAACGGATAACATGTTACCAGAACCATTTGCTAGAAGTTGCCCATCTTCATCAACTATTATTTTTATGTTGGCATTCTCTTTGAGTACTAACTTCTCTGGAAATGATACTTTCACATATCCACCTTTTGAACGATGAAAATTCTTGACTACTCCAAAGGAATTTAACTCCTCACTGTCAGGACAACGTAGGCACACATTCCCAATAAGATCTCCACTACTACTTGTTCCATAGTTCAAATATATCTCTTTGTCAGCATTCAAGGCAACAATGACTTTATCATGTGCACTCACTTTCTTCGAATAATTCATTTTCACGTCTTTTTTAAAAAATATGGTGTAGGTGTTTATCCCTCCAATGGTAAAAAAATAGTGATCTAACACACGCAATAAACTAGTATAGTCTCGATAACCTACCATGGAGTACCACTGGGAAAGCTGCTTCCAATGTAAGAGCAACCATAGAGTACGTTTGCTACAGCCGCAAGCATGCATAGTGAGAGAGAAATAGAAAGTCGATCTGGGGGGATTTTCCCGCGAGTATTGTTAGGTTATGTTAGACTAGATTAAGTTAGGTTAGGTTAAGTCAGGCTAGGTAACTTAGGTTAGCTAAGTTAGGTTAGGTTAGCTAGTAAACATCTCTACATGTTTAAGTTAGGTTAGGCTAGATTAAGTTATGTTAGGTTAGGTTAAGTTAGGTTAGCCTACGTACGCGCGCGTACGTAGGCGCGCGTACGTAGGCTAACCTAACTTAACCTAACCTAACATAACTTAATTTAGCCTAACTTAACCTAACCTAACTTAAACATGGAGAGATGTTTACTAGCTAACCTAACCTAGCTTAGCTAACCTAACTTACCTAACGTGACTTAACCTAACCTAATCTAACCTAACTTAATCTAGTCAAACCTAACCTAACCATACTCGCCGGAAAATCCCCCCAGATCGACTTTGTATTTCTCTCTCACTATGCATGCTTGCGGCTGTAGCAAACTTACTCTATGGTTGCTCTTACATTGGAAGTGGCTTTCCCAGTTGTACTCCATGGTAGGTTATCGAGACCATCTAGTTTATTGCGTGTGTTAAATCACTAATTTCTTACCATTGGAGGGATAAACACCTACATTATTTTTATAAAAAAAAGACGTGAAAATGAATTATTCGAAGAAAGTGTGTCACATGATAAAGTCATTGTTGTTTTGAATGCTGACAAAGAGATATATTTGAACTATGGAACAAGTAGTGGTGGAGATCTTATTGGGAATGTGTGCCTACGTTGTCATGACAGTGAGGAGTTAAATTCCTTTGGAGTAGTCAAGAATTTTCATCGTTCAAAAGGTGGATATGTGAAAGTATCATTTCCAGAGAAGTTAGTACTCAAAGAGAATGCCAACATAAAAATAATAGTTGATGAAGATGGGCTACTTCTAGCTAATGGTTCTGGTAACATGTTAGCCGTTGATAGATCTTTTTGTAATCTTTCGGTGTTAGCATTCGAATGAAATCAGAAAGGAAAAGAAGGGCCTACTGCTGCACCAATAAGATAAATATTATCTTGTAAAAAAACGTGTCAGAACTGTTGCCTCTGTAAAAATAATGTGATAATAGAAAGTGAAATTGCCGGTAAAATAAAAAGAGCATTGGCAGACAATATCACTAATGAATATAATGACAAATTGATTGGAAAATGAAGCACAAGTGAGCATTATTACTACTATTGATCATATAGTCAATGAATCTAATAATACCTAGGATGAAACGTGTATTGAATCAGTAGGTGAAATCCCAGTGGAAATTGTATATGACTCAAAATGGATGAATGATTATTCTAGTGGTTATGAACTAGGAGAAGCGAGTAACTCTAGTGTCAAGAGAGAGAGAGAACTCGATAAATTATTTTATGGAACAGATTCAGAATGTTCAATGTTGTTCAATGATGTTGATAATGTAAAATAATGTCTGTAACATATTTTTATGTTTTTACTACATGTTTTTACTTCAATAAAAATATTTTATGCATTACTTTGTTATATTTCTATTATCTTAGGAAACGTTAGCATGTTAAGCGCTTAGAATGTTTATTAAAAAGTTGGAGATTTTTTATTTTCTTTGAAAAAAATTAGAATTGAACTATAACTTTTTCTTTTCTCTAAGAAAATTCAGAAGAGAACTTTAAATTTCTTTGTGTCTTTGTGAAATTAAGAACTGAAGTGGAAGATTTTTATTTTTCTCTGGAGAATTTAGAATTGAACTGTGAGTTCTTTAATAAAATTCAGACTTGAGTTAACTTTTCATGATCAAAGTATATCTTTTTCTATCTTCTATGAAAAATTTAGAACAGTAATTTAAATTTTTCCATCTCTTTGAGAAAAATCTGAACTGAAGTGGAAAATTTTTATTTTTCTTGAAAAATAAATTGATCTGTAACTTATTTCTTTTCGTAGGGATAATTAGGAAAAGAACTTGAATTTTTCTTCACACCAATGAGAAAATTAGAAATAAAATGAAGCTTTTTATCTTCCTGGAAAATATTCAAAATCATAGAATACTTTTCCTATCTTCAACGCTAAAATTTAGAACGCTATTTTAAATTTTTTTATGTCTTTGGGAAAAATCTGAGAATCAGAGTGGAGCTCCTTATCTTCATAGTGAAATATTCACGATCAATGTATAACTTTTTCTATCTTCTACAAAAAATTTGGAGGAGAATTTTAAATTTATGTCTTTGGGGAAAAATCTGAACTGAAGTGGAACCTTTTTATATTATTAGGAAAAATAGAATTGATCAATAACCAATTTCTTTTTCATTGAGAAAATTCAGAAGAGAGCTTGAACTTTTCTTCACTTCGTTGAGAAAATTTAAAATTAAAGTAGAACTTTTTATCTTCCGGGAAAATATTCACAACTAAGGTATAACTTTTCCATCTTCTATGGAAAAACTTAGAACCGAACTTTAAATTTCTTTGTGTCTTTGTGAATATAAAGAATTGAAGTGGAAGATTTTTATTTTCTCTGGAGAAATTAGAATTGAAGTGTATTCTTTAGTAAAATTCAGAAAAGAACATGAACTTTTCTATGTTCTAAGAAAAATTTGGAACAGTATTTTAAATTTTTTCATCTCTTTGAGAAAAATCTGAACTGAAGTGGAACATTTTTATATTATTTGGAAAAAATCGAATTGATCAATAACTAATTAATTTTTTCATTGAGAAAATTCAGACTAGAAATTGAACTTTTCTTCACTTCGTTGAGAAAATTTAAAATTGAAGTAGAACTTTTTATCTTCCGGGAAAATATTCACAACGATGGTATAGCTTTATCTATCTTCTACGGAAAAATTTCAAATAGAACTTTAAATTTCCTTGTGTCTTTGTGAAATTAAGAATTGAAGTGGAAGATTTTCATTTTCTCTGGAGAAATTAGAATTGAACTGTAAGTTCTTTAATAAAATTCTGAAGACAACTTGAACTTTCTGTCTTCTATGAAAAATTTGGATCAGTATTCTAAAATTTTTCATCTCTTTGAGAAAATCTGAACTGAAGTGGAACCTTGCATGATATTGTGGTGTGCAAAAAAGTTGTAAAGTAAAGTTGTGGTTAAAAGGATGGGTACTTCAACTTGTAAAATGGGTTTAGGAGGGACATTAAGAAAATAACTTGTTCTGAAATGCCTTTTGAAAAGTATTGCTTGGTGTTTGGGCATTCAAAAAGCTGTAAAGTATAGTTCTGGGTGAAAAAGATGGGTACTTCAACTAATAAAATGGGTTTAGGATGGACATTAAGAAAAGAACTTGTTCTGAAATGCCTTTTGAAAAGTATTGCTTGGTGTTGGGGCATTCAAAAAGCTGTATCATATAATCAAATTTTCCTTGTGTCTTTGTGAAATTAAGAATTGAAGTGGAAGATTTTTATTTTCTCTGGAGAAATTAGAATTGAACTGTAAGTTCTTTAATAAAATTCAGAAGATAACTTGAACTTTCTGTCTTCTATAAAAAATTTGGATCAGTATTTTAAATTTTTTCATCTCTTTGAGAAAAATCTGAACTGAAGTGGAATCTTGCATGATATTGTGGTGTGCAAAAAAGTTGTAACGTAAAGTTTTTGGTGAAAAGGATGGGTACTTCAACTTGTAAAATGGTTTTAGGAGGGACATTAAGAAAATAACTTGTTCTGAAATGCCTTTTGAAAAGTATTGCTTGGTGTTTGGGCATTCAAAAAGCTGTAAAGTATAGTTCTGGGTGAAAAAGATGGGTACTTCAACTAATAAAATCGGTTTTAGGATGGACATTAAGAAAAGAACTTGTTCTGAAATGCCTTTTGAAAAGTATTGCTTGGTGTTGGAGCATTCAAAAAAAAAAAGCAGTATAGTAAAGTTGTGGTGAAAAGGATGGGTACTTCAACTTGTAAAAATGGGTTTAGGAGGGATATTAAGAAAAGAACTTGTTCTGAAATGCCTTTTGAAAAGTATTGCTTGGTGTTGGGGCATTCAAAAAGCTGTAAAGTAAAGTTGTGGGCGAAAAGGATGGTACTTCAACTTGTAAAATGGGTTTAGGAAGGACATTAAGAAAAGAACTTGTTCTGAAATGCCTTTTGAAAAGTATTGCTTGGTGTTTTGAGCATTCAAAAAGCTGTAAAGTAAAGTTTTGGGTGAAAATGAAGGGTACTTCAGCTTGTAGGAGGGATATTAAAAAATGGGTTTAGGAGGGTCACTAGAAAAGAACTTGTTCTGAAAATGCCTTTGAAAAGTATTGCTTGGTGTTGGGGCATTCAAAAAGCTGTAAAGTAAAGTTGTGGGTGAAAAGGATGGGTACTTCAACTTGTAAAATGGGCTTAGGATGGACATTAAGAAAAGAACTTGTTCTGAAATGCCTTTTGAAAAGTATTGCTTGGTGTTGGAGCATTCAAAAAGCTGTAAAGTAAATTTGTGTGTGATTCAAAAAGGGTTTGGGTACTTCAATTTGTAAAATGGGTTAAGGAGGGATATTAAGAAAAGAACTTGTTCTGAAACTTGTTCGGAAATGTTCAACTTGTAAAATGGGTTTAGGATGGACATGAAGAAAAGAACTTGTTCTGAAATGCCTTTTGAAAAGTATTGCTTGGTGTTGGAGCATTCAAAAAAGCAGTATTTTAAAGTTGTGGGTGAAAGGGATGGGTACTTCAACTTGTAAAATGGGTTTAGGAGGACATTAAGAAAAGAACTTGTTCTGAAATGCCTTTTGAAAAGTATTGCTTGGTGTTGGGCATTTAAAAAGCTGTAAAGTAAAGTTGTGGGGTGAAAAGGATGGGAACTTCAACTTGTAAAATGGGTTTAGGAAGGACATTAAGAAAAGAACTTGTTCTCAAATGCCTTTTGAAAAGTATTGCTTGGTGTTGGAGCATTCAAAAAGCTGTAAAGTAAAGTTGTGGTAAAAAAGGATGGGTACTTCAACTTGTAAAATGGGTTTAGGAGGGACATTAAGAAAAGAACTTGTTCTGAAATGCCTTTTGAAAAAGTATTGCTTGGTGTTTGGAGTATTCAAAAGCTGTAAAGTAAAGTTGTGGGTAAAAAGGATGGGTACTTCAACTTCTAAAGTTGGTTTAGGAAGGACATTAAGAATAGAACTTGTTCTGAAATGCCTTTTGAAAAGTATTGCTTGGTGTTGGAGCATTCAAAAAGCTGTAAAGTAAAGCTGTGGGTGAAAAGGAAGGGTACTTCAGCTTGTAAAATGGGTTTAGGAGGGTGACTAAGAAAAGAACTTGTTCTGAAATGCCTTTGAAAAGTATTGCTTGGTGTTGGGGCATTCAAAAAGCTGTAAAGTAAAGTTGTGGGTGAAAAGGATGGGTACTTCAACTTGTAAAATGGATTTAGGATGGAAATTAAAGAAAAGAAATTGTTCTGAAATGTCTTTTGAAAAGTATTGCTTGATGTTGGAGCATTCAAAAAGCTGTAAAGTAAAGTTGTGAGTGAAAAGGATGGGTAATTCAATTTGTAAAATGGGTTTAGGAAGGAAATTAAGAGAAGAACTTGTTCTGAAATGCCTTTGAAAAGTATTGCTTGGTGTTGGAGCATTCAAAAAAAAAGCTGTAAAGTAAAGTTGTGGTGAAAAGGAAGGGTACTTCAGCTTGTAAAATGGGTTTAGGAGGGTCACTAAGAAAAGAACTTGTTCTGAAAATGTCGTTTGGAAAAGTATTGCTTGGTGTTGGGGTCTTCAAAAAGCAGTAAAGTAAAGTTTTGGGGTGAAAAAGGATGGGTACTTCAGTTTTGTAAAATGGGTTTAGGAAGGACATTTAGAAAAGAACTTGTTCTGAAACGCCTTTTGAAAAGTATTGCTTGTGTTGGGGCATTCAAAAAGCTGTAAAGTAAAGTTGTGGGTGAAAAGGATGGGTATTTCAACTTGTAAAATGGGTTTAGGAAGTACATTAAGAAAAGAACTTGTTCTGAAATGCCTTTGAAAAGTATTGCTTGGTGTTGGAGCATTCAAAAAAGCTGTAAAGTAGAGTTGTGGGTGAAAAGGTGGGGTTACTTCAGCTTGTAAAATGGGTTTTAGGAGGGTCACTAAGAAAAGAACTTGTTCTGAAATGTCGTTTGAAAAGTATTGCTGCTGGTGTTTGGGGTATTCAAAAAGCTGTTTTTTTTTTTTTTTTTTTTTTAAAGTAAAGTTGTGGGTGAAAAGGATGGGTACTTCAATTTTTAAAATGGGTTTAGGAGGGACATTAAGAAAAGAAGTTGTTATGAAATGCCTTTTGAAAAGTATTGCTTGGTGTTGGGGCATTCAAAAGCTGTAAAGTAAAGTTGTGGGTGAAAAGGATGGGTACTTCAACTTGTAAAATGGGTTTTAGGATGGACATTAAGAAAAGAACTTGTTCTGAAAAGATATAATAAAGCCTTTTGAAATGTGGGGGCCCTTCTTTGTCTCAAGTGCGCAAAAAAGTATTAAAAAATTAATTGGGGGGCCCGGGGGGGGGGGGGGGGTACGGGTAGGAGGGGTCCTCTGGGGTAGGGGACCTCACAACACTGTTCAAGTAGAACTTGTGTATTATAATGACCACAGAGTTTCACCCCAGATCATCTTCTAAATCATCTTCTAAAATACCTCAAACGGTTCCGCCCAAATCATCTTCTAAAATGTCTCAAAACAGTTTTTTGCCCAAATAATCCCTAAACGTAATTTCTGCGTGTTCCTTTTGTTTTGGCATCCCTGCGCTGTCAACATTTGAAATTCCTAGGAAACCATTTCCCACGTTAATCTCTTCATCTCTAAGATCAAAATATCTCTTCCCCACCGTTAATGCGCATGTGCAAACTTCGCCCGGAGACAATTCTCCTGGACGAACACCAACTAATCAATTGACCTTGAAAGCACATGTGCAAACTTCGCCCGGAGACAATTCTCCTGGATGAACACCAACAAATAAATTTCTCGGAAATTCTCTCCCCTTCGATTATGCAATCAATTTCTCGGAAATTCACTTCCCCTTCGATTACGCAATCAGTTTATCGGAAACTGTCAGCATTAGACTAAATCGTAGATGGCAGCAGGGGTGAGGGGTGGGATCAATTGGGTCATTCCTACTGTGATACTTAAAACAAACAAAATTTATTACTTATCAGCCTATCTAACATATATCAATAAAACTAGTACAAATAAATCAACTTGTGATACTTCCCTATGTTTTTAGGATTACAGAAAACTAGCACTTTACTGAAAACACAAAACAATATAAGAGTTTTGGTAAGGTAAATGTAAACCATTTAAGGCCAATTTTATCAGTATAAAAGGAAAGCATTTTTAGATTGTTGTTTTGTCCATTTTCTGACACCATATTCAAGGGGTTTCAGGATCTTTTTCGAAATCACCATACATTTTCTTTTCGCAATAAACTTTTACTTTTAAGATTAACTGAAATAATAGTTATGATTCTTAACTTAGTCTCAGATGGCAATTTTTTCACTAGTAAGTTCTCAAAAAATGCGTTTTTCAATTTTTTGTTACTATGGGCAGGGGTTCACTCTTTACTAGGTTGCAGCTACTGCAACAACCTAGATTTTAGCAGAATTTCTTACGAATAAAAAGGAAAAAAAAAAAAAAAAAAAAATGCTAATTTCACTATTTGAGTAGTGAGTGGTAAATATGTTCAAGCGGTCAGATAGCAGATTAACATGGGATTTCAAGCGGTCCCAAGTTTCTAGCTGGCAAGATTCCGAGCGCATGCCCTGGCAAGATTCCGAGCGCGTGGCAGGCTTCCCGGGATTCCAGGTGTTCTATTAAAGAGGACACAATTGGGATGATTCCTACGACACACCCCTGTTTAAATGGTCAGATGAAAAATTAACAAGGGATTTTAAATTCACAGATAGGGGGTGTACAAGTGGAGCTCTTAGTCCTTCGCACCTGTACAATATGGTCTTCTGGCAATATACCCATGATAGTCCCAGTACCCATGTGTAATATTTATGAGGCAATTTTATTTAACCTTGCGTCAGGACCCGTGGGGAATCCCCGCTTGTAACTTAACGACAGCACACGCCTTATGTGAGGTCAACACACACCTGGGTCTTATGTAAGGATGGCGCAGTTCTTACGTAATGACAGTGCACACATCACTATCACACAATAATTTATTGGGATTGTTTTTTTGCCCGAAACGTTCAAAGCGTTTTTTCTTTGTTTTAATTTAATGGTGGCACACACTTTATATAATGTCAGCACACGTTGCGTAATGACGGCGCACTTTTATGTAATGGCAGCGCAACCGTCACTGTCATATAATACTTCTCTGGCATTTTATTTTTCCTTGAAGCGTTCAGGGCTTTTTTTTATTTTTCTTTCTTTTTTTTCTTTAGTTCATTTTCCTCGCTGATCAATCAATTCCATCCAATGGGACAGTGCCTCGAGCACCAGAACCAACAGTCTATTTCAAAAATTCTGTATCAAAAACTACATTCTAAAAATAATCTATTACAAGCAGGGAGATTTCCAATTTTTTCAAGCATGCTAGAACGACATGTTTACTCACAAAATTTGGCACGCGGTCGGAAATCATCTATTTCCAGAATTTACACCTCTTCTTAAATAATGCTTTTTAGATGCCAAATAATATCGTTGATTCTTCTTAATGTATTTTTAGCGATAAAAGACAGAAGGGGTGCTTAAATAGCGCAAACATCTAGGTATTAGAGACGCATTCTAAACAATGAATCTAAAGGATCAGGGTTATTGTAGATACAAATTTTTTGATAAAAACAAATTTACAACAATATTAGAACAAAAAAAAAGACAGTTAGAAAAAAACAACAAACAAAAAACAAAACGCGAAAAAAAGCTTATAAAGGATCGTTATATAGGCAAAAAGATCCGTGTATTATAGAAAGGCGGGGAGGTCCTAGCAATCATTTCCAGAGGAAGGGGTTGATATTAGAGATAAATTAAGCCATTTTAAGAGCTTTTAACGTAAATACCCCCCCCCCCCCCCATTTCTTTAGGCCAAGACTATGAATATTGCACACCATCGTGACAATATACGGCTGACCCCCCCCCCCCCCCCCATCTCCTATAGCAATCATTTCCAAAGGGCAGGGTTGATATTAGATACGAATTTGTAGGCACTATTGAGGTATTTCCGAGAGTCCTTAGCGAAAATACAGCGTTTCTTTGAGTACAAGTTAGATTTTCAGCCCCCTCCACGGTAAAAATTATTTTAACGCCTCCATTCACCGGTGAATCCAGTTTTTGCAAGTCAAGCTTACCATAATAACCTTCAAAACACTTTGCACCACCGTTGCATTACACACCTCCCCTTCTGTCATCCACGTGGCAAACTTTTAGTTGACGACAAGGGCCAACTTCTTTTTACCGTTGCTGGTAAAACACTATCCGTTGATACCCGTTGACCCCTCCAATTTAACTTTTAAGCCGTAGAACAATATACTCCAAGCAATTCATACCACATACCACAGCAATTCATACCACAGCGAAACTTTTACTTCATGGTGAGGTAGAGAGGTCAATCACTGTTCCTTTTTATTCTCTTATTATTTAAAAACAATATCAATTTTGTAAGTATTTTCGTTTTTATTGTAGAAAGAATTAAGATTTCTAGATATATTTTTGGAGGGCAAGGGGACTAAAAAATGTTATATCTGTGGAAAAGATAAGAGTTCAAAATATTTTTTCTTCTGGTGGTTCGTCCAAAAAAGAGTCGACAATAGGACTTTAACAACGCGTCCATAAGCTATTGGGTCAACGAAACCCTTATGCAGGGGTGCCCTTAGATTTAAAAGGGTAATTTTCTGGTTTTGTGATTAAAAACCTCTTTTTTAGTGTTTTCATTGAAAGAAGTTCTAATAATAAAATTGCCCCCACCCCGATTTTTTGCAAAATATAGTTTTCCCCTCCTCTCTACATTTTCGTGAACTGGTTTCGTTCAAGGTTACTTGACTTCAAGTGTTTTTAATCATTCAAAACCCAAAGACTTTAAATGTATAAAAACATGGCCTTGTATATCATCTCTCCATTCAGCTTTAATCAGGCTTTCACAAGTGTCTTGGAATTTGCTACTCTGTTTTTTTTTTCTTGTTGCTTAAAAAAAAAATACAAATTAGCTAGGTTACACATCCAAAAGGATATTGGGATGAAGATCGACACAATTATTCATGTACTTGTTTTTTGTATCACTTTTTGGTTTGCCTTACCTGAACAAAGGATTCGGATTGCTTTGGTATTTGATGCACTCCTAGGCGGGCTGCCCACCGTACACGTCTCTTCGATTCTATCAGAGCTTTTCAGGGTCAAGGTGTTCCACGGCAGTGTTCAGCCATCTGGCTGTCATTCTTTCATGAGCAGGAGTCAAACAATTAAAATAGCCATCTGGCTTTTGTCACAATGGCTAAAAGGGGCTGTTAAAGACTCTCTTGATTACTTTAAAGTTATGAAGTTTCTATGGCAGTGCCAGATTTTTGTCATTACTGCCACACAGGACCACGAAAATAGACCAACAAACTAATTACTCAAATTTGACAATGCTTTCGTTCGCGAAAATTCCAATAATTAACAATCATTGGACAACTACATCTTCATAAACAAGCTACACTTTCTTGAGTTATTTTGGTATCTTGTCCCTTGGCCTTTTTCTGGCGGATCACCCTCCGTTTCTTTCGTTTAAATATTGGTGCCATCTATTACCAAAAACCACATAAATACATATGGAGCATTTTTCCTAAAATTTGAATTCGAGCTACTCATTTTTAAAACTTATATTACTGTGAATGGGTGTTTGAAGAGATTTTCAATCTTTTCTTAATTTTTTTCCATTAAAGGATGGCAGCCAAAATCTGAAAATGCTAGTTAAAAAATGGTGGTCAGCTTTTTACTCCACCACAGTTGCATGCAAAAAAGGCAAGATTTTATCTTTAATGAACAGCACAATTGTTAAAGGTAAAATTACTAAGACCTCTCGAGAAACTTGTTCTACGTCTGGACCTCAATTAGCATTTATTTCCCCATATCGAATTAAGTGGAGGCTCAGGCACACATGTAATAGGGTATCTCAAGGCTTTCTTCCAAAGTCTCAAGGTTTCTACCATTTTTTGCATTAGTTTATTAATTTCGTGATTAATTTTTCTTGAATCTACCACTTCCCCATCGTGCACATTGTTGAGGGATGGTCAATAGCCATAAGATATCTCCTAGCAAACTAATACCGTTTCCTTTCTAGTTCCATTGATAAAAACGAGTTTTTGGATCACGTTAAAGGTAGTATTTTTGTACAAAAACAATCATCTTGCTAGATTTTTAACTCTTGGCACAGATGCATCCACAAAGAATGCCCCTACTTTCCAATATTACTTCGTCATTTCCCAAATTTTCAGTTAATTACTTTACTTTTTTATTACCCCTTTCAAATTAGACTTGTGTCTACTTGGAAAAAATTGTGTATGGCAGAGGAATTCTTTTATCGCCACGCCAAATTTATAAGTTTCATAAAAGGAGAGGTGAAATTGTCAAGGTATACGCATTTCGTTATGTTTCAGAGAATTTCTAAGAGGAGAAATCTGAGGCTTAAAAAATTCGTTCCGCAAAGAAAAAAAAGTCAGGTTAGAAGTTAAGGTACTAAATTACTACAACAATTTGAAGGGTCTAAATTGCTTCAAAATTCTGCTTGTCTGGAAACATGAATCTTTTGACAATGAATAATCCACATGGACCAGCAGGTCCATGTGGAGGACTGCTGATCCTAGACTCCCTTGACATCTCTGTATATTACTACAAGTTTCTGCACACGTAACTCCCTTTCAAACACCAATTTTGACATGAAAGAAGAAACAAATATGTATATTGACATGAATATACCTCAGAGAAAGTCTGTTATCCCTCCCCTCCTGTATACCTATACGACAATGTTATTCTAGCTGCTTTATTAGAGCTAAGAAACAAAGAATTATCGTAACTTTTATTTATTAATGTAAAAATAATAGACTAAAACTGTAATTGGCAATCAAATTGATGACAGCTGCCACTGAATCCATGTTCAATTGTTGATCCCAAGGCATTTGGTAATAGGTCAGTCACTTGTATAAAAACGTCCCGAGCTCCAGGAACCATTCTCAGAACGTTTGCCATTTCACATCCAAATCGTCTTGAACAACCATTCAAAGCGAAGTTTCCAAAAACAGAAGATATTATTGAACCTAAACCGTCCTCTTCTGGAACAGACAATCCTCTTCTGCGGCGGTAATCTTTTCCATCATATTTTTCCATTTTATCATATGCTTCTTTGTGTTTATATCCTTCATCTTTGTATCCATACCGTCCGTAGTAGCGAGGAGGATAATACTTTTTCTTGCTTTTGCATATTTTCTTATTCATCAGTCCCACAATAAGAGCTACAACAACTGACACAATAACTGCAACGACGACAACTACAACAACCACGACAACAACAATAGGTTTTATTATCGGTTTTAAAGGTTTCTTCAAACCGGCAGGAAGAGGAATGAATTTTGGTAGAAATCCTGGGAGCTCTTCATCTTGTTCTGGGGGAGCTGGACTAGGAAATGTAATTACGGGAACGTAGTTTATAGCTGTATCTGGAGCTGGTGCTGCAGCAGTTATTTCGAAATTACTCATCGCTGGGACTGAAGTAAGAGCTACTGGAGGCTGGTAACCATCAAGAGCGGCCATTTTCTAAAAAAAAATTTAATTTTAAAGAAAAAAGTTCCGATGTTTAAGTCCAGTGTATGCCAGTGTATACGCAAGATAATATAGGAATAACTTTTTAGTATTAAATACCAGACACCCAATTGACCGACCATATCCAAAGTCAAAAGAAAAATAATAATAAGAGCTAAGAAAACAGGTCTTTGGTGGTTAGAATTCACAGGAGAAAGATATAACAAAGATGTCTAGTTTACATAATCAAAATGATATTCCAACCGCACATGAAGAAAAAAAGGAAATAAATTAACAAAAAATAAAAACAATAGCTCTTCAAGGAAAACAACAAAAGAAAACAAAACAAGAAGATTAAAAAAGTATTTTTAGAAGCAAGTCATAGAGTAAATATAATATGTCATAAATACAAGTCAGTATACAAATATTTGGCAATGCGTAAATCTAAAAATTAACGTAATAGAATTTGCCCTTCAACCAGATTTTGATTTAAGCCAACAGCAATACAATTAGCACATACACTGTAAATAATGGGCTAGCCCGAGGTTAGACAAGTTCATAGAATGAGGGAGGGGTCCTGTAAAAAAAACAGAAATTTTTTCTGGAAACATAATGCATAGACTTAAAATCAAAACTGTTTTGTTTTTCTTGGTTTTGTCAAATGAAAACTAAAATTCTTTAAAGGTTTCGGCCCTAGAGAATTGTACCAGAGTCGGCCCTAGAGAATTTGGTTTTTGAAGCAAATTCTGATACAGTTTTTCAGCATTCTAGCTAGTATTTGGTAGTTGTTAAGCGATGGGGAGGTGCTGGTGCCCTTGTGCCTCTCTGATTTAAACAGGATAAAGCACTACTTATGCTAACAGCTGTATTACTACCGCAACTGGTAACTTATAGGAGCACCAAGCCACCCAAGGCCAACAAAACTGTATACAACCTTGGCAACCTGTCATCCTTAAAACGTGACCGTGCCATATAAAGCTTTCTTGGTAATTTAGCCATTGATGTACTGATTAACATTATTTAGGGTGTAAGATTCATATTTTGGTAATCAATCATGGACCAAAAAACAGGCCGCTCGGTTGGGAAAGGGTCATAAGTAATGATAGGAAACAATAAATTCATGGGAGAGAGTAAAGAACAAAACTCTGAATAGATTGAGCTAGGGAAGAAGTGTGCGTGGCACTATTGGCCTCAGGTAGGGGCACCAATTGGGAGGGCAGACGGGCCTTGCCCTTTCCAGATGTAGGAAAATACTTACTTTTGGCATTTTGTTTGAGAAAATTGAAATAAAAATGCCCCCGCAAAAACAAAAAATCCTTGTATCCCTTTCCCTTCATTTTAGTGCATTGGTACCACTTGCCATAGGCGGTATTTGGGCTGTGATGAGTTGTGGAAGCAGCAAGACTCCAACATATTGCTATAAATACAAAGTTTGATATTCTACGCATACACTCCTACTGATTGTGGCCGTCAAGTACAATCCTTGTGTCATGGTTGCAGAGGCAGCTGCAACCTAGTAAAAAGTGAACCACAGCCCATAGTAATGAAAAGTTGAAAAGCTTGTTTTAAAAAAACTGTCTTGTGAGAAAAAATTGCCATCAGACGCTGAATCAGGAATGATAACTATTGTTTCGGTCAATCAAAAGTAAAAATTTATTGCGAGAAGAAATTTATGGTCATTTAGAAAAGAGCCTGAAACCTCTTGAAAATGGCGTCAAATCGAAATAAAAAGTGCACCATTGGAATCAGCATGGTCTAAAACTTTTGTAGGATAATTAAGTACCCCCACCTTGAACACCAAGGAAAATGACTTTTTTGCATGGGTAGCATTGATCTGTCTCCCTTTTTTCTTTCTTTTTTCTAGAAGGGATAGGGGGTCAGAGCATCATAGAGAGGTGTGCAATAGATCATTCGAAAAGGAATGAAATTTTTAAGTGCCCTTTTTAAGTGACCAAAAATATTGGAGGGCAAATAGCCCCCCCCCCCCCCCTGCAAAACAGCCTCTCCCACAACTAGTCCTATAAAATTTTGAGATAGCCATTAGCCCTCCATTGTCCCTGGGGAAGGGCTGCATGTGGTATCAGGAGTATCGATGTCGCGCGTATCGGTATCGTGCGTATTGGTATCTCATGTATCGTATCGGGAATATCGGTATCCGCTGTTGTTGTTTTTTTCAGTCATTTTCTAGGCTCATTTTTTAAAGCATGTCCCGGCAAGGTATTATGGTTGCAGCAGCAGCTGCAACCTAGTAAAGAGCGAACCACAGCCCATAATAACCAAAATTAAAAAAGGCGTTTTGAAAAAACTGCCTAGTGAAACAAATTCCCATCTGACACTGACTCAGGAACGTTAACTATTATTTCGGTTCGTCTTAAAAGTAATAGTTTGTCGTGAAAAGAATTTTAAGGTGGTTTCGAAAAAAAAAAGCCTCACACCCCTCGAAAATGGCGTCAGATCCAAATGACAAAGTGTACCATTGGAATCAACATGGTCAAAACCTTATACAGGGAAGTTACAGTTCCCCTCCCTGAACAACAAGGAAATACATTTTTTGCATCGTTAGCACTGATTTGTCTCCCGTTTTTTTTTTTTTTTTCAACAGGTCTAGCGGGCTACCAGAACATCATAAAGAGATTCTTAATGACTCATTCAAAAGCTATTTCTCATATCAACGTGCTTTAAGGTATAAGGAAATATAGTTTTACTTTGAAATAAGTTGAGCTTTCTTGTCTGCAAAAAATGAATACGCAGAAATTTATGTATAAAAATTATCTTTTATCTTTTACAATTGCTTTTTTTAAATACATTTCTTGTTAGTTTCTGTAAAGCAAAAAGTTCATTGCAAAAAGAAATTTATGGCAATTAAACCCCTTGAAAATGTCGTCAGATCAAAATAAAAAGTGTACCATTGGAATCAGCAAGACCGAAAACCTTATGCAGGTAAATTCCAGTCCCCTTCCTTGAACAAAAAGGGAAATCCCTATTTTCATCGGTACCACTGATCTGTCTCCCATTTTTTTTTTTCTTCTTTTTTTCACCAGGCCTAGCGTGCAACCAAAACATCATAGAGAGATGTTTAATAGCTCATTTTAAACCTATTACTCATATCTACGTGCTGTTTATCAATTTTACAACCTAAAAGTGCCATATAGCACTAAAAACGGCACTTTTGGTACCACTTCTTAATTGGAAGAGTTTGGAAGCATAAAACGGTACCATTGCAATAATTATGGTCCAAAGCCCCTAACAGGAGGTTTATTGTATACCTCACATATACTCCCCCTCCAGACCCTCTCAGTAAGTCTCATAAATCGCCTACTCATCTTAAAAGTAAAAGATTATTGCGAAAAAAATTAACTAAAACTAAAAAACTTTTCAACGGAAAATCTACCAAAAACTAAGCTTGAATGATCAACAGTTTAGAGTCGAACCTTTAAACTTCACTCTGCAATGAAGCATGTGTGATAGTTCTAAGGGCGGTAATTGAAGGGAAGGGACGTTCTTGCCCCCTTAGTTTTTTGTTCCTGCCTAGGTTTTTAAAAACACCTTTTTTGGGTCATTTCATTGGAAAAGATACTTTTTCATTAAGAAAATGGGGGAAAGAACCGAAAATGCACTTTATGGGAATGTGCTATCAAGTCAAATTTATAAAAAGCGATTAGGTATAAATATAAGCTGTTAAAATGAGTCCTTAAACCGTTCTCTTTTGTTACAGTAGCCTCCTAGTTTCTGCTAGTCAGTAGGCGATTTACAAAACCATGTCTTCATTATGGCTTTTTCAGGGGAAGTCGGCCGAGTAAAAACCGTTTTTTGTTCATCGAAAAACAAACGTTCCTGAAAAACATGTATTGTTTTGTGAAGTATGGATGATGAACGTCATGTTATAGACTGAAAGTTTTTCGTAGCTGTCAAGGTTGTTTTCAGTATTTTCTATAGGTGTCTTATCTCCCCTAGATCGGTGATAATTAGAAACTACATTAAAATAAGTTTTCAACTGAAACTTAGGAGTGCCATTAAAACTTAAAACGAACATACATTATTCCGTATAAATAAAAAAGATAATGGCAACGTTGTTTCTGGATTAAATTTTAATCAAAAAAACGAACAAAGATTAATTTAAAAAAAAACAAAGTTTTTTCAAAGGGAAGTAAAGAGCGAAGTTGAAACTTAAAACGAACAAAAATTATTACTTCACAGCCTATCTTAGATATATTAATAAAGCTAGTACAAATAAACCAACTAATTATGTTTCCTAATGCTTTTTGGATTATACAAAACTAGCGCTTTACTCAAAACACAAAAGTCAAGTATGAAAAAACAGGATTATTGATTTAAGAGTCAAAAGTGAGTATGTAGCCTGACAACACTAAACGAATCTATAAAGCTTCCCATAGTCTTACACCAGTTGTGACATTGGTAATTTTCAGTGTACAATTAAATTATCTTAAAAACATAAGCGTAAAATTAAATATTTTTTAATAACCTCGAAGTAATTGAACAGCACACAGATATATTGGATTGATTTATCAAGCAGCATTTTGCTCTCACCAGCTATAATACCAATAGTGGGTAATATCTAGTCTTAAATTGTAAGAAAATATGCTTTAGTATCAATCGAAATGGAGATCAAATAAGACATAATATGAACTCTGGAAATCCGATTATTTCTCTCTATACAAGAGTGAATTTCAAGCTATGATACAAATTCTAAAGCTATCCTATAGTCCTAATACTATCAAGATGGCCTTACTTCGAACTTGTGTACAAACTAATCATGACAGATTGCCCTTTTCAGAACCAAAACGAGAGCCAGTCATTGAACTGAGCCATTGTGCAGAAGTGATACCAAATTAAACGTAAAAAAAAAAAAGAAGTTAAATCCTAAAATGGATTGTTGCGTTTATCCTAAATGGACTGATCCTAAAAGGGATTGATAATATTTTTGTTTCTATAAAAAGTGACCTTAATTGGTTCGCTTTTACTGTACCAAAACTCCTATATTATTTTTGTGTTTTCAGTAAAGCGCTAGTTTTGTATAATCCTAAAAGCCTAGCGAAACATAATTATTTGGTTTATTTGTAATAGTTTTATTAATATATGTGCAGGGAATTACCAACGTGTTACTGTGCAGATGGGCTGCGAAGTAATAATTTTGTTCGCTTTAAGTTTCAACTTCACTCTTTACTTCCCTCTGAATTTTTATTTTTTAAATTAATTTTGAAAAATGTTACATTTTTAGTAGAATAACCAACTAGTTAATCTACTGAAAAATTACTGTTTATCCCTATCGATGCTGCACAGATATCCGTCTCAGCCCCCCCCCCCCATATAGTTTAACATTTGGTACCCCCATTATAGTATAACATTTTTGGCTATAGTTTTGGCTATAGCGACCAGGAAACCGATAGCCCTTGCCGGTCATAAGTTAGAAATAAGGCAATAGTAATCTGAAACTGTTTTGCTTTCTTTGCAAATTAGCGACCCTATCACAAAGCTGATTTTGTTTTGCATAGATAGCTGTTCACAACAGCTGCTTGCTGCTCATGAGTAATTGGTGGAAATCTACGAAAATGCAGCGGGAGGGACAAAGATTTTGTTTAATGAGAGTACAAAACAGGTGCTTTTGAAATCTAGGGGGAGGGAGGTTACTTTTGCTTCTTCTTCAAAAACATAGACATTTTTTAAAAGGACTGGTCATGAATCAGCGGTGACAATTCAGGAAAATATAGGAGGAAAAATACTTTTGTTCAGTTTCTTTAATGAAGATACAAAAACAGCAATTTTCTAAATCTATGGTCACCTTTTATCTTATTAATGAAAAACTCAAAATTTTGTTTCAAAATCTAATATGGACCAATTGCCCCTCCCCCCAAACAATTGGCACCCCTGTCCCAAATGTAAATGAAAATAAAAGTGGATAATTTCGGAGACCACACTGCCTTTCCATGGCGATAAATAGAAGTTCAAATAGGGGTAAAAATTCGTTTAATAGACAGTGTTTCACAAACAGTGACAGAAATTCACAAAAAATACCAGATATTTCGGCCATACATGCAGTGACCGTCAACAGTAGTAAAACTCTGTAGCTTTAGTAAAACTCAGTACCGTAGTAAAAAAGTTAGCATGGTTCTAGGCGTTTACCAGCCGCGGAAAATACCCCCCAAACACACCGTTTTTTTTGTTAGTTTCTTCGTTACTTTAGAAACAAATTCGGGCTATAGATTTGCACATTAGAGAATCCGGGGGGGGGGGGGGGGGTAAGTATAGCGGGTCTGCAAGCAAAGTGTGTTTGATACAATTATTCTGCATATTAGATATATAGATAAATAAGTGTATTTTAAAGCCAAATATACGGCCATGAACACAGTGAAATAACATAAATGAATATAGTGAATGGGGGGGGGGTTAGCACCCGGAAAATACCCCAACGCGGAAAAACCCCCACACACGGAAAGTAATACCCGCAGAAAATACCCCTCCTTGGAAAATACCATTGGGGGAAATACCTCCCTCCTGTGGAAAATAAGGTTCCTAAATTTGAAACTTTTATTTTAGTTTTTTTTTTAGTTTCGTTGAAACGGAACGGAAAAAAGAGGAATTTACACACCAGAAGTATCTTAAAAACTTAGAAAAAAAAAATACAAATCCATTTGTGTTGAAAAAATTTCCATATGAACTTCTGCAATTTTTGGCAGTAGCGGGTGCCAAATTAAAAAAAATATATAGGCGAATAATCATCAAAATTAGGCTAAAACATATGGCACAAAAAAAAGTTTAAGAAGGTTTGGCTGTCCTTTTGAAAAGCCAACAAATTTTACAATGTTTAAGTTTTTACGGACGAAAGCGTTGTCACATTCTACGAGTTGGTTTGTCTTATCTTCCAAGTGCAAAACTACCACAAATCACCCTTAACAAATAAATACTACTAATACTACTAGTAACAACCCACCGCAGCACCAAGCCGCCTGAGGCCAACACAGCTACGCACGCTCCTCGCCCATCCCAATCTATTCTATTTAACAGACAAATGAAACCCAAAACTAACAGAAATTACAATAGATAGCCTAGTCAAACTCAAAACGAGCAAAAATTAAAAGGAGTATGGCTTACAACACCCATGTCTTCTTTAGACCAGAAAATAATTTGCACTTTACTTTAAAAAAAAAAAATAATAATAACGGTGTATTGTCAGTTTGATATACACATTCTGATTCCTTTTAGTCTTAATACTTCTTTATTTGTTAGAGTCAAAAAAGTGAAAACATTTAAAACGTATTTTGTTTTCAGTAAAGAGTAAATCATGTCTATATGGGGGGAAGAAACTAACGAAAAAACCGGCGTGTTCTCGAATTTTACACAGCGTAAACTGGAGTGAGTGGCGCATAATACACAATTACGGTGTTCTCAAATCCTTTTAAATCCGCCACTCACTGCATATGTGACCGAAATATATGGTATTTTTTTGAGAATTTCTGTCACCGTTTGTGAAACACTGTATATTAAAAGGATTTTATCCCTATTTGAACTTCTATGTATTATGAATAAAAGTACCAAAAATATACAAATAGTTCATTGCGTAAGACAACATTGCCATTTTAACATAAAGCATGGTATTCGTAATATATGTAACACAACAAATGCACACGTTTTCAGATTTAGCAGGAAAAAAAAACACGAGATGTTCCATATTTAAAGCTCCCTAAATCCAATTCAGGTATTATTTCTCAATTTCATCGGCATTGTTTCTTATATTTTCCCTCCCCAACCAAAACAAACATCTGGGTACGAGAATTTCCAACAAATGACATTTCTTAAAATAATAAAAAAAACATTTCAGCACGTTACGTCTTAGGCCAGCGGAAGTGATCCTTATTATTTAACACAGTTCCTTAAAGGTGTCTGAAAGGCCAAAGATAGGAAATAAAACTGGAATTACTGAAAAAAAAAAACGGAAGCTAGAAGCTATTACTAATATCATACATATAGACAGGTACGCAAGGACGTACAGGAGGATTTTAGGGTCAAAGTCCCTTCACCCCAAAATTATAAAATTGTAGTTTTTCACTTTCCAATTAATTTGCCCCTTTCAGTTTTGCCCCTTGAAACAAACTGCTGGATCCAAGTGTTTAGCCAAATTAACTTTTAAAAGGTAATTTTCTTTCTGTGCACAAGCTGTTTTTCATTCTTGTGCAATTAATATTTTTTCATTGTTATTTTCCAATCTTTTTTTTAGTTCTTGGAACACATTTGCCGGAACATAAAGAATGAATTTGATTAATTTGGCTTCTAGGAGGGCAATAGATAATAATTTTCCATAAGATGGAGGATCTAAAGAACCGTAGATATAGTAGAAACTAATATTAATATAATACACAAAGGCACCTATGCAAAGTGGGAAAGAGGGTGGGGGGTGTAGAGTCTAAGATAAGCTTTACAAATGTTTTTTTTTGGGGGGGGGGTATTTACTCCCTAAAATCTAAAAAAAATATTTCTTTAATCTCTCACGCTGTCATTAGCAAGTAATTCACTTATTTTTTGGTGGATTTATTTTTGAATTACGTATCTACCTTACTTAATGTGCACTACCTAAATATATATCCCTCTGGTATTTCTTTTCAATTTTTTTTAAACTATAATACTAGTCAAGCAACAAAAAAAAAAACTAAGTAATCGTCTGTGTACTAGCTATTCAAAGTCACTTACTTATATAAATAGGTATAACAAGAACCTTCACTGAATTTCAACTGATTTTCAAATACTAAAAATTCAAAAAAAAGAAACAACTGATTATGCTGTTTTTGAAATGATTTCAAATAGATAACCTGAATTTCAAATTGCTTCTTTTAAATATTCACGTGTTTCTAGGTTAAGTATGACAACTAAGCATAAACTAAATAAATCTGACACAATAGCTTACCATCAGAGGTCATTTCAATATTGATTTTACAATAATTCAGGAAAATGAATTGTTATCTGCTGAAGGAAGTAACAATTACTATTTACTATCATGTAAATCGTCACGTACGCAGAAATTTGCCTAGGGTGGGTGCAAGACGTCTGGGAAGGGGGGGGGGAGGGCACCAGTTGGATATAGAACTAAGTTTTTAAAATTACAATTTACGTAAAACCCAATGGAATACACAAAATTAGATAGAAAACACTCATTCTCTATGTATTCAAAGAAAAAAAAATTCGAAATGGTGTATTACTTCCATTAAAGAATAGTTGAACTTTAGCATACGGAGTGGGAGGTTGAATAAGGAGGTAACCAAGCACCCTCGCATGGATTCTGTCGCACATCATCTTAAATTTAGAGTCTAATCTCCCAGGGAATGATAGGAAGACCAAGAAGAGCTCAATTTCGGCTAGACAGACGGGGCAGTAGAGGTGGGGATGACATACAAATGTCATTTCAGCGATTAACCTAGGTGTTTTTAAAATAGAATGCCCTATGGGACCTACAAGGATGTATCATGGGGGGGGGGGGGGTTAGGGGTTTTGAATACGACCCTGCCAACAAGGGCCGTGACAAAACGGACAAGATTCCGCCCAATAAGCGACAGTGTAAACATGAGTAAAGACATATTTCACATTAATGTAATCGAAAAAGATATTCCCCAAAAAAATATTTTCCTGAGCTTATGGAAGCTTTGCAGTCCCCTACAAAATGCTGGTATTGTTGGAGATGTTGCTGGTACGTACTTTTGACAGTAAATTTGACAGAGCGTTTTTTGAATTTGCTCAACGTATCCTGAAAGTAGTTGCAAGCAGAAGTAGTCGCCAGTAGCTGCAGAATGGAAGTAGCCACAGTGGTTCCATTGCAACTGAACTGTCGTGTAACTAAACCATGTGAAACTGAACCCTCGTGCAATTTAACCCGCGTTTTTACTGAACCCTCGTAATACTATACCCCGTATAGCTTAGCTTTCTTGCAACTCCACGATCAATAGGATGGATTTGAATAACTCAACCCTATGCAACGCTACCCTTATTCAGGTTTCTATTTTGAGTTTTTTTTTTGATTTAAAATTCAATAGACTAAAAATGGCTTTGTCTTAGCCAGAGCCATTGGCTGTACAAGTAAAATACCCGCACATCAGTCCATGCAAAATAACCATGTTCTAACAAGGGAGTTAGGGGAGGGGGAGTTAACGACTCCTTGGCCTTCAATATTTTAAAATTGTTTCCCTTGGTGTTTTTGATCTCGGTAATGTGCCTTAAAAGTTTGAGTTGCGACGCAAGCCAGGGGTCTTACTTTTATGGTGGCTTCTATCTCACCCACTTTGATGGAGGAGGGTTAAAAATGGGGTGCTACCATTTCGGCGAACCGTCACAAGCACGAAACGTCATAACATCCAACCGTCAGAACCTCGAACCGTCATAACATAATAAAATTATAGATTTATATAATAGTAATAAGTATATACTTTCCCCTAAGCCCCATAACTAATTTTACCCCCTAAACCCCAAAAAACTGAAGTTTCAAAATTTTCGAGGTTCTGACGGATTTTGCACTGCTCCTGACGGTTCGATTTTATGACGCCTTCATGTGCCTTGCCCTTGCTTAGAGCCGCGTTTTCAGGCTCAGCGGGTTTGAACACGGGTTGTTCTAGTTTCAAGTTTCTAGTTTTTTGTCTAGTTTTTTAGTTTCAGCGGGTTCGAAGCTTCAACCCCGTGTTTGATGCACTAGATGCACTGCTGCACAACGCTTGATGCACTAGACGCGAACAACCCGTGTTTAAAGACGGGTTGTTCTCATCTAGTGCATTAAGCTTTGTGCATCAGTGCATCTAGTGTATCAAACACAGGGTTGAAGCTTCGAACCCGCTGAAACTAGACGAAAAACTTGAAACTAGACGAGAACAACCCGTGTTCGAACCCGCTGAGCCTGAAAACGCGGCTTAGGATTCTTTAACGATGCTCAAAACTTGAAAGCAAACAAAAATATAGAAAGTTGATAAAGAGTTAAAATAAGTGTCACAAAAACTACCGATAGATCTTAAGTAAAACAGAGCAAAAGATATATCTACCGTGAATGCTCATAAAACAAGTTTTTTTTAACTGAAAGTAAGGAGCAACATTAAAACTTAAAACCAACAGAAATTATTACGTGTTTGAGGGAGGCTGCTCCTCAACACCTCACTCTTTACACTAAAGTTTTTAGTATTTTTCAAAAAAAAGCTTCTTATTGTTCTAATTAAACAAACCTCGTGTTTTTTAAGAGTCATTCTTAAAGAATTGGGAGAAAGTTCAAACTTTAGCGTAACGAGCGAGGTATTGAGAGGGAGCAACCCGCCTCATATAGGTAACAATCTCTGTTCGTTTTAAGTTTTAATGTTGTTCTTTACTTTCAGTTGAATCAATTTAATTAATTAAAAGAAACTTTCCGAAAAAGAAGTTTTTCAAAGAAAAGTAAAGGCCATTTTAAACTTAAGATCAGCAGATCCATATACATGTCAAAATTCAAACTCAAAACGACCAGAAATTACTATTAAAGAATAAATGAAACCCAGATTGAACAGAAATGCAACCCATAACGAACAGCAAAAAATAAACATGCAGCAAGTAATAATATAAATGAGTTGGCTAAATAAATCTTAAAGCGAGTAATACTTAAATAAATTTGCAAATCAAGCTTAAAACGAACAAAAATATTTAGCTATTGAAGCATAAATGAAACCCAAAAGGAACAGAAATAAATAAACAAACAATGTAAACAAACATACAATAGATACTAATGTAAATGAATAATTAAGTTTTAAAATGAGTGAAACTTAAATTGACTCTGCAAATCAAGCTTGAAAGGAACAAAAATCACTACAAACAAGAGTTTGGGTATCGCCTCCTTCTCTCACTTTAAAAGTCTAAAACCTACTGCGTCATGTGCCCTTTGCCGAAAACGAATTTTATTACAAATATTTAATTTTGTACTTAATATTGAAAATAGATATTAAAAGTACAGTAAAATTTTGAACTGATGAGCTTTCAACAATTAATTTCATTATACACCTAATATTCAGTTTAATTTATTAGTTCCTTCTAAAATTGTTCAAGACGAATATGGTTTCACTGCAAACAAAAGTTTGAATACTGCCCCTTTCCTTAACTGTAGAAACCTAAAGCCTACTGTGTCATTGGTGCTTCACTGAAAACGAATTGCATTATAAATATTTTCTTTTCCAGTTCTTGCAGCATTGAAAATGAATATAAAACTAGTGATATAAAATCTTGAACTGATGGATCTTTCAACAATTAATATCATTATATATCAAATATTCAATTTGATTTTATTTATACCAGTAGCATAGGTATTTAAGGTTATAGTGCATGCCCTCCCAGGATTTCTACCGCATGCCCTCCCAGGATTCAGTCGGATACGCTTGACGTCATAGAGCAGAGACGCAAGGCGAGGTTACTCGGTGACATGCCAAGCTATAGAAGCCTTAATGGGGTCCGCAACAAACTGATACAGCGAGACAAGAAACTGTTTGTGGAAAGAAGGCACATGAGCTAGAGGGTGCAGCCAAGAAAGGTGACGTTGGCAGTCTCTATAAGCATCTCCGTGATCTAGCAGGAGACATAGCCCCTTCGGTTGCATATGCTGTCTCTGTGGATGGTCAGTCGCTCAGTGACGAAGCTGCCTAGGTCAGTAGATGGAAAGACCACTTCTCGGGCCTCCTCAACATCGAAGCCGTAACGCAGACTGACCAGGAACTCATCGGCCTAGCCACCAGCACCCAGGAACTGCTGACAAGTGACACTGAAACTCCTTTCACGTCATCAGAAATCTACACAGCAGTAACACGTTTGAAGAACAACAAAGCGGCAGGGGTATGTGGAATATCTGCTGAGCTCCTGAAGTATGCCAGACCGGCGATGCTACTTTGGCTCCATATGATGTTTTCTGTGGTTTGGCGCACAGAATAGATCCCGAAGGACTGGCGAGCTGGTATAATCCTGCCCTTATGGAAGAGAAAGGAGAGCTAGAGCATCTGTTTGAACTACAGAGGCATAACGCTACTTTCAGTGCCAGGAAATCTCTTTGCTATGACCCTGCTGGATAGATGCACGAGTATCCTCAGAAGAAAGAGGAGAGTCCAGCCGGCGGGGTTTATGCCCGGAAGATCCACTGTCGAACAAATCTTTACCATATGCCAGTTAATTGAGAAGACGAAGCAATTAAGGAGGAAAGCATATGTAGCCTTTGTGGACTTCAAGGCTGGGTTTGACTCGGTGGATCGCAACTCGCTCTGGCTGATACTTCGATCGACTGGTCTACCAGACAAATACTGCAAGTTGTTTGAAGAGCTTTACGAAGAGACCGTGGGTTGCGTCCAAGTCAACGGAAAACGGAGCACGACATTCGATACCAAAACCGGTGTACGACAAGGGTGTGCCGCCGCCCTGGAACTGTTCAATTGCGTGATAGACCATGTCATGACACGAACAACAAATCGCCTGCCATTTGGTCTGCAGTTTGGAGATCACGTTCTGACGGACGCTGACTTTGCAGATGATCTTGGTCTCGTTGCTGACTCGATCGACCAGTTGACTGACGCTCTGGAAGTCGTACAGGAAGAGGCAGCAAAAGTGGGGCTGAAAATAAACTGGCTTAAGATGAAGATAATGGCAATTGAGCCCCCAAGCCCAGTCTCGCCCCCTGAAAACATAACTGTTTGCGGAGCTCCTGTTGAAGTTGTAAAAACTTCACTTATCTTGGCTCCGTGTTGTCTAATGAAGGCTCTATAGAGGAAGAGGTGTGCAGCCGAGTTTCAAAAGCCTCGTCTACCGTCGGAAGGCTCAACAATCTCTGGAGAATGCCACATATATCTAGGCGCACGAAGATGCGAATTTATAATGCATCCGTAGGCTCGGTCCTCCTCTATGTAGCGGAAACCTGGCCTCTCAAATCAACAATCCTCAGCATGATAGACGTCTGTCAGACGAAACAGCTCCGTCGGATTCTGGGACTTTGAGGGGACGATTTTGTAAGCAACGCAAGGTTGCTCGCACTCACCTCCCAAGTGCCATTCTCCGTCCAAATAGCGCACCGTACTCTCAGATGGTTCGGACAAGTCCTGCGTATGCTGACGACAACCCCAGCCCGAATAGTCTACGATTTTGACGCTAAAGATAATGGCTGGTCTCGCCCGAGGGGCACACCTCAGACAAGGTGGAAGGATAGCCTCAACAAATTTCTTGAGATATCTAACATCGCTTTCGAAGAGGCCGCACTAATAGCAGTAGACCGGTCAGCCTGGAGGAGCAGAGTTACGATGCTCTCCACGCCACCCCCAACGTGGCAGGAGCCTTAAGTCAAGTAAGTCAAGGCTCCCAGGATTCCACATCCTGTTTCCACAACATGCTCTGTTTCCAAGAACATGTCCTGTTTCAAACGCATCCCTGTTTCCATGGGAGGCGGCAGGTCTTAGTTACGTCACAGGAGGGGGGGCTAATAGATGCCGGTGTTACGTCAATGTTTTACATTTTGGAAGAAACACCACTGCAATACGACCACAGCCCTGTTTTAAATTATCAGCATGTGTTACGTCAATGTAAAAGGGGGGAAACTAAGAGAGGCAGATGTTAGGGAATGTTTGCATTCGGTTGCTTCGTAATGGGGGTGGAGGGTCATGCGGAACTTGATATATTTATTGAGGGTGATGTAATCATACGTGGATTTATTGGGAATGACTTAACGACGGCACATATGTTACATAATGCACACGTGAGTATTATATAATGACAGCGCACGCGTGGGTCTTCCGTAATGACAACGCCAGGCAGATGGATTTTATCAAGACATTTCTTTCTAAGATATTTCAAGACATTTCTTTTCATACAATTTCAAGATGTTTCATGACATCACTAGACGTTTTCTAAGACATTTTTTAAGACGTATAATGGCCTTTCTTTAATTCTAATGTAATGGGGAATGTTTATGGATGACGTATTCTAATGTGATCTGTTTTTTAAGAAGCCAAGGGGGATCCCCCCTTTAATTGAGGAGGACACACAAGTGGATTGTTACATAATACTTTTCGAGATTTCATTTTTCTTTCTATGCATTTTTCTCAAAGGACTATTATATTCTAATGATATTTTTGTCCTCATTAGGACTCAAAAGGTCATTCCCATCCAACAGAGCTGTGCTCTACCCGAGAGGACCAGGAATATAATCTCAATATTCTGTTTCAGGTAACATATTCTAGGGAATACATTCTTTTTCGTGCATACTAGCATGATGATTACGTGTTTCCTAAGGCTGCAACAACTAAAAAGCAGAGGTGGGAAATCGATTACTAGAAATGTGCTATCACCTGGTCGTAAATAGCGACGAAGACCACACTGTTTTTCCATCATTAACAAATAGTAGAACAATAGGGAATTTTTTTATGCAAGACAGTGGAGCGCAACTTCAAATGAATATTTCAACATTATATCCAAGGGCCGTCTTCAGCAAAACAAATGAAGAATATGACAATATAAAATAAAACTCACATTAAAATTCAATCGTTAAAACCAAGAAAAAATTAAAAAACAGCCCTAGCATCATTACTTGCGTGAAGTAATAATGCTAGGGCTGTTCTTTAAATTTTTTTCCGTTTTAACGATTGAATTTTAATGTGAGTTTCTTTTATATTGTTTTATTCTTCATTTGTTTTGCTAAGGACGGCCCTTGGATATAGGGATTCGTCCTAAACATAAAATCTAAAAAGGATTCGTCCTAAACATAAAATCTAAAAAGACACAGACTTTGGTAAATAAAGTTTTATTAATTTAAACGGAAGAAAAAAGTAGTTAAAAAACACGACAAACAAAAAAACAAAAAGAAAACGTGAAAAAAGCCTATAAGGGATAGAATATAAGCAAAAAAAAACAACCATGAATTAAAGAAGGGTATGGGTGTTAGCAAGCAATTCTAGGGAGGAGGGGTGAAGGCTTGTTATTAGGTCCAATTGAGAACTTTTAATGAAAATGCACCATTCCTTTGACTGCATTTTAAATTTCAGTCCCCCTCGATAGAAAATTCTTTTAAATTTCCTGCCTTAACTTAAGCTCTAGAACATGTTAGTCCAAGCAACCTAACCCACCCTAATACACAATAACAATACCCAACCTGAGCCACACTATTACTGGTCCTTTGGCTCCCTCTGACACTCCCATCTTCATTCATAAGAGTAGAGTAGTACATTCCATTTTCTAGCCGATTATGTTCCTTCTTGTGCTATTTGGGGAGATTACGTTCCATGGCACCTTTCAAGAGCATGTACTTATGGATTCTAGCCGATTATGTTCCTTCCTGTGCTAGTTGGGGAGATTACGTTCCATGGTACCTTTCCAGAGTATTTATCTATGGTCAAGGTTGTATAAGAGAATTAGACTGTTTTTTTTTTTTTTTGCTATTGATATCAATTGCACATGGAATTACACAAGAACCCTTCAAGAAAACTCACGTCTGAGGCACTACAGTATCACATGGACATTGCAAAAAGCTGGCAAGGTATAATGTGGTCTAACATGTTTTTGAGAGTATGGTCGAAATTATATAACTCAACCAGAATGTTTTTTTTTTTTTTTTGCTATTGATATCAATTGCACATGAAATTACAGAAGAACCCTACAAGAAAACCCACGTCTGAGGCACTACTGTATCACATGGACATTGCAAAAAGCTGGCAAGGTATAATGTGGTCTAACATGTTTTGAGAGTATGGTTGAAGTTATATAACTCAACCAGACTGGTTTTTTTGTTTTTGTTTGTTTTTTTTAATCGAAAACTAGAGATTGTCAAATTGCGTATTTAGGAATGGTTTTGTAGGGAAAGCTGTCTATCACCCATGTGTTATCCACAGTTCCATTTCTTTGAAGTCTGTGCTATCAAGAGCGGTTTCTGATTTGTTTTGGACAATTGCCTTTAGCCAACAATAGTTTGATATGAATGTCTCGGTAGATAGGATTTGCGAATTTGATCCTATTAAGGTGGAAAAAAAAGGTTTAGCATTTGCGAATACTTCGATATGTGCTGTATAATACACAAGTGGTGTTTGAACAGTGTTTGTCAATTTAAAATAGAGTTTAACGAGGGCTTGTTAACTCAGGCAATTTGTTATAAATTTGGGACAACATAAATCTATGAAAATGGTTAATGATGATAGAATGACATTGCGACTTGACCTAGCTCTACCTCTACAGATTTTTTATTCGTCCTTGAGATTTTGTATAAAATGCTCATACCTTACAATTAGATTTTCATAATGGTTTAACATACACAGGAATGGAATTGTCTTGGGGGGAATTTTCCATGGAAAAGGGGAAGGGTATTTTTACGTGAAAACAACTTCAACCGTGGCCCGCTCCCCGCGATCAGAAATTAAATTATAAAAAGTTTCTTCAACTGAAAGCAAGGAGCAACATCAAAACTTAAACGGGCAGAAATAGAGGCTTTTTTGCACAGGAGGTTTTTTTTTGTTTTTTTTCGTATATTAAAATGACATGAAATTAAGTAAGTAACAATTGCTTTCTTGAATTCGCTTCCTGGACTGGACACAATACAGATATTTAATTCAAGAAATTATGGAAAAATTCGAGAAAATTATGGACAAATTGCAAGTAAGTAACAAACTCTTTCTTGAAGTCGCCTCTTGTATACACAATGCAGAAATTTCATTCAAGAAATTATGAAAAAATTGTAAGTAAGGGTCAGTTGTAATCAATAGGTTCATCAAAAGAATTGGTTTATTATGCTGATTCCAAAGATTTAGGATTCATTAACTTTAGTATTGCCAATCAAAAGCTATGAGCTTGAGAAAATTGCCTGATTATCGAAAAATGGGGAAACACCCTCCAAAAGTCGACAGGAATGAATTGTCTTGGGGAGGGGAAATTTTCCATGGAAAAGGGGAAGGGTATTTTTACGTGAAAACAACTTCAACCGTGGCCCGCCCCCCGCGATCAGAAATTAAATTATAAAAAGTTTCTTCAACTGAAAGTAAGGACTAACATCAAAACTTAAACGGGCAGAAATAGAGGCTTTTTTGCACAGGAGGTTTTTTTACGTATCTTAAAATGACATGAAATTAAGTAAGTAACAATTGCTTTCTTGAATTCTCTTCCTGGACTGGACACAATACAGATATTTAATTCAAGAAATTAGGAAAAAAATGCAAGTAAGTAACAAACACTATCTTGAAGTCACCTCTTGTATAGACAATGCAGAATTTTCTTTCAAGAAATTATGAAAAAGTTGTAAGTAAGGGTTCAGTTGTAATCAATAGGCTCATCAAAAGAATTGGTTTCTTATGCTGATTCCAAAGATTTAGGATTCATTAACTTTAGTATTGCCAATCAAAAGCTATGAGCTTGAGAAAATTGCCTGATTATCGAAAAATGGGGAAACACCCTCCAAAAGTCGACAGGAATGGAATTGTCTTGGGGGAGGGGGGATTTTCCATGGAAAAGGGAAAGGGTATTTTTACTTGAAAACAACTTCAACCGTGGCCCACACACATAGGGACGACAAACACACAGAGACGACACACGCACAGAGACGACACACACTGTGAGACGACACACACAGAGACAACACACACAGAGAGAGAAGACACACGCACAGAGACGAAACACACCCACATAGGGACGACAGACACACAGAGACGACACACACACTAGAGACGATACACACACATAGAGACAACACAGACACAGAGACGACACACACACAGAGACGAAACACACACAGAAACGACACATACACAGAGGCGACACACACGCACACAGAGACGACAAACATACAGAGAAGACACACAAACAGAGACGACACACCCACAGAGATGACAAACACACAGATACGAAAAACACATAGAGACGACACACACATAGAGACAGCACACACACAGAGACGACACCCACACAGAGACGACACACACACAGAGACGACACACACACACAGAGACGACACACACAAAGTGACGACTTACACATAGAGACGACACACGCACAGAGACGACAAACATACAGAGACGACACACATAGAGGGACAAACACACACACACAGAGACGACAAACACACAGAGATGACACACACAGAGAGAGAAGACACATGCACAGAGACGACACACACACACACACAGATACGAAACACACATAGAGACGACACACACACACAAAGACAACAAACACAGAGACAACACACGCACAGAGACGACAAACGCACAGAGACGACACACACACACAGATACGAAAGACACATATAGATATCCAAAAAGTTGGGTTGATCTAGGTTCACTTAGAGTGGCGCGCCACTCTAAGTGAACCTAGATCAACCCAACTTTTCGGATATCTCTCTCACTATGACTCTGTTTGTTTGTCGTGTCCGTGCGTGTGTCGTCTCTATGTGTGTGTCATCTCTTTGGGTGTGTCGTCTCTGTTTTTGTGTCTTCTCTGTATGTTTGTCGTCTCTGTGTGCGTGTGTGTCGCCTCTGTGTATGTGTCGTCTCTGTGTGTGTGTTTCGTCTCTGTGTGTGTGTCGTCTCTGTGTCTGTGTTGTCTCTATGTGTGTGTATCGTCTCTGTGTGTGTGTCGTTTCTGTGTGTTTGTCCTCTCTGTGTGTGAGTCGTCTCTTTGTGTCTGTCGTCTCTGTGTGTTTGTCCTCCCTCTGTGTGAGTCGGCTCTATGTATGTGTCGTCTCTGCGCGTGTGTCGTCTCTTTGTATGTTTCGTATGTGTGTGTGTGTCGTCTCTTTGTGTGTGTTGTCTCTGTGTGTTTGTCGTCTCTGTGTGTGTGTGTGTGTCACCTCTGTGTATGTGTCGTCTCTGTGTGTGTTTCGTCTCTGTGTGTCTGTCGTCTCTGTGTCTGTGTTGTCTCTATGTGTGTGTCGTCTGTGTGTGTGTGTGTGTGTCATTTCTGTGTGTTTGTCCTCTCTGTGTGTGAGTCGTCTCTGTGTGTCTGTCGTCTCTGTGTGTTTGTCCTCTCTGTGTGTGAGTCGACTCAGTGTGTGTGTCGTCTCTGCACGAGTGTCGTCTCTTTGTGTGTTTCGTATCTGTGTGTGTGTTGTCTCTTTGTGTGTGTTGTCTCTGTGTGTTTGTCGTCTCTCTGTGTGTGTGTGTGTCGTCTCTCTATGTGTGTTGTCTCTGTGTGTTTGTCGTCTCTGTGCGTGTGTCGTCTCTATGTGTAAGTCATCACTTTGAGTGTGTCGTCTCTGTGTGTGTGTCGTCTCTGTGTGTTGTCTCTGTGCTTGTTGTCTTTGTGTGTGTGTGTCGTTTCTGTGCGTGTGTCGTCTCTATGTGTCTTTCGTATCTGTGTGTGTGTCGTCTCTGTGCGTGTGTCGTCTCTGTGCGTGTGTTGTCTCTGTGTTTGTTTTCTTTGTGTGTGTGTTGTCTCTATGTGTGTTTCGTATCTGTGTGTGTGTGTATCGTCTCTGTGCGTGTGTCTTCTCTCTCTCTGTGTGTGTCGTCTCTGTGTGTGTGTCGTCTCTGTGCGTGTGTCGTCTCTGTGTGTGTGTCGTCTCTCTGTGTGTCGTCTCTGTGTGTTTGTCGTCTCTGAGCGTGTGTCGTCTCTATGTGTAAGTCGTCATTTTGTGTGTGTGTCGTCTCTGTGTGTGTCGTCTCTCAGTGTGTGTCGTCTCTGTGCGTGTGTCGTCTCTGTGTGTTTGTCGTCCCTATGTGTGTGGGCCACGGTTGAAGTTGTTTTCAAGTAAAAATACCCTTTCCCTTTTCCATGGAAAATCCCCCCTCCCCCAAGACAATTCCATTCCTGTCGACTTTTGGAGGGTGTTTCCCCATTTTTCGATAATCAGGCAATTTTCTCAAACTCATAGATTTCGATTGGCAATACTAAAGTTAACGAATCCTAAATCTTTGGAATCAGCATAAGAGACCAATTCTTTTGATGAGCCTATTGATTACAACTGAACCCTTACTTACAATTTTTTTCTTAATTTCTTGAATGAAATTTCTGCATTGTGTATACAAGAGATGACTTCAAGAAAGAGTTTGTTACTTACTTGCAATTTTTCATAATTTCTTGAATTAAATATCTGTATTGTGTCCAGTCCAGGAAGCTAATTCAAGAAAGCAATTGTTACTTACTTAATTTCATGTCATTTTAAGATACGTAAAAAAACCCTCCTTTGCAAAAAAGCCTCTATTTTCTACCCGTTTAATTTTTGATGTTGCTCCTTACTTTCAGTTGAAGAAACTTTTTATAATTAAATTTCTGATCGTTGGGGTGGGCCACGGTTGAAGTTGTTTTCACTTAAAAATACCCTTCCCCTTTTACATGGAAAATTCCCCCTCCCCCAAGACAATTCCATTCCTGTCGACTTTTGGAGGGTGTTTCCCCATTTTTCGATAATCAGGCAATTTTCTCAAGCTCATAGCTTTTGATTGGCAATACTAAAGTTAATGAATCCTAAATCTTTGGAATCAGGATAAGAAACCAATTCTTATTTATAATTTAATTTCTGATTGGTGCTGGTCAAATGGTATGACTCTCAACAGCCAAAAAAGTGCCATTGTACACTTTAGAACCCCTTATCGTATGAGAGACGCAAGGGAACCAACCATCCTGACTTATGGGAATGATATTATACCGCAAGCTACTATAGTGAAATTTCTTGGTGTGTATCTTGACTGTTTTCTTTCTTTTAAACCCCATATAACTCATACCCGTTCCCTTGTCCTCCGCCAATCTTCAATGTTATACAGGGTTAACTCATTTCTTCCCCCAGATGTTATGCTTTCTCTTTATTATGCTTTTATTTTTCCTTACCTTTCTTATTGCTGTTCTGTCTGGGGTAGTACTAATAAATCTCTTCTCTGCTCACTTCAAAGAGCCCAAAATAGGGCAGTGAAGTCTACTTTTCTTCCACCTCGTTTTTACCCTTCGTCTGATCTTTATAATGATACTGAAATAGCTCCACTGGATCGTATTGTGGGTAAAAGTTACCTTTATTTAGCACATTCTGCTTTTCTAGGTGCACTTCCACCATCTCTGCAGCAGTTTTCTTTCTGTCAGGCTCAAGTAGGTACTCTTCTTTTTTACGTAACTCTTATCGCAGGTTCATTTTACCTAGGCGATCATCGACAGCAGGTCAGAGGTCTCCTGTTTATCAATCTATTTTACTATGGAACTCCATCCCTCCTGATGTCTCTCTATCTCTTTCTGCAGAGGCACTTTCTCACTGGGTATTTCCAGTATAGTATTTTCCCCCATTTTTCTTCTTTTTTTTGCATTCCATCCACATTTATGTCTTTTTTTTCATTCAATATATTTCTCTGATTTTTTTTTATATTTAATCCTAATTTTCGATCTCTTCTTCGTTTATAAATTTTTTTTCAGTTATTTGTGAAGTTTCCTGTTAATTCTCCTATTTTCATAAATGTCTCTTATCCATTTTTTTTTTATAATAGTGTCTTATTTGTTTTGTTGGTCCTTTACAAGCTGAGCTTCTTGGGCGTGTATTAATTTTAAGTTTGCAATTGTTTTTTTTTTTGTATTAATAAATTGATGATTGATTGATTGATTGATTGATTCGCGGGGAGCGGGCCACGGTTGAAGTTGTTTTCACGTAAAAATACCCTTCCCCTTTTCCATGGAAAATTCCCCCCAAGACAATTCCATTCCTGTGTATGTTAAACCACTATGAAAATTTAATTGTAAGGTATGAGCATTTTATACAAAATCTCAAGGACGAATAAAAAATCTGTAGAGTTAGAGCTAGGACAACTCGCAATGTCATTCTATCATCATTAACCATTTTCATAGAGTTATGTTGTCCCAAATTTATAACAAATTGTCTGAGTTAACAAGCCCTCGTTAAACTCTATTTTAAATTGACAACACTGTTCAAATACCACTTGTGTATTATACAGCACACATCGAAGTATTCGCAAATGCTAAAACTTTTTTTTCCACCTTAATAGGATCAAATTCGCAAATCCTATCTACCGAGACATTCATATCAAACTATTGTTGGCTAAAGGCAATTGTCCAAAACAAATCAGAAACCGCTCTTGATAGCACAGACTTCAAAGAAATGGAACTGTGGATAACACATGGGTGATAGACAGCTTTCCCTACAAAACCATTCCTAAATACGCAATTTGACAATCTCTAGTTTTCGATTTAAAAAAAAAAAAAAAAAAAAAAACAGTCTGGTTGAGTTATATAATTTCGACCATACTCTCAAAACATGTTAGACCACATTATACCTTGCCAGCTTTTTGCAATGTCCATGTGATACTGTAGTGCCTCAGACGTGAGTTTTCTTGTAGGGTTCTTGTGTAATTCCATTTGCAATTGATATCAGTAGCAAAAAAAAAAAAAAAAAAACAAAAAACAGTCTAATTCTCTTATACAACCTTGACCATAGGTACATGCTCTGGAAAGGTACCATGGAACGTAATCTCCCCAAATAGCACAGGAAGGAACATAATCGGCTAGAATCCATAAGTACATGCTCTGGAAAGGTGCCATGGAACGTAATCTCCCCAAATAGCACAGGAAGGAACATAATCGGCTAGAAATGGAATGTACTACTCTACTTACCCTCAGTCGCTCTTGGGATATTGCTAAGATGCCTTATTGGGAAATAGCATTAACAGAGTGAATTTTGATTTAATCTTAAGGCAACATTTAGTTTTAAACATAATAGGCAAATGGGAGAATGGGCGTGGGAGGGGGATTAGTTGATTTCCAATCGCTTTCGGCTGTTTAATAGGGAATCAGCCCTTTGTATTTTCAGTCGAATGAGCCCTTTTCGAAGTTCCTACTAAAACTCCTTCGATACGAAGTGCCCGGTCTAAACAAAAAAAAAAAAAATTATGTACCCACATCGATCTTACTATAAAATGTCAAGCCTTCCAATCAATTTCGACTATTAAAAAGGGCACTAGGCCTTTCGATTTCCAATCGAATGAGCCCTTTTTGAGTTTCTACGACATAGCTGTCTATAGACACCTTATATGCCCCCAGGGCATAAATTACAACCATACCCTAAGGACTGTGTGGAGGGTTGTCATCCTCAAAGACCTAATTTCCAGAACTTTCAACTACGCTAAATAAAATGGCTATCTCAAAATTTTGATTGGATGTGTTTGGTGAAATGGTGGGCATGAGAGGGGCGTTAGTTGCTCTCCAATCACTTTCAACTATTAAAAAAGTCACTAGCCTTTTCAATTTCCAATTAAATGAGCCCTTTTGAAGTTTCTACGACAGCGCTTTCAATAAAAATCTGATATGCCCCAAGGGTATAACTTGCCACCCTTGCCCAGAGGACTGGGGGGGGGATTTGTCATCCTCAAAGACCTACTTTCCCGAACAAAATGGCAATCTGAAAATTTTGATTGGAGGTGTTTGGGGGAATGGTGGGCATGAAAGGGGGGTTATTTACCCTCCAATCTTTTTCGACTATAAAAAAGGGAACTAGCGCTCTCAATTTCCAATTGAATGAACTCCTTTTGGAGTTTTTACGACAACGCTATCTGAAAAACCTTATAAAATAGGCACTAGCCCTTTCAATTTCCAATCAAATGAGCCCTTTTAAAGTTTCTACGACTACGCTTTCAATAAACCTGATATGCTCCTATGGCATAACTAGCAACCTTTGCCCTGGGGGCTCTGGGGGGCTTTTCTTCCTCAAAAACATAATTTCCTGAACTTTCAACTACGTTGAACAAAATGTCTATCTCTTAACTTTAAATGAATGTGTTTGGGGAAATGGTGGGCGTAAGAGCGGGGGTTAATTACTCTCCACTTACTTTTGACTATTAAAAAGGGCACTAGCCCTTTCAATTTCCAAACAGATGAGTCATTTTTGAAATATCTACAACAACTTTCTATATAAACCTTATATGTCCCCAGCGCATAACTTTAAACCCTTGTACTGAGGGCTTTGAGGGGATTATCATCCTAAAAGACCTAATTTCCAGAACTTTCAACTACGTTGAACAAAATGGATATCACAAAATTTTGATTGGATATGTTTGGGGTAATGGTGGGTGTGACAGGGGGTTAGTTGCCCCTCAATCACTTTCGACTATTAAAAAGGACACTAGCACTTTCAATTTTCAATTGAATTAGCCTTTTTTGAAGTTTCTAGAACATCACTTTCTATAAAAACCTTATATGCCCCAGGGCACAACTTACAACCCTTGCACTAAGGACTGGGAGGAGGGCTGTCATCCTTAAAGACCTAATTTCCAGAACTTTCAACTACGTTAAACAAAATGGCTATTTCAAAATTTTGATTGGATGAGTTTGGGGAAAAGGTGGGCATGAGAGGGGAGTTAGTTGCCCCTAAATCACTTTCGACTGTTAAAAAGGGCACTAGACCTTTGAATTTCCAATCAAATGAACCTTTTTCATGTTTCTACGACAAAGATTTCAACAAAAACTTATTTACCCCCAGGGCATAACTTATAACCCTTGTCCTGAACACTGTGGGGAGAGTGCCCTGCTCAAAGGAATAATTTCTTGAACTTTAAACTGCGTGCAACAAAATGGCTATCTAAAAATTTTGATTGGATTTGTTTGGGGAAACGGTGGGCGTGGAAGGGGTGTTAGTTGCCTTCCAATCACTTTCGACTATTAAAAAGGACACTAGCAATTTCAATTTTCAATCGAATGAGCCCTTTTTGAGTTTTTTTTTTTACGACAACGCGTTCTATAAAAACCTTATATGCCCCCAGGGCATAACTTACAACCCTTGCCCTGAGGGCTATGGCTGGGGGGGGGGTGTTTGTCATCCTCAAAGATCTAATTTCCAGAACTTCAAACTACGTTAAATAGAATGGCTATCTCAAAATTTTTATTCGGTGTGTTTGGGGAAAAGGTGGGCGTGAGAGGGGGGTTATTTGCCCTTCAATCACTTTTGACTATTAAAAGGGCCACTATTACTTTGAATTTCCAGTCGAAAGAACCTTTTTTGAAGTTTTTACGACAACGTTTTCTATAAAAACCTTATATGACCCAGGGCATAACTTACAACCCTTGCCCTGAAGGCTGTTGGGGAGTGTCCTCCTCAAAAACATAATTTCTATCTGGAAATCAACTACGCTGAACAAAACGGCTATCTCAAAATTTTGATTGGATGTGTTTCGGGAAATCTTTGGCGTGGAAGGGGTGTTAGTTGCCTTCCAATCAATTTCAACTATTAAAAAGGGCACAAGTCACTCCTATTTCCAATTGAATGAGCCCTTTTCGAAGTTTCTACGACGACCTCTTCGATACGAAGTGCCCTGCTCTAAAGGGAAAAATTATCATTGTGCCAACATCATTCTTATATGCCCCCTGCGCAAAACTTAAAACCCTTGCCCTGAGGGTTGTGGGGAGTGTCCTCCTCAAAAAATATATTTTCTATCTGGAAATTAACTACGCTGCACAAAATGGCTTTCTCAAAATTTTGATTGGATATGTTTAGGGGAGTGATGGGCGTGGGGGGGGGGCTAGTTGTCCTCCAATTACTTTTGACTATTAAAAAGGGCAATAGCCACTCCAATTTCCAATCGAATCAGCCCGTTTCGAAGTTTTTACGACAACTCCTTCGATACGAAGTGCCCTGTTATGGAAAGCAAAAAACAAAAAAAACAAAAAAAATAAATAATACATTGTGCCAACATCGTTCTTTACTTAGGCAGCACTATTGCGCTGCCTATGATTAATTATTCCCACATTTCTATGTATTAGTTAAGATTTTTATGAATTTGTAGGGATTTCGATGTATTGGTCAGGATTTTTATAGGTTGGCCTTGATTTCTACAGTCTGGTCCTGATTTTATACGGTTTGGTCGGGATTTCTATGGTTTGGTCGGGATTTCTAAAGTTTGGTTTTGATTGAAATTGCTTGGTCTTGATTTTAATTTGGTCTAGATTCCTATGATTTGGTCTGGATCTTAAGGGTTGGCCCCTGATATTTATAAATTCATCTGGATTTCTATGCATTGTTCATGATTTCTATGAATTCCCCTGAATTTCTGTGCATTGGATATGATTTCTATGGGATTTTTCAGGATTTATAAGTACCGATAATGATTTCTATAGTTTGGTCTGGATTTATAGAGTTGGCCCCTGATTTTTTTTATGAATTCGTCTGGATTTCTGTGCATTGGTATGATCTCTATGAATTCTCTTGATATTCTATGCATTCGTTATGATTTCTATGGCATTTATATGGATTTGTATGGATCGGTCATGATTTCTATAGTTTTGTCTCGGTGCCGTCGGTCTGGTCTGGGTTTTTAGGGTTGATCCTGATTTTAATGGATTTGTATGAATTTCTATGTATTGGTTATGGTTTTTATGAATTCATTGGGGTTTCTATGTATTGGCCATGATTTTTCTTTTAGGTTGACCATGATTTCTACAGTTTGGTATTGATTTCTATGCTTATGTCTGGGTTTCTAGGATCGACCCATGATTTCTACAGTTTGGTCTAGATTCTTATGAATATATTCAGATTTAACGAGGATGGCCTTAATATCTACAGTTTGGTATTGATTTCTATGTTTTGGTCTGGATTCCTAGGGTTGATCGTGGTTTATCTTGTCTGTGCTACCTCAGTTGATGCTTCAAAGAACATTTTGGAAGTTTTTCGTTTGAAAAGTATGGCTTTGAATATTTTTGTAATTTTCGTGTTCCGGTTTATATTGTCTGTGCTACCTCAGTTAATGTTTCAAAGTGCATTATGGAAGTTTTTCGTTTTAAACGTATGACGTAGTCTTGTGTCGTGGTTTATCTTGTCTGGGCTACCTCAGTTGACGTTTCAAAGTGCATTTTTGAAGTTTTTCGGTAGAAACGTATGGCTTAGGATATTTTTGTAGTGGTGCGTCATGGTTTATCTTGTCTGGGCTAACTCGGTTGATCCTTCAATCTGCATTTTGGAAGTTTTTCGTTTGAAACGTAAGACTTTGGATATTTTTGTAGTGTCGTATCACAGTTTATCTTGTCTGTGCTACCTCAGTTAATGTTTCAAAGTGCATTCTGGAAGTTTTTCGTTTGAAACGTAAGACTTAGGACATTTTTGTAGTGTTTTGTCGCGGTATATCTTGTTTGTGCTAACTCAGTTGATCCTTCAATCAGTATTTTGGAAGTTTTTCGTTTGAAACGTATGACTTAGGATATTTTCGTAGTGTTGTGTCGTGGTTTATCTTGTCTGTGCTACCTCAGTTGATGTTTTAAAGTGCGTTTGGAAGTTTTTCGCATGAAACGTATGACTTCGGTTTTTTTTAGTGTTTTGTCGTGGTTTATATTGCCTATGCTACCTCAGTTGATGCTTCAAAGGGCACAGAAAAAAAATTCGTCTTAAAGTTAATTTGGCTAAATTTTTTTAGTGTTTTGTCGTGGTTTATATTGCCTATGCTACCTCAGTTGATGTTTCAAAGGGCACAGAAAAAAAAATTCCTCTTAAAGTTAATTTGGCTAAAAACTTGGACGAAGCAGTTTGTTTCAGGGGACAAAACTGAAAGGTACATATTAATTGGAAAGTGTGAAAAACTACAATTTTATATTTTTGGGATGAAGGGACTTGGACCCTAAAACCCTCCTCTACATCCTTGCGTACCTGTCTATGTGTATGGTATGAGTAATAGCTTCTAGCTTCCGTTTTTTTCAGTAATTCCAGTTTTTTTTCCGATCTTTGACCTTTCAGACATACAGCAACTGTATTAAATAATGAAGGTTTTTAGCTCCCCCTCTCCATCTATTCAAAAAATTAATAATAATATGTAAGAAAGGTACCTGCATTAATTATTATTAGAATTCCACTTCCACTGGCACAAGACATAATGTGCTGAATTTTTTTTTATTCTTTTAAGAAATAATAATTGTTAGAAATTCTCATACTCAAATGTTTGTTTTGGTGGGGGAGTGAAACTATAAGAGAAAATGCCGATGAAATTACGAAAAAATGCCAGATTTGGATGTAGGGAGCCTTAAATATGGAACATCTCGTGTTTTTTTCCTGCAAAATCTGAAAACGTGTACATGTGTTTGTGTCACATGTATTACGAATACCATTCTTTATGTTAAAAGCGCGTAATGTTGTTTTACGCAATGAACTATTTGTATATTTTTGGTACTTTTATTTTCATTTACGCTTGGGGCAGGGGTGCCAACTGTTCGGGGGGAGGGTGCAATTGGTCCATCATACATTTTGAATAACATTTTTGAGTTTTCATTAATAAAATAAAAATGACCATAGAAAATATGTTCAAACGCTTCAAACTTTCACAGTAATATATGTTTTAAAACATGAGTGGCAATATAGAATCAAAATTTTTATGAAAAATGCTCCATATGCAGTTATGAGGTGTTTCTTAATAGATGGCACCATATTTAAACAAAAGAAACGAGGGTGATCAGCAAGAAAAAGGCTAAAGCACAATATACCAAATAACTCAAGAAAGTTTAGCTTTCTTTTGAAGATGTAGTGGTCCACTGATTGTTAGTATTTGAATTTTTGCGGACGAAAAGCATTGTTAAATTTCAGTAATTGGTTTTGCTAATCTTGTTTTATGGTCTTGTGTGGCAGCACTGACGAAAATATGGCACTGCCATAGAAACTTTAAAGTAATCAAAATGTTTTGCATTGAGAGTCTTTAACCCCCGTTTTTAGCCATTGTGACAAAAGCCAGTTGGCTATTTTAATTGTTTGACTCCTGGTCATGAAAGAACGACAGCCAGATGGCTGAACAATGCCGTGGAAGACCTTCACCCTAAAAATCTCTGATAGAATCGAAGAAACGTGCACGTTGGGCAGCCCGCCTAGAAGTGCACAAATACTAAAGCAATCCGAGGAAAATTCCAGCTAAATCCTTGGTTCAAGTAAGGAAAAAAGTGATACAAACCAAGTACAGAAGTAATTGAGTTGATCTTCATCCCAATATCCTTTTCGATAGGTAATCCAGCTAATTCATATTTTTTCTTAAGCAAAAAAAAAAAACAAAAAACAGAGTAGCAAATGCCAAGACACTTGCGAAAGCCCGATTAAAGCTGAACGGAGAGACGATATACAAGACCATGTTGTTATATATTTAAAGTCTTTGGGCTTTGAATGATTAAGAGCATTTAGGTGCATTATTTGGAAGAAGCAGTTTTTTTTTAAAATTGTTTTTTGGCAGTGGTGCCAATTCTCGAAAGTGTAGAGGGAGGGGCCAAACTGTATTTTTGGAATCTGGATGGGGCAATTTTATTATTAGAAAATATTTTTTTCAGTGAAAATACTAAAAAAGATGTATTTAATCACAATACCAAGAAATTTACCATTTTAAGGTCTAAGGAGGGGATCCCTCTTTGGTACCCCTGCATAGGGGATTCGTTGACCCAAGAGCTTATGGATGTGTGGTTCAAGCTTTCAAGTAAAATTGTCGATTCTTATTTCGACGAACCAAGAGAACACAAAACTGTTTTTGAACTCTTATTTTTTTTCACATTATTTTCTTGTCCACTTGAAATGCATAATCCCCTTGTCCTCCAGAAATGCTTACTAGAAGTCTTAATTCCATCTACAATAGAAACGAAAATATATACAAAATGGGTATTTTTTTTATCTTTAAGACAATAAAAGGAAACAGTGATTGACCTCTCTACTTCACCATGAGTCAAAAGTTTCAGCTCAATCCCCACCTATTGCCAAGATTTTGCAGATCAGAGGCGTAATTTGCATTGGGGCAGAAGTGGCAACTGTCCCAGCCCGACCCCAGTTTGCCCCCTCCCTCCCCAGGTAAAATTCATTTTCTTCAAAAATATTGTCAAAGCTAAGATACGCCGGCATAATTCAAGCATCCATAGAACGGGTCAGTTTTCTTTAGTATTAATTAAAAACACTTTTTCCACAAAAAAATTTTTTCGAAGAAAAGTAAAAGAGCTCCATTAAACAAAAAATGAGCAAAACTAAAATCAAATAATCTACCAAGCGTGAAACTACCACAAATCAGCATTGATAAATAAATGAAACCCAAAACGAACAGAAATTACAGTAATTAACAAAGTCAAACTCAAAACGAGCAGAAATTAACATAAGTTGGGCTCAAAACCCCTATGCCTTCCCAAGGCCAGAACATAATTTGCACTATACTAAAAAAAATACAAATGAATGTGCATTGTCAGTTTAATATACATTTACTGATATTTAGTAATCAAAATCTTAATATTATTCGATAATTAAAGTTATAAAAGTAAAAACATTTATATTTTTTTCAGTAAAGTGCAAATTATGTTCTGGCCTTGGGAAGGCATAGGGGTTTTGAGCCCAACTTATGTTAATTTCTGATCGTTTTGAGTTTGACTCGGTTATTTATTGTAATTTCTGTTCGTTTTTGGTTTTTATTTATTTACCAATGCTGATTTGTGGTAGTTTCACGCTTGGTAGGTTATTTGATTTTAGTTTTGCTCATTTTTTGTTTAATGGAGTTCTTTACTTTTCTTTGAAAAAATTATTTTGTGGAAAAAGTTTTGAAATTAATTTTTGTTCGTTTTATATTGACATAGTCTTTTCAGGAAAAAGAAAATAATACTTTAAATCTTTTCGTTTTTTAAGACTTTTCAGTTTGGCTTGCTATTTGTATGCCGGAGAAAAATTTTCAGCAATTTTTTAACAGCATACACCCTTTTAAAAATCTGGACACAAATAGTACTGTCAGGATTGGTCAGGATTTTTATAGGTTGGCCTTGATTTCTACAGTCTGGTCCTGATTTATACGGTTTGGTCGGGATTTCTATGGTTTGGTCGGGATTTCTAAAGTTTGGTTTTGATTGAAATTGCTTGGTCTTGATTTTAATTTGGTCTAGATTCCTATGATTTGGTCTGGATCTTAAGGGTTGGCCCCTGATATTTATAAATTCATCTGGATTTCTATGCATTGTTCATGATTTCTATGAATTCCCCTGAATTTCTGTGCATTGGATATGATTTCTATGGGATTTTTCAGGATTTATACAAACCAAGTACAGAAGTAATTGAGTTGATCTTCATCCCAATATCCTTTTCGATAGGTAATCCAGCTAATTCATATTTTTTCTTAAGCAAAAAAAAAAAAAAACAAAAAACAGAGTAGCAAATGCCAAGACACTTGTGAAAGCCCGATTAAAGCTGAACGAGAGACGATATACAAGACCATATTGTTATATATTTAAAGTCTTTGGGCTTTGAATGATTAAGAGCATTTAGGTGCATTATTTGGAAGAAGCAGTTTTTTTTAAAATTGTTTTTGGCAGTGGTGCCAATTCTCGAAAGTGTAGAGGGAGGGGCCAAACTGTATTTTTGGAATCTGGATGGGGCAATTTTATTATTAGAAAATATTTTTTCAGTGAAAATACTAAAAAAAGATGTATTTAATCACAATACCAAGAAATTTACCATTTTAAGGTCTAAGGAGGGGATCCCTCTTTGGTACCCCTGCATAGGGGATTCGTTGACCCAAGAGCTTATGGATGTGTGGTTCAAGCTTTCAAGTAAAATTGTCGATTCTTATTTCGACGAACCAAGAGAACACAAAACTGTTTTTGAACTCTTATTTTTTTTCACATTATTTTCTTGTCCACTTGAAATGCATAATCCCCTTGTCCTCCAGAAATGCTTACTAGAAGTCTTAATTCCATCTACAATAGAAACGAAAATATATACAAAATGGGTATTTTTTTTATCTTTAAGACAATAAAAGGAAACAGTGATTGACCTCTCTACTTCACCATGAGTCAAAAGTTTCAGCTCAATCCCCACCTATTGCCAAGATTTTGCAGATCAGAGGCGTAATTTGCATTGGGGCAGAAGTGGCAACTGTCCCAGCCCGACCCCAGTTTGCCCCCTCCCTCCCCAGGTAAAATTCATTTCTTTCAAAAATATTGTCAAAGCTAAGATACGCCGGCATAATTCAAGCATCCATAGAACGGGTCAGTTTTCTTTAGTATTAATTAAAAACACTTTTCCACAAAAAAATTTTTTCGAAGAAAAGTAAAGAGCTCCATTAAACAAAAAAAGAGCAAAACTAAAATCAAATAATCTACCAAGCGTGAAACTACCACAAATCAGCATTGATAAATAAATGAAACCCAAAACGAACAGAAATTACAATAATTAACAAAGTCAAACTCAAAACGAGCAGAAATTAACATAAGTTGGGCTCAAAACCCCTATGCCTTCCCAAGGCCAGAACATAATTTGCACTATACTAAAAAAAATACAAATGAATGTGCATTGTCAGTTTAATATACATTTACTGATATTTAGTAATCAAAATCTTAATATTATTCGATAATTAAAGTTATAAAAGTAAAAACATTATATTTTTTTCAGTAAAGTGCAAATTATGTTCTGGCCTTGGGAAGGCATAGGGTTTTGAGCCCAACTTATGTTAATTTCTGCTCGTTTTGAGTTTGACTCGGTTATTTATTGTAATTTTTGTTCGTTTTGGGTTTTATTTATTTACCAATGCTGATTTGTGGTAGTTTCACGCTTGGTAGGTTATTTGATTTTAGTTTTGCTCATTTTTTGTTTAATGGAGTTCTTTACTTTTCTTTGAAAAAATTATTTTGTGGAAAAAGTTTTTTAATTAATTTTTGTTCGTTTTATATTGACATAGTCTTTTCAGGGAAAAAGAAAATAATACTTTAAATCTTTTCGTTTTTTAAGACTTTTCAGTTTGGCTTGCTATTTGTATGCCGGAGAAAAATTTTCAGCAATTTTTAACAGCATACACCCTTTTAAAAATCTGGACACAAATAGTACTGTTTAATTTAGTTTCATAACTCCTCTAGTTGACCTGTAATGGAAAACTTGATACCATTTGCAAGGAAATCTGTTTACTTTCTTTGATAGCTTGGATATACTTACGCTACATGGATTTGGTTAAATTTTAAAAGCAGAAGTAGCCCCGAACGTTTGAACATAATACCCTCAGTCGTTCTTGGGATACTTCTGAGATGCCTTATTGGAAATTAGCATTATCATAGTGCATTTTGATTTAATCTTAAGTCAATATTTAGTTTTTAAACATATAAAAATTGGATTTGAGGAAGACTAAAATCTATTCTATAAATCATATACAACAACTTTCTATAACTATTAAAAAAGGCACTAGCCCTTTCAATTTCCAATTTAATGAGCTCTTTTGAAGTTTCAACGACAACGCTTTAATTAAAAACTTTATATGCCCCCAGGGCATAACTTACAACCCCTGCCCTGAGGGCTGTGGGGGGAGGGGTTGCCATCCTTAAAGACCTAATTTCCAAAACTTTTAACTACGTTGCATAAAATGGCTATCTAAAAATTTTGATTGGATGTGTTTTGGGAAAAGGTGGGCGAGAGAGGGGGGTTAGTTGCCCTCAAATCACTTTTGACTATTAAAAATGGTACTAGTCCTTTGAATTTCAAATCGAATGAGCCCTTTTTCAAGTTTCTACAACAAAGATTGCAATAAAAACCTTATATGTCCCCAAGGCATAACTTATAATCCTTGCCCTGAGGGTTGTGGGTGATTGTCCTCCTTAAAAATATGTTTTCTATCTGGAATTCAACTACCCTGAACAAAATGGCTATCTGAAAATTTTTATTGGATGTGTTTGGGGGAATGATGGGTGTAAGGGGGTTAGTTGCCCTCGAATCACTTTCGACTATTAAAAAGGGCACTAGCCCTTTGAATTTCCAGTCGAATGAGCTTTTATTGAAGTTTCTACGACAACGCCTTCTTTAAAAACCTTATATACCCCCAGGGCATAGCTTAAAACCCTTGCCCTGAGGGATGTGGGGAGTGTCCTCCTCAAAAACATATTTTCTATCAGAAAATCAACTACGCTGAACAAAATGACTATCTCAAAATTTTGATTGGATGTGTTTGTGGGAATGAAGGGCATGAGGGGGGGGCTAGTTGCACTAAAATCACTTTCGACTATTAAAAAGGGTACTAGCCCTTTGAATTTCCAATCGAATGAGCCTGTTTTGAAGTTTCTATGACAACGCCTTGTATAAAAACCTTATATGCCCACAGGGCATAACTTAAAACCCTTGCCCTGAGGGTTGTGAGGGAGTGTCCTCCTCAAAAACAAATTTTCTATGTGGAAATCAACTACGCTAAACAAAATGGCTAACTCAAATATTTGATTGGATGTGTTTGGGGTAATGATGGGCGTGGGGGATGGGGCTAGTTGCCCTCCAATTACTTTCGACTATTAAAAAGGGTACTAGTGATTTGAAGTTCCAATCGAATGAGCCTGTTTTGAAGTTTCTACGACAACGCGTTCTATAAAAACCTCATATGCCCCCAGGGTATGACTTAAAACCCTTGCCCTGAGGGTTGTGGGGGAGTGTCCCCCTCGAAAACATATTTTCTGTTTGGAAATCAAGGATACTGAACAAAATGGCTATCTCAAAATTTTGATTGGATGTGTTTGGGGGAATGATGGGCGTGGGGGGGGGGCTAGTTGCCCTCCAATCACTTTCGACTATTATAAAAGGGTAATAGCCCTTTGAATTTCCAATCGAATGAGCCTTTCTTGAAGTTTCTACAACAACGCCTTCTATAAAAACCTTATTTACCCCCAGGGCATAACTTAAAACCCTTGCCCCGAGGGTTGTAGGGAAGTGTCCTCATCAAAAACATATTTTCTGTCTGGCAGTCAACTACGCTGGACAAAATGGCTATCTCAAAATTTTGATTGAATGTGTTTTTCGGGGAATGATGGGCGCGGGGAGGGGAGGGGGGGGGCTAGTTGCCCTCCAATCACTTTCGACTATTAAAACGGGCACTAGCCCTTTGAATTTCCAGTCGAATGAGCCTTTTTTGAAATTTCTACGACAACGCCTTCTATAAAAACCTTATATGCCCCCCAGGGCATAACTTAAAACCCTTGCCCCGAGGGTTATGGGGGAGTTTCTTCCGCAAAAACATAATTTGAATCTCCAATCGAATGAGCCTGTTTTGAAGTTTCCACGACAATACCTTCTATAAAAACCTTATATGCCCCCAGGGCATAACTTAAAACCCTTGCCCTGAGGGTTGTGGGGGAGTGTCCTCCTCAAAAACATATTTTCTTATCTGGAAATCAACTACGCTGAACAAATAGCTTTTCTCAAAATTTTGATTGGATGTGTTTGGGGAATGATGGGCGTGGGGGGGGCTAGTTGCCCTTCAATCACTTTCGACTATTAAAAAGGGCACTAGCCACGAGTAGCCACTCCAATTTCCAATCGAATGAGCCCTTTTCGAAGTTTCTACGACAACTCCTTCGATACGAAGTGCCCGGGCGGAGAAAAAACACATTGTGCCCACATCGTTCTTTACTTAGGCAGCGCTAGCGCGATGCCTATGATATCTTTACCTTATTGTACTATATGGCTCATTTTTCATTTTTCACCGTCATTTTCACTTTGGGAGAATTGGCTTCAACTTTGCCCTCCTCCCCCCATGATTTAAACTAAATTACGTCACTGTTACAGATGTGCTATTTTGATACCCTGGACACATAATAATAATCATAATTTATTTATTGCCCACTATGAACAAAAAGAAGTAGAGTAAATCAAAACTATAAAACAAAAAAGAAAACTTACACACTTAACAATTATCAGAGGCAACGCTATAGCGTTGCCTATAGTAAAGGCCATACAACTCCAATGTTTTATTATTTATTATTATTTATTTTTTTCCCAGAGGCACTTCAAATGGAAGGGGTCGTCGTATAAACTTCCAAGGGGGCTCATTCGATTGGAAATTGAGAGTTCTAGTACCTTTTTTAAGGGTTAAAAGTCATTGGAAGGCAAGTAACACCCCTTCCACGCCCACCATTTCCTTAAACATATCCAATCAAAATTTTGAGATAGCCATTTTGTTCTACGTAGTTGATTTCCAGATATAAATTTTGTTTTTGAAGAGGACACTCCCCCCACAGCCTTCAGGGCACGGGTTGTAAGTTATGCCCTGGGGCACATAAGGTTTTTATTGAATGCTTTGTCGTAGAAACTTCAAAAAGGACTCATTCGAATGGAAATTCAAAGGGCTAGTGCTCTTTTAATAGTCGAAAGTGATGGGAGGGCAACTAACCTCTCTCTCACGCTTACGTCTTTCCGAAACACATTCAATCAAAATTTTGAGATAACCATTTTGTTCAACGTAGCTGAAAATTCTGGAAATTAGGACTTTGGGGATGACAACCCCCCCCCCCCTCACAACCCTCAGGCCAAGGGTCGTAAGTTGTACCCTGGGGGCATATAATTTTCTTATAGAAAGTATTGTCGTAGAAACTTCAAAAAGGGCTCATTCGGATTGAAATTTAAATGAATAGTGCCCTTTTTAATAGTCGAAAGTAATTGGAAGGCAATTAACACCCCTTCCACGCCCACCGTTTCCCCAAACACATCCAAAAAACTTTGAGGTAACCATTTTTGTTGAACATAGTTGAAAGCTCTGGAAATTACATTTTTGAGCAGGACACTTTCTCCACAGTCTTCAGGGCAAGGGTTACAAGTTATGCCCTGAGGGTATATATGGTTCTTATGAAAGGAATGCTCGTATAAAATTCAAAGAGGGCTCATTTGATTAGAAATTGAAATTTCTAAATGACTCTTAAGCGTCAAAAGATATTGGAGGGTAACCAGCTCCTCCAAGCCCTTTTTTCGCAAATGTATCCGATAAAATTTTGAGATAGCTATTTTGTTAAAAATAGTTCAAGGATCATATAACAAAAAACTCCGGTGTCAACACAACCCCCAGGACCTGGGGACAGGCGTTGTAAGTTATGCTCTGGGGGTATATATGGTTCATATGGAAGGGATGCTCGTATAAACTTCAAATTGGGCTAGTTTGATTGGAAATTGAAAGTTCTAGTTCACTTTTTAAGAGTCAAAATAGATTGGAGGGCATCTAGCCCGTTGATCATCAAACCTATCCAATAAGAACTTTGAGATAGTCGTTTTTGAAAAATAGTTCTAAGACCATATAAAGAAAACTCCGGGTCGACACAGCCCCCCAGAGCCCGATGGCAGGCGCTGTAAGTTATGCCCTGGGGGAATATATGGTTCTTACGGAAGGGATGCTCGTAAAAACTTAAGAGGGTTCATTTGATTGGAAATTGAAAGTTCTAGTTCAGTTTTTGAGAGTCAAAAGATATTGGAGGGCAACTAGCCCCCCTCCATGCTCCTTTTTCCCCAAATACATCCGATAAAAATTTTGAGATAGCCATTAAGTTAAAAATTGTTCAAACATCAGATATTAAAAACTCAGGCGTCAACACAACCCCCCAGGGCCCGGGGGCAGGCGCTGTAAATTATGATCTGGGACATATGTAGTTCTTATGAAGGGATGCTCGTATAAACTTCAGAGAAGGCTCATTTAATTGGAAATTGTAAGTTAAAGCCCACTTTTTAATAAGCAAAAGAGATCTGAGGCACCTAGTCCCCCTCCCCCCACGTCTTCTTTTTCCAAACCCATCTGATGAAAATTGTGAGGTAGACATTATGTTAAAAATAGTTCAAAGGTCGAATAAAAAAATCCAGTGTCAATACAACCCCCCAGGGCCCAGGGGAAGGCGTTCTAAGTTATTCCTAAAGGCATGTTTGGTTCTTATGAAAGGGCTGCTCGTATAAACTTCATAGAGGGCTCATTTGATTGGAAATTGAAAGTTCTAGTTCGCTTTTTAAGAGTCAAGAGAGTTAAGGACAACTAGTCCCCCACACGTCCTTTTTTCCCCAAACCCATCCGCTCCAAATTTTGAGATAGCCAGTTTTTTTCAGAATTGTTCGAAATTAGATAAAAAAAACTCCGGTGTCAACACAACCTCCCAGGGCCCGGGGGTAGGCGTTGTAAGTGTTGTCCTCGGGGCGTATATAGTTGTCATGGAAGGGATGCTCGTATAAACTTCAGAGAGGCTCATTTGATTGGAAAATGAAAGTTTAGTTCACTTTTTGCTAAAAATAGTTCAAAGTTCAGATTACAAAAACTCCAGTGTTGACACAGCCCCCCCCCCCCAGGGCCCAGGGGTAGGCGTTGTAATTTGTGCCCTAGTGGCATATTTGGTTGTTATGGAAGGGATGCTCGTATAAACTTCATAGAGGCTCATTTGATTGGAAATTGAAAGTTATAATTCACTTTTTAAGAGTGAAAAGTGATCGGAGGGTAGCTAACCACCCCCACACTCTAATTTTTTCCCTAGAGGCAAAAAGATCTTAAAACGAGTGAAACTTAAACTGAATATGCAAATCAAGCCTGAAACGAACAAAAATTACTTCAAACAAGAGTTTGGGTATCGCCTCCTTCTCACACTGTAAAAGTCTATGCCCTACTGCGTCATTGGCACTTGCTGGAAACTATATGCGTCTTGGACAGTCTTGGAAAGTATAAACAACATCAAATTGAATATTTGATGTATAATGATATTAATCGTTGAAAGATCCATCAGTCCAATAATTTATTTCACTGTAATTTTATTTTTATTTTCAATGCTGTAAGAACTGGAAAAGAAAATATTTGTAGCATAATCCGTTTTCAGTTAAGCGCCAATGACGAAGTAGGATTTTGTTTTAATTTACAGTTAATGAAGGGGGCAGTATCCAAACTCTTGTTTATAGTGAAACTATATTCGTCTTGAACAATTTTAGAAAGAGCTAATAAATTAAACTGAATATTTGATGTATAAGGATATTAATTGCTGAAAGCTCATCAGTTCAAAATTTTACTATAATTTTAATGTTTATTTTCAATATTAAGTACAAAATAAAATATTTGTAATAAACTTGGTTTTTGATTTTTGATCCAGGTTTTTGATTTTCAAAGGTATGGTGGACATTGATGACCCTCTTTGTTTCTTTTAATTTATTCGGAGGTGGGACAAAAACTTGTGCTTTTGCCTCGGCTTGTCTTTTGTCATTATATTATTCCAGTTAATATAAGCTAGTGTTCGTTCTTTATTATAGTTTTCTTTGTTATTCAAGCAAAGAAGCTGTAAGTTTCCTACATAAGGGTTTCGGACAAGGTGATTCTAATAGTATACTTTGTATTACGATCATACTCTATGTTTAGGAGTTAAGGGGTACTCTATTTCTTGGTATTGGACGTGATCGCCTCTTAATAGGTTGCAAGCTACAGCTGCAATCCGGATGTTTTTCAAGTCAAGAGACTGTAAGTTTCCTATATAGGAGTTTCTGAGAAGGTGGTTTTAGTAGTGTAGTGTATATTAGATAGGAGTTACACCCAGATAGAGAATCATCATTTGAGATAATTGCAAATTTTCGTTTTTTGGGCCTTCCTACTGACATTATGTAACTGGTTGGGTTAAAAAAGGTTTTCTTTTTGAAGGCTTTTGAATTGTTGTAATCCCTTGTAAAATCTAAAATAAAAAAAACTGTCCTTCATTAAAAAACTAGAAAAAAATAGTTTAGAGTAAAGATCGAGGCATTGCATATATTTATATATATATAATATATATATATATATATATATATATATATATATAATATATATATATATATATATATATATATATATATATATATATATATATATATATATATATATATATATATATTATATATATATATATATATGCAATGCCATATATATATATATATATATATATATATATATATATATATATATATATATATATATATATATATATATATATATATATATATATATATATATATATATATATATATATATATATATATATATATATATATATATATATATAAATATATATATATACTTACTGCAGAAGAAATCATCGAAGATGAGGTTGGTTGTGACGAAAGATGTACACCGGCAAGGTTGAAAATGAGGCCAAAGTTGAGATAATAGACAAAAAAACTTTGATTAAAAGTAGCAAGGATGCGTCTTGTCAAGAACCTACCCAGGAACAACTGCTAGCAGCCAAACATAAAAAAAACTATTTTAATGTCTGGTGCTGAAAAATTCAACGAGAAACCGACCAAAGGCATTCAGTTTTTGCAAGAAGAAGGGCTATTGTACACACATTAGATTCTACTGAGGTCGCTATGTTTCTTCGGGATAATTCCCGGCTGGACAAGAAGATGATTGGTGAATATTTGAGCAATCTTGAAAACTTGGAAATATTTAATGCCTTTGCAAAGTCTTTCGATTTTTCGAATAAGAGTATATATTTAGCTTTGCGAGCATGCCTTGAATATTTCGTCTTCCTGGAGAAGCGCCACTTATTCTTAAGCTAATTAAAGAATTTGCAGACCATTGGCATAAGTCGACTGGAGAACCATTCTCGAGCAGTGATGCAGCGTTTACTCTAGCCTACGCAGTTATCATGCTGAACACAGATCAACATAATAAGACTGCTAAGAAACATAATGTCCCCATGACGGAGACTGACTTCATATCAAACAGTTCATGGTAACGAACTTTAAGTAAGGAGCGACCCGGCTCAATAGTAACCGAAACTCTAAAAAACGGAATTCTGATACGAATAGATACATTAGAAGAATCAGATTTTTATGGTGATTTCAAATATATAAGTTTCATCAAGTTTAGTCTAACCCATCAAAAGGTACGAGCCCGAGAAAATTTGCCTTATTTTTGAAAAAGGGGGGAAACAACCCTTAATAGTCACAGAACTTTAATGAAAATCACATTATCAGATTCAGCGTATCATAGAACCCTACTATAGAGGTTTCAAGCTCCTATCTGAAAAAATCGGGAATTTTGTATTTTTTGCCAGAAGAAAGATCACGGATGCGTGTTTATTTGTTGTTTTTTTTTTTTTTTTTTTTTTTTCCCAGGGGTGATCGTATCGATCCAGTAGTCCTAGAATTTCGTGAGAGGACTCATTCGAACGGAAATTAAAAGTTATAGTGCCCTTTTTTAAGTGACCAAAAAAATTGGAGGGCAACTTGGCCCCCTCCCACGCTCATTTTTTTCCCGAAGTCACCCATTCAAAATTTTGAGATAGCCATTTTGTTCAGCATAGTCGAAAATCTAATTAACATGTCTTTGAGGATGACTTAATCCCCCACAGCTCCCGGGGGAAGGGCTGCAAGTTATTAACTTTGCCCATTGTTTACATATAGTATTGGTTATTGGGAAGTATGCAGGCGTTTTCAGGAGGAATTTTTTTTAAGTGGAGGGTCGGGGGCAGAGTAGGGATTAAGGGGAAGGATCCTTCCATGGATGATATTTCCTTGGGGAAGGGACCCAGGGTATTTCCCAGCATTATTTAAAAAACGATCAGAAATTAAATATACGCTAAAGTTTGACTCAGTCTCACAACTTGATTTTTTAAAACAATAAAAAACTTTAGCGTAAAGAGCGAGGCATTGAGGAGGGGACAGTCCCTTTCATATGCGGAACAATTTCTGTTCGTTTTAAGTTTAATGTCGCTCCTTACTTTCAGTTAAAACAAACTTGTTTTTTTTAGTTAATGAAATTTAAGAGGTGTCAATTGTGGTGAAAACTTTGACCAAGAAATGCTTACTACAATTTACAATGCAATTAGGAGTGAAGAAATTGTAATGCCAGCTGAACAGAGTGGAATTGTCCGAGAAAGCTAAAAGTCGAAAGTTTTATTAGGTAGAAGTTCCAACTCTGAAAGAATACCAAACAAATTACTTGTTTGAGTGTTAAATTGTAATCTTATTCTAGTTACTAAGGGATGAAGTTCGTTCCTTACTGTAATGATTCAGACAAAACAGACAGAAAGACAAAAAATGGGATGAACTTAAGCTGATTGTTGTCTAATATAGATGTTCTTTGTTTGATGTAAAATTACAAACAGGAAAAAGCCTATGGCTTTTTCGTAATTGGAATTGTAAGAGACGACCTGGCTACAACCTACGATTATGACGTCATTGATAAATATTTAACATGAAATATCCAGTTTTTCGTAAAAATTGATTCTATTTTAAAAACAATTATTTTTAATTACAAAAAGTTCTTAACCCCATTAATTTTCTTTAAAATGAGCCATTGAAGAACTCTCTACGATGTTTCAGTGCCAAGCTATCTGTGGAAAAAAAGATGCCGCTTCGGCAGAATGCTGTAGTAGCTGCCACTTTTATTGATTTTCAAGCCAATATATTTCCCTCGCTGTTCAAGCCAAGGGATAGAAAATTTCCTATATAGGGGTTTTTTGGACAAGGCGATTCTAAAGGAGTACTTTTTGTTTTGGTCTGACTCTATTTTTAGGAGTTATGGGTTATTATATTTCTTAACATTGGACGTGATCATCTTTTACTAGGTTGCTAGCTACCGCTGCAACCCGGATTAGAATGTCGTTAAGAAAAATAAACTGTGACCTATGAAAAATCTGAAAAAAAACTCCCCTGGTGTTTATTTCACCTCTTAGCGTAAACAGCTAGGAATTTAATAGTCCTTCTTTCTCATGATAATAGAAAGTCATTAAGAAAACAACTCTGGCCCATGAAAAATATCGAAAAACTGAAACTGGTTTCAGTTTCACTCTTAGTGTACGAGGCATTGTGGTTAAAAAAAAATTCTAAGCTAAAAGAATAAAACATTACAAGTTGAAAAAAATATGAGAGAGAGGGGGTATTGGGGCCCTGGAGGGGAACATGGGAACCCCAACTCCTGTTGCAAAACACGGTGATAGAAAACTAATATGCTCAGGACCATTACATTACAAAAGGTATACCTGGCCGGTGGTAGCCATTATAATTTTTGGAGATCGAAAAAGGTTTCATTGACCATCAAAAGAATATGTCTATCCTGCAAGGATCTCAAATCAGTGTGGTATGCACATTCCTGAATGATGCTGATTTTACCATAGGAAATCTCGGGTCTCACTTCCGATTCCTACACCAGATATAAAAGTCCATAAAATTAATGGAAAAACTGCTTAAATGCTACAAAATTGTCGTTGGAAAAGAAATCATGTTGTCATCTGTAATTGTAGTTAATAGGACCGTCTGTGACTTTGGTTACTAAACGTCTGTGACTAAAGTAATGCAATGGTACAGACTGTCGTGGTATTTGTTATATTGTTTCACCGAGAAAATAAACTTGGCATGCAATGTTTCCAAGAAATGCTCTTATCACCGGAAGCTGATATAATGTTTTGGGTGTATTGGGACGTATTAAAAGGATACGAGGGGTTGGCAAGTCCCCCCTCGTATCCCTTATGGGCGTACTAGTACAGATAGATAGCATACCACTATTATAGTTAAGATGTATTTGGTAGTGAGAGTAGTTGCGAGGATTTGTAGACGCATATCAAGGGTAGTACAAAGGTGTATAGGATTTAATGAAGCATGCTATTTGTCTTCTAGGTTATTCTCTCTATATCTTAATTAAATAAAAAAACAAGGTTTTTCAACTAAAAATTTGGAGCAATATCAACGAACATAAATTATTACGCACGTGAGGGGGGCTGCACCTTCCTCGACACCTCGCTCTTTACGCTAAAGTTTGAATTTTTTCCCAATTCTTCAAAATTGACTCGTGAATCACAAGGTTCATTTAATTAAAGCAATAACAAGCTGTTTTAAAAGGAGTAAAAAAAAATAGCATAAAGAGTGATTGTTTAGGAGGGTTGACCCCCCTCGTATATGTAAGAATTTATATTCGTTTTAAGTTTCAATGTTGTTCTTTACTTTCAGTTGAAAAACTTTTTTTTATTTAATTTCTGATCTTTTTTAAATAATCCCAGGAAATCTGGCCCCACTCTCACGGAAAAATCACTCCTCCCCACGGATATATCCTCTAGACCATACAATTCTGGTAAAAATTTATTTAATCAACTAAAAGATTTTTTTATTTAATCAACTAAAGGAATAATGGGAAATTTTGTCGGACCAGGATGTTGCTGATTACGTTACCATCATGAGCGTTCAACATAGGATTTTCCCACATTAAGAATACATTCTGCACCTAGCATTGTCATTACAATCTGAAACGGAATGTTACAAACCAAAGTTGAACTATTAGCACATTCATGCAAGGGTTAAGGTCAACAAAGGTATTTTCTTGAACAAATCTACCTTCGTGATTAAATACGTCGGTAACTCCCAGCTAACCATCGCAAGACTTCTCAACTCTGGAAGAATTGTTTTTGGGACGGGTATCTGGAAGGCAACGGGTATCTGGAGCCGAGAAGCAATTTCTCATTGTACTACAAGTGGGTTTCATTAAATTTCTAGGAATATTATACGTATGTTTTTGATTCTATTCTGTTTTGTGTCATGGCTTGTGGATCAACACAAACGTCTAGGAAAATTTGTTTTGGAGGGAAAGTGGGAGTAAGAGGAGGTACCAATGCACAAAATGATCCATCATTTTTGGCTGAGTTATTGAACTTAAACTTAACGAGATTTTTTTGGTGGGATCGGGGTGTAGGGGGCTGTAAGAAGATTTCGAATCTTGTGTTGGGGGGAAAAGTGGTGAAATATTTTCCTTTAGAACAATAAAATGCGTAATCTAATCCTCTAAAGTCCTCGAAGTAAGCCACGGTGTTTTGTTCATGCTTGCCGTCCAACAGGCTCTTTCATTAGCGTCAATTTGGAAAGAATGACTTGGGGCATGTTCCCCCTAAATTTTTTTCCCTCCTAGATTTCACAAAAAACTCCTTTTTGGTATTTTCTTGGAAAATAAAATTCCGGTATTAGTAGAGATGGGGGTGCTACTCCGATCAGCACACCATATATGGGCATAGCCTCCCTAGGGAGAACGATTGCGTAATCGGTCAATGACCTCTTTCTCCAGGTGTGTTTTTGGCACGCCCTCAGCGAATGTTGTTGTTATTGTTTTTGAACAGAGTAAATTAGAGAGAACACGTGGTTAATGGGGTCAATGTTGTTGTCGTTCGAAGCAAAGTTAATGACATTTCCTTCCTGTTCGAGGCAGATGTTATGATCCGGAAATAGTATTTGTCATTGTTATTCGAGCCAGATGTTATGAGGTTCCCGGAAACAGTTAATGACATTTCCTTCCTGTTCGAGGCGGATGTTATGATCCGGAAATAGTATTTGTTATTGTTGTTTCCAAGCCAAATGTTACGAGTTCCCGGGAAACAGTTAATTAATGTCTGACAGATGACGTCAAGTTAATTAATGTCTTTGCATTTCCAAAGAGAATTGTCTAGGAGAAACAGTTAGATCACACATGATGTCATGATTGATTGATTGACACGAAAGGGGAATTAATTTGTTGTTCTAAAGAGAATTGATTCACGAAAGGGAAATTAATTTGTTGTTTCTAACAAGAGAATCGTTTCCGAGCAGACGTTTTGATCTTAGCGTGCGAAAAGGTTTCCAAATAATTTGAAATAAGCCAGCGCAGGGATGCCAAACAAATGGAACATGCTGAAATTCCGTTTAGGGATAATTTTGGCGAAACCGTTTTAGCTATTTTATGGAATTATTTCGGCGAAACAGCTAGAGACATTATAAATATGATTTTAGAAGAGATTTTGGAAGAGAATTTGAGTGTGGTCGTTATAATACACAAGTTTCAATTGGACAGTGTTGTGAGGTCCTCTACCCCAACCCCAAAGGTTCCGATCCCCCTACCACACCCCGAAGGAAGCCAGCGGTCCTCAAAGGTTCTCTGGGCTTCCAAAGGACCCCCCCCCCCCGGACCCCCAAAGACCCTCACCCAGTCCCCAAAGGTCCCCAGGCACCCAAAGGGCCCCAGACCCTAAAAAGGCCATACCCGAGCCCCAAAGGTCCTCCCCGGTCCCCAAAGGTCCACCAGACCCCCAAAAGCCCTCCCCGGTCCCCAAAGGTCCACCAGAACCCCAAAAGCCCTCCCCCGGTCCCCAAGGCCCTCCCCGGTCCCCAAAGGCCCTCCCCGGGCTCCCAGGGCTCCCAAAGGGCCCCGATTACTCTACCCCAACCCAAAGGGCCCCGATTGCTCTACCCCAACCCCAAAGGCTTCTCATACCCCACCCCAACCCCGAAGGAAGCCCCCGGTCCTCAAAGGCCCCCCAAGCTCTCAAAGGGCCACCGGAGCCCCCAAGGCCCACCCAGACCTCCAAAGGCCATCCCGGGTCCCCCAAAGGCACATCAAGCTCCCGAAGGACCAACGGGATCCCAAAGGCCCTCCACCGGTCCCCAAATGTCCCCAGGCCCTCAACTGCCCTCCCTGTGCCCCGAAGGAAGCCCCCCGGTCCCCAAAGGCCCCCCAAGCTCTCAAAGGGCCACCGGAGCCCCAAAGGCACACCAAGACCCCCAACGGCCATCCCCGGGCCCCCCAAAGGCCCATCGAGCTCCCGAAGGACCAACTTGATCCCAAAGGCCCTCCACCGGTCCCCAAATGTCCCCCAAGCCCTCAACTGCCCTCCCTGTGCCCCAAAGGCCCTCCCTGTGCCCCAAAGGCCTTCCTGTGCCCCAAAGGCCCTCCCCCGGCCCCCCAAAGGCCCCCAAGGTCTCAAAGGGCCTCCCGGAGCCCCCAAAGGCCCACCCAGACCCCCAAAAGCAATCCCCGGGCCACCCGAAGGCCCTCCCCAGGCTTCCAAAGGCCCTCCCTCGGTCCCCAAAGGTCCCCTAGGCTCCCAACTGGCCCCCCGGACCCCCAAAGGCCTTCCCCCGGCACCCAAAGGTCCACCGGACTCCCAAAGGACCAATCGGCGCTCAAGGGCCCCCAGACCCCCAACGGCTCTCCCCGGGCTCCCAAAAGACCACCCAGCCCGTGCTTTAGTTTTAGTTAAAAGTATAGAATGTTTTAGCTTAGAGTCTTAACTTAGAGTTTTTGTTGAAGTTCTAGTTTAGTTTAATTTTAGTTAAGAGTTTGATGTTTTACCTTTGAATTTCAGTTGGATTTTTAGTTAGTTTAGTAGTTGGTGTTTTAGCTTAGAGTCCTAGCTTAGAGTTTAAGTTAGAGTTGAAGTTTATTTTAGTATTAGTTAAGAGCTTAGAGTTTTTAGCTTAGAGTCTTAGCTTAGAGTTTTTTTTTTGTTAGAGTTCTAGTTTAGTTTAATTTTAGTTAAGAGTTTGATGTTTTACCTTTGAGTTTCAGTTAGAGTTCTAGTTTAGTTTAGTTTTAGTTAAGAGTTTAGAGTTTTTAGCTTAGAGTCATAGCTTAGAGTTTTTGTTGAAGTTCTAGTTTTAGTTTAGTTTTAGTTAATAGTTTAGAGTTTTAGCTTAGAGTCTTAGCTTAGAGTTTTTGTTGAAGTTCTAGCATAGTTAAGAGTTTGATGTCTTACCTTTGAGTTTCAGTTAGAGTTCTAGTTTAGTTTAGTTTTAGTTAAGAGTTAGAGTTTTTAGCTTAGAGTCATAGCTTAGAGTTTTTGTTGAAGTTCTAGTTTAGTTTAGTTTTAGTTAATAGTTTAGAGTTTTAGCTTAGAGTCTTAGCTTAGAGTTATTTGTTGAAGTTCTAGCTTAGTTAAGAGTTTGATGTCTTACCTTTGAGTTTCAGTTAGAGTTCTAGTTTAGTTTAGTTTTAGTTAAGAGTTTAGAGTTTTAGCTTAGAGTCTTAGCTTAGAGTTTTTGTTGAAGTTCTAGTTTAGTTAAGTTTTAGTAAATAGTTTAGAGTTTTAGCTTAGAGTCTTAGCTTAGAGTTTTTGTTAGAGTTCTAGTTTAGTTTAATTTTATTTTAGAGTTTAGAGTTTTAGCTTAGTCCTAGCTTAGAGTTTTTTTGTTAGAGTTCTAGTTTAGTCTAATTTTAGCTAAGAGTTTGATTTTTTTTACCTGTGAGTTTCAGTTAGAGTTTTAGTTTAATTTTAGTTAAGAGTTTGATGTAATACCTTTGAGTTTCAGTTAGAGTTCTAGTTTAGTTTAGTTAAAGTTAAGAGTTTAGAGTTTTTAGCTTAGAGTCATAGCTTAGGGTTTTTGTTGAAGTTCTAGTTTAGTTTAGTTTTAGTTAATAGTTTAGAGTTTTAGCTTAGAGTCTTAGCTTAGAGTTTTTGTTAGAGTTCTAGTTTAGTTTAATTTTAGTTAAGAGTTTGATGTCTTACCTTTGAGTTTCAGTTAGAGCTCTAGTTTAGTTTAGTTTTAGTTAAGAGTTTAGAGTTTTTAGCTTAGAGTCTTAGCTTAGAGTTTTTGTTGAAGTTCTAGTTTAGTTTAGTTTTTAGTAAATAGTTTAGAGTTTTAGCTTAGAGTCTTAGCTTAAAGTTTTTGTTGAAGTTCTAGTTTAGTTTAGTTTTAGTTAATAGCTTAGAGTTTTTTGTTAGAGTTCTAGTTTAGTTTAATTTTATTTAAGAGTTTAGAGTTTTTTAGCTTAGAGTCTTAGCTTAGAGTTTGTGATAGAGTTCTAGTTTAGTTTTACTTTTAGCTAAGACTTCAATGTTTTACCTTAGAGTCATAGCTTAGAGTTTTTGTTAGAGTTCTAGTTTAGTTTAATTTTAGTTAAGAGTTTAGAATTTTAGCTTAGAGTCGTAGCTTAGAGTTTTTGTTATAGTTCTAGTTTATTTTAGTTTTAGTTAAGAGTTTAGAGTTTTTAGCTTAGAGTCTTAGCCTAGAGTTTTTGATAGAGTTCTAGTTTAGTTTAGTTTTAGTTAAGAGTTTGATGTTTCACCTTAGAGTCATAGCTTAGAGTTTTAGTTAGAGTTCTAGTTTAGTTTAGTTTTAGTTAAGAGTTTCGAGTTTTAGCTGAGTCTTAACTTAGAGTTTTTGTTAGAGTTCTAGTTTAGTTTAGTTTAGTTTAGTTAGAGTTTTAGTTTAGACTTAGAGTTTCAATTAGAGTTCTAGTTTGGTTTAGTTAAAGTTACGAATTTAGAGTTTTAGCTTAGTGTCATAGCTTAGATTTTTACTTAAAGTGATAGTTTGGTTAAGTTTTAGTTAAGAGTTCTAAACTCTAAACTTTTCCTGAAAGAAAAGAGGCAACGAGCTTAACAAGGAAAGTTTCAATTTGGAATTCATTTATAAGTTTATCTATGAGTAAATTGTGGTTAATCAAATCGAAAGCTTTTTGAAGATCCATAGAAATTAGATTAAGCCAAGTGTTAGGTTTTTCAAATAACTTACCCATGATATCAACAAGATGGATCAGGTAATGAGAGGTTGACGTGGATTTGAGATTACCAAACTGTCTAAGATCAATGAGGGGGGAGGACTTTCATCTTAAACCAGTCTGCGAGAAAACTGTCATACAATTTTGAAAAAATCAAAGCCAGGCTTCCCATTTTTTCTTTTGATTGGGGTAATAAAAGCTTGTTTCGAATTATTGAGGGAACTGTCCAGATTCGGTAATTTCATTAAACAGGGTGGATAGGGGTTTCGAGAGGTAATCACTAAAAGCTTTAATCAGAGGAACAGGAATATCTAAAGGGCAAATACTTGATCGTTTTAGTTTTTTCAATTTTTTTACAACATCAAGTGGAGAAATATGTGGGAGTGAAAAAGGATCAGGAATATCTGGAAATGCGTAAGATAGTGGTGGGAGAGTGTGGACAATAGAAGCCAGAAACGTATTGAGGTCATTAGCTGTGGTCTTTGGAGGTTCATTTATATTAAAATTTAGTTGTTCTTGACTCTTGCCGGTAAGTTTTTTAATTTCAGAGTACCAGTTCTTTGGTTTATCATGGCGCAAGTATTTAATTTTATTTTTATAATAGGCTCGGGCAGCTTTTCTAATTTGACTTTTTAATTTCTTTCTTAACTTATTTGCTTCAGCTAAATTACCCCTCTTAAATAAGCGTCTTAGCTTAGAGTTTTAGTTAGAATTGAAGTTTAGTTTAGTCATAGTTAAGAGTTTAGAGTTGTAGCTTAGAGCCTTAGCTTAGAGTTTTAGTTAGAGTTGAAGTTTAGTTTAGTTTTACTTTATAGTTTTAGCTTAGAGTCTTAGCTTTGAGTTTTAGTTAGAGTTGAAGTTTAGTTTAGTTATAGTTAAGAGTTTAGAGTTTTCGCCTAGAGTCTTAGCTTAGAGTTTTAGTTAGAGTTCTAGTTTAGTTTAGTTTTAGTTAAGAGTTTAGAGTTTTAGCCTAGAGTCTTAGCTTAGTGTTTTGTTAAAGTTCTAGTTTAGTTTAGTTTTAGTTAAGAGTTTAGAGTTTTAGCTTAGAGTCTTAGCTTAGAGTTTTAGTTAGAGTTGAAGTTTAGTTTAGTCATAGTTAAGAGTTTAGAGTTTTAGCTTAGAGTCTTAGCTTAGAGTTTTAGTTAGAGTTCTAGTTTAGTTTAGTTTTAGTTAAGAGTTTTAGCCTAGAGTCTTAGCTTAGAGTTTTTGTTAGAGTTCTAGTTTAGTTTAGTTTTATTTAAGAGTTTAGAGTTTTAGCCTAGAGTCTTAGCTTAGAGTTTTTGTTAGATTTGAATTTTAGTTGAATTATAGTTAAGAGTTTAGAGTTTTAGCCTAGAGTCTTAGCTTAGAGTTTTAGTTAGAGTTCTAGTTTAGTTTTAGTTAAGAGTTTAGAGTTTTAGCCTAGAGTCATAACTTAGAGTTTTTTGTTAGAGTTCTAGCTTAGTTTAGTTTTATTTAAGAGTTTAGAGTTTTAGCTTCGAGGCTTAGCTTAAAGTTTTAGTTAGAGTTGAAGTTTAGTTTAGTTATAGTTAAGAGTTTAAAGTTTTTAGCTTAGACTTTCAGTTAAAGTTGCAGTTTAGTTAAGTTTTAGTTAAGAGTTTAGAGTTTTAGCCTAGAGTCTTAGCTTAGAGCTTTAGTTAGAGTTGAAGTTTAGTTTAGTTATAGTTAAGAGTTTAGAGTTTTTAGCTTAGAGTCTTAGCTTAGAGTTTTTGTTAGAGTTCTAGTTTAGTTTAGTTTTAGTTAAGAGTTTAGAGTTTTAACCTAGAGTCTTAGCTAAGAGTTTTTGTTAGAGTTCTAGTTTAGTTTAGTTTTAGTTAAGAGTTTAGAGTTTTAGCTTAGAGTCTTAGCTTAGAGTTTTAGTTAGAATTGAAGTTTAGTTTAGTTATAGTTAAGAGTTTAGAGTTTTAGCTTAGATTCTTAGCTTAGAGTTTTAGTTAGAGTTGAAGTTTAGTTAGTTTAACTTTATAGTTTAGCTTAGAGTCTTAGCTTAGAGATTTAGTTAGAGTTGAAGTTTAGTTTAGTTATAGTTAAGAGTTTAGAGTTTTAGCCTAGAGTCTTAGCTTAGAGTTTTTGTTAGAGTTCTAGTTTAGTTTAGTTACAGTTAAGAGTTTAGAGTTTTAGCTTAGATTCTTAGCTTAGAGTTTTAGTTAGAGTTTTAGATTATTCAGTTATAGTTAAGAGTTTAGAGTTTTAGCTTAGATTCTTAGCTTAGAGTTTTAGTTAGAGTTGAAGATTAGTTTAGTTTAACTTTATAGTTTTAGCTTAGAGTCTTAGCTTAGAGATTTAGTTAGAGTTGAAGTTTAGTTTAGTCATAGTTAAGAGTTTGGAGTTTTAGCTTAGAGTCTTAGTTTAGAGTTTTAGCTAGAGTTCTAGTTTAGTTTAGTTTTAGTTAAGAGTTTTAGCCTAGAGTCTTAGCTTGGAGTTTTTGTTAGAGTTCTAGTTTAGTTTAGTTTTATTAAGAGTTTAGAGTTTTAGCCTAGAGTCTTAGCTTAGAGTTTTTGTTAGATTTGAATTTTAGTTTAATTATAGTTAAGAGTTTAGAGTTTTAGCCTAGAGTCTTAGCTTAGAGTTTTAGTTAGAGTTCTAGTTTAGTTTTAGTTAAGAGTTTAGAGTCTTAGCCTAGAGTCATAACTTAGATTTTTTGTTAGAGTTCTAGCTTAGTTAGTTTTATTTAAGAGTTTAGAGTTTTAGCTGCGAGGCTTAGCTTAAAGTTTTAGTTAGAGTTGTAGTTTAGTTTAGTTATAGTTAAGAGTTTAGAGTTTTTAGCTTAGACTTTCAGTTAAAGTTGCAGTTTAGTTAAGTTTTAGTTAAGAGTTTAGAGTTTTAGCCTAGAGTCTTAGCTTAGAGCTTTAGTTAGAGTTGAAGTTTAGTTTAGTTATAGTTAAGAGTTTAGAGTTTTTAGTTTAGAGTCTTAGCTTAGAGTTTTTGTTAGAGTTCTAGTTTAGTTTAGTTTTTAGTTAAGAGTTTAGAGTTTTAACCTAGAGTCTTAGCTAAGAGTTTTTTGTTAAAGTTCTAGTTTAGTTTAGTTTTAGTTAAGAGTTTAGAGTTTTAGCTTAGAGTCTTAGCTTAGAGTTTTAGTTAGAATTGAAGTTTAGTTTAGTTATAGTTAAGAGTTTAGAGTTTTAGCTTAGATTCTTAGCTTAGAGTTTTAGTTAGAGTTGAAGTTTAGTTTAGTTTAACTTTATAGTTTTAGCTTAGAGTCTTAGCTTAGAGATTTAGTTAGAGTTGAAGTTTAGTTTAGTTATAGTTAAGAGTTTTGAGTTTTAGCTTAGATTCTTAGCTTAGAGTTTTAGTTAGAGTTTTAGATTAGTTTAGTTTTAGTTAATAGTTTAGAGTCTTAGCTTAGAGTTTAGTAAGAGTTGAAGTTTAGTTTAGTTACAGTTTAGAGTTTTAGCTTAGAGTCCTAGCTTAGAGTTGAAGTTTAGTTTAGTTTTATTTTATAGTTTTAGCTTAGAGTCTTAGCTTAGAGATTTAGTTAGAGTTGAAGTTTAGTTTAGTTATAGTTCAGAGTTTAGAGTTTTAGCCTAGAGTCTTAGCTTAGAGTTTTTGTTAGAGTTCTAGTTTAGTTTAGTTTTTGTTAAGAGTTTATAGTTTTAGTTTAGAGTCTTAGCTTAGAGTTTTAGTTAGAGTTGAAGTTTATATTAGTTATAGTTAAGAGTTTAGAGTTTTAGCTTAGAGTCCTAGCTTAGAGTTTTAGTTAGAGTTGAAGTTTAGTTTAGTTATAGTTAAGAGTTGAGAGTTTTAGCCTAGAGTCTTAGCTTAGAGTTTAGTTAGAGTCGACGTTTAGTTTTAGCTATAGTTAAGAGTTTGGAGTTTTAGCTTAGAGTCTTAGCTTATAGTTTTAGTTAGAGTTGAAGTTTAGTTTAGTTATAGTTAAGGGTTTTACCTTAGAGTCTTAGCTTAGAGTTTTAGTTAGAGCTGAAGTTTAGTTTAGTTATAGTTAAGAGTTTAGAGTTTTAGCCTAGAGTCTTAGCATAGAGTTTTAGTTAGAGTTCTAGTTTTATTTTAGTTTTAGATAAGAGTTTCAACCTAGAGTCTTAGCATAGAGTTTAGTTAGAGTTAAAGTTTAGTTTAGTTATAGTTAAGAGTTTGGAGTTTTAGCTTGGAGTCTTAGCTTAGAGTTTCTGTTGAAGTTGAAGTTTAGATTAGTTTTAGTTAAGAGTTTAGAGTTTTAGCTTGGAGTCTTAGCCTAAAGTTTTGTTGAAGTTCTAGTTTAGTTTAGTTATAGTTAAGATTTTTAGTTTAGAAGCCTTAGCTTAGAGTTTTTAGTTAGAGTTGAAGTTTAGTTTAGTTATAGTTAAGAATTTAGAGTTTTAGCTTAGAGTCATAGCTTAGAGTTTTAGTTAAAGTTGTAGTTTAGTTAAGTTTTAGTTTAAGAGTTTAGAGTTTCAGCCTAGAGTCTTAGCTTAGAGCTTTAGTTAGAGTTTAAGTATAGTTTAGTTATTGTTAAGAGTTTAGAGTTTTTAGCTTAGAGTCTTAGCTTAGAGTTTTAGTTAGAATTCTAGTTTAGTTTAGTTATAGTTAAGAGTTTAGAGTTTTAGCTTAGACTCATAGCTTAGAGTTTTAGTTAGAGTTGAAGTTTAATTTAGTAATAGTTAAGAATTTAGAGTTTTAGCTTAGAGTCATAGCTTAGAGTTTTAGTTAAAGTTGTAGTTTAGTTAAGTTTTAGTTAATAGTTTAGAGTTTTAGCCTAGAGTCTTAGCTTAGAGTTTTTGTTTGAGTTCTAGTTTAGTTTAGTTTTAGTTAAGAGTTTAGAGTTTTTACCTTAGAGTCAGAGTTTAGTTAGAGTTCTAGTTTAGCTTAGTTATAGTTAAGAGTTTAGAGTTTTAGCTTAGACTCATAGCTTAGAGTTTTAGTTAGAGTTGAAGCTTGGTTTAGTTTTACTTTATAGATTATAGTTTTAGCTTAGAGTCTTAGCTTAGAGTTTTAGTTATAGTTCTAGTTTAGTATAGTTTTAGTTAGGAGTTTGATGTTTTACCTTAGAGTCTTAGATTAGTGTTTTAGTTAGAGTTGAGGTTTAGTTTAGTTTTACTTTTAGTAGTTTAGCTTAGAGTCTTAGCTTCGAGTTTTTGTTACACTTCTAGTTTAGTTTAGATTTAGTTAAGAGTTTGGAGTTTTACCTTAGAGTTTTAGTTAAAGTTGAAGTTACTTAAGTTTTAGTTAAGAGTTTAGAGTTTTAGCTTAGAGCCTTAGCTTAGAGTTTATGTTAGAGTTCTAGTTTAGTTTAGTTTTAGTTCAGAGTTTAGAGTTTTTAGCTTAGTCTTAGCTTAGAGTTTTTGTTGAAGTTCTAGTTTAATTTAGTTTTAGTTAAGAGTTTAGAACTTTAGCTTAGAGTCTTAGCTTGAGTTGAAGTTTAGTTTAGTAGTAGTTAAGAGTTTAGAGTTTTAATTTAGAGTCTTAACTTAGAGTTTTCGTTAGAGTTCTAGTTTAATTTTAGTTAAGAGTTTAGAGTTCTACCTTAGAGTCTTAGCTTAGAGTTTTAGTTAGAGTTGAAGTTTAGTTTAGTTATAGTTAAGAATTTAGAGTTTCAGCTTAGAGTTTTATTTAAAGTTGTAGTTTAGTTAAGTTTTAGTTAAGAGTTTAGAGTTTTAGCCTAGAGTCTTAGCTTCGAGCTTTAGTTAGAGTGGAAGTTTAGTTTAGTTAAAGTTAAGAGTTTAGAGTTTTTAGCTTAGAGTCTTAGCTTAGAGTTTTTATTAGAGTTCTAATTTAGTTTAGTTTTAGTTAAGAGTTTTTAAAGTTTTACCTTAGAGTCTTAGCTTTGTGTTTAGTTAGAGTTCTAGTTTAGTTTAGTTAAGAGTTTAGAGTTTTTGCTTAGAGTCTTAGCTTAGAGTTTTAGTCAGAGTTCTAGTTTAGTTTAGTTTTAGTTAAGAGTTTAGAGTTTTAGCCTAGAGTCTTAGCTTACAGTTTTTGTCAGAGTTCAAGTTTAGTTAAGTTTTAGTTAAGAGTTGAAGTTTAGTTTAGTTATAGTTAAGAGTTTAGAGTTTTAGCCTAGAGTCTTAGCTTAGAGTTTTTTTGTTAGAATTCTAGTTTAGTTTGGTTTTTGTTAAGAGTTTAGAGTTTTAGTTTAGAGTCTTAGCTTAGAGTTTTAGTTAGAGTTGAAGTTTATATTAGTTATAGTTAAGAGTTTAGAGTTTTTAGCTTAGAGTCTTGGCTTAGAGTTTTGTTAGAGTTATAATTTAGTTTAGTTTTAGTTAGGACTTTAAAGTTTTACCTTAGATTCTTAGCTTAGAGTTTAGTTAGAGTTCTAGTTTAGTTTAGCTATAGTTAAGAGTTTGGAGTTTTAGCTTAGAGGCTTAGCTTATAATTTTAGTTAGAGTTGAAGTTTAGTTTAGTTATAGTTAAGGGTTTTACCTTAGAGTCTTAGCTTAGAGTTTTAGTTAGAGCTGAAGTTTAGTTTAGTTAAGAGTTTAGAGTTTTAGCCTAGAGTCTTAGCATAGAGTTTAGTTAGAGTTGAAGATTAGTTTAGTTATAGTTAAGAGTTTGGAGTTTTAGCTTAGAGTCTTAGCTTAGAGTTTGTGTTGAAGTTAAAGTTTAGTTTTAGTTAAGAGTTTAGAGTTTTAGCTTAGAGTCTTAGCCTAGTTTAGTTTAGTTTTAGTTAAGAGTTTTAACCTAGAGTCTTAGAATAGAGTTTAGTTAGAGTTGAAGATTAGTTTAGTTATAGTTAAGAGTTTGGAGTTTTAGCTTAGAGTCTTAGCTTAGAGTTTGTGTTGAAGTTAAAGTTTAGTTTTAGTTTTAGTTAAGTTTTAGTTAAGAGTTTAGAGTTTTAGCTTAGAGTCTTAGCCTAGTTTAGTTTAGTTTTAGTTAAGAGTTTTAACCTAGAGTCTTAGAATGGAGTTTAGTTAGAGTTGAAGATTAGTTTAGTTATAGTTAAGAGTTTGGAGTTTTAGCTTAGAGTCTTAGCTTAGAGTTTGTGTTGAAGTTAAAGTTTAGTTTTAGTTAAGAGTTTAGAGTTTTAGCTTAGAGTCTTAGCCTAAAGTTTTTGTTGAAGTTCTAGTTTATTTTAGTTATAGTTAAGATTTTTAGTTTAGAGCCTTAGCTTAGAGTCTTAGTTAGAGTTGAAGTTTAGTTTAGTTATAGTTAAGAATTTAGAGTTTTAGCTTAGAGTTATAGCTTAGAGTTTTAGTTAAAGTTGTAGTTTAGTTAACTTTTAGTTTAAGATTTTAGAGTCTTAGCCTAGAGTCTCAGCTTAGAGCTTTAGTTAGAATTGAAGTTTAGTTTAGCTATAGTTAAGAATTTAGAGTTTTAGCTTAGAGTCATAGCTTGCAGTTTTGGTTAAAGTTGTAGTTTAGTTAAGTTTAAGTTAAGAGTTTAGAGTTTTAGCCTAGAGTCTTAGCTTAGAGCTTTAGTTTGAGTTGAAGTTTAGTTTAGTTATAGTTACGAGTTTAGAGTTTTTAGCTTAGAGTTATTGTTAGAGTTCTAGTTTAGTTTAGTTTTAGTTAAGAGTTTAGAGTTTTACCTTAGAGTCTTAGCTTAGAGTTTAGTTAGAGTTCTAGTTTAGTTTAGTTATAGTTAAGAGTTTAGAGTTTTAGCTTAGACTCATAGCTTAGAGTTTTAGTTAGAGTTGAAGCTTAGTTTAGTTTTACTTTATAGTTTTAGCTTAGAGTCTTAGCTTAGAGTTTTAGTTAGAGTTCTAGTTTAGTTTAGTTTTAGATAAGAGTTTGATGTTTTACCTTAGAGTCTTAGATTAGAGTTTTAGTTAGAGTTGAAGTTTAGTTTAGTTTTACTTTATAGTTTTAGCTTAGAGTCTTAGCTTCGAGTTTTTGTTAGAGTTCTAGTTTAGTTTAGATTTAGTTAAGAGTTTGGGGCTTTACCTTAGAGTTGAAGTTACTTTAGTTTTAGTTAAGAGTTTAGAGTTTTATCTTAGAGTCTTAGCTCAGAGTTTATGTTAGAGTTCTAGTTTAGTTAGTTTAGTTCAGAGTTTAGAGTTTTTAGCTTAGAGTCTTAGCTTAGAGTTTTTGTTGAAGTTCTAGTTTAATTTAGTTTTTAGTTAAGAGTTTAGAGCTTTAGCTAAGAGTCTTAGCTTATAGTTTTAGCTAGAGTTGAAGTTTAGTTTAGTAATAGTTAAGAGCTTAGAGTTTTAACTTAGAGTCTTAACTTAGAGTTTTCATTAGAGTTCTAGTTTAGTTTTGGTTAAGAGTTAAGAGTTCTACCTTAGAGTCTTAACTTAGAGTTTTAGTTAGAGTTGAAGTTTAGTTTAGTTATATTTAAGAATTTAGAGTTTTAGCTTAGAGTTTTAGTTAAAGTTGTAGTTTAGTTTAGAGTTCTGGGTTTAGAGTTTTTAGCTTAGAGTCTTAGCTTAGAGTTTTTGTTAGAGTTCTAATTTAGTTTAGTTTTAGTTAAGAGTTTAGAGTTTTATCTTAGAGTCTTAGCTTAGAGTTTAGTTAGAGTCCTAGTTTAGTTTAGTTTAGTTATAGTTTAGAGTTTAGAGTTTTAGCTTAGAGTCTTAGCTTAGAGTTTTAGTCAGAGTTCTAGTTTAGTTTAGTTTTAGTTAAGAGTTTAGAGTTTTAGCCTAGAGTCTTAGCTTAGAGTTTTAGTTAGAGTTCTAGTTTAGTTTTAGTTCAGAGTTTAGAGTTTTAGCCTAGAGTCTTAGCTTAGAGTTTTTGTTAGAGTTCTACTTTAGTTTAGTTTTATTTAAGAGTTTAGAGTTTTAGCCTAGAGTCTTAGCTTAGAGTTTTTGTTAGAGTTTGAAGTTTAGTTTAATTATAGTTAAGAGGTTAGAGTTTTAGCCTAGAGTCTTAGCTTAGAGTTTTAGTAAGAGTTCTAGTTTAGTTTTAGTTAAGAGTTTAGAGTTTTAGCTTAGATTCCTAGCTTAGAGTTTTAGTTAGAGTTGAAGTTTAGTTTAGTTTTAGTTAAGAGTTTAGAGTTTAGCTTAGAGTCTTAGCTTAGAGTTTTAGTTAGAGTTGAAGTTTAGTTTAATTATAGTTAAGATTTTAGAGTTTTAGCCTAGAGTCTTAGCTTAGAGTTTTAGTTAGAGTTCTAGTTTAGTTTAGTTTTAGTTTAGAGTTTTAGCCTAGAGTCTTAGCTTAGAGTTTTGTTAGAGTTCTAGTTTAGTTTTAGTTAAGAGTTTAGAGTTTTAGCTTAGAGTCTTAACTTAGAGTTTTTGTTAGAGTTGAAGTTTAGTTTAGTTATAGTTAAGAGTTTAGAGTTTTAGACTAGAGTCTTAGCTTAGAGTTTTAGTTAGAGTTCTAGTTTAGTTTAGTTTTAGTTAAGAGTTTAGAGTTTTAGCTTAGAGTCATAGCTTAGAGTTTTAGTTAGAGTACCATTACATTACAAAAGGTATACCTGGCCGGTGGTAGCCATTATAATTTTTGGAGATCGAAAAAGGTTTCATTGACCATCAAAAGAATATGTCTATCCTGCAAGGATCTCAAATCAGTGTGGTATGCACATTCCTGAATGATGCTGATTTTACCATAGGAAATCTCGGGTCTCACTTCCGATTCCTACACCAGATATAAAGTCCATAAAATTAATGGAAAAACTGCTTAAATGCTACAAAATTGTCGTTGGAAAAGAAATCATGTCGTCATCTGTAATTGTAGTTAATAGGACCGTCTGTGACTTTGGTTAAACGTCTGTGACTAAAGTAATGCAATGGTACAGACTGTCGTGGTATTTGTTATATTGTTTCACCGAGAAAATAAACTTGGCATGCAATGTTTCCAAGAAATGCTCTTATCACCGGAAGCTGATATAATGTTTTGGGTGTATTGGGACGTATTAAAAGGATAAGAGGGGTTGGCAAGTTCCCCCTCCTATCCCTTATGGGCGTACTAGTACAGATAGATAGCATACCACTATTATAGTTAAGATGTATTTGGTAGTGAGAGTAGTTGCGAGGATTTGTAGACGCATATCAAGGGTAGTACAAAGGTGTATAGGATTTAATGAAGCATGCTATTTGTCTTCTAGGTTATTCTCTCTATATCTTAATTAAATAAAAAAAACAAGGTTTTTCAACTAAAAATTTGGAGCAATATCAACGAAAATAAATTATTACGCACGTGAGGGGGGCTGCACCTTCCTCGACACCTCGCTCTTTACGCTAAAGTTTGAATTTTTTCCCAATTCTTCAGAATTGAATCGTGAATCACAAGGTTCATTTAATTAAAGCAATAACAAGCTGTTTTAAAAGGAGTAAAAAAAAATAGCATAAAGAGTGATTGTTTAGGAGGGTTGACCCCCCTCGTATATGTAAGAATTTATATTCGTTTTAAGTTTCAATGTTGTTCTTTACTTTCAGTTGAAAAACTTTTTTTTTTTATTTAATTTCTGATCTTTTTAAATAATCCCAGGAAATCTGGCCCCACTCTCACGGAAAAATCACTCCTCCCCCGGATATATCCTCTAGACCATACAATTCTGGTAAAAATTTATTTAATCAACTAAAAGTTTTTTTTATTTAATCAACTAAAGGAATAATTGGAAATTTTGTCGGACCAGGATGTTGCTGATTACGTTACCATCATGAGCGTTCAACATAGGATTTTCCCACATTAAGAATACATTCTGCACCTAGCATTGTCATTACAATCTGAAACGGAATGTTACAAACCAAAGTTGAACTATTAGCACATTCATGCAAGGGTTAAGGTCAACAAAGGTATTTTCTTGAACAAATCTACCTTCGTGATTAAATACGTCGGTAACTCCCAGCTAACCATCGCAAGACTTCTCAACTCTGGAAGAATTGTTTTTGGGACGGGTATCTGGAAGGCAACGGGTATCTGGAGCCGAGAAGCAATTTCTCATTGTACTACAAGTGGGTTTCATTAAATTTCTAGGAATATTATACGTATGTTTTTGATTCTATTCTGTTTTGTGTCATGGCTTGTGGATCAACACAAACGTCTAGGAAAATTTGTTTTGGAGGGAAAGTGGGAGTAAGAGGAGGTACCAATGCACAAAATGATCCATCATTTTTGGCTGAGTTATTGAACTTAAACTTAACGAGATTTTTTGGTTTGGATCGGGGTGTAGGGGGCTGTAAGAAGATTTCGAATCTTGTGTTGGGGGAAAAGTGGTGAAATATTTTCCTTTAGAACAATAAAATGCGTAATCTAATCCTCTAAAGTCCTCGAAGTAAGCCACGGTGTTTTTGTTCATGCTTGCCGTCCAACAGGCTCTTTCATTAGCGTCAATTTGGAAAGAATGACTTGGGGCATGTTCCCCCTAAATTTTTTTTCCCTCCTAGATTTCACAAAAAAACTCCCTTTTTTGGTATTTTCTTGGAAAATAAAATTCCGGTATTTGCATTGAAAACATTAAAAACAACAACAAACCTTCTCTAGGTTTTGACAAAAATTAAAATCCTCCCATCCTAATTTTTGGAAATGGATCCCACCAGGCTCTTTTGCTAGCTTGTGTATTACTGCCCTCGCCTCTTAGTTTCTGTGCAAAGGAAACAACATCAATCAAAATAAAAAAATTATCAAAAATAACGATTTAATTATAAGTAAAAAAAACATATTTATAACAACAATAGTTTGGCAAGGCACCTAGAACAAAATTTCTTATCCGCATTGACTGCTTATCTACCGTATCCAACAACGGGGGGTAATTGAGGTGCACCATATGATGTTGAAACTGGAGCACCGTATGTTGACTGGGGTGCACCGTATCCTTTCTCTGGAGCCTTGTATCCATTCTTTGGGACACCATATGAAGACTTAAGTTTCTTTGGGGCGCCATAACTATACAAAAGTGAAAATAGTAAGTTAAGGGTGACGATTTTTTATCATAAGGTAAAAACTTTAAAATTTAGAGCCAACAATACATTTTTTTTCTCTTGGTTTCGTAATTAACCACTAACATATACAATTTGTTTTCCCGATTTCTGCATAATAAAAGACCGAAAAAAAATAAACATTAATGCAGATACAAGATGAAACGGTTCTGGTTTTACAAGCATCGACTTAATGCACTCGTTTAAAGACTGTACAAAACCATTCCTAGACTTACTAAATACCTTTTAAAGATGAAGAGAGTAAATTTTGGAGTACACCTCGATAACCTCATAACTTATGAATAAAATATGACCTCTTTTCAAAAATAAAATCACCACTGAGGGTTATCACACTTAAATCTTTTCAAAATTGATAATTGTGAAGTATGGTACTAAACTGAAGCTAAATTCTCTGTACAGTTTAAATTTAGTATAAGTTAAGATTGACTAATTTTAACTTAGGCCCGTTTAAGTAAGATTTCAAAGTGCGAGATATTGAAACATGATTTACAACAACTCGTGGCTTGAGAAAGGATTTAAGAGATCTTCTACTATTAAGCATGATTTTTCTGCTCTTTTGAATGGTCTATGTGGGGACCCTATAAAACCTCTGCTGAGTAACTACAAAAAAATCAGTCTTATCCTAATATTTAATTCAAAAAAAACAAGATTTTTCAACTGAAAGTAAGGAGCATCCTTAAAACTTAAAATTTTATCGGGCTCGTAGCGTTCGATGTGTAACACTAAACATAATGAAACTTATATATTCGGAATCAGAATAAAAAGCCAAATCTTTTGACATATCTATCGGTATCAAAATTTCTATTTTTCAGAGTTTTGATTACTTTTGAGCCGCGTCGCTCCTTACTTACTGTTCGTTACCACGAACTATTGATACGTCACCACTTTTCTGTAAGTGAATGTATCCTACAACCGAAATTATTTTATTCTGCTTGTTTATTTTCACTATCATTAACTGCCTAAGAAAAGACAACCTGATATTACAACAGAAACATCAGCTGATATTAACTAGATTATGGAGTGTTCAAAATCTTTACTAAGAGTTTTCTCTGAACAAGTTGTCGAGCATTTGAACATTTTTAATGTCAGTTTGAAAACTGTTGGAAGCAATTAAAGTGTGCGGTTGAAATACATCCTGAAGATTAGTAGTGAAAATTTTTTTGTGATTATAAGGATTTAAATTTTATACGATGAAAAATTAGCTGAAATACTTATCAACAAACAACACCATGAGAGTGAATTGAGGGGGGAAGGGTCTTTTCACCCCAAATAAATACCCCTCTCGGACATAGATAAAACCTTTAGTTTCCTTTATAATTTCTCATGTTCATAAATACATATTTTTTTAACATTGATTCTGAAGTTGTTTTATACCCCCCCCTTCTCTAAAAATCAAACGCTGAGTTTTGACACTGTACGACAAAACAATATGAATTTTGATAAGGATGGTTCGAGATTGTAACGGCTACTATTGATTGCTAATGTTATCTAAAGTTATCTTTAGAATTCATTTGAATTTTCTATTCGAAGATTTTCAGAAGATATGACTGTTTTTTCAAAAAAAAAAGAAACATTCATTGTCGAGGTTAGCAGGAAAAGTTTAAGTGGCGTGATAATTTGAATTGTGAAATTTACTGCCAGCTGAGATTTACTAACGACTGTTTTTGAGCTCATTGCTTTCCGTAGTTATAACCATTTCTCTGTATCTTATTTGTTTTCAACGATCGCTAGAATTACCTGGCTGTATTATTACACACTGTGTCCTTTACCACGCTTCCAAAAGTAACTATAAAATTGGGGCTTTAGATCTGAAAATTATTCAGCTGTATTTTGGAATTCTTAAAAACACTTTCTTATAAAATTGATTGATAGTTAATAACAGAAAAAAGCCAAGACTAAGATTTATTTTTCCTTCTCTTTAAAAAAAAAAGAAAAAAAAAAAATATAGGTAGGTTGTGTAAACCCCGAATTTAATTACTCCAGTCAATCTACTTATTAATGTGAATAATGTACAATCTAGTTTGCAGTTGACATTTTGAGACGTTTCTTTTCTATTAGGGAGTTAGTTGATAGTTCTCGTACATAGTAGATTTTAGCTTGGAAGCAATACAAACAGCTAAATTTGTCAATTACCTTATTGTTGCAGTATTCTAACGGAAATCAATTTAATTGGAAGTAATGAGACACTTACCCTGAAGAGGGAACTCCATATGAAGGTGGAGGAGGGTGTATTGGGGCAGGAGCATGATAAGCTGGGGCTGGAACATGATAATCTGGGGCTGGAACATGATAAGCTGGGGCCGGCACATGATAAGCTGGAGTTGGATGAGCTGGGGCTGGAGCATGCGAAGAATAAGACTGAGCAGGTGCAGAATATGCTGGAGCAGGTATAGAATATGCTGGAGTTGGGGCAGAACATGTCGATATAGGTGCAGAGTAGGCTGGTGCAGCAGCTGGAGCAGGTGCCGAATAAGATGGAGCAGCGACTAGAGCTGGTGCGGAGTATGCTGGACCAAAATGAGATTGAGCTACTGCAGGTTCTGAATAAGATTGTTGAGCAGCAGGTGCAGAATAAGATTGTTTGGGGGCATATGCAGAATAAGACTGCTTTGGAGCCGGTGCTGAATAAGCTGAAGCTTCAACAGGAGCTGGCGCAGAGTATGCTGGAGCTGCCGCTGGTGCTGAATAGAATAAAGCTGCAACGGGTGCTGAGTAAGATTTTTGGCCAGCAAGAGCAGGATATGTTGGAGCTGGTGCTGAATATGTTGGTGCAGATGCTGAATATGATGGAGCAGTTACCTGAACTTGTGCGGAGTATAGTGGGGCTGCTGCTGGGGCTGAATAGGATGAAGGTCCTGTGGGTGTTGAGTAAGATTGCTGAGCAACAGGTGCAGAATAAGATTTTTGTGGAGCAGCTGCTGAATAAACCGGAGCTGCAACAGGAGCTGGTGCAGAGTAAGCTGAAGCAGCTACCGGTGCTGAATAGAATGGAGCTGCTGCAGGTGCTGAGTAGGATTGCTTAGCAGCATGCGTGGAATAAGATGGTGGCGGAGCAGATGAAGAATAAGAATGTTGTGGAGCAGGTGCTGAATAATTTGGAGCAGCAACAGGAGCTGGTGCAGAGTATGCTGGAGCTGCTAATGGCATCGGATAGGACGGTGGTGCTGCAGATGCTGAGTAAAATTGTTGAGCAGCGGGTTCAGAATAGGATTGCTGTGGATAAGGTGCAGAATAAGACTGTTTGACTGCAGGTGCGGAATAAGATTGCTGTGGAGCATTCTCAGAATAGTATTGCTGTGGAGCAGGTGCATAATAAGACTGGTGAGGAGCAAATTCAGCGTGAGACTGCTGTAGAGCAGGCGCAGATTAGAACTTCTGTGGAGCAGGTGCAGAGTAAGACTGAACTTCAGGAGCAGAATAAGAATCAGTGGCTGGCTCAGCATAAGAAGTAGCAGCTGAAACTGATTGTGTGGAATAAGATGCTGCTGCTGAAGCTGCTGGTGCATCATAGGATTGTGCCGCAGGAGCGGAATAAGATGAAGCAGGAGGAGCAGCATACGTTATAGCAGCTGGAGCAGGTGCACTATAAGATGCAGGTGCTGCTGGAGCGTTATAAGATGTGGCTGCAGGTAAAGTAGCAGATGTTCCATAATCACTAAAAAAATCAAAAATTTTAAAACTTATAATATAATTGTGCTTAGATATATGTTACCTTGTTCTGTTTAATTGTGAAATGTTTGCTATAAAAATTCAAACTATAAATGTTGACCACAGTTTTAGCAATATGCCGAAATACTGGGGAGACAAAAATAAATCTATGTCTTTTTACAAAATTATGTTTGCTATCGTGGCTTACAACCTTCTTGGAATTTTTAAATATTTCACCAGAACGAGATTTAAAGTTTATGGGGATTAATGGGGAGAGAAAAAAAACAAACACAGTTTTTAATAAACAAAAAAAAGGACGGCCCATTTAAACGAAAATTTTTATTTCAGAAGAATCTACCTTTTATAAGTCCTTTAAAATGTTCTAAATATAGAAAATAATATAGAAAAAATATAGATATAATATAAATATAGAAAATAAATACCTTCGAAGAAAGATTAATCAAAACCATTTTTCTGCATTGGTTATACTTTTTGAAGCATAGCAGTATCATTTGGACTAAGGTTTATCGTTAAATCAATCTATATATCAGTGATGTGAAATTACAAAATAATTAGTGCTTGCATGAGAGTATTTCTTCTGGATTTGTTGTTATATCTTTAAACATTACATTGTATGACAACGAAATAAGCATATATAAGAAAATTGCCAAAAAAACAATTACGGGATGTCAAAAAAAAAAAAAAAAAAATACAAGGTAGGAGATAACAGAGGAGGCCACCCCAGTGCGAGAACACCACAAGACAATTCATACCAATATCTATTATTCATCAATCCCAACATCCAGACAAAGAACCATTTTTGAAATATATTTTTTTAAAAGAAAATCGGCTCTTGAAACTTGGGAAAAATTTTTACTAAATTAGGTTTATTTACAATATGAGGAATCTGGTATCTGATTGAGAATCTAGCTCTTTGGTTTAATTGGAGGAAGGCGATACTTATTGGAGCGGACGTGATGGGCAGGAGAAGAAGAAGATATTTATTTCGAGAAATTACTATCACAAGCCCTGAAGGGCCGAATTCGAATTTTGAAGTCCATACAAAAAAAACAAGCAAGAAAATCATAACAAAAGCACAACAACTAAAAAATTGGCAACCAATGCAAAAAACTAAAAATAAATAAATAATTAAATATCGGAATGCTATATGATTCCTTTGTTACTTATATTAAAAACTGCAAAATGGCAACTAGTTAAAAAAGATAAAAACTGCTAAAACTGAAAAAAATAAAATAATATACACATTAACAAATGTTTAAAAACAACATAAAAAGGGGATAGGGAACAAAAAAAGAGTATAAAGAAAAACGAGCTGTTTCTTTTATATATAAGAGAGAGAAAAGACAAAATTTATGTACAAATTAACCACTATTTATTATATCAGTAAAAAAAGGGATAAAAGATTTCTTATACCGCAAGGTAGTACAAAGAATGGGAGATAAGGTGGGGATAGGCTGGGAGACAGTTCGTGGAGGACGATTTCTATCAGGTACATGGTATTCAGGGAAAAGGTTCGCAGTACGGGGGTTCAAAAGTGCCAACTTACCAAAACGGAGGCACAAATTATTTCTTCGTCTCTCGAGGGTCTCTAGGTTTGAAATATTTAACAAATGCAAATACGGTATCTTGCCCTCTTTTAAAAATAATTCTTAGAGCTCTCTTTTGGACATTTTCAATTTTTTGTGTTGCTTCATTTGAGAGGCCAGGGTGCCACACAGGACAAGCATACTCTAATATGGGACGCACAAAAGAAATGTATACTTGTAGTAAATGTGATTGGGGGCCACTGAATTTATTTAAAAGTTTAAGGAGGGGAAAGCGAGGAGTTTGCTTGTCGTAGGATATTATTTATATGGGCATCCCATTTCAAATTGGAAGAAAATTGTAACACCAAGGAGTTTAAGAGATGTGACAGAGGTTTCAGGTGGAATAGGAGCAAGAAAAAGGGGAGGGGATTTAAGGAAACTTACTGAGACTATTGCGGATTTAGAAGGGTTAACCGTCATGTCAAGGGAAGAGGCCTCACAGGCAATATCTTGGAGTATGCCCATTGGGTTGCTAAAGATGTTTTATGACATATCTCTAAAACTGCCAAGTCATCGACAAATTTCCACCTATTGTCATAAAGGAATGAATAGCTGTTAATCATAAGAGAAAAAAGGAGAGGGCCTAGAATAGTCCCCTGAGGAATGCCATTAAATATGGGGAGATGATCTGAGAAACAATTTAGATATTTAACTGCTTGAGATCTATTAGAAAGAAAAGAGGCAACGAGCTTAACAAGGAAAGTTTCAATTTGGAATTCATTTATAAGTTTATCTATGAGTAAATTGTGGTTAATCAAATCGAAAGCTTTTTGAAGATCCATAGAAATTAGATTAAGCCAAGTGTTAGGTTTTTCAAATAACTTACCCATGATATCAACAAGATGGATCAGGTAATGAGAGGTTGACGTGGATTTGAGATTACCAAACTGTCTAAGATCAATGAGGGGGAGGACTTTCATCTTAAACCAGTCTGCGAGAAAACTGTCATACAATTTTGAAAAAATCAAAGCCAGGCTTCCCATTTTTCTTTTTGACTGGGGTAATAAAAGCTTGTTTCGAATATTGAGGGAACTGTCCAGATTCGGTAATTTCATTAAACAGGGTGGATAGGGGTTTCGAGAGGTAATCACTAAAAGCTTTAATCAGAGGAACAGGAATATCTAAAGGGCAAATACTTGATCGTTTTAGTTTTTCAATTTTTTTACAACATCAAGTGGAGAAATATGTGGGAGTGAAAAAGGATCAGGAATATCTGGAAATGCGTAAGATAGTGGTGGGAGAGTGTGGACAATAGAAGCCAGAAACGTATTGAGGTCATTAGCTGTGGTCTTTGGAGGTTCATTTATATTAAAATTTAGTTGTTCTTGACTCTTGCCGGTAAGTTTTTTAATTTCAGAGTACCAGTTCTTTGGTTTATCATGGCGCAAGTATTTAATTTTATTTTTATAATAGGCTCGGGCAGCTTTTCTAATTTGACTTTTTAATTTCTTTCTTAACTTATTTGCTTCAGCTAAATTACCCCTCTTAAATAAGCGTCTTAGCTTAGAGTTTTAGTTAGAGTTGAAGTTTAGTTTAGTCATAGTTAAGAGTTTAGAGTTGTAGCTTAGAGCCCTTAGCTTAGAGTTTTTAGTTAGAGTTGAAGTTTAGTTTAGTTTTACTTTATAGTTTTAGCTTAGAGTCTTAGCTTTGAGTTTTAGTTAGAGTTGAAGTTTAGTTTAGTTATAGTTAAGAGTTTATAGAGTTTTCGCCTAGAGTCTTAGCTTACAGTTTTAGTTAGAGTTCTAGTTTAGTTTAGTTTTAGTTAAGAGTTTAGAGTTTTAGCCTAGAGTCTTAGCTTAGTGTTTTTGTTAGAGTTCTAGTTTAGTTTAGTTTTAGTTAAGAGTTTAGAGTTTTAGCTTAGAGTCTTAGCTTAGAGTTTTAGTTAGAGTTGAAGTTTAGTTTAGTCATAGTTAAGAGTTTAGAGTTTTAGCTTAGAGTCTTAGCTTAGAGTTTTAGTTAGAGTTCTAGTTTAGTTTAGTTTTAGTTAAGAGTTTTAGCCTAGAGTCTTAGCTTAGAGTTTTTGTTAGAGTTCTAGTTTAGTTTAGTTTTATTTAAGAGTTTAGAGTTTTAGCCTAGAGTCTTAGCTTAGAGTTTTTGTTAGATTTGAATTTTAGTTTAATTATAGTTAAGAGTTTAGAGTTTTAGCCTAGAGTCTTAGCTTAGAGTTTTAGTTAGAGTTTGTAGTTTAGTTTTAGTTAAGAGTTTAGAGTTTTAGCCTAGAGTCATAACTTAGAGTTTTTGTTAGAGTTCTAGCTTAGTTTAGTTTTATTTAAGAGTTTAGAGTTTTAGCTTCGAGGCTTAGCTTAAAGTTTTAGTTAGAGTTGAAGTTTAGTTTAGTTATAGTTAAGAGTTTAGAGTTTTTAGCTTAGACTTTCAGTTAAAGTTGCAGTTTAGTTAAGTTTTAGTTAAGAGTTTAGAGTTTTAGCCTAGAGTCTTAGCTTAGAGCTTTAGTTAGAGTTGAAGTTTAGTTTAGTTATAGTTAAGAGTTTAGAGTTTTTAGCTTAGAGTCTTAGCTTAGAGTTTTTGTTAGAGTTCTAGTTTAGTTTAGTTTTAGTTAAGAGTTTAGAGTTTTAACCTAGAGTCTTAGCTAAGAGTTTTTGTTAGAGTTCTAGTTTAGTTTAGTTTTAGTTAAGAGTTTAGAGTTTTAGCTTAGAGTCTTAGCTTAGAGTTTTAGTTAGAATTGAAGTTTAGTTTAGTTATAGTTAAGAGTTTAGAGTTTTAGCTTAGATTCTTAGCTTAGAGTTTTAGTTAGAGTTAAAGTTTAGTTTAGTTTAACTTTATAGTTTTAGCTTAGAGTCTTAGCTTAGAGATTTAGTTAGAGTTGAAGTTTAGTTTAGTTATAGTTAAGAGTTTAGAGTTTTAGCCTAGAGTCTTAGCTTAGATTTTTTTGTTAGAGTTCTAGTTTAGTTTAGTTACAGTTAAGAGTTTAGAGTTTTAGCTTAGATTCTTAGCTTAGAGTTTTAGTTAGAGTTTAGATTATTTCAGTTATAGTTAAGAGTTTAGAGTTTTAGCTTAGATTCTTAGCTTAGAGTTTTAGTTAGAGTTGAAGTTTAGTTTAGTTTAACTTTATAGTTTTAGCTTAGAGTCTTAGCTTAGAGATTTAGTTAGAGTTGAAGTTTAGTTTAGTCATAGTTAAGAGTTTAGAGTTTTAGCTTAGAGTCTTAGTTTAGAGTTTTAGCTAGAGTTCTAGTTTAGTTTAGTTTTAGTTAAGAGTTTTAGCCTAGAGTCTTAGCTTGGAGTTTTTGTTAGAGTTCTAGTTTAGTTTAGTTTTATTTAAGAGTTTAGAGTTTTAGCCTAGAGTCTTAGCTTAGAGTTTTTGTTAGATTTGAATTTTAGTTTAAATATAGTTAAGAGTTTAGAGTTTTAGCCTAGAGTCTTAGCTTAGAGAGTTTAGTTAGAGTTCTAGTTTAGTTTTAGTTAAGAGTTTAGAGTCTTAGCCTAGAGTCATAACTTAGAGTTTTTGTTAGAGTTCTAGCTTAGTTTAGTTTTATTTAAGAGTTTAGAGTTTTAGCTGCGAGGCTTAGCTTAAAGTTTTAGTTAGAGTTGAAGTTTAGTTTAGTTATAGTTAAGAGTTTAGAGTTTTTAGCTTAGACTTTCAGTTAAAGTTGCAGTTTAGTTAAGTTTTAGTTAAGAGTTTAGAGTTTTAGCCTAGAGTCTTAGCTTAGAGCTTTAGTTAGAGTTGAAGTTTAGTTTAGTTATAGTTAAGAGTTTTTTTAGCTTAGAGTCTTAGCTTAGAGTTTTTGTTAGAGTTCTAGTTTAGTTTAGTTTTAGTTAAGAGTTTAGAGTTTTAACCTAGAGTCTTAGCTAAGAGTTTTTGTTAAAGTTCTAGTTTAGTTTAGTTTTAGTTAAGAGTTTAGAGTTTTAGCTTAGAGTCTTAGCTTAGAGTTTTAGTTAGAATTGAAGTTTAGTTTAGTTATAGTTAAGAGTTTAGAGTTTTAGCTTAGATTCTTAGCTTAGAGTTTTAGTTAGAGTTGAAGTTTTGTTTAGTTTAACTTTATAGTTTTAGCTTAGAGTCTTTAGCTTAGAGATTTAGTTAGAGTTGAAGTTTAGTTTAGTTATAGTTAAGAGTTTAGAGTTTTAGCCTAGAGTCTTAGCTTAGAGTTTTTGTTAGAGTTCTAGTTCAGTTTAGTTACAGTTAAGAGTTTTGAGTTTTAGCTTAGATTCTTAGCTTAGAGTTTTAGTTAGAGTTATAGATTAGTTTAGTTTTAGTTAATAGTTTAGAGTCTTAGCTTAGAGTTTTAGTAAGAGTTGAAGTTTAGTTTAGTTACAGTTTAGAGTTTTAGCTTAGAGTCCTAGCTTAGAGTTGAAGTTTAGTTTAGTTTTATTTTATAGTTTTAGCTTAGAGTCTTAGCTTAGAGATTTAGTTAGAGTTGAAGTTTAGTTTAGTTATAGTTCAGAGTTTAGAGTTTTAGCCTAGAGTCTTAGCTTAGAGTTTTTGTTAGAGTTCTAGTTTAGTTTAGTTTTTGTTAAGAGTTTAGAGTTTTAGTTTAGAGTCTTAGCTTAGAGTTTTAGTTAGAGTTGAAGTTTATATTAGTTATAGTTAAGAGTTTAGAGTTTTAGCTTAGAGTCCTATCTTAGAGTTTTAGTTAGAGTTGAAGTTTAGTTTAGTTATAGTTAAGAGTTGAGAGTTTTAGCCTAGAGTCTTAGCTTAGAGTTTAGTTAGAGTCGAAGTTTAGTTTAGCTATAGTTAAGAGTTTGGAGTTTTAGCTTAGAGTCTTAGCTTATAGTTTTAGTTAGAGTTGAAGTTTAGTTTAGTTATAGTTAAGGGTTTTACCTTAGAGTCTTAGCTTAGAGTTTTAGTTAGAGCTGAAGTTTAGTTTAGTTATAGTTAAGAGTTTAGAGTTTTAGCCTAGAGTCTTAGCATAGAGTTTTAGTTAGAGTTCTAGTTTATTTTAGTTTTAGATAAGAGTTTTAACCTAGAGTCTTAGCATAGAGTTTAGTTAGAGTTGAAGTTTAGTTTAGTTATAGTTAAGAGTTTGGAGTTTTAGCTTGGAGTCTTAGCTTAGAGTTTTTGTTGAAGTTGAAGTTTAGATTAGTTTTAGTTAAGAGTTTAGAGTTTTAGCTTGGAGTCTTAGCCTAAAGTTTTGTTGAAGTTCTAGTTTAGTTTAGTTATAGTTAAGATTTTTAGTTTAGAGCCTTAGCTTAGAGTTTTAGTTAGAGTTGAAGTTTAGTTTAGTTATAGTTAAGAATTTAGGAGTTTTAGCTTTAGAGCATAGCTTAGAGTTTTAGTTAAAGTTGTAGTTTAGTTAAGTTTTAGTTTAAGAGTTTAGAGTTTCAGCCTAGAGTCTTAGCTTAGAGCTTTAGTTAGAGTTTAAGTATAGTTAGTTTTATTGTTAGAGTAATTTAGAGTTTTAGCTTAGAGTCTTAGCTTAGAGTTTTAGTTAGAATTCTAGTTTAGTTTAGTTATAGTTTAAGAGTTTAGAGTTTAGCTTAGACTCATAGCTTACAGTTTTAGTTAGAGTTGAAGTATTAATTTAGTAATAGTTAAGAATTTAGAGTTTTAGCTTAGAGTCATAGCTTAGAGTTTTCGTTAAAGTTGTAGTTTAGTTAAGTTTTAGTTAATAGTTTAGAGTTTTAGCCTAGAGTCTTAGCTTAGAGTTTTTGTTTGAGTTCTAGTTTAGTTTAGTTTTAGTTAAGAGTTTAGAGTTTTACCTTAGAGTCTTAGCTTAGAGTTTAGTTAGAGTTCTAGTTTAGCTTAGTTATAGTTAAGAGTTTAGAGTTTTAGCTTAGACTCATAGCTTAGAGTTTTAGTTAGAGTTGAAGCTTGGGTTAGTTTTACTTTATAGTTTTAGCTTAGAGTCTTAGCTTAGAGTTTTAGTTATAGTTCTAGTTTAGTATAGTTTTAGTTAGGAGTTTGATGTTTTACCTTAGAGTCTTAGATTAGTGTTTTAGTTAGAGTTGAGGTTTAGTTTAGTTTTACTTTATAGTTTTAGCTTAGAGTCTTAGCTTCGAGTTTTTGTTAGACTTCTAGTTTAGTTTAGATTTAGTTAAGAGTTTGGAGTTTTACCTTAGAGTTTTAGTTAAAGTTGAAGTTACTTAAGTTTTAGTTAAGAGTTTAGAGTTTTAGCTTAGGGCCTTAGCTTAGAGTTTGTGTTAGAGTTCTAGTTTAGTTTAGTTTTAGTTCAGAGTTTAGAGTTTTTAGCTTAGTCTTAGCTTAGAGTTTTTGTTGAAGTTCTAGTTTAATTTAGTTTTAGTTAAGAGTTTAGAACTTTAGCTTAGAGTCTTAGCTTGAGTTGAAGTTTAGTTTAGTAGTAGTTAAGAGTTTAGAGTTTTAATTTAGAGTCTTAACTTAGAGTTTTCGTTAGAGTTCTAGTTTAATTTTAGTTAAGAGTTTAGAGTTCTACCTTAGAGTCTTAGCTTAGAGTTTTAGTAGAGAGTTCTAGTTTAGTTTAGTTTTAGAATTTAAGAGTTTAGAGTTTTAGCCTAGAGTCTTAGCTTAGAGTTTTGTTAGAGTTTCAAGTTTAGCCTAAGTTTTAGTTAAGAGTTGAAGTTTAGTTTAGTTATAGTTAAGAGTTTAGAGTTTTAGCTAGAGTCTTAGCTTAGAGTTTTTGTTAGATTCTAGTTTAGTTTGGTTTTTGTTAAGAATTTAGAGTTTTAGTTTAGAGTCTTAGCTTAGAGTTTTAGTTAGAGTTGAAGTTTATATTAGTTATAGTTAAGAGTTTAGAGTTTTTAGCTTAGAGTCTTGGCTTAGAGTTTTTTAGTTAGAGTTCTAATTTAGTTTAGTTTTAGTTAGGACTTTAAAGTTTTACCTTAGATTCTTAGCTTAGAGTTTAGTTAGAGTTCTAGTTTAGTTTAGCTATAGTTAAGAGCTTGGAGTTTTAGCTTAGAGGCTTAGCTTATAATTTTAGTTAGAGTTGAAGTTTAGTTTAGTTATAGTTAAGGGTTTTACCTTAGAGTCTTAGCTTAGAGTTTTAGTTAGAGCTGAAGTTTAGTTTTAGTTAAGAGTTTAGAGTTTTAGCCTAGAGTCTTAGCATAGAGTTTAGTTAGAGTTGAAGTTTAGTTTAGTTATAGTTAAGAGTTTGGAGTTTTAGCTTAGAGTCTTAGCTTAGAGTTTGTGTTGAAGTTAAAGTTTAGTTTTAGTTAAGAGTTTAGAGTTTTAGCTTAGAGTCTTAGCCTAGAGTTTAGTTAGAGTTTTAGTTAAGAGTTTTAACTAGAGTCTTAGAATAGAGTTTAGTTAGAGTTGAAGATTAGTTTAGTTATAGTTAAGAGTTTGGAGTTTTAGCTTAGAGTCTTAGCTTAGAGTTTGTGTTGAAGTTAAAGCTTTAGTTTAGTTTAGTTTTAGTTAAGTTTTAGTTAAGAGTTTAGAGTTTTAGCTTAGAGTCTTAGCCTAGTTTAGTTTAGTTTTAGTTAAGAGTTTTAACCTAGAGTCTTAGAATAGAGTTTAGTTAGAGATGAAGATTAGTTTAGTTATAGTTAAGAGTTTGGAGTTTTAGCTTAGAGTCTTAGCTTAGAGTTTGTGTTGAAGTTAAAGTTTAGTTTTAGTTAAGAGTTTAGAGTTTTAGCTTAGAGTCTTAGCCTAAAGTTTTTGTTGAAGTTCTAGTTTATTTTAGTTATAGTTAAGATTTTTAGTTTAGAGCCTTAGCTTAGAGTCTTAGTTAGAGTTTAAGTTTAGTTTAGTTATAGTTAAGAATTTAGAGTTTTAGCTTAGAGTTATAGCTTAGAGTTTTAGTTAAAGTTGTAGTTTAGTTAACTTTTAGTTTAAGATTTTAGAGTCTTAGCCTAGAGTCTCAGCTTAGAGCTTTAGTTAGAATTGAAGTTTAGTTTAGTTATAGTTAAGAATTTAGAGTTTTAGCTTAGAGTCATAGCTTGCAGTTTTGGTTAAAGTTGTAGTTTAGTTAAGTTTAAGTTAAGAGTTTAGAGTTTTAGCCTAGAGTCTTAGCTTAGAGCTTTAGTTTAAGTTGAAGTTTAGTTTAGTTATAGTTACGAGTTTAGAGTTTTTAGCTTAGAGTTATTGTTAGAGTTCTAGTTTAGTTTAGTTTTAGTTAAGAGTTTAGAGTTTTACCTTAGAGTCTTAGCTTAGAGATTAGTTAGAGTTCTAGTTTAGTTTAGTTATAGTTAAGAGTTTAGAGTTTTAGCTTAGACTCATAGCTTAGAGTTTTAGTTAGAGTTGAAGCTTAGTTTAGTTTTACTTTATAGTTTTAGCTTAGAGTCTTAGCTTAGAGTTTTTGTTAGAGTTCTAGTTTAGTTTAGATTTAGTTAAGAGTTTGGGGCTTTACCTTAGAGTTGAAGTTACTTTAGTTTTAGTTAAGAGTTTAGAGTTTTTTATATCTTAGAGTCTTAGCTCAGAGTTTATGTTAGAGTTCTAGTTTAGTTTAGTTTAGATAAGAGTTTGATGTTTTACCTTAGAGTCTTAGATTAGAGTTTTAGTTAGAGTTGAAGTTTTAGTTTAGTTTTACTTATAGTTTTAGCTTAGAGTCTTAGCTTCGAGTTTTTGTTAGAGTTCTAGTTTAGTTTAGATTTAGTTAAGAGTTTGGGGCTTTACCTTAGAGTTGAAGTTACTTTAGTTTTAGTTAAGAGTTTAGAGTTTTATCTTAGAGTCTTAGCTCAGAGTTTTATGTTAGAGTTCTAGTTTAGTTTAGTTTTTAGTTCAGAGTTTAGAGTTTTTAGCTTAGAGTCTTAGCTTAGAGTTTTTGTTGAAGTTCTAGTTTAATTTAGTTTTAGTTAAGAGTTTAGAGCTTTAGCTTAGAGTCTTAGCTTATAGTTTTAGCTAGAGTTGAAGTTTAGTTTAGTAATAGTTAAGAGCTTAGAGTTTTAACTTAGAGTCTTAACTTAGAGTTTTCATTAGAGTTCTAGTTTAGTTTTGGTTAAGAGTTAAGAGTTCTACCTTAGAGTCTTAACTTAGAGTTTTAGTTAGAGTTGAAGTTTAGTTTAGTTATATTTAAGAATTTAGAGTTTTAGCTTAGAGTTTTAGTTAAAGTTGTAGTTTAGTTAGAGTTCTGGGTTTAGAGTTTTTAGCTTAGAGTCTTAGCTTAGAGTTTTTGTTAGAGTTCTAATTTAGTTTAGTTTTAGTTAAGAGTTTAGAGTTTTACCTTAGAGTCTTAGCTTAGAGTTTAGTTAGAGTTCTAGTTTAGTTTAGTTTAGTTATAGTTTAGAGTTTAGAGTTTTAGCTTAGAGTCTTAGCTTAGAGTTTTAGTCAGAGTTCTAGTTTAGTTTAGTTTTAGTTAAGAGTTTAGAGTTTTAGCCTAGAGTCTTAGCTTAGAGTTTTAGTTAGAGTTCTAGTTTAGTTTTAGTTCAGAGTTTAGAGAGTTTTAGCCTAGAGTCTTAGCTTAGAGTTTTTGTTAGAGTTCTACTTTAGTTTAGTTTTATTTAAGAGTTTAGAGTTTTAGCCTAGAGTCTTAGCTTAGAGTTTTTGTTAGAGTTTGAAGTTTAGTTTAATTATAGTTAAGAGGTTAGAGTTTTAGCCTAGAGTCTTAGCTTAGAGTTTTAGTAAGAGTTCTAGTTTAGTTTTAGTTAAGAGTTTAGAGTTTTAGCTTAGATTCCTAGCTTAGAGTTTTAGTTAGAGTTGAAGTTTAGTTTAGTTTTAGTTAAGAGTTTAGAGTTTTAGCTTAGAGTCTTAGCTTAGAGTTTTAGTTAGAGTTGAAGTTTAGTTTAATTATAGTTAAGATTTTAGAGTTTTAGCCTAGAGTCTTAGCTTAGAGTTTTAGTTAGAGTTCTAGTTTAGTTTAGTTTTAGTTTAGAGTTTTAGCCTAGAGTCTTAGCTTAGAGTTTTGTTAGAGTTCTAGTTTAGTTTTAGTTAAGAGTTTAGAGTTTTAGCTTAGAGTCTTAGCTTAGAGTTTTTGTTAGAGTTGAAGTTTAGTTTAGTTATAGTTAAGAGTTTAGAGTTTTAGACTAGAGTCTTAGCTTAGAGTTTTAGTTAGAGTTCTAGTTTAGTTTAGTTTTAGTTAAGAGTTTAGAGTTTTAGCTTAGAGTCTTAGCTTAGAGTTTTAATTAGAGTTAAAGTTTAGTTTAGTTATAGTTTAGAGTTTTAGATTAGAGTCCTAGCTTAGAGTTTTAGTAAGAGTTGTTTAGTTTAGTTTAGTTTTACTTTTTAGTTAGAGTCTTATTTTTAGCTCTTAGTCTATAGTTTTAGCTTAGAGTCTTAACTTAGAGATTTAGTTAGAGTTGAAGTTTAGTTTAGTTATAGTTAAGAGTTTAGAGTTTTAGACTAGAGTCTTAGCTTAGAGTTTTTGTTAGAGTTCTAGTTTAGTTTAGTTTTTGTTAAGAGTTTAGAGTTTTAGCTTAGAGTCTTAGCTTAGAGTTTTAGTTAGAGTTGAAGTCTAGTTTAGTTATAGTTAAGAGTTTAGAGTTTTAGGTTAGAATCCTAACTTAGAGTTTTAGTTAGAGTTGAAGTTTAGTTTAGTTATAGTTAAGAGTTGAGAGTTTTAGCCCAGAGTTTTAGCTTAGAAATTAGTTAGAGTTGAAGTTTAGTTTAGCTATAGTTAAGAGTTTGGAGTTTTAGCTTGGAGTCTTAGCTTATAGTTTTAGTTAGAGTTGAAGTTTAGTTTAGTTATAGTCAAGGGTTTTACCTTAGAGTCTTAGCTTAGAGTTTTAGTTAGAGTTCTAGTTTAGTTTTAGTTAAGAGTTTACAGTTTAGCCTAGAGTCTTAGCTTAGAGTTTTTTGTTAGAATTCTAGTTTAGTTTTGTTTTAGTTAAGAGTTTAGAGTTTTAGCTTAGAGTTTTAGTTAGAGGTGAAGTTTAGTTTAGTTATAGTTAAGAGTTTTGAGTTTTAGCTTAGAGTCTTAGCTTAGAGTTTTAGTTAGAGTTGAGTTTAGTTTAGTTTTACTTTATAGTTTTAGCTTAGAGTCTTAGCTTAGAGTTTTAGTTAGAGTTGAAGTTTAGTTTAGTTATAGTTAAGAGTTTAGAGTTTTAGCCTAGAGTCTTAGCTTAGAGTTTTAGTTAGAGTTCTAGTTTAGTTTAATTTTAGTTTAGAGTTTTAGCCTAGAGTCTTAGCTTAGAGTTTTTGTTAGAGTTCTAGTTTAGTTTTAGTTAAGAATTTAGAGTTTTAGCTTAGAGTCTTAGCTTAGAGTTTTTGTTAGAGTTGAAGTTTAGTTTAGTTTTAGTTAAGAGTTTAGAGTTTAGCTTAGAGTCTTAGCTTAGAGTCTTAGTTAGAGTTGAAGTTAGGTTTAATTATAGTTTAGAGTTTTAGCTTAGAGTCCTAGCTTAGAGTTTTAGTTAGAGTTGAAGTTTAGTTTAGTTTAGTTTTGCTTTATAGTTTTAGCTTAGAGTCTTAGCTTAGAGATTTAGTTAGAGTTGAAGTTTAGTTTAGTTTAGTTATAGTAAGAGTTTAGAGTTTTGGGCTAGAGTCTTAGCTTAGAGTTTTTGTTAGAGTTCTAGTTTGGTTTAGTTTCTGTTAAGAGTTTAGAGTTTTAGCTTAGAGTCTTAGCTTAGAGTTTTAGTTAGAGTTGAAGTCTAGTTTAGTTATAGTTAAGAGTTGAGAGTTTTAGCCTAGAGTTTTAGCTTAGAGTTTAGTTAGAGTTGAAGCTTAGTTTAGCTATAGTTAAGAGTTTGGAGTTTTAGCTTAGAGTCTTAGCTTATAGTTTTAGTTAGAGTTGAAGTTTAGTTTAGTTATAGTTAAGGGTTTTACCTTACAGTCTTAGCTTAGAGTTTTAGTTAGAGCTGAAGTTTAGTTTAGTTAAGAGTTTAGAGTTTAGCCTAGAGTCTTAGCATAGAGTTTTAGTTAGAGTTCTAGTTTAGTTTAATTTTAGTTAAGAGTTTTTACCTAGAGTCTTAGCATAGAGTTGAAGTTTAGTTTAGTTATAGTTAAGAGTTTGGAGTTTTAGCTTTGAGTCTTAGCTTAGAGTTTTTGTTGAAGTTAAAATTTAGTTTAGTTTTAGTTAAGAATTTAGAGTTTTAGCTTAGAGTCTTAGCCTAAAGTTTTTTTTGAAGTTCTAGTTTAGTTTAGTTATAGTTAAGAGTTTTAGTTTAGAGCCTTAGCTTAGAGTTTTAGTTACAGTTGAAGTTTAGTTTAGTTATAGTTAAGAATTTAGAGTTTTAGCTTAGAGTCATAGCTTAGAGTTTTAGTTAAAGTTTTAGTTTAGTTAAGTTTTAGTTTAAGAGTTTAGAGTTTTAGCCTAGAGTCTTAGCTTAGAGCTTTAGTTAGAGTTGAAGTTTAGTTTAGTTATAGTTAAGAGTTTAGAGTTTTTAGCTTAGAGTCTTAGCTTAGAGTTTTTCTGTTAGAGTTCTAGTTTAGTTTAGTTATAGTTAAGAGTTTAAGTTTTACCTTAGAGTCTTAGCTTAGAGTTTTAGTTAGAGTTCTAGTTTATTTTAGCTATAGTTAAGAGTTTAGAGTTTTAGCTTAGACTCATAGCTTAGAGTTTTAGTTAGAGTTGAAGTTTAGTTTAGTTATAGTTAAGAATTTAGAGTTTTAGCTTAGAGTCATAGCTTAGAGTTTTAGTTAAAGTTTTAGTTTAGTTAAGTTTTAGTTTAAGAGTTTAGAGTTTTAGCCTAGAGTCTTAGCTTAGAGCTTTAGTTAGAGTTGAAGTTTAGTTTAGTTATAGTTAAGAGTTTAGAGTTTTTAGCTTAGAGTCTTAGCTTAGAGTTTCTGTTAGAGTTCTAGTTTAGTTTAGTTATAGTTAAGAGTTTAAAGTTTTACCTTAGAGTCTTAGCTTAGAGTTTTAGTTAGAGTTCTAGTTTATTTTAGCTATAGTTAAGAGTTTAGAGTTTTAGCTTAGACTCATAGCTTAGAGTTTTAGTTAGAGTTGAAGTTTAGTTTAGTTATAGTTAAGAATTTAGAGTTTTAGCCTAGAGTCTTAGCTTAGAGCTTTAGTTAGAGTTGAAGTTTAGTTTAGTTATAGTTAAGAGTTTAGAGTTTTTAGCTTAGAGTCTTAGCTTAGAGTTTCTGTTAGAGTTCTAGTTTAGTTTAGTTATAGTTAAGAGTTTAAAGTTTTACCTTAGAGTCTTAGCTTAGAGTTTTAGTTAGAGTTCTAGTTTATTTTAGCTATAGTTAAGAGTTTAGAGTTTTAGCTTAGACTCATAGTTTAGAGTTTTAGTTAGAGTTGAAGTTTAGTTTAGTTATAGTTAAGAATTTAGAGTTTTAGCTTAGAGTCATAGCTTAGACTCTTAGTTAAAGTAGTAGTTTAGTTAAGTTTTAGTTAAGAGTTTAGAGTTTTAGCCTAGAGTCTTAGCTTAGAGCTTTAGTTTGAGTTGAAATTTAGTTTATTTATAGTTAAGAGTTTAGAGTTTTTTAGCTTAGAGTCTTAGCTAAGTTATAACTAAGCTTAGCTTAGTTATAGTGCCCTTTTTTAAGTGACCAAAAAAATTGGAGGGCAACTTGGCCCCCTCTCACGCTCATTTTTTTCCCGAAGTCACCCATTCAAAATTTTGAGATAGCCATTTTGTTCCGCATAGTCGAAAATCTAATTAACATGTCTTTGAGGATGACTTAATCCCCCACAGCTCCCGGGGGAAGGGCTGCAAGTTATTAACTTTGCCCATTGTTTACATATAGTATTGGTTATGGGAAGTATGCAGGCGTTTTCAGGAGGAATTTTTTTAAGTGGAGGGTCGGGGGCAGAGTAGGGATTAAGGGGAGGATCCTTCCATGGATGATATTTCCTTGGGGGAAGGGACCCAGGGTATTTCCCAGCATTATTTAAAAAACGATCAGAAATTAAATATACGCTAAAGTTTGACTCAGTCTCACAACTTGATTTTTTAAAACAATAAAAAACTTTAGCGTAAAGAGCGAGGCATTGAGGAGGGGACAGTCCCTTTCATATGCGGAACAATTTCTGTCGTTTTAAGTTTAATGTCGCTCCTTACTTTCAGTTAAAACAAACTTGTTTTTTTTTTAGTTAATGAAATTTAAGAGGTGTCAATTGTGGTGAAAACTTTGACCAAGAAATGCTTACTACAATTTACAATGCAATAGGAGTGAAGAAATTGTAATGCCAGGTGAACAGAGTGGAATTGTCCGAGAAAGCTAAAAGTCGAAAGTTTTATTAGGTAGAAGTTCCAACTCTGAAAGAATACCAAACAAATTACTTGTTTGAGTGTTAAATTGTAATCTTATTCTAGTTACTAAGGGATGAAGTTCGTTCCTTACTGTAATGATTCAGACAAAACAGACAGAAAGACAAAAAATGGGATGAACTTAAGCTGATTTGTCTAATATAGATGTTCTTTGTTTGATGTAAAATTACAAACAGGAAAAAGCCTATGGCTTTTTCGTAATTGGAATTGTAAGAGACGACCTGGCTACAACCTACGATTATGACGTCATTGATAAATATTTAACATGAAATATCCAGTTTTTTTCGTAAAAAATTGATTCTATTTTAAAAAACAATTATTTTTAATTACAAAAAGTTCTTAACCCCATTAATTTCCTTTAAAATGAGCCATTGAAGAACTCTCTACGATGTTTCAGTGCCAAGCTATCTGTGGAAAAAAAAAGATGCCGCTTCGGCAGAATGCTGTAGTAGCTGCCACTTTTATTGATTTTCAAGCCAATATATTTCCCTCGCTGTTCAAGCCAAGGGACAGAAAATTTCCTATATAGGGGTTTTGGACAAGGCGATTCTAAACGAGTACTTTTTGTTTTGGTCTGACTCTATTTTTAGGAGTTATGGGTTATTATATTTCTTAACATTGGACGTGATCATCTTTTACTAGGTTGCTAGCTACCGCTGCAACCCGGATTAGAATGTCGTTAAGAAAAATAAACTGTGACCTATGAAAAATCTGAAAAAAAAAACTCCCCTGGTGTTTATTTCACCTCTTAGCGTAAACAGCTAGGAATTTAATAGTCCTTCTTTCTCATGATAATAGAAAGTCATTAAGAAAACAACTCTGGCCCATGAAAAATATCGAAAAACTGAAACTGGTTTCAGTTTCACCTCTTAGTGTACGAGGCATTGTGGTTAAAACAAAATTCTAAGCTAAAAGAATAAAACATTACAAGTTGAAAAAAATAATGAGAGAGAGGGGGTATTGGGGCCCTGGAGGGGAACATGGGAACCCCAACTCCTGTTGCAAGCTCGGTGATAGAAAACTAATATGCTCAGGACCATTACATTACAAAAGGTATACCTGGCCGGTGGTAGCCATTATAATTTTTGGAGATCGAAAAAGGTTTCATTGACCATCAAAAGAATATGTCTATCCTGCAAGGATCTCAAATCAGTGTGGTATGCACATTCCTGAATGATGCTGATTTTACCATAGGAAATCTCGGGTCTCACTTCCGATTCCTACACCAGATATAAAGTCCATAAAATTAATGGAAAAACTGCTTAAATGCTACAAAATTGTCGTTGGAAAAGAAATCATGTCGTCATCTGTAATTGTAGTTAATAGGACCGTCTGTGACTTTGGTTACTAAACGTCTGTGACTAAAGTAATGCAATGGTACAGACTGTCGTGGTATTTGTTATATTGTTTCACCGAGAAAATAAACTTGGCATGCAATGTTTCCAAGAAATGCTCTTATCACCGGAAGCTGATATAATGTTTTGGGTGTATTGGGACGTATTAAAAGGATACGAGGGGTTGGCAAGTCCCCCCTCGTATCCCTTATGGGCGTACTAGTACAGATAGATAGCATACCACTATTATAGTTAAGATGTATTTGGTAGTGAGAGTAGTTGCGAGGATTTGTAGACGCATATCAAGGGTAGTACAAAGGTGTATAGGATTTAATGAAGCATGCTATTTGTCTTCTAGGTTATTCTCTCTATATCTTAATTAAATAAAAAAACAAGGTTTTTCAACTAAAAATTTGGAGCAATATCAACGAACATAAATTATTACGCACGTGAGGGGGGCTACACCTTCCTCGACACCTCGCTCTTTACGCTAAAGTTTGAATTTTTTCCCAATTCTTCAAAATTGACTCGTGAATCACAAGGTTCATTTAATTAAAGCAATAACAAGCTGTTTTAAAAGGAGTAAAAAAAAAAAAATAGCATAAAGAGTGATTGTTTAGGAGGGTTGACCCCCCTCGTATATGTAAGAATTTATATTCGTTTTAAGTTTCAATGTTGTTCTTTACTTTCAGTTGAAAAACTTTTTTTTATTTAATTTCTGATCTTTTTTAAATAATCCCAGGAAATCTGGCCCCACTCTCACGGAAAAATCACTCCTCCCCACGGATATATCCTCTAGACCATACAATTCTGGTAAAAATTTATTTAATCAACTAAAAGTTTTTTTTTATTTAATCAACTAAAGGAATAATTGGAAATTTTGTCGGACCAGGATGTTGCTGATTACGTTACCATCATGAGCGTTCAACATAGGATTTTCCCACATTAAGAATACATTCTGCACCTAGCATTGTCATTACAATCTGAAACGGAATGTTACAAACCAAAGTTGAACTATTAGCACATTCATGCAAGGGTTAAGGTCAACAAAGGTATTTTCTTGAACAAATCTACCTTCGTGATTAAATACGTCGCTAACTCCCAGCTAACCATCGCAAGACTTCTCAACTCTGGAAGAATTGTTTTTGGGACGGGTATCTGGAAGGCAACGGGTATCTGGAGCCGAGAAACAATTTCTCATTGTACTACAAGTGGGTTTCATTAAACTTCTAGGAATATTATACGTATGTTTTTGATTCTATTCTGTTTTGTGTCATGGCTTGTGGATCAACACAAACGTCTAGGAAAATTTGTTTTGGAGGGAAAGTGGGAGTAAGAGGAGGTACCAATGCACAAATGATCCATCATTTTTGGCTGAGTTATTGAACTTAAACTTAACGAGATTTTTTTGGTTGGGATCGGGGTGTAGGGGGCTGTAAGAAGATTTCGAATCTTGTGTTGGGAAAAGTGGTGAAATATTTTCCTTTAGAACAATAAAATGCGTAATCTAATCCTCTAAAGTCCTCGAAGTAAGCCACGGTGTTTTGTTCATGCTTGCCGTCCAACAGGCTCTTTCATTAGCGTCAATTTGGAAAGAATGACTTGGGGCATGTTCCCCCTAAATTTTTTCCCTCCTAGATTTCACAAAAAACTCCCTTTTTTGGTATTTTCTTGGAAAATAAAATTCCGGTATTTGCATTGAAAACATTAAAAACAACAACAAACCTTCTCTAGGTTTTGACAAAAATTAAAATCCTCCCATCCTAATTTTTGCAAATGGATCCCACCAGGCTCTTTTGCTAGCTTGTGTATTACTGCCCTCGCCTCTTAGTTTCTGTGAAAAGGAAACAACATCAATCAAAATAAAAAATTATCAAAAATAACGATTTAATTATAAGTAAAAAAAACATATTTATAACAACAATAGTTTGGCAAGGCACCTAGAACAAAATTTCTTATCCGCATTGACTGCTTATCTACCGTATCCAACAACGGGGGGTAATTGAGGTGCACCATATGATGTTGAAACTGGAGCACCGTATGTTGACTGGGGTGCACCGTATCCTTTCTCTGGAGCCTTGTATCCATTCTTTGGGACACCATATGAAGACTTAAGTTTCTTTGGGGCGCCATAACTATACAAAAGTGAAAATAGTAAGTTAAGGGTGACGATTTTTATCATAAGGTAAAAACTTTAAAATTTAGAGCCAACAATACATTTTTTCTCTTGGTTTCGTAATTAACCACTAACATATACAATTCGTTTTCCCGATTTCTGCATAATAAAAGACCGAAAAAAAATAAACATTAATGCAGATACAAGATGAAACGGTTCTGGTTTTACAAGCATCGACTTAATGCACTCGTTTAAAGACTGTACAAAACCATTCCTAGACTTACTAAATACCTTTTAAAGATGAGAGAGTAAATTTTGGAGTAAACCTCGATAACCTCATAACCTATGAATAAAATATACCTCTTTTCAAAAATAAAATCACCACTGATGGTTATCACACTTAAATCTTTTCAAAATTGATAATTGTGAAGTATGGTACTAAACTGAAGCTAAATTCTCTGTACAGTTTAAATTTAGTATAAGTTAAGATTGACTAATTTTAACTTAGGCCCGTTTAAGTAAGATTTCAAAGTGCGAGATATTGAAACATGATTTTCAACAACTCGTGGCTTGAGAAAGGATTTAAGAGATCTTCTACTATTAAGCATGATTTTTCTGCTCTTTTGAATGGTCTATGTGGGGACCCTATAAAACCCTCTGCTGAGTAACTACAAAAAAATCAGTCTTATCCTAATATTTAAATACAAAAAAAACAAGTTTTTTCAACTGAAAGTAAGGAGCATCCTTAAAACTTAAAATTTTATCGGGCTCGTAGCGTTCGATGTGTAACACTAAACATAATGAAACTTATATATTCGGAATCAGAATAAAAAGCCAAATCTTTTGACATATCTATCGGTATCAAAATTTCTATTTTTCAGAGTTTTGATTACTTTTGAGCCGCGTCGCTCCTTACTTACTGTTCGTTACCACGAACTATTGATACGTCACCACTTTTCCTGTAAGTGAATGTATCCTACAACCGAAATTATTTTATTCTGCTTGTTTATTTTCACTATCATTAACTGCCTAAGAAAAAGACAACCTGATATTACAACAGAAACATCAGCTGATATTAACTAGATTATGGAGTGTTTCAAAATCTTTACTAAGAGTTTTCTCTGAACAAGTTGTCGAGCATTTGAACATTTTTAATGTCAGTTTGAAAACTGTTGGAAGCAATTAAAGTGTGCGGTTGAAATACATCCTGAAGATTAGTAGTGAAAATTTTTTTGTGATTATAAGGATTTAAATTTTATACGATGAAAAATTAGCTGAAATACTTATCAACAAACAACACCATGAGAGTGAATTGAGGGGGGAAGGGTCTTTTCACCCCAAATAAATACCCCTCTCGGACATAGATAAAACCTTTAGTTTCTTTATAATTTCTCATGTTCATAAATACATATTTTTTTAACATTGATTCTGAAGTTGTTTTATACCCCCCCCCCTTCTCTAAAAATCAAACGCTGAGTTTTGACACTGCACGACAAAACAATGTGAATTTTGATAAGGATGGTTCGAGATTGTAACGGCTACTATTGATTGCTAATGTTATCTAAAGTTATCTTTAGAATTCATTTGAATTTTCTATTCGAGGATTTTCAGAAATTACAATAGATAGCCTAGTCAAACTCAAAACGAGCAAAAAGTAAAAGGAGTACAACACCCATGTATTCTTCAGACCAGAAAATAATTTGAACTTTACTTAAAAAAAAAATAAAAAACCGTGTATTGTCAGTTTGATATACATATTGTGATATCTATTCCTTATAATCTTAATACTTCTTTATTTGTTGAAGTCAAAAAACTGAAAACATTTAAAATGTATTTTGTTTTCAGTAAAGTACAAATTACTTTCTGGTCTTGAGGAGGTGTGTCGGTTGTCAGCCCTACTCATGCTAATTGTTGATATTTTGAGTTTGAAAAGGTTATTTATTGTTATTTTCTGTTCGTTCTGGGTTCAATTTATTTGTTTATGTTTATGGTAGTTTTACGCTTGGAAAACTATTTTCACTTATTTCTACTCATTTTTGGCTTAACGAGGCCATGGGCACCGGCAAGGGGGGGCCATGGCCCCCACCTGGAAATTTGGGACTATATAGTAATTATAAGGAAACCAAAGGGGAAAAGGCAGAAAAGGGAAAAACCATGGAAAAAATGTTTTTTGTCCCATTGTTGACTGCCCGCCAATAGATTTTGACCCATAATAAGGAATAATATAAGTTCTAATTTGTGACTGAGTGACCCCTAACAAGTTTTCCACAAATTTTTTTCTATATCATTTGGTTGGAGCAAAGAAAAAAACAACAAAAAAACAAATTCTTCGTAGTAATGATTGGTAAGTAAAATAACGATACTTGTCAATAACATAAACCTAATAATAGTATTTAGTACTTGGAAAAAAACGGTCATTGAAAAAAAAAATACTTGGAAAAAGCACTTAAATAAAACATCGGATTTACTTTATACTGGGATTTTTTTTTTTTTTTTTTTTTGTAGTTAACAAAATTTACAGATACCTCGCTATTCTTCTGTAATTTTTTAGTGATTGTATGCCTAGAAAGAATTTTTTCTGACTCCCAACTGTTCGAATACTGTACCCCACAGAAAATGCCCCCCTCCCCCCCCCCACCCCCGTGGAAAAGAAGGCTTTCCAAATTTGAGAATTTTATTTGAGTTTTATTTTTGTATAACCTATTCAAACTCAAAATAGCAACAATTAGCACGAGTAGGGCTGACAACCCCACACCTCCTCAAGACCAGAAAGTAATTTGCACTTTACTGAAAACAAAATACATTTTAAATGTTTTCACTTTTTTGACTTCAACAAATAAAGAAGTCGATAAGGAATAGATATCACAATATGTATATCAAACTGACAATACACAGTTATGTTTATTTTATTTTTTTTTAAGTAAAGTGCAAATTATTTTCTGGTCTGAAGAATACATGGGTGTTGTTAGCCATACTCCTTTTACTTTTTGCTCGTTTTGAGTTTGACTAGGCTATCTATTATAATTTCTGTTAGTTTTGGGTTTCATTCATTTGTTAATGGTGATTTTGTGTAGTTTTACACTTGGAAGATAAGAAAAATAAACTCGTAGAATATGACAACGCTTTTGTCCGTAAAAACTTAAACAATTTAGAATGTGTTGGTCCCAAAGCCAACTATCTTTTCAAAGAATAGCCAAACCATCTTAGGCTAAACTTTTTGGTGCCATATGTTTTAGCTTAATTTTGATGATTGTTTGCTTAAGTTTTTTTTTTTCTTTAATGTTTTTTTTTTAATTTGGCATCCTCAACTGCCAAAAATTGCAGAAAATCATATGGGAGCTTTTTCAACACAAATGGATTTGTGTTTTTTTCTAAGTTTTTAAGACACTTCGGGTGTGTAAATTCCTCTTTTTCCCGTTCCTTAGCACTTTTCAACGAAAAAAAAAAACTCAAATAAAAGTTTCAAATTTAGAAATCTCACTTTCCAAATGCGGGGAGGGTATTTTCCGCGAGGGTATTTTCCAAGGAGGGTGTATTTTCCACGGGGTTTACTTTCGGTGGGGGGTGTGGTATTTTTCGTGGAGGGGGCATTTTCCGGGGGTTTAAACACCCCCCATTTACTATATTCATTTTTTGTTATTTTACTGTGTTCATGCCCGTATATTTGGCTTTAAAGCACACTTATTTGTCTATCTATCTAATATGCAAAATAATTGTACCAAACACATTTTGCATGCAGACCCGCAATGCTTACCCCCCCCCCCCCCCCCTAATGTGCAAACCTATAGCGCAAAATTATTTCTAAAGTAACGAAGAAACTAACAAAAAAACCGGTGTGTTCTCGAATTTTACACAGCGTAAACTTGAGTGAGTGGCGCATAATACACAAGTACCAAAATTCCATCCCCTTAGGGATTTTAAAAAATTAAAACTCAAATAAAATTCTCAAATTTGGAAAACCATAATTTCCACAGGGGGCAGGGTATTTTTTTTTTTTTTTTGGGGGGGGGGTATTTTCCTTGGGGTGTATTTTCCGCGGGGGAGGGATTTTTCCGGGGGGTATTTTCCATGGGGGGGGGGGTATTTTCCACGGGCAGGTATTTCCGGGGGGCATTTTCCGTTAGAGGGGGGGGGAGGGTATTTTATGGGGGGGGGGGGGGTATTTGCCGGATATATTGGAGGGGGGACGGGGGGTACAAGACCTCACACTGCTGGTCAGATCCGTAATTTGTTGGACATTTTTGGCTCGGAAGTCTTTGACCCCCCACAATACAGTCCTTATCTTGCGCCGAGTGATTATCATCCGTTTCTCCACCTCAGTGGCAAACGTTACAGTGATGATGACCGCGTAAAAACGGAAGTGATTTCCTGGTTAGCGAAACAGGCGGCAAGTTTTTATACAGAGGTTACTTTTAAATTAGTTGAGAGGTATGATGAGCAACTATGCTGTTAAATAGAGTAAAGTATGTAGCTACTTTTTGAAAATAAATTTACTTCTTTTTTTTAATAATCATTCGTTACGTACTTATGATCAAACGGACCTTAATTTAAAAAAAAAAAAAAAAACGCCTTTCAGTTAGGTATAGAAATCTCATGTAGGCAATCTTCTAAAATCTAGAAAAAAAAGAGAAAAAGATAGATATATAAGCTTGGTAATACCTTCGAAGCGAATATTTTAGGTCCTGAATTCATTTGTGAAAGTTTCATTCAGTTAACTCAACCACTTTCCAAGATCAACAAAAAAACCGTAATTTTGAATTCGCATTCTAGTCATATTGTTCAATATCAAGTACAAACCATTTTGTTGTTACTACTAAAAAGGATCAATGCTGCTACTTCCGTAAATTATACAAAACTACAGCTAAACGCGCGGAATGTCAAAAACGGATTTGACGCTGACGAGTTATACAAGAGGCAGATATAGAGCAAAATCATGGGGGGAAGGGCAATGTTACAAGGGCACCAATGAGAAAAATCTCGCGGGTACCCAATGTGACAAAGGGGCCGATAATTGATCAAAATGACAAAATTTATTCTAAAAATAAACTGAAAAAGGGAAAAAAACAGGGAAAGAGAAAATGTCAGAAAAAATCTTGGGGCCCCCAAGAATTCTAGGTGTGATGAATAAAAAATCTTGTGGAATCAAGGATGTGGAGCTATCTGATTTTTATGTCCCTAGACCTGAGATGCCTTATGGAAAAAAAACTATAATGGCAGACAAGAATACCCAGATAACATTTACAAACGGCAAATTGATGAAAGTGAAGGTATTGGAGGAATTTTGAATGGATTTTTTTGGAATTCGTTTTGATTAAACCCTTTATTGGTTATGTTTGGATGCCGCTTGGAGCATGGTACAGAACTACATACCACAAATTCATCTGTTGGTGCTTGTTCACTTGAAATGTGGTCAAATTTTAATTGCCCAATTTTAATTTTTTTTTTTTTTTTTTTTTTAGGGAATAAAATTTCTTTGTTTATTTGAGTTTCGACATGATATCAGCTTTATGGGTAAAAGCCAATTATGAAACTTGCCATTTCAAAGTACTCTGACTTGGGCCCTCAGTAAAGAGCAAAGTGTCTTCTGTGTGTTGTTTTTGCCCGGCTTTATATGGAAGGGTGGTCATAGAAGTTTTTTACAAAAAACTGTATTTTCAGAGGCAACACTCTAGCGTTGCCTATAGTTAAAAAATAAGGTTTCAGTGTATATTTTTCTACCAGAGCCATATTACTCTGGGAACCATGCCTCTTTATGAGGAAGTGTGGTCATAGAAACCTCTGAAGGGACTTGTTTTGATTGGAACTGAAAGTTCTAGCACCTCTTTTAAGAGCCAACAATGATCAGAGGGCATCCAGCAGCCCCTTCTGTTTTTTAGCTGCCATCCCCTATTTTTGTTCAAAATAATTAATCAAATTATTTTGTTCAAAATAATCTTAAGGTCATATAACTATGCCTCCGAAGATGAAACGGCATCCCACAGCCCCTGGGGCAGCCCCTGGGGCAGTCAGCACCTGCCCCAGGGGCTTTGTTGACAAAGGTGCTATATATACATTGTTGACACAAAGGCTCATAGTATTAAGCGAGGAGCTAATAACTGACCGTCACAGGTGTCCCTTCCTTCGTGCCTCCGGCACGCCTGAAACAGCGTGTTCCTGGAAGTGAAGGAGCACAGTTTTATCTTTGGCTTATGGAAAGCTTGCGGCACGTTTTTTACGACGGCAAACTTTCTCCTCTTGAGAGGTTATCTTTACTCGGTCGTGTTGTTTACTGCGTTCGATATTGAAGATCCTGGGTCCTAAAGAGTGGACATTATGCTTTGAACGAGAATTTTATTACAGCAAACCTTTACCATTGCCTAGACATAAATATGCATTCCCTAGTGCTTCTCATTCGTCGATTCAAACGGCTTGGGCTCGAACGTCTTTTCAAACTCTCCGACATGAATAGCCAACCGTGTGAAGATTTTTTTAGGAAGATGCGGTCACAAACCAGCACTTACAGTACTGTAATAAACTTTCCGTTCCCCCAACTTCTACATCGAATTCGTCGATATGAAAGTATAACGGATTTTGAAGCTCAATATTCTAATGAACAGTTGTCCTTGCCCAAGGCCAAGCGAGTTAGATCCATTGGTGTTGTGTCTGTCAGTTCCGAATTTTCTTTGCCCCGGGACGATGAAATCAAGCTCCAGCTAGGGTGAGCTCGTATTGAAAGCCAGCGAATAATGAAAGCCTTGATACCCGACGACGTACTTTCTGCTTTCGGTCATCCAGTACCGAATGTTCGTCTTTTTGTACTTCACGACAGTGACTCAGACGATGACTCAGAGGAAAATACTCTGTCCGATAAGCAGGAAAGGCGACTGACACTGAATCGGGCTCGGAAAGTGACGGTATCTTTGAAGATTTGCCAGTGATTGCTCACTGTGTGAAACACCAAGTTGAGAAAAATTGGGTTAGTGAGCCTGTGATGAACATGAAGAATTCTAGGTTTTGTCTTGTCAAGACTTCTGACGGCTCCATAACACCAATAAAAAAATCCATGCTGTTGTGGCTTCTGAGGGAAAGCTCTGAGAAGCTGAGTAGTGACCGATTAAAACGGGTGAGGGTCCAGGGCCGACCAGTAGGACTACGTGAGTCGCCACAAACCAATGCAGAGGTCGGTGTGAAATCGGAATTGCGTATCGGTGAATGGTGCGCTTACAGACCGGTTGACAGGGGAAAGAGAGTATTAGTTGGACGGGTCATACAGTTTGGCTACTTGTCTGGGCGAACATGCCACTCTGTTGACACGCAGAATATGGCGATGCCGTTCCCTGAAGACATAGGAATTCTGTGCCAGTGGTTCCGGCTGAATGCTGATCTCACATTAACTGCCGCATTGGTAGACCAGGGTTATTGTGACTCCAGCCTGTATATCATGCATTCAGCAGAACCCGTTTCTATGAAAATCGGCACCAACATTGTCTTTGGCTTTGACTCAGACGTCTTCACAAAGCTGAATTCATTTATCCAGAAGAAAGGGTTCCACTTTTTTGATATCTCGTCAGCATCGCAATTATCATGTTAAAAATGGCACCTAAACCCAAAACTGACCTTAAGACCATAACCACGACCATCGCCATGTTCTGTGTGTCAACAGAAGGAATTTTGTTTAACATTTTTCAGAGGTAGTTGTTATTTTTTTCCCTCCCCTCCTCCTCCCCACTCGGTGAAATTTTAATACAAAAACATATAAATCTTACAACTTTATACATTATCATATCACCTAAACTTCAAAAAAAAAAAAAAATTATTATATACCAGTCAATGTATTAATGGACATGAAGGCACACTACCATTTAACTTTTTTCTTGCCAAATATCTATCGCTCCCCCCCCGTTCCAGGGTGTCCTTCCCCCTCTAGGAGACGCTTTTCCGGTGGCATTTTTATTTCCATTTCTTAAAATTCATATCCTTCAATTTTCACTAATAGGAATTCGAATTTTATAGGTGGTCTTCCAAAAGGCTTACTCTTACAACTTTAAAAATTTTTAACACAAAATAAAACTATATGCTCTCCCGTAGACTGGGCGTCCTCCGTCCAAAAGAAACCCATTCTCGTGGTGGCACTTTTTTTTTTTTTTTTTTCTTTTTTTCAGCCCTTTTTACGACCAACCTTAATCAACAAACAAACCAAAATACAACCAACCCATCAACAAAAAACCTAAAGTAACCTTAATACCGACGTGCATGAGGGCACAGAACTGAACAGAATCCTGAACCATGTCTCCTACGGACGAGGAGGCCACCCACGGCGGGGCTGGTCCTTCCAGCTCAAGTGCGTGTGCCCCTCGTCCCCCATTCACTTGAGTTCTTGATATAATTTTATGAGTCTCGATGCATTCCGAGATCTAGTTTTTGCATGGATATCAACAATTTGCAGTCCTCCGTTCTTCTTCTTTAGGTATATATCAGTTGTTTTCAGTCTTGGGGGTTCTTTTCCTTGCAAATAAACCCGTAAATGATTTTTTCCAAGTTTTAAAAGATCGCTTTTGAAGGTGCTGAAATATTCGACAGATACCGAATAACAGGCAAGCTGTATATATTTTTACATATTGCGGTCTTTGGAATATGCCTCCGGAGGCTTGCATCCGTGCCTCATGCCTCCAGGTGTCCCTCAAAATGCCCAGTTGTTAACCCCTCGGTATTAAGGCTCCAAAAAGGCTTATAGTATTAAGGTGAACAAAAATGTGTGGAGATGTATAACCAAACCAGATACACTTTCACACACTGGTTGTCAAAAGGGCTAATCAGCAGTAGCTAAGGAACTGCTGAGGATATGAAGTTAAAACTACCATGGCATGTTAAAAGGGTTGTTGAGAGTTATCGCAGGGTAACCAGCCACCACCACCCCTCTCAAAAGCCGTATCCAGGATTTTTGTTCGGTGTGTGTGGGGGGGGGGATATTTGCAGAAAATATTATAAAAAGCATCATAATTTGTTTTATATGCATTTTTGATACTTTTTTCAGAGTGAGACACAAATTTCGGGAGAAGGGTTCAAACACAGTAACCCTCCATATGGATTCGGTCTTTCCCGTCAGCCTTTCGTCAATACTGATTGGAAAGCCGTTATGTTTGAAATAATCAAGAAGTCTAATAAGTAGGCCTCCTGAGGTGCCATTCCCCTACAGCGTCTGGGACAAGGATTTTAAATTATGTAATTTGCCCATTGTTTACATGCAGGATTTGTCATTGGGAAAGGGGGGGGGGGGGTATTTGATCGTGGGTGTCTCCAAAAAGGCTAAAGGTATTGAGATTAAACTTCAGGAAATATGAGGGGAATTTTGAGCAAAATCGAAATTATTATGTGCATCCAGTTTATCAAAAAGGTGCATCTATAATACCTCAAGAATGACTGAGGGTATCAACTTGAAAGTTTCAGGGCCAATGCTACTACTACTGTGACTACTTAAGATTGAGACTGTGACTTCTTGTAACTATGAATGATGTTTTATAATTGAACCCTGTTTAATGGGGCGACTTAGCCCCAATAAACTGATCCCATGTTCAACTGAACCCCCGTTTAGCCCAATTCCAATATAATCAACCCCCATTTAAATCAAGCCCTGTTGGACTCAACTCTAACCAAGGTCTAAGAATCAGTTTGAACTAGCGCTGAATAGAAACCCGGGGCAGGCGTTGTAAATTATTCCCAGGGGGCATATATGGGTCTTATGGAAGGGATGCTCGTATAAACTTCAAAGATGACTCATTCGACTGGAAATTTAAAGTTCTAGTTTACTTTCTAAGAGTCAAAAGAGATAGGAGGGCAACTAGCCCCCCCCCCCTCCCATCCACGCCTTTTTTTTCCTCAAAACCATCCGATAAAAACTTGAGATAACCATTTTTTTTAAATTGTTCAAAGATCATATAACGGAAACTCCGGGGTCGACACAACCCCTCAAGACCCGAGGGCAGAGGTTGTAAGCTACGCCCTGGGGGAATATAGGGTTTTTACGGCAGGGATACTCGTAAAAACTTTAGACAGTGCTCATTTGATTTGAAATTAAAAGTTTTAGTTCAGCTTTTAAGAGTCAAAAGAGATTGGAGGGCAACTAGCCCCCCCCCCCCACCTCACGCCCATTTTTCCTCAAATGCATCCTATAAAAATTTTGAGATAGTCATTTTGTTAAAAATAGTCCAAAAGTTAGTTAACAAAACTTAGGTGTCGACACAACCCCTCATGGCCCCGTGGCAGGCGTTGTAAGTTATACCCTGGGGCATATATGGTTCTTATGGAAGGAATGCTCGTATAAACTTCAGAAAGGGCTCATTTGATTGGAAATTAAAAGTTCGAGTTCCCTTTTTAAGATTCAAAAGAGATACGAGGTTAACTAGCCCTCCCCCCCTTTTTCCAAGCCCATCCAATGAAAATTTTGAGATAGACATTTTGTTAAAAATAATTCAAAGGTCGGATAAGAAAAAAACTCCGGTGTCAATTCATTCTCCCAGGACCCGGGGGCAGGCGTTGTAAGTTATGCCCTGAGGACATGTATGGTTCTTAGGAAACGGATGCTCGTATAAACTTCATAGAAGGCTTATTTGAATAGAAATTGGAAGTTCTAGCTCACTTTTTAAGAGTCAAAAAATATACGAGGGCAACTAGCCCCCCCCCACACCCTTTTTTCCCCAAACCCATCCGATAAAAAATTTTGAGATAGCCATTTTGTTAAAAATAGTTCAAAGGTCAGATAAGAAAAACTCCTGGGTCGACGCTATGATTCTTATAGAGGGGATGCTCGTATAGACTTCAGAGAGGATTCATTTGATTGAAAGTGGAAAGTTCGAGTTCATTTTTAAAGAGTCAAAAGAGATCAAAGAGCAATTATCTCCCCTCCCCAAGCCCTTTTTCCCCAAACCCATCTGATTAAAATTTTGAGATAACCATTTTGTTAAAAATAGTTCAAACATCAGATAATAAAAACTCTGTGGTTGACACAAACCCATTTTTTTAATTTGATATTGTTACTTTGATACTAGTTTTGATACTTTGATGCACATTTGATTTTGAAAAAAAAAGTTTGATTTTGAAATAAGGAATTTTTAAAAACTTGAAGCTTTTTTTGCAATCAAAAGCTTTGAATGCAATCATGAAGCTTTTTGCAAGCCTTCGGCCCACAGGCCGAAGGCGGCACAGTCGGAGTATCCATCCCCAGGATAGGTTAGGTTAAGTGGTCTTAACCTAACCCAGGTTAGGTTAGGTTACCTAACCTAACTAGGGTTAGCAGGTTAGGTTTAGGTTAGGTTCGGTTAAGTGGCCGGCCACTTAACCGAACCTAACCTAACCTAACCTGCTAACCCTAGTTAGGTTAGGTAACCTAACCTAACCTGGGTTAGGTTAAGACCACTTAACCTAACCTAACCTATCCTGGGGATGGATACTCCGACTGTGCCGCCTTCGGCCTGTGGGCCCCTGGGGTGGGGATCGGCCACTTAACCTAATCTAACCTAGCCTAACCTGCTATTTCTAGACCTAACCTAACCTAATCTAGCCTAACCTAACCTAACCTCACAAATATAGCTCATAATATGGCTTTTCAGTGGAGGATTTTAAAATCCTCTGGAAAATTTGAGTTTGAGGTGAGGAGGGTGGGGGGATGCCTAAGTGATGCATACGTAGGTAAATATTTAAATATGTTGAAAATATGTTCCTAGAAATTAGTCTAACCTAAATTAACCTAACCTAACATAATCTAACCTAACCTAACCATACACCTAACTTTTTGTCTGTCTCTAACCTAATTCAGGGATTTCAAGAGCGAGGGTTGAGGCGGTGGGGGAGCTCCACACCTAAGAACCTTTCTTTCTCGTACGTAGGCTAAGCTAGTCTATCCTAAATTAACCTAACCTAACATAATCTAACCTAACCTAACCATACACCTAACTTTTTGTCTGTCTCTAACCTAATCTAATCTAACCTAAGTGATGCGTACGTAGGTAAATATTTAAATATGTTGAAAATATGTTCCTAGAAATTAGTCTAACCTAAATTAACCTAACCTAACATAATCTAACCTAACCTAACCATACACCTAACTTTTTGTCTGTCTCTAACCTAATTCAAGGGATTTCAAGAGCGATGGTTGAGGCGATGGGGGAGCTCCACACCTAAGAACCTTTCTTTCTCGTACGTAGGCTAAGCTAGTCTATCCTAAATTAACCTAACCTAACAATCTAACCTAACCTAACCATACACCTAACTTTTTGTCTGTCTCTAACCTAATCTAATCTAACCTAAGTGATGCGTACGTAGGTAAATATTTAAATATGTTGAAAATATGTTCCTATAAATTTTGAGTTTTGGATGGGGGGGGGGGGGGGCAGCCCCACACCTAAGAACTTTTCTTTCTAGTCTTGCATATTAAAGTTAAAACCATAGTTTTCACGCCCCTCCTGTGAATTGGATGCTAGCCGCTTTAATTCCCAATCAAATGAGTCCTTTTCAAAGTTTCTGTGTGGACTCCTTCTGTGAGTACCTAGATAATATGAAATGATATATCCAGGATATTCTTAAACCTGATTCCCTCATCCCCTTGCCCCATTTAAGTTGTAATAGCTCTGATTTGGGGCATATTTCAAAATATCTTTTATCAATTTTTCTTCTTTTTTCTTTCTGATTACACATGAAGTATGAAATCACAGAGTTGATCAATCTTTGATAGTTTTACAGAAATTCTCACTCCCATCGATGCTTTCCTATGTTCAAAAACAAAAAATTGAACGCAACAAATAATTAATCTGCATTGAAAGATGTCTCGTTTTGACACAATTAGTCTATATAATGTAAGAAGTATTGTTTTGAAACCATTCTTCACGAGTGAAAAGTACAATTCTAGTGAGTGTTAATTGATATATAGAAAGCTAATTATTGTCCTAAAATCAACAGTTTGCACGATTTTGTAAATAAATAACCGTTAGCTTACTATATTTAGTGCTTTGAAAGGGTTTAAAAGTCAGTATAGATTGAAATAAGGACAAGATAGAAAATAATGGAAGGTTCTTCGAATGCAATCCCGCCAAAGTTTGATGTGAGTACAATAATATGTCTTTTCAGTGTGTTTTCCATCCAAAAATATGTAAAATACAAAGAACTATATTCCATTGATTATAAAGGCATGTCTAAAAAAGGAATTGTCGGTGAAGAACTCACAAATTAGTCCTTAATATGGCTTTTTCAGTGTTTTTTTTTCCAACGGAAATATGCAAAATATGATGAAATATAACTCTTAATATGTGTTTTCAGTGTGTTTTCCATCCAAAAATACGTAAAATACAAAGAACTATATTCCATTGACTATAAAGGTATGGCTAAAAAAGGAATTATCGGTGACAAAAGCTCTTAATATCTTTTCCAAATATTAGCTCTTAATATGGCTTTTCGGTGTGTTTTCCGAAGGAAAATATTCAAATGCAAAGAAAATATGTCCCCCCCCCTCAGAGAAATTTTTTGAGTTTGGGGGGGGGGGGCTATGTATCTATGCTACAAAACTTCGACTGGTTTCAGTATATAAGGTGATTATGCAGAACTGTTCACCAATGACCAGGAGTGTCAAAACAGTTGTATATTTTTCAAAGTGGAGATTGGACATAGGCCTACTTCTTTGTAGACCTTTATAAATACAACTACTTAGAGCTCCAGAGGGAAACACCAAGCTGCAAAGGGCAACACAACTGCACACGCTCGTCCCTCGCCCTAATATGATAAAGGTTTCACTATTTACTGACTCCCATGATGTTCCTATATTTCTTTAAACTCCTTTCCTACACTGGGTGTTTTAAATTATCAGTGCTTATCTTACACTACATTTTCTGCATCTTTTTTTTTTAATAGTGTTGTTCTCAACGAACATTCGACTTTTTAAAGACTTACTGTTTAAAATCTTTAAAGCCCTGTCTTACTTGGTTTAATAATTGTCTTATGGATTCCATAGCTTGAAGCTTCCTGATTAGATTTCGTCTTGTTTTGATTTACGTATGAGAAATGGTATCAATTCATGAAAAAGTTAGAGGGGAGGGTCAGATATATTTCCTAAATACTTATGGTGGGCAATGGACAATTTGAATTTTTCGATGAAAATACCAAATAGTTATTTTTCAAGCAGAATGCAGTCAATAAGTATTTTCAAAATCCCCCCCCCCCATTAATGTCTCTGTGTATATATCCTTATTAACCTTCCTACTAGTAGATTTAAGAAGATTAGAAAATACCTCGGCTTTACCTTCTTCCTGTTCGATAGCTGCTAAGAACCTGTAATCGAGTGTCGCTTCAATGCGAAGATGAATAAGAAAAATACAAGAATTTCTGCTTAAGCGTTATTAGTGATATTCGATATGGTGCGATACGTTTACGAATTTATTATGTCAAATAACAGGAATTAAATTAGCAGTTAAATTAAGAGACAATATAATTTAAATAATTACTCCTCATTGTCACTTATTTACTAGAATGAGACACAAAATAGTGTCGAAAATGCAAACTGTATTGGCTGGTAGCCACGGTCTTACAAGGCTTGGGTTGTAAGACTATTCGTCTTGTTCGCGTTATCTCCAATATGAGAGGATCCTTATTAGTAATATTTATCAGTTATAATAAACGATTGCACCTTATAAGACAGAGCTCTTTCTATTCCCTTCTTTGTAATGCCAGATAGTCTATTCGTCAAGCGATATGAAAAAAAGAATAAACCTTAGCGCATCCTCTTTGGTGGGAGAAATGGAAGGGCTCGGGGGTCCTTTGGGGGCAAGGGGGGGGGGGGTCTTTGAGGGTACGAGAGCCTTTGGGAGCCCGGGGAGGCCTTTGGAGATCGGGGAAGGGTCTTTGTGGGCTTGGGGATCCTTTGGAAGCCTGGCGGCCTTTGAGGATCAGGGGAGGGCCTTTGGGGGTTCGGGGACCTTTGGAGACCGGGGGAGGACCTTTGTGGGTCTGGTGGGCCTTTGTGGACGGGGGAGGGCCTTCGGGGGCTCGGGTATGGCTTTTTTGGGGTCTGGGGGGTGCCCTTGAGCACCGATTGGTCCTTTGGAAGTCCCGGTGGACCTTTGGGGACAGGGGAAGGGCCTTTGGGAGCCCGGGGAGTCTTTGGGGTCTGGGGGCTCTTTGGGAGCCTGGGGGGGGGGGATCTTGAGGAATACTGGGTTTAGCTATCCGCTCTATAACCTCAAGTAATTGCCTAGGCAATACGAGCACTTACCAATTATGTCAAATAATTTTTTATCGCTCAGAAGTTGAACTCCTATTCATTTGAAAGGAGACTAAGAGCCCATTTGATTTGTAGTGAGTATTGAATCATATCCATAACAGTAAAACTGTCTCTTTGTGTAGACACATGCGTATTTTTTTGTTAAGGGATATATTTGCCCGCAGTGGGCACACATCATATTTTACCATGAGTCAAACTTAACAAAATTGATGAGATTAATTGCGCGGAAGCATCAAAATATGTTGTATAACAGAATGTGGAAATTCTTCAAATTTGTGTAAGGGTTCAAGCCCGTTGGGCGCTTGCCTATCGAGTTTTTTCTTTTGCTTTTTTGTTTTTTTTTTTTTTTTGTTTTTTTTTATTTGGTATAATTTTATTTACTATATTAATAAAAAAAAAAATACTAATTTAGATATGATACCTTCTTTCTAGATGTTCTAGCACGCTTTTCAAAGCTAGACTTACTGCTCTATTAAATATATCATTATGCATAAGTTTACTTTTGAACAATTATTTTCTGTTCATCTTTGATTTAGTGTAGCAGCTCTTTACTTTTAATTGAAAAATAACCTCTTGTGGAAAAAGTTTTTGTCACCCAATTAAATATATCATTGGATATAGGTTTATGTTTGACAAATTATTCGACATTATTTCTGTTCATCTTTGATTTAGTGTAGCAGCTCTTTACTTTTTACTTAAAAAATATCCTCTTGTGGGTTGTGGAAAAGGAGTTTCTGTCTCTCTAATAAGTCTATCGTTAGACATAACTTTACAGAAAATTTAGTTTCTTCTAGTTTCACGGTCTAAGTATAGATTCTAAGAAGGTTTTAACTGCACTGCTTGTTTGGGGGGGGGGGGGGGTGTGAATAACCAAAAATATTGGTTGGACCTTTATTTGACTCGGGTAGATGTATATTCTTTTTCGTTTGCCATATCAAAAAAATTTGGATTGTTGGTTCAATTAATTATAAGTTTTTTAAAAATGAAGTAATTAGTTACTACTTATAGTAATTTGCATGTTCCATATGATGTCAGAAAAAAGATATTTTAAAAAAATTTGTTCAACTATAAGTTATATTATTGTTTTCAGATCGTAGTTAGGTTGGGCTCTGAAGAATATTCGGAAGAAAAGAAGTTTTCACATTTTCTAGCTTCCTTCAATTTTAGTATATTAAAAAACTTGAAACTGTGATTTTGTGATAAGCCTTCAGCTGCAATTTACACCAGAAGGACAAGATAATTATCAAAAGCATGAAAATTAAAAATGTAAAATGTATATTTCAACGAAATAATATCCTTCTTAATAATTTAAAATCAATAAACCGTGGGAAGCGGTTTTCTTTAGTATTGTTTGTGAATGAATAAAAGATGATGATGAGTGACAGAAAACATTTTTAAAACTAAACAATACTTTAAATTTAGTAAATTGTCAAATCTTGTCAGATGTAATTTTTTCCTGAAGTTGAAACCTCTTAGTTTAACTCAGGTGCTGAACTTTTGGTAGATATATTGGTTCGAAAATGAACTATTCCCGTAAAATCTGAACTAATATAGGTTTTCCGCAGGAAACTCTAGTTTTTCGATCATAGCGTTCTCAATCTTTTAGGATGTATGGAGTGAGTGGGAGCTCACAGTTGAGGAGCAGGAGCTTCTTCTCCGTGCTAGTACAGCAATTGATGCTAGTGATGATGACGTGCTAGAAGTGCACTATACTGAAGACGGTCTTTCATATACATCTGAGGACTTGGTACGGCGGGGGCCTTCAGGTCGTCTTTGCATAGAGGATGACGAGCGGTTGGCCCCTAGTTTGCCTACAATAGGAGTACGCGAGGATTTATTTGAGGAGATGCCTCTTCTCCTAGATATATCAATAGGTGATGAACCTGAGTTTGAAAATGAATGTATACCACCCCCTCTGCTAGACATAGTGGTAGTGGAGGATGAAGACATAGATATTCTGATAATTGAACCCGAGATTGTGTATATAAAAACTATTATAAATATTGATTTGTCAAATGAATAAAGATTAGAAAATGATTTTTTGTTATCTTTGATAGAAAACTTGGTTGTGGACTGAGAACACTCTAAGGGGTGATCTAATCAATCTGAACTATTCATGTATCGTAGTCTCTGCTGGTATCCTTACTCTATGCATATCGAGTATGAGAAAATTAAGATATCAGAAACAAATTTATTGTATGAATATGGTATAAAACTTATCAAGCATATCAAAAATGGGATTTATCGTAAAATGGTATATGAGAACACTTCCACCATGGTTTCCGTTGTTTAAAATTCTTTTCGTAGAATGACCTCTTATGTTGTCTCTTAAAGGGCCACTTTTTCTCTTCTCTTGGAGCATAATCATCATAATAAACCGAGTTATAACTTGCACTATACACATTTTTCTTTGAGTTTTCACTGTTGTCTTTTGCACTATAGAGAAAGCCCTCTTTTACCAGTCTCTTCTTTTGATCCTCCTTTTCTATCATATCCATCCTTCTTTTATCTGAGCTTACTTGCAATCGGTATAAATTTCTTTCCATGTCACATATAATTTTTCTTCTCGTTTCCTCCAGATTCTTCTCATCTGTCTCTCCCTCTAAGCTATCTAAACATTCAGTAGGTTCATGCGAATACTCAAAATCATGAAAATGTCCTTTACAAATAGAACAGTTGCAATAAAAGGATATTTCTAACTCAACTTGGTCACTCATGTTATTACTCTGCTAACTAAAAACTAACGAAACTGATTGTCCTCGCGCCATAAATTCAAAGTGTAGGAAAGGGAGAGGGGTAACTCTGTGACGTTGCCTCTTTCGAAGGAGGAGCCCTCTGATTGGCTGAGAAGGAGGATGTAACCGAGTCGCTGATTGGCTAAGAAGTGGGATCTAACTGTTTCCGGGAACTCGTATCATTTGGCTCGGAAACAATAACAAATACTATTTTCGGATCATAACATCTGCCTCGAACAGGAAGGAAATGTCATTAACTGTTTCTCGGAACCTCATAACATTTGGCTCGAATAACAATAACAACATTGACCTTGACATCTGCCTCGAGCGTGCACTTACAACAACAACATTGACCCCATTAACCACGTGTTCTCCCTAATTACTCTGTTCAAAACAATAACAACAACATTCGCTGAGGGCGTGCCAAAAACACACCTGGAGAAAGAGGTCATGGAGAAAGAGGTCATTGACCCCGTCCTCATTAAACTATGTAAAAAAGTTGTAGGTGGCAGCAGGGGTGAGGGATCGGAGCTCATGAGGCATCTCTACTGCTACTAGCGACTACTTCTGCTTGTAACTACTTTCAGGATACGTTGAGCAAACTTAAAAAACGCTCTGTCAAAATATAGGCAGCGCGCTAGCGCTGCCTAAGTAAAGAACGATGTGGCCACAATGTGTTTTTTTTTTCTTCTTCTTCTTTCTTTGACAGGCACTTCGTATCGAAGGACTTGTCGTAGAAACTTTGAAAAGGGCTCATTCGATTGGAAAATGACGTGGCTAGTGCCCTTGTTAACAGTCGAAAGTGATTGGAGAGCAACTAGCCCCCCCCCCACGCCCATCATTCCCCCAAACACATCCAATCAAAATTTTGAGATAGCCATTTTGTTCAGCGTAGTTGATTTCCAAATAGAAAATATCTTTTTGAGGAGGACACTCCCCCACAACCCTCGGGGCAAGGGTTTTAAGTTATGCCCTGAGGGCATATAAGAACAATGTTGGCACGATGTACCATATATTATTTTTTTACTTTAGAGCAGGGCACTTCATATGGAAGGGGTCGTCGTAGAGACTTCAAAAGGGGCTCATTCGATTGGAAATAGAATGTTCTAGGACCTTTTTTAATAGTCAAAAGTGATTGGAGGGCAACTAGCCCCCCCCCCCCCTCCCACGAGCATCATTCCTCCAAACACATCCTCAGGGCAAGGGTTTTACCTCCCCACACCCCCTCAGGGCAAGGGTTTTAAGTTATGCCCTGGGGTATATAAGGTTTTTATAGAAGGCGTTGTCGTAGAAACTTCAAAACAGGCTCGTTCGATTGGAAATTAAAGGGCTAATGCCCTTTTTAATAGTTGAAAATGATTGGAGTGCACTGAAAAAAAAAATATATATTTTTGCTTTTATAACTTTAATAAATAAAAGAATATTAACATTTTGATTACTAAATATCAGTATATGTATATTAAACTGACAATGCACATTCATTTGTATTTTTTTCAGTAAAGTGCAAATTATGTTCTGGCCTTGGGAAGGCATAGGGGTTTTGAGCCCAACCTATGTTAATTTCCGCTCGTTTTGAGTCTGACTCGGTTATTTACTGTAATTTCTATTCGTTTTGGGTTTCATTTATTTATCGATGCTGATTTGTGGAAGTTTCACGCTTGGTAGATTATTTGATTTGATTTTTGCTCATTTTTTGTTTAATTGAGTTCTTTACTTTTCTTTGAAAAATTTATTTTGTGTAAAAAGTTTTTTTAATTAATTGACTGTCAAAAGGACGTACCAGCAACACCTCAGCAATACCAGCATTTTTTTAGGGGACTAAAAGCTTCGGTAAGCTTATGAAAATATTTTGTGGGGGAATATCTTTTTCGATAACAGTAATTTGATAAGATTAATGAGAAAAACGACTTTTGGGACATTTGACAGTTTTTTTTTTTTCTAAGTTTTTGATGGATTATATTAGCGCACTCATGTTTTACATTGTCGCTTATATTGGGCAGAATCTTGCTTGTTTCGCCACGGCCCTTGTTGGCAGGGCCGTATTCAGGATTTTTTTTCGGTTGTATTTTACACAAGAAAGTTTTTTCGGGGGGGGGGGGGTGGGGGGTTACACAAAAAAAAAAACTAATAAAACGCATACAAAATTTTTTTGTTTATATCCATTTTTGTTACATTTTTACGAGTCGGACAAATATTTCGGAGGGGGGGGGGGTTCAAACCCCTTAACCTCTCCCTCCTAGATACATCCTTGATTGTTGGCTTTTGAAAAAATAATTTATTACTATTATATTCTATTATTGTAGGTCCCATAGAGCACTCTAATGCAAAAATACCTAGGTGAATCGCTGAAAGGACGCTTGTAGGTCATCCCCACCCCTACTGCCCCGTCCGTTAAGCCAAAATTGAGCTCTTCTTGGTCCTCCTAGCATTACCTGGGGATTTAGACTCTAAATTTAAAGATGACATGCAACAGAATCCATGCGTTGGGTGCTTGGTTACCTCCTCATTCAACCTCCCACTCCTTCTGCTAAAGTTAAAACTATACTTTAATGGAACTGATACACCATTTCGAAATTTTTTTTTTTCTTAGAATACACAGATAATGGGTGTTTCTTATCATATTTCGAGTAGTCTATTGGGTTTTACTTAAATTGTAATTTTAAAAACTTCGTTTTCTATCCCACTGGTGCCCTCCCCCCCCCCCCCCCAAAGAAGTCTTGCACCTACCCTAAGCAAATTTCTGTGTAAGTGGTCAATTTACATGATAGTAAATAGTAATTGGTACTTCCTTCAGCCCATAACAATTCATTATCCTGAATTATGCTAAAATCAATATTGAAATGACCTCTGATGGTAAGTTTTTGTGTCAAATTTTATTTAGTTTATGCTTAGTTGTCATACTTAAACTAGAAAGCCATGAATATGTAAAAGAAGCAATTTGAAAATCAGGTTATCTAATTGAAATCCCATCAAAAACAGCATAATCAGTTTTCTTCTTATTTTTTTCAATTTTTAGTGTTTTGAAAATCAGTTGAAATTCAGTGAAGCTTCATGTCATACCTATTTATATAAGTAAGTGACTTTGAATAGCCAGTATACTGGCGATTACTTAGGTTTCTCTGTTGCTTGACTAGTTTTATAGTTAAAAAAAAAATTGAAAAGGAATACCAGAGCGATATATATTTAGATAGTGCACTTTCAGTAAGGTAGATACGTAATTCAAAAACAAATCCACCAAAATATCAGCGAATTACTTGCAATGTAAGGACAGTGTGAAAGATTAAAGAAATATTTTGAGATTTTAGGGAGTAAAAACCCTCCCCCCCCCCGTAAGCTTAAACTTAGACCCTAGCATCCCCCCCGTCTTTCCAACTTTGCCTATGTGTATTATTTTAACATAAGTTTTCTACTATATCTAGGGGTCTTTCGATCCTCTTTCTTATGAAAAATTATTATCTATTGCCCTCCCAGAAGCTAAATTAATCAAATTCATTCTTTATGTCCCAGTAAATGCGTTCCGAGAACTAAAAAGCAGATTGAAGAATGATAATGAAAAAAAAAAATAATTGGACGAAAATGTAAAACAGCCTATGCACAGAAACAAAATTACTTTTTAAAAGTTAATTTTGGCTAAACATTTGGATGCAGCAGTTTGTTTCAAGGGGCACAACTGAATGGGGAAAATTAATTGGAAAGTGAAAAACTAAAATTTTATAATTTTTGGTTGAAGGGACTTGGACCCTAAAATCCTCCTCTCCATCCTTGCGTACCTATCTATTTGTATGGTATTAGTAATAGCTTCTAGCTTCCGTTTTTTTTCAGTAATTCCAGTTTTATTTCCTATCTTTGACCTTTAAGACATCTTTAAGCAACTGTATTAAATAATAGAGATTTTTAGCTCCTTCCCCCCCCATATCTTCAAAAAAAATAATGATATGTAGGATAGATAACTGCATTAATTGTTATTAGAATTCCACTTCCGCTGGCCCAAGACGAAACGTGCTGAAATGTTTTTATTCTTTTAACAAATATTATTTGTTGGAAATTCTCGTACCCAGATATTTGTTTTGGGGGGGAAGGAAAATATAAGAAAAAGTGCCGATGAGATTAAGAAACAATGCCAGATTTGGATAAAGGGAGCTTTAAATACGAAAACATATCGTGTTTTTCCTGTTAAATTTGAAACCGTATGCATTTGTTGTGTCACATATATTACGAATAACATTATGTTAAAAGCTTGTAATGTTGCCTTACGTAATGAACTATTTGTATATTTTTTGGTGCTTTTATTCTCATTTACATTTGGGACAGATGTGCCAACTGTTTGGGGAGAGGGGCAATTGGTCTATCATAGATTTTGAAACAAATTTTTGAATTTTCAGTAATCAGAAAAAAAAGTGGCCACAGATTCAGAAAATTGTCTTTTTTGTATCTTCATTAAAGAAACTGGACACAAAGTGTTTTTCCTCCTATATTTCCTGAATTGCGCCGTTGATTCATGATTAGTCCTTTTTAAAATTTCTATATTTCTGAAGACGAAACAAAAGTGCCCCCCCCCTAGATTTTAAAAGTACCTATTTTAGTATTCTCATTAACAAAAAAGAAACTCTTTCTCATTAAACAAAAATCTACTCATGAGCAGCCAGCATGTCCAAGCAGCTGTTGTGAACAGCTATGTATGCAAAACAAAATCAGCTTTGTGATCGGGTCGCTAATTTGCAGAGAAAGAGAAAAAGTTTCAGATTGCTATTGCCAAATTTCTAATTTATGACCGGCAAAGGCTATAGGTTTCCTGATCGCTGCTGAACTATAGGCTGCTGAGGCTGCTGAACTATAGAACTATAGACCGGCAAAAGCTGCTGAACTATAGAAAACAAAGTTATAAACTATATGGGGGGTTGGGGTGAGACGGATATCTATGAATTATAGATAGGGTAGGGGTAAAACAGTAATTTTTCAGTAGATTAAACTAGCTGGCTATTCTACTGAAAATGTGACATTTTACAAAATACAAGGATTGTACTTGACGAGACCACAATAAGCAGGAATGTATGCGTAGAATATCAAATTTTGTATTTATAGAAATGTGTTGGAAAATCATCAAATCTGAATCTTGCTGCTTCCACAACTCATCACAGCCCAAATACCGCCTATGGCAAGTGGTACCAATACCCTAAAATGAAGGGAAAGGGATACAAGGATTTTTTTTTTTGTTCGGCGGGGTATTTGTTCTTTTTTTTCAATTTTCTCAATAAAAATGCCAGTAGTAAGTGTTTTTCAAAATCTAGAAAGGGCAATGGCCCCCTCTGCCCTCCCAATTGGTGCCCATGCCTGAGGTTCACGATGCCACGCACGCTTCTTCCCTAGCCCAATCTATTCGGAGTTTCGCTCTTTACTCTCTCCAATGAATTTCCTGTTTCCTATTAATCCTTTCTTATGACCCTTTCCCAACCGGACGGCCTGTTTTTTGGTCCAAGACTGATTACCAAAATCTGAATCTTAGAACCTAAATAATGTTAATCAGTGCATCAATGAGCTAAATTGCCAAAGAAAGGTTAAGATGACAAGGTCACGTTTTACGGCTGAAGGATAACAGGTTGGCAAAAATTGTACACAGCTTTGTTGGCCTTGGGTGGTTTTGGTGTACCAATGAGTTACCAGTTGCAGTAGTAATACAGCTGTTAATAAAGGTTGTGCTTTATTCCGTCTTAATCAGGGAGGCACAAGGGCACCTGCATCTCCGCACCATTTAACAACTACCAAAATATGAGCTAGAATGCTGAAAAACTGTATCAGAATTTGCTTCCAAAACCAAATTCTCTACGGCCTGAGCTTTAGTACGATTCTTCAACGTTGGCGAAACCTTTAAAGAATTTTAGTTTTCAGTTGACAAAAGAAAATAAATAGAATCTTGATTTCATGTCTATGCATTGTTTCTCAATTTTTTTTTTTTTTTAGGACCCCTCCCCCATTCTGTGAACTTGTCCAATTCCGGGGTTGGCCATTATTTACAATGTATGTTATAATTGTATTTTGGTGGCTTAAAACAAGCTGGTTGAAGGGCAAATTCTATTCCGTTAATTTTTAGATTTAGCCAAATATTTGTATATTGACTTGTATTTATGAAATATTATATTTACTATATGACTTGCTTCTAAAATACCTTTTTTTTTAATCTTCTTGTTTCGTTTTTTTATTTGTTTTATTCCCTGAAGAGCTATTGTTTTCATTTTCTGTTATTTATCTTTCATTTTTTCTTCTTCATGTACGGTTAAAACATTGTTTTGATTATGTAAGCTAGACATCTTTGTTATATCTTTCTTCTATGAATTCTAACCACCAAGACCTGTTTCCTTAGCTCATAATATTATTTTTCTTAAGAATTTTATATTCCCATATAATAATAAGTATCATAGGAGATTAATATAGGAGGAAATTATAAATCCATAAAAAAACCATTGTGTGGATCAGAGAGAATAGATTTTAAGCTTTTTCGCCCACTCCTTTAATAAAGAATTTGAAATCTTCGTTTCATTTTTTTTATTAGTAAAAAATTCTGCTTAAATCACGTAAATCTAGATAGTTATTCCCAATACTATTGATATAGAAAGAACAGTATTGAATAAAAAATTATAATGAGCATCCTTAACAAGTACCATCGACCCAAATACGTTAGAGTAATTAACAACTCAATTGCTATAAGCCATTCCTGAGATACGCCTTTTTGACAACTTATAAGCACATAGTGTTTTTTATTTAGTTCAACGCTTAAAATTCCCTGAATTCTTCACCTAAATGGTCCTGGAATTTTTACACAAAATTTCAAACACACCCCCCCCCCACCCTTTCCACTATGCTGATCAGGATGGCTTGCTCAAAATTTTGACCAGATGTGCTTGGCGAAAAAAGCTGCGTGTGAGGGGGTGCTGGTTGCCCTTCAGTCACTTTTGACTCTTAAAAAGTGCGCTAGAACTTGGAAATTTCTATCGAACGAGCCTCTTCCGAAGTTTATTCGAAGTGTCTTGGTGAGAAAAAAAAAAATAATATGTCGTGTCCTCATCGCTCTTTACATAGGCAGCAGTATACACAATCTAAGAGCTGGACATACATACAGTTATGCCTGTTTAAGTGAAAATTCAGATTCGACCCAGAAAGACCCCATATCAAGGTCAAGTTGAGGGTCAATTTCTAACGCCGATTGGCATTCTACAGTGCATAAGTTGCTTATACGAGGCATGAAACTCTTTATGCAATCACTAATATTTTAAATGCAGATTATGGCTTTTTCTAAAAGCCAGAATATAATTTGTGCTTTACTGAAAAATTTTCTTTTAAATGTTTTCATTTTCATAACTTTATGAAATCAAAAATTAATTAAGATTTTAAGGAATAAATATCAGCATATGTATATTAAACTGACAATGCACATTTTTTCAGTAGATTCATTTGAATTTTTTTTTAGTAAGGTACAAATTATATTCTGGCTTTTAGAAAGCATAGGGGTTTTAGGGAAGCATATTATTTGATTCTGTTTTTGATTTAATGGAGTTCTTTACTTTTTGAAAAATTTATTTTGTGGAAAAAGTTATTTTTTTAATTAATATAATGTAAAAGATTACTAGAGACCAGGAATAAAGTCTTAAGATCGAACGATAAATGAACGACTGTTTTAAACTTCAAGTGAAATACAAACCAGAAATACAAAGGTACTGTTTTTTTTTATCAGATGTAACTAGATTAGGCCTTTTAAAGTGGTGCAACAAATGTTACCTGCGGGTTTTAGCTGTGAAAGCAGCAGAGTCAACAATGCATGTTGGCTTAGACTTGAACCCGTTAAAACTAAAATAAAAGTCTAGCCGTCGATCCTAACCTAATTCAACTAAGAGCAATAATGTTAGCTTTTCCATCGCCAAAGTCAAACTGCACAAAGACACCAAACGCCACAGCTGTATCTGTTGATTAAGATTTATTTAATGAATTTTCCCAGTTCATCTAGCAATTTTAAAAAGTCGTTATGTTCGATTCTTGCATATTTTTTTGACAAATGTGGGTCTCTTGAACGTCCCATCAATTTGATTGAAATGAAGATGTGCAGGAGTCTCGGCCCTTTAGGAGAGCTGAAATATACTTCCTCTGCTTCTGTTCTCAGGGTCCTCTTTCACTGCTTAAACCACTCTTATGTTTTTTACTCTCCTTAATACTTTTTATTGGACAGTATAATTTTCTGCTTCTGTTCTACGGGTCCTCTTTCACTGCTTAAACCAGTCTTATGTTTTTACTGTCAAATATTATGGACTTCAGCTTTCCCCGTGTCTCTTTAAACCTCTTTCTAAGGCTCATAATAAAACAAGAAACCTCATTCAGGAACTAATCGTTCATGAACTACGCCATAACTTGAGCTTGAATCACTATTTGTTCTTGCAAGCGAATGTCTTACTTTCCATAGTTTTATGATGAACTGCCAGAGTCCTTTAGCCTTTGGCTGTCTTTCACTTCAAACTAAATTATTTATCATCTTGGTAACAAGGATTATGTTCAAATTGATTTTACTCCATCTGTTAGGTTAGATTTCAATCCTGTAGTGGTGAGTCAGATTGTATGGAACAGGATGTATGAGTCAGCTCGAAGGTGCCCACTCGTTTAGCCTTTTAAAAAATGAATTGCAAAATTTTCCACCTCTCTAATTTTTTTTTTCATTTTATTGTTGTTGTTTTTTTTTGGGGGGGGGGAGTTCTGTTGTGTGTTTCCTGGGCGATCTCACAATCCATTAAAATGAAAATACTATCTCCTGGGATTTCGAAAAAGAGCTTAGCACCCCTCAAATTTGGTAGCGGTTCAAAATGAGGGGTATATCATTTAAATCATCCCCGGGGATGACTGCACAAAACTAGTGGTCGTAGAATATTGAAAGAGAACCCATTCGTAAATCGCAATATCTAGTGCCCTTAATCAGAAATAAATGTGATCACGCCACAACAAAGAGTTATTTTTCTACCATTTTCTGCCAAAAAATTTAATTTTATTGAATATAAAAACAATCAGCAAATATAAAACTTGCAATCACCGACTGGCAACGTATGTCACTTTCTTACATGCTTTCAGGAAAATTTTAGTCGAACTTCAGATCTATTAACAGTTTTGTTGGACAGCACAAGGGATAACTTGATCATTTTTAGTTTTGACTTGGTTCTTTACTTTCCTTTGGAAAACCTTGATTTTTTACGCTTAGTTGTTGTTCGTTTATTTATATCTAATTGAAATATGACATAGACGATATATTTTCAGGATGAGCTTCAGGACATATTTTGGGACAGGACACCTTACATTATTTTTATTCTTATATGCTCTGGCAATTTTTTTGGGCGTTGCCTGTTGGGGCGTTGCCATTTTTGGCGTTGGTTGGCTCGCTTATTTCTCATTTTTTCGTCATTTCTTGTGTATGGCTAATTTTTGTGATGGCTAAGTTGGTGATGAAGTTGGTGTTTGAAAGAAGTTTTGAAGATGAATTTGGAGAGCTTTTTGAAGGAGTTTTTGAACAGCGTCAATCTATAGTTTCATCGTCAGATCCTCGTAATGCTAATAATATCAGGCAGCCAATAAGCAGAGAACAGGAGGAGAACCGTCGCTCAAACACAATTTTAATAATTCCAAAAAATGTTGTTCATATGGACAATCCACCAGAATATGAAGATTGTGTGGAAGAAGTGTTGCCGCCTCCTTACGCCGAGCTCTACTTTTAGCGAACAAAAAATATTATGTTTTTTCAATGTATGAAGGGCAAGTTTTACCCTGTTACATTTATAACCAACGAGCTCACTGTCTTTTAAAGAGTTTTTTTTAAAAAAAAGACGCGGAAGGACAAATTTCATCTGAGTGAAGCTTAGTGACATGTTCTGAAGACCTTTGGGGATGTTAAGAAAGAATAAAATGATTGTTTCAGTTCTTTTTTGTTTTCTTTTTTTTGTCTTGTACCTACCCCCATAATTCTGGGGAATACTCTTGATCTTTCTCATATTTTTTTTTGATGTGGTTATTTATATAACGAATAAAACTTTTTTTAAAAGCACGCTTTCAGCTTCTTTTTCTTAAAGCTTGTTCTGACGGTGCTATTCAAAACAGAAACAGGGATATAGAAAAAATGATAAAGCAAGAAAGAACCAGAGGGAATAGTAGAGAGTGAGGCAGAAAGAGTGAAAGAGAGGCAGGGATAGATTAAGAGGTGAGAGAGAGGGATTGAGAGAGAAATGTAGTTTTTTCTCTGTCTCTTTTCCTGATTATAAAACTTCGGTAGCCTTAGGGGTTATTCTTTCTCGGGACAAGAAAGAATGGTCATTCTCTCTAGGGGTTATTCTATCCAGCCTATGCGTAATAGTTAAAAATGAAATATTTGAGAATATTTTTTTTCTTTAAGGCCATAAATAAATCTTTTTTATAACACAAACGATGATTCCTCTATTCCCTTAATAACTGGCTTCCCTGGCTGTCTGCCTTGGAAAATTGGTTCCCATTATGTGAGCCACACTGCAAGCCACATCTGATTTAGAATTTTTATCCTAAAAGTGTATTGACAACCTATATTGCATGGCCTGATGCAGAGAACTACCCATGACATTTTACACATTATTTCTAAATAAAACAGCAAAAAGAGTGTCCTAGATGCAATAAACATCAATCGTATTTCACCCCATCGAACTTAAACTAGGATATTCCTACAATTGGCAAGGCTATTACATGTATTCTGAATGACTGGGGAAATACAAAGATAAAGATCATGTTATAAGATATTCAAAATATCCATCTAAGTTGGATTCATTACATCTTCCGTGTGGAACAAGTAGAAAAAGGCAGTGTGGATGAGGACAGCTTTCTGAAAACTTAATTTGGGCAGTATATAAATTTTTGAAAGTCTTAATGATGTAACATACCCCTTTCAAAAAGTCCTTGTTTTCAAGTGAGACGTGGGAGCTTAAAGAGTGCCTCCCAAAATTAGCTTGACGATTAGATCCACTCCAGGATGTATCATTAAACTAGAATCCAAGGGAAGCAAGGAGCGAAGTTGAAACTTAAAACGGACAAACATTATTGCTTCACAGCCTATCTAATATATATCAATAAAACTAGTACAAATAAACCAACTAATTATGTTTCCCTGTGTCTCTAGGATTATAGAAAACTAAGCTTTACTGAAAACACAAAAATTAAGTATTAAAAAAAACAGGAATATTGATTTGGGAGTCAAAAATGAGTACGCAGTCTGACAAAAATAAACTAATCTATAAATCTTTTCATAGTCTTACACCAGTTTTGACATCAGCAACTTTCAGTATACAATTAAAATCATCCTAAAAACATAAGTGTAAAAGTAAATATTTTTTTAATAACTGCAAAGTAATTGAACAGCATACAGAGATATTGGATTGATTTATCAGGTAGCATTTTGGTCTCGCCAGCTATAATACTAATTGTGGTCAATAAGCAATATTTAATTGTAAGAAATGCTTTAGTATTACTTGAAATGAAGATCAAATAAGACTTAATATGAACTCTGAAAATGCGGTTATTCTCTCTCTATACAACAGTGAATTTCAAGCTATGATACAAATTCTAAAGCTAGTCTATAGTCCTAATGCTAGCAAGATGGCTTTACTTCGAACTTGTCTACAAACTAATCATAACATTAGGCTGTGAAGCAATACTTTTGTCCGTTTTAAGTTTCAACTTCGCTCTTTACTTCCCTTGGAAAAACTTTGTTTTTTAGATTAATCTTTGCTCGTTTTTGATTCAAATTTAATGTAGAAAACAACGCTGCCATGATCTTTTTTATTTATACGGAATAATTTCTGTTCGTTTTAAGTTTCAATGTCATTCCATAGTTTCACTTAAAAGCTTATAGAGCTGTTTAAGGGCGCATTTAAAAGCTTTTATTTATGCCTAATCACTTTTTATAAATTTGACTTGATAGCACATTCCCATAAAATGCACTTTCCGTCCGCCCCACCCTTTTTTCAAATGAAAAAAGTGCCTTTTTCAGTGAAATAAACCAAAAAAGGTGTTTTTCATAAAACCTAGGCAGGAGAAAAAAAATGGGGCAAGAACGTCCCTTCCTCTCAATTACCGCCATTAGAACTATCACACAGGCTTCATCGCAGAGTGAAGTCTGAAGGTTTAATTCAAAACTGTTGATCATTCAAGCTAAATTTTCGGTATATTTTTAGTTGAAAAGTTTTTAGTTTTAGTTAATTTGTTTTCGCAATAATCTTTTACTTTTAAGATAAGTAGGTGATTTATGAAACTTACTAAGAGGGTTTGGAGGGGTAGTATATGTGAGGGGTTCGTATAAACTTCCAGTTAAGGGCTAAGGGCTTTGGACCATAATTATTGCAATGGTACCGTTTTATGCTTCCAAACTCTTCTACTTAAGAATTGGAATTTATGGATGGTAAAATTAATAAAAAGCACGTAGATAGTATGTGCAATAGCTTTAAAACGAGTCTTCGTGGGATATGCTTTGAAAATATGAGTGCATCACATTTGCAAAATAGTGGATTATCTAAAAAGCATTCAAAAACCACATTTGTAAAAATAGTGGATTATCTAAAAAGTATTGAAAACGTATTGAAAAAAGTATTGAAAGTACCATGATTCAAAAAAAGTCCAAGGAGGAATATTACGCATGATAATATAATTGAAGTCCAGCGCTATACTAACCGAACCACGCCTCTAATAATCTAATTTAATATACTGGTGTTTTTATGACTCTAATTGTGTAGCTTATTAAGGGGGCTGGAGGAGGAACATGCGGGAGATGTTCTTGCAAACCTCCAGTTGTAATATTCTTACCTTTCTGTTCTAGGTGACCTGGGTTTCTATTTCAAATGAATAAACATTGAGACTTTCTACATGGTGTCAGATCCTCTAAAACAACATGGAAGCCAACGTCCCCTACCTTGCAATGGATTGGACAAGTGATAACCTTAAAGAGGCATGAACAAGATTTAAGAATCATGCAAAGCTGATGTTCCAAGGACCCCTTAGCGGAAAGACAAAAAAAAGTGCAATGCGCCTTCCTGCTGATCTGGCTTGGCGATAAAGGGCGAGACATTTTTAGTACCTTTACAGCTGATGAACAGGACAAAATTCAACCGTACATGGACAAGTTCAGTGAATATTTCCTCCCTCAGTGCAATACAGTGTTTCAAAGATATCTCTTTCATAAACGTGATCAACGAGATGGTGAACCAGTGGATCAATACATAACTGATCTGAATCTTTTGGCTCGTGAATGTGCATATTCCACAACAGCCATGAGAGATGAAATGGTAAGAGACCGACTTGTATGTGGCATCTCTTCAGCAAAAGTCAGAGAGAAACTCTTCCAAGATGGTTCCAATCTAACTCAGTCACAAGCAATTACTATAGTGCGAACACATATAGAAACCCAGGTGCAGCTCAGGACAATATCACAGCCTGATACTTGTGGCAGCCAAGCTTATCAAGAAACATGCATAAAGCATGAAGTGGATTTTGTCAGAGGAGGGCAAAGAAATCAAACCATGCTCCATCTGTAAGACAATGCTATTTCTGTGGAGGGGATTATTCACCTTCCCACAAATTCCCCGCAAAAGGAAAAATATGCAGTAACTGTGACAAACCAAACCATTTTGCAAAGGTTTGCAAAAGCAGCAAAAAGGTGGTGAACGTAATAAATCAACGACATCAAACAAACGAGCATCAACCAGACAGCAATGATGAGCTCTTCATTGACACCATAAACATGAACAAAGGGGATGATCAACCATATGTGAAGCTCATAATCAACGAACACATCAGTATCACTTTCAAAATTGACACGGGTGCACAGTCCACCAGCCTGAATGGTGGAAATTCACTAGCTCAGAATTGGGGTCTTAGTCCACCAGCCTGAATGGTGGAAATCCAGTAGCTCAGTATTGGGGTCTTAGTCCACCAGCCTGAATGGTTGAAATTCACTAGCTCAAAATGGGGGTCTTAGTCAGTGTTCAGATTGGAGCGTTGGGGTCCAACTATCTGGGCTTTATTTGTCAAGGCCTGAATGCTAAGCGATGGACATGAGCTCGATTGGGACCCCATTGTGAAAATGGAAAACAAAAAACAAAAATATATTGTTGGTATGTGTGTAGAGCATGGCATGGTTACCGCTAGGGCAACAGTCTAACCGTTGACGGTTTTAGGTATCCGTGAATAATTTCTAAGGCGAGAGTGGAAGTTGGGACAAATTTTTGGAAGTGCCCACCTCACCTGCCCAGAGTCTCAGGCAAGTGACCCTAAATTTGAAAAAGTGGAAATTGGCTCAGATTTTCTAAACTGAGATGAGACAATGAATAGATACTATTGGGAAAGTGATTGGAGACGCTGGGCATCCGTGAACAAGTGCTAAATTGAGAGAGAAATTTGGGACAATATTTGGGGGCGCCCACCCGCCCAGAGTCTCCGGCAGGTGACCCAAAAATTTAAAAAACACACAGAGACGACAGACACAAAGAGACGAATCACACACAGAGAGGACAAACACACAGAAACGACACATAGAGACGACACATGCACAGAGACGATACACACACACAGAGTCAACACACACAGAGAGACGAGACACACACACAGAAATGACAAACACACATAGAGACGACACACACAAAGAGACGTCACACACACACAGATACGAAACACACATAGAGACGACACACACACAGAGACAACACACACACACAGAGACAACATTCACACAGAGACGACACACACACACAGAGACGACACACTCAAGGTGACGACTTACACATAGAGACGACCCACACACAGAGACGACAAACACAGAGACGACACACACACAGAGACGACACACATAGAGAGACAACACACACACAGAGACGACACACTCAAAGTGACGACTTACACATAGAGACGACACACACACAGAGACGACAAACACACAGAGACGACACACATAGAGAGACGACACGCACACAGAGACGACAAACACACATAGACAACACACACACAGATACGAAACACACAAAGAGACGACACACGCACAGAGAGGACAAACACACAGAAACGACGACACACACACAGAGACGACACACACATAGAGACAACACAGACATAGAGATGACAGACACACAGATACGAAAAACCCAAAGAGACGACACATGCACAGAGACGACACACACACACACAGAGTCCACTCACACACAGAGAGGACAAACACACAGAGACGACAGACACAAAGAGACGAATCACACAGAAACGACACATAGAGACGACACATGCACAGAGACGATACACACACACAGAGTCAACACACACAGAGAGACGAGACACACACACACAGAAATGACAAAAAACACATAGAGACGACACACACAAAGAGACGTCACAACACACAGATACGAAACACACATAGAGACGACACACACATAGAGACAACACACACACAGAGACAACATCCAACAGAGACGACACACACACACACAGACGACACACTCAAAGTGACGACTTACACATAGAGACGACACACACACAGAGACGACAGGCACACAGAAACTACACACACAGAGACGACACACACATAGAGACAACACAGACACAGAGACGACAAACACACAGAGACAACACACACACAGATACGAAACACCCACAGAGACAACACATGCACAGAGACGACACACACACGCAGAGTCCACTCACACACAGAGAGGACAAACACACAGAGACGACAGACACAAAGATACGAATCACACACAGAGAGGACAAACACACAGAAACGATACAAAGAGACGACACATGCACAGAGACGATACACACACAGAGTCAACACACACACAGAGAGACGAGACACACACACAGAAATAACAAACACACATAGAGACGACACACACAAAGAGACGTCACACTCACACAGATACGAACACACATAGAGACGACACAGACATAGAGACAACACACACACACAGAGACGTGATTCGTCTCTTTGTGTCTGTCGTCTCTGTGTGTTTTTTAAATTTTTGGGTCACCTGCCGGAGACTCTGGGTGGGTGGGCGCCCCCAAATATTGTCCCAAATTCCTCTCTCAATTTAGCACTTGTTCACGGATTCCCAGCGTCTCCAATCACTTTCCCAGTAGTATCTATTCATTGTCTCAGCTCAGTTTAGAAAATCTGAGCCAATTTCCACTTTTTTCAAATTTAGGGTCACTTGCCTGAGACTCTGGGCAGGTGAGATGGGCACTTCCAAAAATGTGTCCCAACTTCCACTCTCGCCTTAGAACTTATTCACGGATACCTAAAACCGTCAACGGTTAGACTGTTGCCCTAGCGGTAACCATGCCATGCTCTACACACATACCAACAATATATTTTTGTTTTTTGTTTTCCATTTTCACAATGGGGTCCCAATCGAGCTCATGTCCATCGCTTAGCATTCAGGCCTTGACAAATAAAGCCCAGATAGTCGAACCCCAACGCTCCAATCTGAACACTGACTAAGACCCCGATTCTGAGCTAGTGAATTTCAACCATTCAGGCTGGTGGACTAAGACCCCAATACTGAGCTAGTGGATTTCCACCATTCAGGCTGGTGGACTAAGACCCCAATTCTGTGCTAGTGAATTTCCCCCATTCAGGCTGGTGGACTAAGACCCCAATTCTGAGCTAGTGAATTTCCACCATTCAGGCTGGTGGACTGAGACCCCAATACTGAGCTAGTGGATTTCCACCATTCGGGCTGGTGGACTAAGACCCCAATACTGAGCTAGTGGATTTCCACCATTCAGGCTGGTGGACTGAGACCCCAATTCTGTGCTAGTGAATTTCCACCATTCAGGCTGGTGGACTGGGACCCCAATTCTGAGCTAGTGGATTTCAACCATTCTGGCTGGTGGACTGAGACCCCACTTCTGAGCCAGTGGATTTCAACCATTCTGGCACTTTGACTTTTCATTCCCAATTAAATTGAAAAATAAGCATTTTCAACTAGAAATAAGGAGCATCGTTAAAAACTAAGACGAATGGAAATTATCTTCGATTCTGAGCATTTTTTTCCCTCCAAAATTGACCCCCCTCCCCTGCCCTCAGAAATGGGGGAAGGAGGGGCCTCTGAGCCTTGCCCTTGAGGCAGATCCCATTTATTTTCGATTCTGAGTATTTTTGGTTTTCCCTCCAAAATTGACCCCCCCCCCTCCCCTGCCCTCAGAAATGGGGGAAGGAGGGGCCTCTGAGCCTTGCCCTTGAGGCAGATCCCATTTATTTTCGATTCTGAGTATTTTTGGTTTTCCCTCCAAAATTGACCCCCCCCCCTCTCCTGCCCTCAGAAATGGGGGAAGGAGGGGCCACTGAGCCTTCCCCTTAAGGCAGATCATGCTTTATTTTAGATTCTGAGCATTTTTGATTTTCCCTCCAAAATTGACCCTCCCTCTTCCCCTGCCCTCAGAAATGGGGGAACGAAGGTCCTCTGAGCCTTCTCCTTGAGGCAGATCCCATTTATTTTCGATTCTGAGTATTTTTGGTTTTCCCTCCAAAATTGACCCCCCCCCCCCTCCCCTGCCCCCGGAAATGGGGGAACGAAGGGCCTCTGAGCCTTCCCCTTGAGGCAGATCCCGTTTATTTTCGATTCTGAGTATTTTTGGTTTTCCCTCCAAAATTGACCCCCCCCCCCCCCCTGCCCTCCGAAATGGGGGAACCAAGGGGCTCTGAGCCTTCCCCTTGAGGCAGATCCCATTTATTTTTCGATTCTGAGTATTTTTGGTTTTCCCTCCAAAATTGACCCCCCCCCTGCCCTCAGAAACGGGGGAACGAAGGGAACGTTAAACTATTTTAAATTGACAACACTGTTCAAACATCACATGTGTATTAAACAGTACACAATCACCCCATCTCCCCCAAAACATTTTTCAGCCATTTCTTGTTAATTTTTTTTATTTCTAAACTATTTTAAATTGACAACACATTGAAGTATTTGCAAATGCTAAACCCTTTTTTTTCTCCACCTTAATAGGATCGAATTCGCAAATCATACTACTATCTTTTTTGCAATGTTTAGGAACAGGTGGGGAATCCCCGCTCGTAATTGCTAATCACCTTAACCCTTTTTCTCCATCGTCAAGTACATGCTCCAAAAATATTTTATTCAGTTGCTATGGCGGTACGCAAATTCAATATAAGCATTCTACTGTCCCTTCCTCTCAATTACCGCCATTAGAACAATCACACAGGCTTCATCGCAGAGTGAAGTCTGAAGGTTTAATTCAAAACTGTTGATCATTCAAGCTAAATTTTTGGTATATTTTTAGTTGAAAAGTTTTTAGTTTTAGTTAATTTGTTTTCTCAATAATCTTTTACTTTTAAGATAAGTACGTGATTTATGAAACTTACTAAGAGGGTTTGGAGGGGGAGTATATGTGAGGGGTTCGTATAAACCTCCAGTTAAGGGCTAAGGGCTTTGGACCAAAATTATTGCAATGGTACCGTTTTATGCTTCCAAACTCTTCTACTTAAGAATTGGAATTTATGGATAGTAAAAATTAATAAAAAGCACGTAGATAGTATGTGCAATAGCTTTAAAACGAGTCTTCGTGGGATGTGCTTTGAAAATATGAGTGCATCACATTTGCAAAATAGTGGATTATCTAAAAAGCATTCAAAAACCACATTTGTAAAATAGTGGATTATCTAAAAAGTATTGAAAACGTATTGAAAAAAGTATTGAAAGTACCATGATTCAAAAAAAAGTCCAAGGAGGAATATTACGCATGATAATATAATTGAAGTCCAGCGCTATACTAACCGAACCACGCCTCTAATAATCTAATTTAATATACTGGTGTTTTTATGACTCTAATTGTGTAGCTTATTAAGGGGTGCTGGAGGAGGAACATGCGGGAGATGTTCTTGCAAACCTCCAGTTGTAATATTCTTACCTTTCTGTTCTAGGTGACCTGGGTCTCTATTTCAAATGAATAAACATTGAGACTTTCTACATGGTGTCAGATCCTCTAAAACAATATGGAAGCCAACGTCCCCTACCCTGCAATGGATTGGACAAGTGATAACCTTAAAGAGGCATGGACAAGATTTAAGAATCATGCAAAGCTAATGTTCCAAGGACCCCTTAGCGGAAAGACAGAAAAGTGCAATGTACCTTCCTGCTGATCTGGCTTGGAGATAAAGGGCGAGACATTTTTAGTACCTTTACAGCTGATGAACAGGGACAAAATTCAACCGTACATGGACAAGTTCATTGAATATTTCCTCCCTCAGTGCAATACAGTGTTTCAAAGATATCTCTTTCATAAACGTGATCAACGAGATGGTGAACCAGTGGATCAATACATAACTGATCTGAATCTTTTGGCTCTGAATGTGCATATTCCACAACAGCCATGAGAGATGAAATGGTAAGAGACCGACTTGTATGTGGCATCTCTTCAGCAAAAGTCATGGTATCATGGTTTGCAGCTGCCGCTGCAACCATGATACCAGACAGTCGAGAAGTTTGCTGAATGTACAATCGGAGCAAACCGGTTTCATAGCCACAAAGATAAATGACGGGCGACAGAATGCATTGGACTTGTATAATTTAGGCTCTATTTTTTAGACTATTCCGCATTCTGCACCCATTCACCCAACAATAAAACCCCACTGCAATCCCAACTCATCACCAGCCTCATTTGGAGTGACCTTACAACTTCCTATAGGACATTGTATGAGTTGACATTGCAAACCCTAGATCATGATTCACAGCTATTTGAAAATGGTATAACCGAAGAAATGTTCGCTAAAACACATGGTATCATTGTACTAGACCTGTCTGGCACCCAGGATATGAGTATAGTACGAACGGGGAGTGTGCGCTTAGAGTGTACATTTGCCGACCTATTGCCTGAGAGTATTGCACTAATCTCATTAAATCAATTTGAAACCTATTAGGAAATCACCCCCGAAGGCAGTGTTCTACTAGACCTTGCACCATGAACACCAGTCAAATAATAACAATAAAAAAAGGGACTATCCCCTCCTCAACACCTCGCTCTTTACGCTAAAGTTTGACTTTCTCACAACTCTATTTTTTTTAACAATAAAAAACTTTAGCGAAAAGAGCGAGGCGTTGAGGAGGGGACAGCCCCTTTCATATACGGAATAATTCCTGTTCGTTTTAAGTTTTAACGTCGTTCCATACTGTCAGTTAAAAAAACTTTTTATTTTTATTTTTTTTCCATTAAAGGATGACAGCCAAAATCTGAAAATACTATTTACAAAAGTTGGTGGTCAGTCTTTTTTTCTTTACCATAGCTCGATGCTTACAAAGACGAGATTTTTTTTTAAAGAACAGCACAAAAGTTTAAGGTAAAATAACTCAGACCCCTCGAGAACAACTGGTTTTACGTCTGGACCTCATTTAGCATTTATTTTACCCTATCGAATTAAGTGAAGTTCAAATTTTACATATTTCTAGAAGTTTCGCCTACTCAGCAGAGAAATCTTTTTTACTAAAACAAAAATATTTTGGTTATCAATGATAACCAAAATTCTAAAAAATGGAATTTTGATACTAATAGATAAATTAAAAGAATCAGATTTTAATGCTGATTTCAAATATATAAGTTTCATCAGGTTTCATCAAGTTTAGTCTTACTCACCAAAAGTTACGCGCCTGAGAAAATTTGGCTGATTTTAGAAAAAAGTGGAAACACCCCATAAAAGTTATAGAACCTTAATGAAAATCACACCATCATATTCAAAGTATCAGAAAACCCTACTGTAGAGGTTTCAAGCACCTATCTAAAAAATGTGGAATTTTGCATTTTTTGCCAGAAGAAAGATCACGGATGCGTGTTTATTTGTTGTTGTTTTTTTTCAGGGGTGATCGTATCAACCCAGTGGTCCTTGAGTGTCGTGGGAGGGCTCATTGGAACGGAAATTAAAAGTTCTAGTGCCCTTTTTAAGTGACCAAAAAATGAAGGGCAACTAGGCCCCCTCCCACGCTCATTTTTTTCCAAACGTCACCCGATTAAAAGTTTGAGATAGCTATTTTGTTCAGCATGGTCAAAATATGACAACTTTGTCTTTTAGGATGACTTAATCCCCGAAGTCCCCGGGGGAGGGCTGTAAGTTATGAACTATACCCAATGTTAACATATAGTATTGATTATTGGGAAGTATACAGACGTTTTCAGGGGGGATTTTTTCTGGTAGGTGGGGAGGGGGGGGGGGGGGGGGTCGGGGGTTATATGGAAGGATCTTTCCACGAAGGAGTTTTCATGGGGAAGAGACATTGCTATGAAGGGGGCGCCAGATTTCCCAAATCCGGCATTATTAAAGAAAAAGATCAGAAATTCAATATAAAAAAAAACAAGTTCTTCAAGTGAAAGTAAGGAGCAACATCAAAACTTAAAACGAACAGAAAATATTACGTATATGATTGGGTTCACCCCCTAGTCAATACCTCGCTCTTTAAGCCAAAGATTTTTTTTAGTACTTTCATACGAGCTATTTATTTTAATTAACGGCCTTTGTGATTAAGGGGTCATTTTTAAAGAATTGGAACACAATTCAAACTTTAGCTTAAGTAGCAGGCATTGACTAGGGGGCGAACCCCCTAATATACGTATTAAAAATCTATGAATATAGAAGTTCGTTACGTAAGTTAATTCGTAAGTTACGTATATTTATTACTACTAAAAAAACGTTCATAAATAAAATTAAATAAGTTTTGAGAAAGCCATTTAACCAAATAAAAGTAAAATTAATATGCAAATTTTGTTTTAATTATTCAAGTACGGTGAGCCAAAATCAAAACCTACATTAATTCAAAAACGTTCAAAAATTAAATTAAAAAAAACAAGTTTTTTTTTAATTAAAAGTAAGGAACGACGTTAAAACTTAAAACGAACAGAAATTATTTCGTATATGAAAAGGGCTGTCCCCTCCTCAACGCCTTGCTCTTTACGCTAAAGTTTGACTTTCTCACAACTCTATTTTTTTTTTTTAACGATAAAAAACTTTAGCCTAAAGAGCGAGGCGTTGAGGAGGGTACAGCCCCTTTCATACACAGAATAATTTCTGTTCGTTTTTAAGTTTTAACGTCGTTCCTTACTTTCAGTTAAAAAAAACTTGTTTTTTTTTTATTTAATCACAGGTAGGAAGCACCCACTGGTCATAATAAGCTTCTAGATAATATTTATAAATTTAAACCCTGTAGCTGCCTCTATGCCATCGATACTACTGCCAATCAATCATTAATAATCTTGACAATACTATTTACTCAAACTAAAATGTTTCCGAAAATGCTGAGCCAAAATGTGGGGCTTCCTTTCCTTTGAAAGAAGACATGAGGAGAGATATTATGAAGGTGAGGATTTCTATTGGGTTACAGACAGAAAGATTATTGAGGGAGCCGGGAAAGCCTTATTACGTACTTTCGGTGGGAGAGCTTCAAACAGAGAACCTTATACTACTGATGAAATGGTAAAATATCTGAGCTGCCTCTGCAAGAGCTATGCTACAGCAAGAAGTTTATTACCAATATCTAAATCAAGCTTCGTTTGCAACGAGATTTTACTAATACTAAGATTTAGCTAGCGCTAATTTGAGCCAATCAGATTTCTGATTGACTGAAAAAATCTACAAAAAATCCCGTTGGCTCAAATTACCACAAAAAACTATTGCCTACAAAAGACCGTTCCGCGAATTCCAATTCATATCTGAAATTGAATGTAAGCATCAAAAAAGAATGAGCAAAAAATGATGAATTTATGCCGAAATTTAATTCCAACAGACGAAAACTATGCTAAAGAGAAACTTATATTAACAAAAAAAAACTCTTATTAGAAATAAATATTAACAAAAAAGGATTTATCTTATTAGAAAAAGAAAATTTCTGCTAAGTTTCACTAAACTTAGTGAAACTTTTTGAGAACTCACAGCATTACCTTCTTCTAAAAATCATCAGCCAAAATTCTGATCTGAAGAATAGGTTGGAGTATTAGCAAGAATTAGGATGGTAGAAATACGCCACATATGAAAAGAAAATGTGCTTACCCCTAAAGAGACAGCAAGATTGACAGAAAGCAATCGGAATATGACTGACTTCTCTTTTCTTTGAGGTTTTTTCTTCTACTCTAGTCGCTGGGGGAGACACTGTGACAGTTTCTCCTGTCTCAATTCTCACTGGGGATTCGATACTAGAAATAAAAACAAATAAAATGTTATTCCTTGACGGTACCAATAGTTCTGACACTACAGACAGATTTATCACATTTTGGAACTGTGACTATGTTATGGATTTAATATTTTCCATTAAAAAATTTTGTGTACTCAGGGACGAACCGTAAGTAGCTCCTGAAACAGACTATAGGTAGACCTATGTTTGATATGCTCAGTCTATATATTTTGAAGTCATATACACATATGTTTACATACGACAATAAAGGCAGAGTAATGTAAATCCTATGAGGGGCTCATTTCCAAAAGTATTTGGTCTATCCTAAAAACCACATATACGTGCCTCAGTGTTGATTCAAATGGATTTTGTATGTTAAATAACATAACAAGAGTGTGCGAGGAGCTGGTGAACAGCTCTGTTTGTGTTTTCTATAGAACTTGTCAGAGCTTGCTTAGCTTCAGGGGGGGGGTCTCAACCCCCTCTTCGTCCAAAAGACAAGTTATGCAATCAATCCATATATATCATTCCTTCACAAGCGAAAAAATTACATTTGCACCCTTTGCAAAAAACTAAAGAGACAATTTTAACGAAACAAGTGAAAATTTTTGTCTACCACTAAGGCTTCTTTGGTAGCTTTTCCTTTCAGTTTTTTTTTCTTATTTTTTAAGCCCAATGATTGTCAGATAATTCCCCAAGGGATTTTATTTTAATTCTCACGCATGTGTCCAAAAATAAAAGACATGAAATTTCTACTAATTTTTTTCCCATTTTGACGCAAGAATCAATCAATCCGGTTATTTACAAAACCTTTATTTACAAACCGGTTATTTACAAATCCGGTTATTTACAATCCGGTTATTTACATAACATTGTGAAGATCGCACCAGTGTAGTATTTAATGAAAAAAAAAGGAATGATATTAGTGAAACCGTAAATTTCTACCTTACGACACTTAGGTACTCAACTTATTCCTCTAGTTTTTGATCGTATCCTTTTTTTTGTGCTGTTTAAAACTCCTTTGAAAGGAGCTGCGGCATGACCTTCAAGGCATTACCTCTGTTGGAACACCAATCAAAGGTCCAAATCTATAAGAAGCTAATAAGACTACAAATTCAACCAAGCAAGTCTGAAAGACAAATCGCCATTGTAATCTAGTGTCCAAGCAAGTTGTCATCCCTCTACCCTTTTTTTAATACAACAATGTGCTACTGTACCTGGTTTTTCACGTTTCAAGTCAACTAAGTGACGCTAAACTGACTGTGGCGCTAGTAACAATGTTGAAGTAGCAGTACCCAGAGCTGTTCAGGGGGGGGGGGCAAGTTGCCCCGGGTTCCGTGACTTATTTTTTTTTTATTTGTGTGTTAGTCGGGAGGGTGGCACCGTAATTAATTTGCTTCGGGTGCCGCCAACCCTAGGAATAGCCCTGGCTGTACTTATCTTTTCAACTAGCTGTAAGTTTCAGACTTTAAGTTTCCACATTCGAAAGATTTATTCGTAATTTACTATCTAGGTTCTTTGAATAATAGATGGATATAAGTCATATTTTTAGATGCTTAGTTTGGCCGAATAGATCAGAGCACATTAAGCGCAAAACTAGTCTTGCACAACTGCAATTACTAGATACGAAGAGTAACACTATGAAAATCGAGTCTTTACCAGCGTGGATTACCTTAACTAGTCAGACAACTAACCCCTGTAGAACCTAAACATACTCCATGAAACTTTACCTGGCTAAACAAAAAATGATGTCAAGCAGCATTTCGTGGATTACCAATAAATATAGCACTCGTCAATGGAGGCTGTATCGAACTCGAAACCATCGAAATTTACAAGTTTTCACTTCGCAGGACTGAACTACTATTGGAAGAAACTGATCTCAGAATAAACACGTGCTAAATTGAACTTACCAAAAGCCCAAGGAATACCGTTGTCCAGTCTCAACTCAACAATCAAATAATGACCTTGAACTTCACTCTAAATACGATTTCCCGAAGGAGAAGTAACAAATAGATAATAAACAAACTGTTTAAGAGACTAGTATTACGTTCCTGTGACTCACTGAGAAAATTAAGTTTCGATTTTACGTAAAGAATGTCCTCCAAGAACAGCCAAATCGAGAATTTCGCTTTAGAGCAAGAACACAGATATAAATGATTTTTGGATAATCTGAGTCTCTAGGAGACAGCATAATAGGAAATGAGGCCAGAATTACAGTTTGTCACGGCTCTCCAGTTTTTGGAATGGCCAAGACAAACTGTATAACGAAAATAAACAATGACGGAATCATCCTAGAAAGGACCGGAAGACCGATTTTTAAACAAAAAATGAAATTCCTGTATCCTGGATATCTAGGAATATAAGTCTTTTGTCCAATTTATCAGTCATCTGAATAGCCATGGAAATTCTTTTATAATCTAAAGCTATACCCTGCAGTATTAGCCAACACAATACACGCAGGAAAGTGTAGTACAGAAGAGTCATGCTTTGAAGTATTTTGGCAGAGTAATCTTACTTAACATTCCTGTAGCTTAAGGACTTGGCTAGTCTGGGTAGTAAAATTAGGCTAGAGCTCAAGAGAGTGCCATTTATTAATTTATGAACGTTTCAGAACCGCCAAGAGATGGAGCTATGTAAAAGATTAACATATATTTTTATTTGACTGTGGCCCAAATTATGCATAGTGGAGTAAAGAAACCCTTGGAAATAGTCAAAAGGACCCCCCCCCCCAAACACCCAAAAATGAGCCAAACCGAGCAGATATAAAATATTTAATCCTTAAATGTACATTTCTTTTAAGTATCCAACTATCTGGAAAAAAAACTTCCTTTGTATTCTTCTCCCTCTCTTGAGGCACCTAGGCTGTCTTTGAGACCTAATATCTCCTTAATGAATAGGTCGTGGTTACTACCCATCGTGGTTACTACCCTTAATGAATAAGTCGTGAACACTACCCATCAGTAGTGTCATAGTACTTCATTTATTAAAATTCATTGCTTGCGCTATTGGTAAAAATATGTAACTTTATAAACCAAGGGTGGATCCAGAGTCTTTTTTCGGGGAGGGGGGGGGGGGGTTACTAATTTTTGACTTTTTCGGGGGGGGGGGTTACTAATTTTTTGACTCAGTTTTCGACTAATTATATACTGATTTTTTACTTAGGTTTTACTAATTTTTGACTTATTTTCGACTCGGTCAAAAAATTCAGGACTCAAACAATATTTCATCTAGAGGAAACAAAAAGCCTCCATTTTAAAAATAAGCCTCTACTTCCGGCGATGACAGACTAAGCGCCTAAGAAACTAATTTTTCAGGCTTAATCAGCATAATCATTTGCGGTTTTCTTTTACCATAATCCATTAATTAATATTCATTTCGAATTAAAGTCCTTCCAAAAATAAGTGTTTTCTGTCCTGTATTATAGCTCACAGTCTAAATCAGTTGAAGTAAGATTTCCCTATGTCAGCTAAAGATATGTCATAATGCATGTGCGGTTTACAATTATAGCAATAATTGGTAGTTTCTTTGAAGGGTATGCGTGCAAAGAGAACAATTTTATATTTACCCACATATTTTTAAAGGTTAACTTGAAAATAGGGTAGTTTTTAAGAGAACTTTAAAGGAGAAGACCTCCTTTATTTATCCTAAGCTAAGGTATATAGCTAAAAATCATAGGCAGCGCGCTAGCGCTGCCTAAGTAAGGAACGATGTGGGCAAAATGTGTTTTTTTTTTTCTCCATACTCGGGCACTTCGTATCGAAGGAGTTGTCGTAGAAACTTCAAAAAGGACTAATTCGATTGGAAATTGGAGTGTCTAGTGCCCTTTTTAATAGTCGAAAGTGATTGGAGGGCAACTAGCCCCCCCCCCCATGCCCATCATTCCCCCAAACACATCGAATCAAAATTTTGAGATAGCCATTTTGTTCAGCGTGATTGATTTCCACATAGAAAATATGTTATTGAGGAGGACACTCCCCCACAACCCTCAGGGCAAGGGTTTTAAGTTATGCCCTGGGGGCATATAAGGTTTTTAAAGAAGGCGTTGTCATAAAAACTTCAAAAAAGGCTCATTCGACTGGAAATTCAAAGGGCTAGTGCCCTTTTTAATAGTCGAAAGTGATTGGAGGGCAACTAGCACCCCCCCCCCCCCTCACACCCATCATTCCCCCAATCACATCCAATCAAAATTTTGAGATAGTTATTTTGTTCAGCATAGTTGATTTCCAGATAGAAAATATGTTTTTTGAGGAGGACACTCTCCCACAACCCTCAGGGCAAGGGTTTTAAGTTATGCCCCGGGGGCATGTAAGGTTTTTATAGAAGGCGTTGTCGTAGAAACTTCAAAACAGGCTAATTCAATTGGAAATTCGAATTGCTAGTACCCTTTTTAATAGTCGAAAGTGATTGGAGGGCAACTAGCCCCCCCCCCCACGTAAATCTTTTCACCAAAACACATCCAATCAAAATTTTAAGGTAGCCATTTTGTTCAGTGTAGTTGATTTGCAGATAGAAAATATATTTTGAGGAGGACACACCCCCACAACCCTCAGGGCAAGGGTTTTAAGTTATGCCCTGGGGGCATATAAGGTTTTTAAAGAAGGTGTTGTCGTAAAAACGTCAAGAAAAGCTCATTCGACTGGAAATTCAAAGGGCTAGTGCCCTTTTTAATAGTTGAAAGTGATTGGAGGGCAATTAGCACCCCCCCCCCCCCCCCCGACGCCCATCATTCCCCCAAACACATCCAAAAAAACTCCAGATAGCCATTTTGTTCAGCGTAGTTGATTTCCACATCGAAAATATATTTTTGAGGAGGACACTCCCGCACAACCCTTAGGGCAAGGATTATAAGTTATGTCCTAGGGGCATATAAGGTTTTTATTGAAATCTTTGTCATAGAAGCTTGAAAAGGGCTTATTCGATTTGAAATTCAAAGGTCTAGTACAATTTTTAATAGTCGAAAGTGATTTGAAGGGCAACTAACCCGCCTCTCACGCCCACCTTTTCCCCAAACATATCTAATCAAAACTTTGAGATAGCCATTTTATTCAACGTAGTTTTAAGTTCTGGAAATTAGGTCTTTGAGGATGACAATCCCACCCCACAGCCCTCGGGGCAAGGGTTGTAAATTATTCCCAGGGGGCATAGAAGATTTTTATATAACATGTTGTCGTAGAAACTTCCAAAAGTGATTGGAAATTGAAATGGCTAGTGCCCTTTTTAATAGTCGAAAGTGATTGGAAAGCAACTAACCCCCCTTCCACGCCCACAATTTCCCCAAGCACATCCAATATAGATTTTGAGATAGCCATTTTGTTCCAAGCAGTCCAAAGTTCAGGAAATTTTATCTTTGAGCAGGACAATCCCCCCACAGTCTTCGGGGCAAGGGTTATAAGTTATGCCCTAGGGGCATATAAGGTTTTTATTGAAATCTTTGTCGTAGAAAACTTGAAAAATGGCTCATTCGATTGGAAATTCAAAGGGGTAGTGCTCTTTTTAATTGTGGAAAGTGATTTGAAGGCAACTAACCCCCCTCTCACGCCCATCTTTTCTCCAAATACATCCAGTCAATATTTTAGATAGCCATTTTATTCAACGTAGTGAAAAACTTCGGAAATTAGGTCTTTAAGGATGACAACCCCTTCCCCCCTCCCACAGCCCTCAGGGCAAGGGTTGTAAGTTATGCCCTGGGGGCGTATAAGGTTTTTATTAAAAGAGTAGAAACTTCAAAAGGGCTCATTCAATTGGAAATTGAAAGGCTGGTGCCGTTTTAATAGTTGAAAGTGATTGGAGAGCGACTAATGCCCCTCTCACGCCCACCATTTTCCCAAACATATCCAATCAAAATTTTGAGATATCCATTTTGTTCAACGTAGTTGAAAATTCTTGAAATTAGGTCTTTTAGGATTATAATCCCCTCAGAGCCCTCAGTACAAGGGTCGTAAGTTATGCCCTGGGGGCACATAAAGTTTATATAGAAAGTTGCTATAGAAATTTCAAAAGGGCTCATTTGATTGGAAATTGAAATTGCCCTTTTTAATCGTCGAAAGTGAGTGGAGAGTATTTAACCCCCCCCCCCTCTTACGCCCACCATTTCCCAAAAACATTCAATCAAAGTTTAGAGATAGCCATTTTGTTCAACGTAGTTGAAAGTTCTGGAGATTATGTATTTAAGGATGACAAACCCCCCAGAGCCCAAAGGGCAAAGGTTGCAAGTTCTGCCCTGGGGGCATATAAGGTTTTTATAGATAGAGTTGTCGTAAAACTTCAAAAGGGGCTCATTCAATTTGAAACTGAGAAAGCTAGTGCCCTTTGTAATAGTCAAAAGGGATTGGAGGGTAACTAACCCCCCTCTCACGCCCACCATTCCTCCAAACACATCCAATCAAAATTTTCAGATAGCCATTTTGTTCAACATAGTCAAAAGTTCTGGGAAATCAGGTCTTTGAGAATGACCTCCCCCCCCCCCCGCACTCAGGGCAAGGGTTATAAGTTATGCCCTGGGGGCATATAAGACTTTTATTGAAAGTTTTGTCGTAGAAACTTCAAAAGGGCTCTTTTGATTAGAAATTGAAAGGGCTAGGGCCATTCTTAATAGATGAAAGTGATTGGAGAGCGACTACCACCCCTTTCACGCCCACCATTTCCCCAAAACACATCCAATCAAAATTTTGAGATAACCATATTGTTTAACGTAGTTGAAAGTTCTGAAAATTCAGTCTTAGAGGATGGCAACCACACTAACAGACCTTAGGGTAAGGGTTGTAATTTATGCCCTGGGGGCATATAAGGTGTTTCTAGAAAGCGTTGTCGTTTCAAAAGGACTCATTCGATTGGAAATCGAAAGGCCTAGTGCCCTTTTTAATAGTCGAAAGTGATTGGAAAGGCTTGACATTTTTATAGTAAAGATCGAAGTGGGTATAATGTATTATTTTTTATTGTTTGTTGTTGTTTAGACCAGGGCACTTCGTATCGAAGGAGTTGTCGTGGGAACTTCGAAAAGGCCTCATTCAATTGAAAATATAAACGACTGATGCCTTTTTTAATCGTCGAAAGTGATTTGAGGGCAACTAACCCCCTTTCACTCCTACCCTCCCACGCCCACCCTCCCAAGCCAACCCTCCCGTTTCTCTGCTCTTAAAATTTAACCAAATCAAAATTGTGTAAGTGTATCCAAGCTATCAAAGAAAGTAAACAGATTTTTTGCGAATGGTATCAAGTTTTCCATTTCAGGTCAACTAGAAGAGGTATGAAACTAAACTAAACACTACTATTTGTTTCTACATTTTTAAAGGTTTATGTTGTTGAAAATTGCTGAAAATTTTTCTCCAGCATACAAATAGCAGGCCAAACTAAAAAGTCTTAAAAAACGAAAAGATTTAAAGTATTATTTTCTTTTTCACTGAAAGACTATGTCAATATAAAACGAACAGAAATTAATTAAAAAAAAAACTTTTTCAACAAAATAAGTTTTTCAAAGAAAAGTAAAGAACTCCATTAAACAAAAAATGAGCAAAAATCAAATCAAATAATCTACCAAACGTGAAACTACCACAAATCAGCATCAATAAATAAATAAAACCCAAAACCGAAATTACAATAATTAACCGAGTCAAACTCAAAACGAGCAGAAATTAACATAAGTTGGGCACAAAACCCCTATGCCTTCCCAAGGCCAGAACAAAATGTGCACTTTACTGAAAAAATACAAATGAATGTACATTGTCAGTTACTGATATACATATACTGATATTTGTTAGTAAAAATGTTAATATTATTTGATTTATTAAAGTTACAAAAGTAAACACATTTATATTTTTTTCAGTAAAGTGCAAATTTTCTTCTGGCCTTAGGAAGGCATAGGTTTTTTTTAGAAAGTAATGTCGTAAATACTTCAAAAAAGGCTCGTTCGATTGGAAATTCAAAGAGCTAGTGCCTTTTTTAATAGTCGAAAGTGATTGGAGGGCAACTAACCCCCTCTCACGTCCACCTCATCCCCAAACACATTCAATCATAATTTTTAGATAGCCATTTTGTTCAACGTAGTTGAAAGTTCTGGAAATTAGGTCTTTGAGGATGACAAATCCCCTCCCCTCACACCCCTCAGGGCAAGGGTTGTAAATTTTTCCCTGGGGACATATAAGTTTTTTTTATAAAAAGTATGGCGTAGGAACTTCAAAAAGGACTCATTTGATTGGAAATTGAAATGGCTAGTGCCCTTTTAATAGTCAAAAGTGAATGGAAGGCAACAAACACCCCTTACACGCCCACCATTTACCCAAACACATCCAATCAAAATTTTGAGATAGCCATTTTGTTCAAAGTAGTCAAAAGATCCGAAAATTATATCTAAGAGGATGACATTCCCCCCAGAGCCCTCAGGGTAAGAGATGTAAGTTATGCCCTGGGGGCATATAAGGTTTTTATTGAAAGCTTTGTCGTAGAAACTTAAAAAAGCGCTCATTCGATTGGAAATTCAAAGGGCTAGTGTCCTTTTTAATAGTCGAAAGTGATTTGAGGACAACCCCCCTCTTGATTTTCCCTTTCCACCTTTTCCCCAAGCATATCAAATCAAAATTTGTAAATAGCCATTTTGTTCAATGTAGTTAAAAGTTTTAGAAATTGAGTCTTAGAGAATGATATCCCCCCCCCCAGAGCCCTCGGGTCAAGGGTTTTAAGTTATGCCCTGGGGGCATATAAGGTTTTTATATATAGTGATATTGTAAAAACTTCAAAAAGGGATCATTCGATTGGATATTAGAAGGGCTTGTGCCCTTTTTAACTAACACCCCTCTCAGATCCACCATTTCCCCAAACACATCCAATCAAAATTTTAAGATAGCCATTTTTTTTGACGTAGCTAAAAAGTCTGGAAACTATGTTTTTGACGATGACACTCCCCCCGCAGCCCTCAGGGCAAGAGTTATAAGTTATGTCCTCTGGTCATATAAGGTTTTTTTTTTATAGAAAGCGTTTTATAGAATGCTTTATATTGTAAAAACATCAAAAAGGAATTATTCGATTGGAAATTGAAACGGCTAGTACCCTTTTTAATAGTCGAAAGTGATTGGATGGCAAGTAAGTCCCCTCTCAAAATTTTGAGATAGCCATTTTGTTCAACGTAGTTGAAAGGTCCGGAAATTATGTCTTTGAGGATGACAACCCCCTCATAGCCCTAAGGTCAAGGGCTGTAATTTATGCCCTGGGGCATACAAGGTTTTTACAGAACGCGTTGTCGTAGAAACTTCGAAAGGGCTCATTTGATTGAAAATTGAAAGGGCTAGTGCCTTTTTTTAATAGTTGAAAGTGATTAGAGAGCAACTAACGCCCCTCTCACGCCTATCATAGTAGGAAGGCCTCATCAGTTCGTGACAGTACATAATTTGGTTATCAAAAGAATGTATCTCCACTAACGGGTCAATGACATCATTTTCAAGGTCGATTTATTTGTTGTTTTTAAGTGTATTGACTCCGGGACGAAGTTTGCACATGCGCATTGAATTCTAACGAGGCAATGTATTGATCCACTAGAGGGGAAGTAGATTTCTGAGAAATTGATTACATAATCTGACGGTGAATTATTGATTCTAACGGGACAAGATCATGTGTCTCTTTCTAAGTCAATCAGGGAAGTTAAATAAGGTTTCCCAGTACATCACAATTCACCTTCGAGATTTTGTATATAACGGACATGTGTTGTGGTTAAATTATCATAGAGTTTTAAGACACCATAAATAAAGCATTGAATATTGATGAGTTGTAAACTTTGCCTACATCGATTTATAATGTGAGTTCTGTTTAGTAAATTTTCTTAGTTTATTTCCAAATAAAATCATTTTACATAGTCCCCCTTCAGTAAATTCAAATTTAGGGTATACCCCCCCTAAAATACAAAATCCACTATTTGATGTTTATAGGCGATAGAAAGCGGAAAATACACTCTTTGTTACCATGTACCCCCCCCCCCCCCCTGTTTACGACTTTAATTCTTTCAATAGAAATATTCTGTTTTTGATAAATTTATTCTTTCTGTATCCTACCTAAAAGTGACAGCCAACTTACGTCAACTCTTAATATACCCACCCCTTATGACGCTAAACCGCTAAGATTTAAATAGTGATAATTATTGACACCCGTCAAGTGCATCCTGCTTGTTAATTCTCGTGAATTACGATAGCGGCTTAGCTAAGGGTTTTGCTGAAAAAAGATACTTTTTTCCAGTCGAATAAAAAAACAGTAAATCCTTTTTGCAAAGAGGGGATGGGTGTTGCTGATTAATTACCGGCTACTGATTCTGAATTTTTTTCCAGAAAATTAAAAGCATAGAGGTTACTTAATCTAGCGGCAAGAATCTTTAACATTTTAGCAGGAATTTAACATTTAGCAAACTCTACAGATTTCTAGGTGTCATCAAGAATGTGTAATTTGACTAGTAAGAAGGGAGTAAGAATTTTTCAAATGAATAAATTGGAGCAAATGTGTCTATGTAAAATGCCTTGTACCTTGACGGAGGAAAATAAAAAAGAATAAGTCAGAGGTGATTTTAAATAAACTGGTAATTTTGAGAAATGAGGTTATTTTGATTGAGGAAAATTTTATACGCAAGGAGCATTCTTCTGAGGGGGAACCGTCTGAGGAAGAAATTAGCTGACACATTAAATACTTGAGTAGCTAAAATAAACTTTCGTTAAAAATCTAATTCGAAGCTTAATTTTTCATTTGTTTGCCCTACTCGTTAAAAAAAATAAATATTTTCTCAGAAGCAAGGTCGTATCCAGAGGTGGTATAGCCCTCTGAAATTTTTGTCGACTCATAAAAACTCAACCAAAATATATATATAAACAAAAATTTGATTCTTTTTTGTCCCCCTCCCCCCAAAAAAAACAAAAACAAACCGATACTGTCTTGCTAAGAAGTCAAGCAATCAATTTTATTTGCCCCTCAATCAGTGGCGTAATTTTGTCAAAATCCTGGGGAGTGGCAATGTTGGAGCCAATTTTCCCATATCAAATGAAAATAACAGTGAAAACTGAGAAATGATCCATATATTACCATAAAGACAAAAAATATACTAAAGAAAACTGCCTGTTTCTCTGGATACTTGAATTTTGCAGGCTTATCTTAGTGACAAGATATTTTGCAGAAACTAAATTTCAGCTGGGTGGGTTAATTGAGGTCTGGGGGGGGGGGGGGGGTCAAAATTGGGTCTAGAGGGACCAGTTGCCCCTCCTGTCCCATAGAAAATTACGCTTCTGCCTTCGATCCATTAAGAAATGGCTCACAGATTTAGGTAATTTGCGGTACTGTGGCTGTGTTTTCTTCTTTCATGACAGAAGCAATTGTACTCCTTACGAAATCGTGTATCGTTCTATGTATGAAGGGGTTAGAAAATTCATAAAGATGGGGCTTTCCTTTTATCTTTTGGCCCAGACTGACATTCAAAATAGATGAAAATTTTTGTTAATTTCAAAGAAACCCTACCACGGTTTTAGCATAATCTAGACAGGATAATTTCAATGACAAGGACAGCCAAGAAGCGTAAATTTATTTCCAGTATATAGTAATAACATACATATGTATAAATGCATTCGTTTTCAGCATTTGAGACTTTTTTTTAGTGTATGCAGTACATAAACACTAATTCTGAAATGCATTATCTTTAAAACTGTCGCAAATTTTCACTTTTTGCTTTACTGAAAAGGAAAGGGGCTTCTTTGAGATAAATGCTTTCTAGACAAAATTATGCCTGACAATAAATTCTGGTTAGGAGCGGGGGTACTAATTTTTCTTCTGTAAAAAGGGGAATCGTTATTCCATACTAAATTTTTTTCTTTTAAGGACAATTTTGAAGAATGCCACCCACCAAGCAAGAGGGCTAGGGTAAATGAAGTGACTTCTGTAGGAGTATCACGGCCTTCCGTCATAAGGTATGCTGGGTTGTCCAGGGGCGCACTACACCAAGCCCCCACGCCATCTATACAATCTTTAATAGCTGAACCATCCAGGGCCACGCTTTACCAGCCCCCCTGTGTCTTCCATGCAGGCAGCAATACAGTCTGGTCAAAAACTAAAAAGAGAATGGGCGGCTGCTCACAGGATGGTGAACCCCACTGGCTCATCTGTACAAGCCAGTGACATCGCCGCTGCAACCAAATCTATGCAAGCCACTGATACTACTACCCCATTTACACAAGAGTGTGATGTCACCGCCCCCTCCATCCTCCAACACGCGCTACCAGAACCATCTGGCACACAAGTCCAGCAGGAATATGGAAATGTAAGCATTTTTACCTCTACTTTCTATCTGGTTATAAGAAAATATCTACCTATATATATAGCTATGGTCTATATATAGCTATGGTCTATATATAGCTATGGTCTTCTGGCAACGCCTTTCAGATAGCACAGTCAAATCTGCAAAAGTCAATTTTCCAGTTTGAAAAATTCTCTCAACATTCAGATTTACCCATTGCACCCACCAAGTCAAAATAATCCAATTTCACTGGAAGAGAAACCATGTTAATGCGAAACTAACTCTAAATAAAACAACTATTCCAGAAGATAATCATATTAATTACCTAGGTCTCATGCTTGACCAAAAACTTAATTTCCACCCCACATTTCAAACACAATAAAAAAATGCTATAGAAAAACAAATATACTAAAAAGACTTCTTTCCACACCCTGGGGCTGTAAGGAGAAAACCTTTCTCCAGTTTTATAAATCACATATAAGACCCCATATTGACCATTTATAGCACATATGGGACACATATGTATTTATAAATTAAAATTTGTAACTACAGGGAATCCAATTGCCTAGCTAAAAGGATACAGAAAAGCTAAAAAATAACACCATTCTTTAGAAATAATGAATAAAAACCAGACATAAATATGAAAGCTACTGATTATTTCACCTCAGTAAGACTCAGTTAAGACATGTTGTGGTGTATTTTGTTCCTAAAAAATAAAATAAATGGCTACTGTAGATAAATGGCTATTGGGTTAACAACCCCACCAGTAGCATCTGGCCTCCCCCAGGCCATTCAGCGTGTCCCCAGGTGGCGATAGGGGAACGCTCTACAGATATGTAGTGTACCTCCATAGGAGGCACGGACCAAGGGGGAACCTTGTCCTTGGGGGTCCATAATAGAAACTGGGGCAACCTCGCCCGGGGTCATAAATACAGGCGGAGGAGGAAGAAGGCCCCTCAAATGTACACTCAAAAGGGCCCACCGGTTTGTCCACATGTCCCATGAGTTGCAAACCTTCTTTCCAGTAATGGGTTAAATTGCATGGTGATGCAGAACACCGTCGCGGGAGGATCCTCTATTGAAGGACAACTGCGGCAGGGCGTAAGATCCAGATCTATGGACAACGGCCTCTGCAAAGGGCGGCCTCGACCTTTTCGGGTACCTGCAAGACTGGGGACCTTGCGGTCAACTCTATTCCCACTTGAGGAGTGGCGCCCTTGAGGAAATTATAGCCTAGTAAACGACAGAGCATTCGCACCGGATTCTGACTAATGGACAATTTTGCTGGGCTTAGTATGTTTTGATGGGCATCTTTGGGCTGAAAAACCTCTTCCTAGCTAATTTATCTATTATGGGTTGCCTCCTCGTAGTTGCATAATATTTGTAGGCATGAATATATAATGAGTCGGAGGTAATAGGCTTGAGACTGTCTGTGCAGGATTTCGACTCTTGTTGATAGAAGAGCATCGCCAAGTGCTGAAAACCATGTTGTGACCAAGATGGGCCCAGGATTGCACAAAGCCTTCATTCATACTGAAGGTCCCAGGGACTTCTTGCTGTCCGTTCTAAGCCGGCTTAAGCACTTCGGTGTAGACTTGAGAAGATATGTGATCCCCGTCCTGCACTGGTATCCGGGATCATTGCTTTTCCTGAGGTGAAAATAATTTCAATGATTTAAAGAACATGAAAATTGGAACTTGGAATGTTACGACGTTAAAAAATGACCATCGTATCGACATTTTGACTGACGAATTCAGACGATTCGAACTAGATTTATTAGGAATTTCAGAAGCTCATATCCCAGGGGTAGGAAGCATGAAATTAGGTGATATAGAATTTGTTTACTCAGGCAGTAAGGATGGGGTACATAGACAGGGAGTAGGGCTCATGATGAATAAGGAAGCTGCTAAGTCTTGTTTAGGCTGGGAAGGTATTAATAATAGAATACTAATTGCTCATTTTATGACTAGAAAGTTCAGGGTATCAGTAATAGTAGTATATGCCCCTGTAGAACCGACTGACGGAGATACTAGTGACTCAGATGAATTTTACTTACAGTTACAGGAGCAAATAGACAGGGTCCCAGGTAGAAATATGATGTTATTACTGGGAGATTTTAACGCCCAGGTTGGTAAAAATAGGGATAGATGCTACCCCAGCCTAGGTAAATTTGGTGTAGGAAAAGAAAACAGTAATGGATACAGACTTTTGCAATTTTGTAGGTATAACAATCTAGTTATAACCAATACGGTGTTTGGTCATAAAATGGCTCATAAGTTAACATGGTATTCACGTGACGGTAAGACAGCAAACCTTATTGATTATGTTATAATAAACCGAAGACTGGCAGGACCAATACAAGATACTAGGGTATATAGGAGTGCTGTTATTGATGTTAAAAGTAAAGATCACCATCTAGTAGTGTCAAGGGTTAATCTAAAGCTGAAATATCGAAAGGGTAACCACCTCCCGGGAAGTTATGATGTTGGTAGACTCCAGGATGAGAATTTGAGAGAAACTTTTCAGGAACAGTTGAATACTAAACTTAAGAGTTTAAAATTTGATAATGTGGAAGATGGTTGGAATGATTTTAGAAAAATAATTTGTGAAGTTACTGAAGGCATACTAGGGAAGAAAGCTAGAACTGCAGCTAAGAATATTAGCGAAAAAGCCTTATGTTTAATAGAAAGGAGAAAGGACTTGTACAAGAATTATCTGAGTGATAGATCGTATGAAAACAAAAGAAATGTAAAGAAAGTGGAGAAAGCATTAAAATATGAACTAAGGAGGTGTGAAGTGGAGGTCATGGATAAAATTGCCGAGGATCTGGAAGACGCAGCTAGACGGCATAATAGTAAAATATTGTACTGGCACGTTAACAAATTGAGAGGTAGTAGTCAATCCGGACTTGGCCCAGATAAAGATAGGAATGGGGCACAATTAGCGATAAGGAAAAAAATAAAGAGAGATGGGCCGAACATTTTGAGAATTTGCGAAACCGAGATAGAGTTGCAGGAAAAAATATAGAGGAAGATGAAAGAGTTTGTGATACCTTGGATGTGAAGGAAGATTTGTTTCGTGAGGAGGAATTAGCAACAGTACTAAAAGGATTAAAGAATAATAAGGCTCCAGGTGCTGATAGGGTGGTAAATGAGTTTCTTAAATATGGTGGCTCTGAGGTTAGAAATAAGTTACTGAAGATTATGAATATGATTTTCGAAAAAGGGGAAGTACCTAACGATTTTAGGAAAACCTTAATTAAGCCACTTTATAAGAAAGGTGATAAAAGTGAATGTGGCAATTATCGAGGCATTAGTCTGGTCTCTGTAGGTAGTAAATTACTTAGTAATATGATACTTTTTAGACTGAGAGATGCTGTAGACAAAGTTTTAAGAGAAGAGCAGTGCGGTTTTAGAAAACGTAGAGGATGTGTCGACCAAATTTTCACTCTTAGGCTAATAATTGAGAAGTGCCTGAGTTTTCAAACACCTTTGGTCCTCAGTTTTATAGATTATGAGCAAGCGTTCGATTCTGTTGATAGAAGAGCTTTAGTAAAGGTTTTATCCTTGTATGGTATACCAGACAAATACATTAAAGTGATTAATGCTATGTACGAGAATAACACTGCTGCGGTTAAGGTAGGCAATGAGGTTAGCAGCTGGTTTTGTATTAAATCAGGAGTTAAGCAGGGTTGTGTTCTATCTCCCTTTGTATGGATATTTTGATGGACTTTGTTTTAAGGAGCACAGGAAAGGCAATGGAAGACCACGGAATCAAATGGGAGGAAAAAGTCTCCTGGACTTGGATTATGCTGATGATTTAAGCATCCTAGATGAAAGTGTGAGCAAAATGAATGAAGTTTTAGAGGTTTTGCGAGTTTAGGGTGCTAGAATTGGTTTGAAAATTAATGTTAGGAAGACTAAGTCACTAAGTCTAGGAATAAGTGAAGATGAAAAGGTGACATTGGGTAATGAAAAGATTGATCAGGTGGGCAGCTTCACTTACTTGGTAGTATTATTAGTAAAGATGGTGGGAGCAGGAAGATGTTAAATATAGAATAGCCAAGGCTCAGGGTGTTTTTTCACAGTTAAAAAAAGTCTGGAAGAATAGGAAGATAAGTCTGCAAACCAAGATTAGAATATTAGAAGCTACAGTGATGACAGTGGTCAAATATGGCTCTGAAGCAGGGACGCTCCGAAAAGCGGATGAAGATTTGCTAGATGTTTTCCAGAGAAATTGCTTAAGGATTGTTCTGGGTACCAGGCTGACTGACCGTATTTCTAACATTAGGCCATACGAAAAATATGGTTTAATACCGCTTTCTAGGGCTATAATGAAAGAAAGGTTGAGGTGGTTAGGGCACGTTGTGCGGATGAAAGATGACAGATTGCCGAAGATTGTCCTTTTCGGCCAACCATCTAGGGCTAAACGGAAAGCAGGTCGTCCCCGTCTGGGGTGGGAGGACGTCATAAAGAAAGATTTAAAGAAATGGGAACTTCGTGGGCGGGTGTAAAAAGGGAGGCTTTGAATAGATTGGGGTGGAGGAGGAGCGTGCGTAGCTGTGTTGGCCTCATGCGGCTTGGTGCTGCGGTGAGTTGTTAGTAGTAGTAGTATATATCTTCAAACTTTTTTAGGCCTTTCATTTCACCATTTTTCAACACAGTAAAAGTGTGTCAGAGATATTAAAAGGTATTTTTCTCTCAAAGGAAATATAGCGCTCTCTCTTTTGAATCATGTCAAGTGCATGCATTCACCCTGCTAAATTAGGTTAGTGAAGCCAAAAAAAGGCACTATATTCTGCTCATAGTAGGATTATGCAATTTCTATTGTGATATAAACGAAAGTTTAATCTTGCCTCTACAAATTTCTTAAAAACAACTTTCTATCTGAACGAGTTGTGTATCATGAAAGGATATATAAAGTAGTGAATTATGGTACTAAGCATATGTAAATAATAATCAAATTTTAAAAATAGGGTGATTTAGACACTTTGTAAATAAGCTATTTTCTTTTATAGGTTACATTGGTTCCATATTCGCCATCTCCCCCTATTCGTCAGTTGGAGAAGAAGACGCACCTGTGGAGTTCATTTGCAACAATTCACTATGGAATGGTATCGTTAATGAAATATCATTTAATATCGATGATTTTTTAACTAATTATTTTAATGTAGATAGTAGCACAGTTGATCAGGGGGACTTAACTTTGCTAAGTCCGAATACTTTGCAGCTTTTAGACGATTTTACCTGGGAATTAACAGGGAATCCTCCCCCCTCAGATTACATGAACACACTTCAAACAACTGAAAGTGCTTCCCATAGCCCTATTGTTGAACAAAGCGGGGGAGGGGGAGATAATATACAAAAGGGGGAGGAGGGTGACAATACCCAATTTATGACATTTCCCGAATTCCAGCTCTCAAATCAATATTAAATACGATAGTTGTCTACACTGCGACTTTTGGGGATCCTTTTAGTTCGCTTATGGGGGGTAATTTTGTATTTGACCCATAGAAATTGTCCATTTATATGTAGATAGAATTCATTCACTCTTAAAAAACCAAATTCAGTTGTGGGGGGGGGGTAGGGATTCAATTCAGGTTTCAGTTGTTTCAAAGGTGATTTATTTAAATGAGGGTAAAAGCGTGGTTTATGATCATTATGTACATACCGAGATGCTAGTGGTCTATCCGCATTTAGAAAATTATGAAACAGTTTTTATGGATTGGTAGGCCACATTATTACGCATCTCGAAAATTATAACGAGAATGGTAGTGGATCTGTTGTTATTTTTATTGAAAATTTAAGCGTTAATATTTGTAAATTTAAAAAAGATTTTATTTAAGAGGGGGGAATGGGCCACGGGCTATTGAATTAAAATATGATCCAGATTTAGAGGGTTGCAAAGGCGTTTCAGCGAATCTGTTTTGAAACAGGTCAAAAAATCTTTCATGTACGCTTTCCTCATGTCAGCATTCGAGCCTCTAGCACGTGACGCTTCAAAGACAAATTTAGAATACTGGGCTGTACATGGGAAGGTGGGGTCCAATTTTCCCCCTGTAGATTTTTCTTGTTTAGAGGGAAAACACCCAGTAACGCTCAGATCCATTGATATTTTTGAAAGGGTCAATGCCCATTTAAATATCAGCGTTACTGTGGTTCAATATGAAACTGAATTTGAGGATGGGGCACGGTCTAATAAGAAGGGGTGTTGTTCCCAGTAAGGGGCCCTTCAATTGAATTGGTGAAGCACTGGGTTTGGTTGTTGTACACACCACCTAGTGACCCCAATGCAATTGGCCATTTCAACCCAATTAAAGACATCAGTAGAGTTCTGGGGGAGGGTAAGAATAGGAGGACACGTTTCTACTGTCCGACATGCCTGTCTCCGACACTTAAAACTAGGGAATCATATGAAGCATTGTAGACGGCATGGCTACCAGTCAGTGGAAACGGTTTCAGGTGATAGGGCCATTTTAAATTTTAAAAATTTTCAAAATACCCTCCTCCAAAGCAATAAAATCTCTTTGGATTGTGAGGCGAAGCTAGTGGAAGTGAACAATCCTCGATTTCCGAATTGAATCAACGAACATCGAGCCATTGCAGTCTCTTACGCCCACGCACAAAGAGACAGTTCTAACACTATGTAGTTATTAGAAATATTTGAAACGTTGGATGAGGGTGAGTGCATGGTCAAGGCACTGACTAAATAAATTGGCACTTCAAATGACGCTATTTCTTGTTTAAGAAATACCCATTACCCAATGTTATTGTCTGCAGAGGATCGTCTCGCGATTAAAAATCAAAAAATATGCTGGATGTGTAAGTAGGAGTTTGAAGAGGGGGCTAAGGGGAAAGGGACTAGGGGGAAAAGAGGAGGGAAGGGGAAAGTGATCGATCATGATCACTTGTGGCAGGAAATATCATCTGGGGGTAGTAATTTTAGAAGGGTAGAACATCAATCATGCAATGTGAATGTAAGTCAGCAGTTTTTTATACCGGTTTTCATTCACAATGCAAATTATGATTTAAAATTTATTTTACCGGCTTTGGCACGTATGCACAGGGAGGGAGGGGGAGTAGATAGTCCATGGGTAAACAATTCATTTACCTATAATATTATCCCCAAATCAGCTGAGAAGTTAGTGCTTCTCGAGTTGAAATGGCAGGTAGTGAATAATGGGCATACCTGCCTGAATAAAATCAGGTTTTTAGATTCGTTTAGTTTTTTCCCCAAGGCATTGAGTCAATTGATTCAAGTACAGAAAAGCGACAATTTTGATAGTTTTCCTTTGCTTAGACAGCACTTTCCAGACAGTGAAATATATGACCTATTGACCTGTAAAGGTGTATATGCATATGACTATTACTGTTCTGGCGCTCGCTTAAGCGAGGAGAAACTACCTCCAATTAAAACTTTCTATAATTCACTCACCAACAGTGAATGCACTGCCGAGGAATACGAATTTGCCAAGAGGGTCTGGGCTAAGGGTAATTGAAAAAATGGGTGGGATTATTGTAGACTGTACTTGGCCAGTGACGTTTTAACTCTGTTAGATATTTTCTGTAAAAACACAGACCAAATCTATTCAGAGTTTGTACTGGATATAGGGTATTATTTTTCCGCACCACATTTGGTGATGGACTTGATTTTAAAAATTAGTAGGGAAGAAACAGGCTTGATCACTGATGTAGATAAAAAACTTTTCGTAGAACGATCAATGAGGAGGGGGGGGTATGTTTTTCATGGAGATCGCATTTTGACAACAGATCCAAGCGGGCAAGACACTGGTGTAAAGTCAAATGCAGTTTTCCTTGAACTCGTTGTATCCCTCGGCAATGTCTCACTACTCTTTGCCGTGTGGAAACTATAAATGGCTTGAGAATCCTTGTGAGTTCCCCAACATTAATACCGTCGAGGACAATGGGCCACAAGGATGGTTCTTTGAAATTGATGGTCACATTTCATTGGCGCTTCATGATTCTGTCAAAGATTTTGTTTTTCCCTGTATCAATCGACCAGTGACAAAGGACTCACTAAGTCCATACAATCGATCATTGGTTGAGGATATGGGGATGCACTGGACCCCCTCCAAGCAGAAACTGATTGCGGATCTGGACCCTAAACATACTATCGTTGTTCACCATGTGCTTTTGCGCTGGATGGTGAACAATGGTTTCAAGATCACGAAAATACATAGGGTCCTGCAATTCAGTTAAAAACCTTATTTGAAGACGTTTATTGACACCTTTTTCGATAAACGCTCTCGGGCAAACAGTAAAGTAGAAAAGGAAATGTAAAAGCTAATTCTAAATTCAGCGTTTGGCAAAATGTACGTGAGTAATATGTAATATATTTAAAATACAAAAAATAAAATTCTTTCCTTCTAAGGTTAATTCCGACATAAATTGAACTCCCCTAATTAAGCGTAAATCCCATTTCAAACTTGAGTTTAAATTCTTAATCAGCAAAAGAAAAACTGCATTCTATTTTCAGCCAATCATCGGCACTATTCAAGGAAGAACGGTTTTGAATTTGGCGAAGATACTTGGTAATAGAAAATCACGAGATACAGAGTTCACATAAAGTTTAAGTTATCATAGCAGTGTGAATGTTTAATCATCAAAAATATTGAAAACAAATTATTGGATGAGCAGTTAGCATACTGAATTTAGTTTGCAAACATAATTACAAGGTAGTGGGCCCTCCACACGAGTTGGGCCAATCGTGAAATAGCTCTTAACGCGCAGAATCAAGACTAGTGTTTTATAAAGTTAGAAAAGTGTTTTTCGGATTATTATATTATAGAGAACCCAGGCATTATGATTACAGACATTATGTTCCTATCATTCTGCAAGTAATTATCTTTCTGACTGAAGTGAAGCCTTGCTTATATACACCCATTGTTGTACACCTGAAATGTAAGTCTCAATAAAACCATTACTTTTCTAATGTGTTGTTTTACTTATATGCCCGTATCTTACCGCAAGTAAATAACTAGTTCAATTGTACTCCATAGGCAGCGCTCCCTAAGGAATCTGATTTGGAGATAATTCGAGGAAAAGAGGTTACTCTTTGGTAGTTACATATTTTATTTTCTCTCTAAGATTGAGAGTGGCTCGGTCACCCATTTACCTTACTCCCCATTGCTCTGGCGCAGTCCTCGATGGCACAATTGGCACGATCCTTAGCGTTACAAGTGGCACGATCGGAAAACTTATAAGGTGCAAGTTCACAGCTTTAAACCTCAACGGTGCAGTTGGGTGCGATTGGTATACAGATTAAGTCTCGCAACATTACATTTGGCGCGGTCATAAAATCCCCCCGGCAGAGAAAAATGTGTGAAAGCGTACAGAACAGATCTCGTTGTGATGTCGTGGCTGACCCCCAAGAATGTGTACGAATTATTGCAGACACAAATTTTTTCATCGTTCACGAGCATAGAGGCAAACATGGTTCTTCTACACAGGAAAAAGAGAAATGTGGTACTGAAAAAGATTATAGCAGGAGGTAGTTCAGTACTTGAAATTTCCAAAAAGCTCATGTTGTCGTTTTCTTACAATGTGTGAAAGGTACAATGGCCAAGGGAGGGGGAGGTTCAAGTGTACTATGGGGATACAGATTCTCTCTGCTGTTAAAAGTAAAAACCGGGGAATTATTGGGATATTTAGAAAATGGGGAACACATCAGCTCGCGGATGGATTTCACCAACTGGAGTCTGTCCCTCTACCCCGAGTTGGTGAAACATCAGGCCCCCAATCACCTTCTCATGTTAAAATCAGAGAAAGGGAGTGATTTGATGTCCAATGGGGTGTTCCGGGTCCTAAAGTTTATTGCGTTGAAACTCACAACAAAGATGTAAAACAGGCGTGTAAAGGGGTGCCTACACATTTTGTAAAGAACAATTTCAACATGAGTTTCAACAGAGACTGTGTAGAGACTAGCTTAGTGCCGAGAGCACAAGTGCTTGCAATTCGATCTCAGCAGTATAAAAATTATACTGTTAGAGTTGAAAAGAATGCAATATCTTGTATATCCGACAAGGTATTTGTGCTCGAGAATGGTGTAAATGTACTCCCCCACGGCCACTATCAAATTTCAGACCGGGTTGAATGTGTAGACTATCGCAACCAACTTGGTCTGGATAAATTAACCTAACTTAATCTAACCTGATAAATTAATCAAACCTAACCTTTCATGAATTAACTTAAATGTTCAAACCTAACCTAACCTGCAGCAGTGGCGGTGACTATTGTATACTTTTTTTCCATAGCGACCCCGGGGGCTGGGGGGTCCCGCCCGCGGCAGGCCTTCGGCCCGGAGGGGGGGAAGGTATCTTTTAAATTCATAGTGTTCAACTGTACTATTTTAAATTGTTTTTATCTCAATAAGCGTTGTACAAATAGTGCTGTTGTACAAAAATGTGTGTGTAAAAATAGTGTTGGTGTTCTTGCTGGACAAAAAGTGTTTTTTATGACAATAAATGTTATTGTACAAATAGTGTTGTTCTTGTTGAACAAAAAAGTGTTTTTGATAATAAATATTGTTGTTGTTGTTAATAAATATTTTTGTTGTTCTTGTTGAACAAAAAAAAGTGTTTTTGATAATAAATATTGTTGTTGTTGTTAATATAATATTGATGTTCTTGTTGAACAGAAAAGTGTTTTTATGTTAATAAATGAATTGAATAGTGTTTTTGTTGTTCTTGTTAACGTACTAGATAGATCTATGGGAAAATTATTATTACTTATTCATTGGACATGTATGGTTTGCAGTTAGTTGTAGTCCGACTGTTGTCAACAGCAGCAGTATGTATCAATTTAAAACACCATTCAGATCGTTTCTGTGTGGCCCATCAATGTCGGGGAAAACGACACTTTTAGCTAAAATAATTCAAAATTGTAATAAAATGTTTTTGGAAAAACTAAAGAAAATTTATTATTGCTATAGTATTTGGCAAGAGTCCTACGATCAAAAAATCTATTGCCACATCCATACCAATACAATTCATACGGGGACTTGATGTTTTCAATAGTATTGAACCAAACTCGTGGCTGATTATTGATGATTTGGCTGAATCAATTGAACAGTTCTCACAGGAAATGCTACAGCTGTTTACCGTTCGCTCTCATCATGAACACATTTCCATAACCAGAGTTCTACACAATCTGTTTCATCAGAGCTAATGTATGAGAACCCTTGCTTTGAATTGCACCATCTATATTATCTACCGAGTTGTTCGTGATTCTAGCTCGCTAATAACTCTCAATAGGCAAATATATATCGGCGCTCCCCAAATTTCTGCTCTCAGCGTACACTCAGGCGACCAATAAGCCCTACGGGTACATTTTGTTATAGATCTTAGTCAGAATACACCCGAGGATCTACGTGTAGTCACAGATATTTTCGAAAAATAAAATTACTGTATATCTTCCGGTGAACAGTAGAAAAAGCTATTAGTTGCCATCATGACACTGAAGAAACTACACAAACAACGGCATTTATTTTCTGTTTTAGGCCCTTCAAAACCTCCACTCAGGAAGGCCATACTCAAACATGGTGTTGACAATGATTTCATTAATCTAATATCTGAACTTCGTTTAAATTTAACTGAGGGCAATGTACACTTACCAGAAGGTGTTAGACAACAGAAAAAGCAACATCGCTCCACTGTACGTGCCGTGGCTTGCAAAAACAAGGGAATTTTTTTTTAAGAAAACGTCTCTTTCAAGCGGGCGGTAGCTTTTTTACACTTTTACTGCCAATAATTGCAGGACTTGTAAACAGTTTTCTCTAGATGGCTAAGCCCTATAAATTGACGCCATTTGAACTTGTCCTCTCACCCCGTGGAGCATTTTGAAGACAAAATGCCATTTTGTCTTCAAAATTGACGCCATTTGAACTTGTCCTCTCACCCGTGGAGCATTTTGAAGACAATAAGGCCGTCTTGATAGTGTTAGGACTTTATAATAGCTTTAGAATTTGTATCATGGAATGAAATTCACTCGTGAATAGAGAGAAATAATCGGATTTCCAGAGTTCATATTATGTATTATTTCTTCTTCATTTCAAAGGATACTAAAGCATATTTCTTACAATTTAAGACTGTATATTACCCACTATTGGTATTATAGCACGTGAGAGCAAAATGCTGCTTGATGAATCATCCAATATTTCTGTATGCTGTTTAGTTACTTTGCGGTATTCAAAAAATATTCAGTTTTACGCTTATATTTTTAAGATAATTTTAATTGTATACTGAAAGTTACTAATGTCACAACTGGTGTAAGACTATGAAAAACTTTATAAATTCGTTCAGTCTTGTCAGGCTACATGCTCACTTTTGACTCTTAAAATCAATAATCCTGTTTTTTATACTACACTGTTGTGTTTTCAGTAAAGCGCTAGCTTTGTATAATGATAAAAGCATAGGGAAACATAATTATTTGGTTTATTTGTACTAGTTATATTAATATATATTAAATAGGCTGTGAAGTGAAAATTTTTGTCCGTTTTAAGTTTCAAATTCGCTCCTTGCTTCCCTCGGAAAAAACTTTGTTGTTTTTAATTAATCTTTGTTCGTTTTTGATTAAAATTTAATGCAGAGAAAAATCGCTGCCATGATCTTTTTTATTTATACGGAATAATGTATGTTCGTTTAAAGTTTTAATGACACTTCTTAGTTTCAGTTGAAAACTTATTTTTTAATATAATTTCTAATTATCACTGATCTAGGGGAGATAAGACAGCGCTAAAAAACACTGCAAAAAACAGCTAAGAAAAACTTTCATTCTATAACATAAATTTCATTATCCATACTTCACAAAACAATACATGTTTTTCAGGAACGTTTGTTTTTCGATGAGCAAAAAGCTGTTTTTACTCGGCCGACTTCGCCTGAAAAAAACATAATGAAGACAGGGCTTTTACAAATCACCTGCTAACGAGCAGAAACTAGAAGGCTACTCAAACAAAAGAAAGCTGTTTAAGGGCTCATTTAAAAGCTTATATTTATATATAATTGGTTTTTATAAATTTGACTTGATAGCACATTCCCACAAAGTGTTCTTTCGGTTGTTTCCCCAACTTTTTAAATGAAACAAGTGCCTTTTCCAATGAAATGACCAAAAAAAGGTAATTTAAAACCTAGGCAAGAGCAAAAACTAAGGGGCAAGGACGTCCCGTCCCCTCAAATATCCGCCGCTAGAACAGTACACAGGTTTCATCACAGAGTTAAGTTTGAAGGTTCAATTCAAAACTGTTGATCAATCAAGCTTAATTTTTGGTAGATGTTTGGTTGAAAAGTTTTTGGTTTGTTTAATTTGTTTTCGCAACAATCTTTTACTTTTAATATGACTAGTTGATATATGAAACTTACTAAGAGGGTCTGGAGGGGGAGTATATGTGAGGGGATCTTAAAAACCTCCGGTTAAGGGCTTTGGACGATAATTATTGCAATGGTACCGTTTTTTGCTTCCAAACTCTTCCACTTAAGAAGTGGTACCAAAAGTGCCGTTTTTTAGTGCTATATGGAACTTTTGGATGGTAAAATTGATAAAAAGCACGTAGATATGAGTAATAGGTTTAAAATCTGCCATCCCGGGATATGCCTTATAATATGAGTACATCACATTACAAAAATAGTGGATTATCTGAAAAGTAATCATAAGAAGGGACAGACCATGATTGAAAAAAAAATCCAAGCTGGAATCGAACGCATGATAATCTAATTTGAAGTCTAGCACTGTACTGACAGAACCACGTCTCTAATAATGTAATTTAATATATTGGTGTTTGTAGGACTTTAATTGTGTAGCTTATTAAGGAGGACTGGAGGAGGAAGTTTCAGGAGGTGTTCTTGCAAATCTCCAGTTAAGGGTTTTGGCCCATAATTATTACAACGATAACGTTTTATGCTTCCAAGATTTTCCACTCTAGAAGTGGCATTAAAAATGTTGTTTTCAGTGCTATATCTCACTTATGAATGGTAGAATTGATAAAAATCACTTAGATATGAGCAAACGTTTTCAAATTAGCCATTAAAGATCACCCTAAAAAGTTCTAGTAGTAAATCAATGTAATCAGTAAATCAATGGCGTAGTATCAGGCCGACAGAAGACACTTGAGTAAAAAATATCTTCCAATCAGGAAAACAGTGACACAAGAGACCTGAAATGAAGATGAAATCAAATCGAGGCACAAATAAAAGAAAGATTTCCCCCTTTGTTCTACCTCCAGAGCTGAACGGTTGCAATAATAATGCCACGAATCCTGTCTTTTCTGAATACCTTTGACTTGCTCATCAGATCTCATCAAATCTCTTGTTCGCCGCCTCATCAAATCTGTGTGTTATAAAATTGAAACCTTGCAAAATAGATCCTCTGCTTAGATGAAGTACAAACAAAATTGATTTCAGCTTCACAACTTTGTTCAATCCCAATTTATACGATTTTAAAGATATGAAAATAAATTTCCTAAATTTTGAAGAAAAAAAACATTGATGTGGCTTAAAATTCTACTCAAATAACAGGAATTGCATTTTGAAACTAAACCTTGAGAAAAAGAAACTGATAACTGAGAATTAAGGTAAAATGTTGTTTTGTCCAAATTTCAATAAGTATAGACCTGCCATGTAGGCAAATTTAAGGACCATCTAGAGGGAGAAGGAGTGGAGGTAGGTACTTCAAAATACCTTCCCGGGACATACTTTGGTACTTATGTACTATCTAGAACACACGCGCTATATTATCAAACAGTTCGTGGTAACGAACTGTAAGTAAGGAGCGACCCGGCTCAATGGCAACCGAAACTGTAGAAAACGAAATTTTGATACCAATAGATGCATCAAAAGAAGCGAACTTTGATGCTAATTTCAAATATATAAGTTTCATCAAGTTTAATCCAACCTATCAAAAGTTACGCGCCTGAGAAAATTTGGATGATTTTTGAAAAAGGGGAAAGACCCCCTAAAAGCTATAGAAACTTAATGGAAATCATACCATCATATTCAGCGTATCAGAGAACCCTACTGCAGAGGTTTCAAACTCCAATCTACAAAAATGTGGAATTTTGCATTTTTTTGCCAGAAGAAAGATCACGGATGCGTGTTTATTTGTTTGTTTTTTTTTTTGTTTTTTTTTTTCAGGGGTGATCGTATCAACCCAGTGGTTACCTGCGATGAACGTCATTTTCGTAATAAGACCCAAAAAGCGTTTCAAAAAAAAATTCTTACAGTACTTTACGTACACGTAAAGGAACCAAAAGCTTCCCCAAAAAAGAGAATTTTCTAAAATAGTCCTCATCTCAACTGGACTCAGAAATACTACACTTTAATAGCATGAATCGTGCTTCAAAACTCCGGTTTGCTATAGGATTATTTAAAAATAGGACGTTAGCCCGATAAGTATATTTTCTCCGTTAGTACTGTTAAGATTAGGATAGTATATTAAGAAATTTTCTACCTACAGAAATTCACAAAAAAATATATTTAAAAAAAAAACAATTGTAAAAGTTAAAAGATAATTTTTGTGCATAAATTTCTGCGTGTTCATTTTGTGAAAATATATTTCCTTATTTTTATAATTATCTTTTTTTATACTCAAAATTCGATTAGCATTCCCCTTCTTCTGCTATAATTTAAATATTTGAATTGAACTTATACTGAACATATTACTTTCAATGATCCTATAGTCAAATTTTAAAATGATATTCAAGAAACTTTAAACTACTCTTGAAGTTCAAAACCGTGTTGATTGATATAACCTATTTACGGTTTAACTGTAAAAACCTAAAGCCTACTGCGTCATTGGTGCTTCACTGAAGACGGATTATATTACAAATATTTTTCTTTTCCAGTTCTTACAGCATTGAAAATGAAAATAAAATTACAGTAAAATTAAATCTTGAACTGATGCGTCTTTCAACAATTAATATCATTATATATCAAATATTCAATTTGATTTTGTTTGAAGGGAAGAGAGAAGGAGGCCATGCCCAAACACTTGTTTGTAGTGATTTTAGTTCGTTTCAAGCTTGATTTGCATATTCAATTTAAGTTTCACTCGTCTTAAGATTTATTTATTCATTTAAATTAGTTTCTATTGTATGTTTGTTTGCATTGATTGTTTATTTAATTTCTGTTCATTATGGGTTTTCAATTATACTTCAATAGCAAAATATTTTTTTCGTTTTAAGCTTGATTTGCATATTCACTTTAAGTATTACTCGCTTTAAGATTTATTTATTCTTTATACTATTACTTGTTTGTTGTGTTGTGTTTTTTTTTCTTTTTTGCTATAATTTTTATTTAATTTCTGTTCGTTTTAGGTTTTATTTATTCTTTAATAGTAAATTCTGTTGGTTTTGAATTTGAATTTTAACAGGTATTCGTATCTAAGTTTAAAATGGCTTTTACTTTTCTTTGAAAACTTCTTTTTCGGAAAGTACTTTTTAAACTATTTTTTGCTCGTTTTTAATTGCAAAAAGCTTTAAGTTTTTAAAAATTCCTTATTTCAAAATCAAGCTTTTTTCAAAAATTAAATGTTCATCAAAGTATCAAAACTAGTATCAAAGTAGCAATATCAAAGTAAAAAAAAATGGTTTTGTGTCAATCTCAAAGTTTTATTATCTGATTTTCATATCTGACATTTATTTAATTTCTGTTCGTTTAATTACGAACAGAAATTCGTTTAATTCGTTTTATTTATTTAATTCTCTTAATTTTTGAAAGTTCATTTGAATTTCTTTCGTTGAAATGCAAGGGTTGGAATATTTCAGTAGTGGTTTGTTGTGGTTTACCTTGTCACAGTTACATTCTCTCGATTTTTCAAAGTTCATTTTGAATTTGTTTCATTGAAATGCAAGAGTTGGATTATTTCAGTAGTGTTTTGTGTGGTGGTTTACCATGTCACAGTTACATTCTCTTGATTTTTCAAAAGTTCATTTTGGATTTCTTTCGTTGAAATGCCAGAGTTGGAATATTTCAGTAGAGTTTTGTCATGGTTTACCTTGTCACAGTTACATAATCTTAATTTTTCAAAGTTCATTTTGAATTTCATTCGTTGAAATGCAAGAGTTGGAATATTTCAGTAGTGTTTTGTCGTGGTTTACCTTGTCACAGTTACATTGTCTTGATTTTTCAAAGTTAATTTTGAATTTGATTCATTGAAATGCAAGAGTTGGATTATTTCACTAGTGTTTTGTCGTGGTTTACCATGTCAGAGTTACATTCTCTTAATTTTTCAAAGTTCATTTTGGATTTCTGTCGTTGAAATGCAGGAGTTGGAATATTTCAGTAGTGTTTTGATGTGGTTTACCTTGTCACACTTACATTCTCTTAATTTTTCAAAGTTCATTTTGTTTTTCTTTCGTTGAAGTGCAAGAGTTGGAATATTTCAGTAGTGTTTTGTTGTGGTTTACCTTGTCACACTTACATTCTCTCTTTTTTTCAAAGATCATTTTGGATTTCTTTCGATGAAATGCAAGAGTTGGAATATTTCAGTAGTGTTTTGTCATGTTTACCTTGTCACAGTTACATTATCTTACTTTTTCAAAGTTCATTTTGAATTTCTTTCGTTGAAATGCAAGCGTTGGAATATTTCAGTAGTGTTTTGTTGTGGTTTACCTTGTCAAACTTACATTCTATTGATTTTTGAAAGTTCATTTCGAATTTCTTTCATTGAAATGCAAGAGTTGCAATATTTCAGTAGTGTTCTGTCGTGGTTTACCTTGTCACAGTTACATTCTCTTGATTTTTTCAAAGATCATTTTGGATTTCTTTTGATGAAATGCAAGAGTTGGAATATTTCAGTAGTGTTTTGTCATGGTTTACCTTGTCACAGTTACATTCTCTTAATTTTTCGAAGTTCATTTTGAATTTCTTTCGTTTAAATGCAAGAGTTAGAATATTTCAGTAGTGTTTTGTTGTCGTTTACCTTGTCACACTTACATTCTCTTGATTTTTCAAAGCTCATTTCGATTTCTTTCATTGAAATGCAAGAGTTGGAATATTTCAGTAGTGCTCTGTCATGGTTTACCTTGTCACAGTTACATTCTCTTGATTTTTCAAAGTCCATTTGAATTTCTTTCATTGAAATGCAAGAGTTGGATTATTTCAGTAGTGTTTTGTTGTGCTTTACCTTGTCACAGTTACATTCTCTTAATTTTTTCAAAGTTCATTTTGAATTTATTTCGTTGAAATGCGAGAGTTGGAATATTTCAGTAGTGTTTTGTCATGGTTTACCTTGTCACAGTTACATTCTCTTGATTTTTCAAAGTTCATTTTGAATTTCTTTCATTGAAATGCAAGAGTTGGATTATTTCAGTAGTGTTTTTGTCGTGGTTTACCATTTCACAGTTACATTCTCTTGATTTTTCAAAGTTCATTTTGGATTTCTTTCGTTGAAATGCAAGAGTTGGAATATTTCAGTAGTGTTTTGTTGTGGTTTACTTTGTCACACTTACATTCTCTTAATTTTTCAAAGTTCATTTGGATTTCTTTCGATGAAATGCAAGAGTTGGAATATTTCAATAGTGTTTTGTTGTGGTTTACCTAGTCACAGTTACATTCTTTTGATTTTTCAAAGTTCTTTTTGAATTTCTTTCGTTGAAATGCAAGAGTTGGAATATTTCAGTAGTGTTTTGTCATGGTTTACCATGTCAACGATACATTGTATCGATTTTTCAAAGTTCATTTCGAATTTCTTTGATTGAAATGCAAGAGTTGGAATAATTCAGTAGTGTTTTTTGTCGTGGTTTACCTTGTCACAGCTACATTCTCTTGATTTTTCAAAGCTCATTTTGAATTTCTTTCATTGAAATGCAAGAGTTGGATTATTTCAGTAGTGTTTTGTTGTGCTTTACCTTGTCACAGTTACATTCTCTTAATTTTTTCAAAGTTCATTTTAATTTCTTTCGTTGAAATTTAAGAGTTGGAATATTTCAGTAGTGTTTTGTCATGGTTTATCTTGTCACAGTTACATTCTCTTGATTTTTCAAAGTTTATTTTGAATTTCTTTCATTGAAATGCAAGAGTTAGAATATTTCAGTAGTGTTTTGTCGTGGTTTACCTTGTCACAGTTACATTCTAATAATTTTTCAAAGTTCATTTTGAATTTCTTTTGTTGAAATGCAAGAGTTGGAATATGTCAGTAGTGTTTTGTCATGGTTTACCTTGTCACAGATACATTCTCTTTATTTTTCAAAGTTCATTTCGAATTTCTTTCATTGAAATGCAAGAGTTGAAATATGTCATTAGTGTTTTGTCGTGGTTTACCATGTCACAGTTACATCCTCTTGATTTTTCAAAGTTCATTTGAATTTCTTACATTGTGATGCAAGAGTTGGATTATTTCAGTAGTGTGTTTTGTTGTGCTTTACCTTGTCACAGTTACATTCTCTTAATTTTTCAAAGTTTCATTTTGAATTTCTTTCGTTGAAATGCGAGAGTTGAAATATTTCAGTAGTGTTTTGTCATGGTTTACCTTCTCACAGTTAGATTTTCTTGATTTTTCAAAGTTCATTTTGAATTTTTTCATTGAAATGCAAGAGTTGGATTATTTCAGTAGTGTTTTGTCGTGGTTTACCATGTCACAGTTATATTCTCTTGATTTTTCAAAGTTCATTTTGGATTTCTTTCTTTGAAATGCAAGAGTTGGAATATTTCAGTAGTGTTTTGTTTTGGTTTTCCTTGTCACAGTTACATTCTCTTGATTTTTCAAAGTTCATTTTGAATTTCTTTCATTGAAATGCAAGAGTTGGAATATTTCACTAGTGTTTTGTCATGGTTTACCATGTCACAGTTACATTCTCTTGATTTTTCAACGTTCATTTTGAATTTCTTTCGTTGAAATGTAAGAGTTGGAATATTTCAGTAGTGTTTTGTCATGTTTTATCTTGTCATAGTTATATTCTCTTGATTTTTCAAAGTTCATTTTGAATTTCTTTCATTGAAATGCAAGAGTTTTGAATATTTCAGTAGTGTTTTGTCGTGGTTTACCTTGTCACAGTTACATTCTCTTAATTTTTTCAAAGTTCATTTTGAATTTCTTTCGATGAAATGAAAGAGTTGGAATATTTTCAATAGTGTTTTGTCATGGTTTTACCTTGTCACACTTACATTCTCTTAATTTTTCAAAGTTCATTTTGGTTTTATTTCGGTGAAATGAGAGTTGGAATATTTCAGTAGTGTTTTGTTGTGGTTTACCTTGTCACACTTATATTCTCTTTAATTTTTCAAAATTCATTTTGGATTTCTTTCGATGAAATACAAGAATTGGAATATTTCAATATAGTTCATTTTGAATTTCTGTCGATGAAATGAAAGAGTTTGGAATATTTCAATAGTGTTTTGTCATGGTTTACCTTGTCACACTTACATTCTCTTAATTTTTTAAAGTTCATTTTGGTTTTATTTCGGTTAAATGCAAGAGTTGGAATATTTCAGTAGTGTTTTGTTGTGGTTTACCTTGTCACACTTACATTCTCTTAATTTTTCAAATTTCATTTTTGGATTTCTTTCGATGAAATGCAAGAGTTGGAATATTTCAATAGTGTTTTGTCGTGGTTCGCCTAGTCACAGTTACATTCTCTTAATTTTTCAAAGTTTGTTTTGGATTTCTTTCGATGAAATGCAAGAGTTGGATTATTTCACTAGTGTTTTGTCGTGGTTTACCATGTCAGAGTTACATTCTCTTAATTTTTCAAAGTTCATTTTGGATTTCTGTCGTTGAAATGCAGGAGTTGGAATATTTCAGTAGTGTTTTGATGTGGTTTACCTTGTCACACTTACATTCTCTTAATTTTTCAAAGTTCATTTGTTTTTCTTTCGTTGAAGTGCAAGAGTTGGAATATTTCAGTAGTGTTTTGTTGTGGTTTACCTTGTCACACTTACATTCTCTTATTTTTTCAAAGATCATTTTGGATTTCTTTCGATGAAATGCAAGAGTTGGAATATTTCAGTAGTGTTTTGTCATGGTTTACCTTGTCACAGTTACATTATCTTACTTTTTCAAAGTTCATTTTGAATTTCTTTCGTTGAAATGCAAGCGTTGGAATATTTCAGTAGTGTTTTGTTGTGGTTTACCTTGTCAAACTTACATTCTATTGATTTTTGAAAGTTCATTTCGAATTTCTTTCATTGAAATGCAAGAGTTGCAATATTTCAGTAGTGTTCTGTCGTGGTTTACCTTGTCACAGTTACATTCTCTTGATTTTTTCAAAGATCATTTTGGATTTCTTTTGATGAAATGCAAGAGTTGGAATATTTCAGTAGTGTTTTGTCATGGTTTACCTTGTCACAGTTACATTCTCTTAATTTTTCGAAGTTCATTTTGAATTTCTTTCGTTTAAATGCAAGAGTTAGAATATTTCAGTAGTGTTTTGTTGTCGTTTACCTTGTCACACTTACATTCTCTTTGATTTTTCAAAGCTCATTTCGAATTTCTTTCATTGAAATGCAAGAGTTGCAATATTTCAGTAGTGCTCTGTCGTGGTTTACCTTGTCACAGTTACATTCTCTTGATTTTTCAAAGTCCATTTGAATTTCTTTCATTGAAATGCAAGAGTTGGATTTTTCAGTAGTGTTTTGTTTGTGCTTTACCTTGTCACAGTTACATTCTCTTAACTTTTCAAAGTTCATTTTGAATTTATTTCGTTGAAATGCGAGAGTTGGAATATTTCAGTAGTGTTTTGTCATGGTTTACCTTGTCACAGTTACATTCTCTTGATTTTTCAAAGTTCATTTTGAATTTCTTTCATTGAAATGCAAGAGTTGGATTATTTCAGTAGTGTTTTTGTCGTGGTTTACCATTTCACAGTTACATTCTCTTGATTTTTCAAAGTTCATTTTGGATTTCTTTCGTTGAAATGCAAGAGTTGGAATATTTCAGTAGTGTTTTGTTGTGGTTTACCTTGTCACACTTACATTCTCTTAATTTTTCAAAGTTCATTTTGGATTTCTTTCGATGAAATGCAAGAGTTGGAATATTTCAATAGTGTTTTTGTTGTGTTTACCTAGTCACAGTTACATTCTTTTGATTTTTCAAAGTTCTTTTTGAATTTCTTTTTTTCGTTGAAATGCAAGAGTTGGAATATTTCAGTAGTGTTTTGTCATGGTTTACCTATGTCAACGATACATTGTATCGATTTTTCAAAGTTCATTTCGAATTTCTTTGATTGAAATGCAAGAGTTGGAATAATTCAGTAGTGTTTTGTCGTGGTTTACCTTGTCACAGCTACATTCTCTTGATTTTTCAAAGCTCATTTGAATTTCTTTCATTGAAATGCAAGAGTTGGATTATTTCAGTAGTGTTTTGTTGTGCTTTACCTTGTCACAGTTACATTCTCTTAATTTTTCAAAGTTCATTTTTAATTTCTTTCGTTGAAATTTAAGAGTTGGAATATTTCAGTAGTGTTTTGTCATGGTTTATCTTGTCACAGTTACATTCTCTTGATTTTTCAAAGTTTATTTTGAATTTCTTTCATTGAAATGCAAGAGTTGGAATATTTCAGTAGTGTTTTGTCGTGGTTTACCTTGTCACAGTTACATTCTAATAATTTTTTCAAAGTTCATTTTGAATTTCTTTTGTTGAAATGCAAGAGTTGGAATATGTCAGTAGTGTTTTGTCATGGTTTACCTTGTCACAGATACATTCTCTTTATTTTTCAAAGTTCATTTCGAATTTCTTTCATTGAAATGCAAGAGTTGAAATATGTCATTAGTGTTTTGTCGTGGTTTACCATGTCACAGTTACATCCTCTTGATTTTTCAAAGTTCATTTGAATTTCTTACATTGTGATGCAAGAGTTGGATTATTTCAGTAGTGTTTTGTTGTGCTTTACCTTGTCACAGTTACATTCTCTTAATTTTTCAAAGTTCATTTTGAATTTCTTTCGTTGAAATGCGAGAGTTGAAATATTTCAGTAGTGTTTTGTCATGGTTTACCTTCTCACAGTTAGATTTTCTTGATTTTTCAAAGTTCATTTTGAATTTTTTCATTGAAATGCAAGAGTTGGATTATTTCAGTAGTGTTTTGTCGTGTTTACCATGTCACAGTTATATTCTCTTGATTTTTCAAAGTTCATTTTGGATTTCTTTCTTTGAAATGCAAGAGTTGGAATATTTCAGTAGTGTTTTGTTTTGGTTTTCCTTGTCACAGTTACATTCTCTTGATTTTTCAAAGTTCATTTTGAATTTCTTTCATTGAAATGCAAGAGTTGGAATATTTCACTAGTGTTTTGTCATGGTTTACCATGTCACAGTTACATTCTCTTGATTTTTCAACGTTCATTTTGAATTTCTTTCGTTGAAATGTAAGAGTTGGAATATTTCAGTAGTGTTTTGTCATGTTTTATCTTGTCACAGTTATATTCTCTTGATTTTTTCAAAGTTCATTTTGAATTTCTTTCATTGAAATGCAAGAGTTTGAATATTTCAGTAGTGTTTTGTCGTGGTTTACCTTGTCACAGTTACATTCTCTTAATTTTTCAAAGTTCATTTTGAATTTCTTTCGATGAAATGAAAGAGTTGGAATATTTCAATAGTGTTTTGTCATGGTTTACCTTGTCACACTTACATTCTCTTAATTTTTCAAAGTTCATTTTGGTTTTATTTCGGTGAAATGAAAGAGTTGGAATATTTCAGTAGTGTTTTGTTGTGGTTTACCTTGTCACACTTATATTCTCTTAATTTTTCAAATTTCATTTTGGATTTCTTTCGATGAAATACAAGAATTGGAATATTTCAATATAGTTCATTTTGAATTTCTGTCGATGAAATGAAAGAGTTTGGAATATTTCAATAGTGTTTTGTCATGGTTTACCTTGTCACACTTACATTCTCTTAATTTTTTAAAGTTCATTTTGGTTTTATTTCGGTTAAATGCAAGAGTTGGAATATTTCAGTAGTGTTTTGTTGTGGTTTACCTTGTCACACTTACATTCTCTTAATTTTTCAAATTTCATTTTGGATTTCTTTCGATGAAATGCAAGAGTTGGAATATTTCAATAGTGTTTTGTCGTGGTTCGCCTAGTCACAGTTACATTCTCTTAATTTTTCAAAGTTTGTTTTGATTTCTTTCGATGAAATGCAAGAGTTGGAATATTTCAATAGTGTTTTGTCATGGTTTACCTTGTCACACTTACATTCTCTTAATTTTTCAAAGTTCATTTTGGTTTTATTTTGGTGAAATGCAAGAGTTGGAATATTTCAGTAGTGTTTTGTTGTGGTTTACCTTGTCACACTTACATTCTCTTAATTTTTCAAATTTCATTTTTGGATTTCTTTCGATGAAATGCAAGAGTTGGAATATTGTATATTTGTTTGCATTGATTGTTTATTTAATTCCTGTTCATTATGGGTTTCAATTATACTTCAATAGCAAAATATTTTTTTCGTTTTAAGCTTGATTTGCATATTCACTTTAAGCATTACTCGCTTTAAGATTTATTTATTCATTTATACTATTACTTGTTGTGTTGTGTTTTTTTTTTCTTTTTTGCTATAGTTTTTATTTAATTTCTGTTCGTTTTAGGTTTTATTTATTCTTTAATAGTAAATTCTGGTGGTTTTGAATTTGAATTTTAACAGGTATTCGTATCTAAGTTAAAATGGCTTTTACTTTTCTTTGAAAAACTTCTTTTTCGAAAGTACTTTTTAAACTATTTTTTGCTCGTTTTTAATTGCAAAAAGCTTCAAGTTTTTAAAAATTCCTTATTTCAAAATCAAGCTTTTTTTCAAAATTAAATTTTCATCAAAGTATCAAAACTAGTATCAAAGTAGCAATATCAAAGTAAAAAAATGGTTTTGTGTCAATCTCAAAGTTTTATTATCTGATTTTCATATCTGACATTTATTTAATTTCTGTTCGTTGGGTTTTATTTATTCTTTAATAGTAAATTCTGGTCGTTTTGAATTTGAATTTTTAGAGGTATTTGTATCTTAAGTTTAAAATGGCCTTTACTTTTCTTTGAAAAACTTCTTTTTCGGAAAGTACTTTTTAAATTATTTTTTGTTCGTTTTTAATTGCAAAAGCTTCAAGTTTTTAAAAATTCCTCATTTCCAAATCAAGATTATTTTTCAAAATTAAATGTTCATCAAAGTATCAAAAATAGTATCAAAGTACCAATATCAAGTAAAAAAATGGTTTTGTGTCAATCTCTGAATTTTATTATCTGATATTTGAATTATTTTTAACAAAATGGCTATCTCAAAATTTTAATCAGATGGGTTTGGGGAAAAAGGGGCATGGGGAGGGGGCTAATTGCCCTTCGATCTCTTTTCACTCTTTAACAGTGAACTATAACTTTCCACTTTCCATCAAATGAACCCTATCTGAAGTCTATACAAGCATCCCTTCTAAAAGAACCATATATGCCCCCAGGGCATAACTTGCAACACTCTCTCCCCAAGCCAAAGGGGTTGTGTTGACCCCAGAGTTTTAATATCTGATGTTTGAACAATTCTTAACAAAATGGTCACCTCAAAGTTTTTATCGGATGGGTTTGGGGAAGAAAAGGCGTGGAGGGGCTAGTTGCCCTCCGATCTATAATGACTGTAAGTAAGTGAACTATAACTTTTAATTTCTAACCAGATAAAAATTTCTGAATTTTATACGAACATCCCTTTCATAAGAACCATAAATACCCCAGGGCATAACTTACAACGCCTGCCCCCGGGCAATAGGAGGTTTTGTCAAAACCTGAGAATTTGTTATCCCACTTTTGAACTGAAAGATCTTTGTTTTTGTTTCTGTTGTTTTCTTTTCTCTCCACTGGCCACAGTCTCGTTTGTTTTTTTTTTTTTAGAGATTTTTTCTCTTTGTTGGTTTTTTGTCACTTTTGAACTATTTTTAACAAAATGGCTACCCCAAAATTTTATAGGATGCATTTGGGGGAAAAGGGGCGTGGGGGGACTAGTTGCCTTCTAAATCTATATTGACTCTAAGAAAGTCAACTAGAACTTTTAATTTCCAATCAGATCAACCCTCTCTGAAGTTTATATGGGCATAACTTTCATAAGAACAAAATACGGCCCCAGGACATAGCTTACAACGCCTTCCCCTGGGCACTGGTTTTTTTTTTTGACACCGGAGTTTTTTTTACTCTTACTTTTGAACTATTTTGAAAAAATGGCTATCTCAAAATCTGTATCAGGTGGGTAGGGGAAAAAGAACGTAGGATGGGGCTTGTTGCCCTCCGATCTCTTTTGACTCCGTAAAATTGAACTAAAACTTTCAATTTCCATTCAAATGAGCCCTCTCTGAACTTTATACCAGCATTTCTTCCATAAGAACGATATATACCCCCAGGGCATAACTTGCAACACCTGTCCCCGGGCCCTTCGGGGTTCTGTCGACACCGGAGTTTTCTTATATCTGACCTTTGAACTATTTTTAGCAAAATTGCCCCCTGATCTCTTTTGATTCTTAAAAAACTGAACTAGAACTTTAAGTTTTCTAATCAAATGAGCCCTCTCTGAAGTTTATACGAGCATACCTTCCATAGCAGCATTATATGCCCGCGGGCATAACTTAAGACACCTGCTCGGGCCCTGAAGGATTGTGTGTCAACCCCAAAGATTTCGTTATATTATCTTTGAAACATTTTGAAAAAATGACTCTCTCAAAGCTCTTATTAGATGGGCTTGAGGAAAATGGGGCGTGGAGAGGGTGAACCTGGTTGCCCTCCGATCTCTTTTGACTCTTAAAAAGTGAACGAGAACCTTAAAACCCCAATCAAATGAGCCCTCTCCGTAGTTTATACGAGCATCCCTTCCATAAGAACCATATATGTTCCTATATTATTACTTACAACGCCTACCCCAGAGCCCTGGGGGGTTACATCGACATAGGAGTTTTTCTTATCTGACCTTTGAATTATTTTTAACAAAATGGGTATCTCAAAATTGTTATCGGATGGGTTTGGGGAAAAACTGGTGTGGGGGGAACTTTCATCTCTAATCAAATGAGCCCTCTAGGAAATTTATAAGAGCATCCCTTTCATAAGAATCATACATGCCCTCAGGGCATAATTTATACTGTCTACCCCCGGGTCCTGCTCCTGGGGGGTTGTATTGACACCGGAGTTTTTCTTATCCGATCTTTGAACTATTTTTAACAAAATGGCTATCTCAAAATTTTCATCGGATGGGTTTGAAAAAAGGTGTGGGGGGCTAGTTACCCTCGGATCTCTTTTGACTCTTAAAAAGTGAACTCGAAATTTCAATTTCCAATCAAATGAGCCCCTTCTGAATTTTATACGAACATCCCTTTCATAAGAACAATGTATGCCCCAGGGCAAAACTTACAACGCCTGCCCCTGGGCCATGGAGGGATGTGTCGAAACCTGAGTATTTTTATCTAACTTTTAAGTATTTTGAACAAAATGGCTATCTCAAAGGTTTTATAGGACGCATTTGGGGGGAAAGGGGTGTGGGGTGGGGCTAGTTGCTCTCCAATCTCTTTTTATTCTCAAAAACTGAACTACAACTTTTAATTTCGAATCAAAAAGCCTTCTTTGAAGTTTTTACGAGCATCCCTTCCATAAAACCCTACATTCCCCCAGGGCATAGCTTAAAACCTCTGCCCTAGGGCCCTGGGGGGCTGTGTTAACCTCGGAGCTTTCGTTATATGATATTTGAACTATTTAAAAAAAATGGCTATCTCAAAGTTTTTATTGGATAAATTTGAGGAAAAAAGGGCGTAGATGAGGGGGTGGCTAGTTGCCCTCCTATCTCTTTTGACTCTTAAAAAGTGAATTAGAACTTTAATTTCCAATCAAATGCTCTTTGAAGTTTATACGAGCATCTCTTCCATAGGTACCATATATATGTCCCCAGGGAATAAAATACAGCTTCTGCCCCATGGCCCTGAGGGGTTGTGGTGACACCGAAGCTTTTGTTATATGATCTTTGAAATATTTTAACAAAATCGCTATCTCAAAATTTTTATCGGATGAATTTGTAAAAAAAAGGACGTGGGGGGCTGGTTACCCTCCGATCTCTTTTGACTCTTAAAAGTGAACTAGAGCTTTCAATGTCCAAGCAAATGAGCCCTCTAAAGTTTATACGAGCATTCCTTTCATCAGAACCAAATACGCCCCCAGGGTATAAATTACAACGCCTGCCCCCGGGCCCTGGAGGGTTATGTCGACAACGGAGTTTTTGTTATATGATCTTTGAACTACTTTTAACAAAATTGATATCTCAAAATTTTTATAGGATGCATCCGATAGTTACTCTCCGATCACTTTTGACTCTTAAAAAGGGTATTAGAACTTTCAATTTCCAATCGAATGAGCCCCTCCAAAGTTGATACAACAACCCCTTCCATATGAAGTACCTCTGGGAAAAGGAAAAATAAATAATAAGGCATTGGAGCCGTATGGCCTTTACTATAGGCAACGCTGTAGCGTTGCCTCTGATTTCTTATCGCTTTTTAAATAACGCCAGGAAATCTGGAAGTCATTAGAGCTTTCGATTTCCAATCGAATGAGCCCCCTCCAAAGTTTATACAACAACTTCTTTCATATGAAGTGCCTCTGGGAAAAGGAAAAATAAATAAAAAAAAACATTGGAGTCGTATGGCATTTACTATAGGTAACGCTATAGCGTTGCCTCTGATTTCTTATCGCTTTTTAAATAAGGCCAGAAAATCTAGCTTCACCCCCGTGGAAAATTTTTTCCTCCCTGTGGATATATTCTCTAGACAATTCAATCCAGGTGAAAATTTACCGCAGACAATTGACCTTAACATCTCCAAGCGTAAAATTGAGCCAGCAAAGAGATAGCAAGACATAAGAAGAATTTCGTATAGGAATTCTGGAAAATCCCCCCAGTTTGAAATTTCCCCCAAAAAATTCGACCCCCAGGAAACTTTCCTCCCTGTGAAAATCCTCCTGCAGAATTCCCCCCCCCCCCCGCGGAAAATGTACGCATACTTCCCAATAACAAATTCTATACATAAACAAAGGACAAATTTTATAGCTTAAAGACCTTTCCCCAAGGATGTGGGGGGGGGGGGGGGGGGGTCATGATATCTCCAAAGACATAGTTATTTGACCTTTCAACTATGCTGAACAAAATGGCTATCTGGAAATTTTGATCGAATGATTTTCAGAAAAGGGCGCGAGAGGGGGCCTAGCTGCCCTCCAATCTTTTTGGTCACTTAAAAAGGTAACTAGAGCTTTAATTTCCGTTCGAATGAGCCATCTTTCTATGTTTTAGGACCACTGGGTTGATACGAACACCCGTGGGAAAAAAAGAAAAAAGAAGTAAACACGCATCCGTGATTTCTTGAAGCTAAAAAACTTATTTTTACAGATAGAAACTTCAAACCTTTACAGTAGGGTTCTCTGATATGCTGAACCTGACGATGGCATTTTCATTAAGATTCTATGACTTTTAGGGGGGTGTTTCCCCTATTTTTGAAATCAGGTAAATTTTCTCAGGCTCGTAGCCTTTGATGGATAGGACTAAACTTAATAAAACTTATATATTGGATCAGCAATATAAGCCGATTTTTTTTTTATATTTATCTATTGGCATCAAAATTCTGTTTTTTAGAGTTTCAGTTACTATTGATCCGGTTGCTCCTTGCTTACAGTTCGTTATCACGAAGTGTCTACTATTAATACTACTAACAACTCACCGCAGCACCAATCTGCCTGAGGCCAATATAGCTACAAACGCTACTCCTCCATCCCAATCTATTCAAAACCTCCCTCTTTACACCCTCCCATGAAGTTCTCATCTCCTTTAAATCTTTCTTTATGGCATCCTCCTATCCCAACCGCGGACGACCTACTTTCCTTTTAGCCCTAGACGGTAGGCCATAAATGACAATTTTTGGCAATCTGTCATCCTTCATCCATAGAACGTGCCCTAACAGTAGAAAGCTATCTTATAGTCCCACGAGTCACCCCTGCTGACATCTACAATTTAGTTTAATGCCGATAGCACACCATATATGGGCATAGAGTCCCTAGGGAGAAATCCTCTGCTGTCAGTCCCGATCCCACACCATATATGGGCATGGAATCCCCAGGGAGAACACGTTTCCGAGAAATTGATTGCGTAACCTAGCCTAACCTCATGAGCTCGTGACGGGGCACCATATATGGGCATAGCCTCCCTAGGGGAAATGGATTTCTCAGAAATTGATTGCGTAATCGATTGGGAATTTTATTGATCCGATCATTTATGGGCATAGAATGACGTAATCGATTAGGACAAATGGATTTCTGAGATATTGATTACATAATCGGTAGAACCCTATCAGGAGGTCGTGACGGGGGTCCATATATGGACATAGAATGAAGTAATCGACTAGGACAAATGGATTTCTGAGAAATTGATTACATAATCGATAGAATCCTATCAGAAGGTCATGACGGGACTCCATATATGGGCATGGAATGAAGTAATCGATTAGGACAAATGGATTTCTGAGAAATTGATTACATAATCGGTGGAACTCTATCAGGAATTCGTGAAAGGGGGTCCATATATGGACATAGAATGACGTAATCGACTAGGACAAATGGATTTCTGAGAAATTGATTACATAATCGATAGAACCTTATCAGAAGGTCATGACGGGACTCTGTATATGGGCATAGAATGACGTAATCGACTAGGACAGTTGGATTTCTGAGAAATTGATTACATAATCGATAGAACCTTATCAGAAGGTCATGACGGGACTCCATATATGGGCATAGAATGACGTAATCGACTAGGACAGTTGGATTTCTGAGAAATTGATTACAAAATCGGTAGAACTCTATCAGGAGGTCATGACGGGAGTCCGTATATGGGCATAGAATGACGTAATCGACTAGGACAGTTGGAATATTTCAGTAGTGGTTTGTCATGGTTTACCATTTCACAGTTACATTCATTTGATTTTTTCAAAGTTCATTTTCGATTTCTTTCGTTGAAATCCAAGAGTTGGAATATTTCAGTAGTGTTTTGTCGTAGTTTACCTTGTAACAGTTACATTCTCTTGATTTTTCAAAGTTCATTTTGAATTTCTTTCGTTGAAATGCAAGAATTGGAATATTTCAGTAGTGTTACATCGTGGTTTACTTTGTCACAGTTACATTCTCTTAATTTTTGAAAGTTCATTTTGAATTTCTTTCATTGACATGCAGGGGTTGGAATATTTCAGTAGTGGTTTGTTGTGGTTTACCTTGTCACAGTTACATTCTCTCGATTTTTCAAAGTTCATTTTGAATTTGTTTCATTGAAATGCAAGAGTTGGATTATTTTCAGTAGTGTTCTGTCGTGGTTTACCTTGTCACAGTTACATTCTCTTGATTTTTCAAAGTTCATTTTGAATTACTTTCGTAGAAATGCAAGAGTTGGAATATTTCAGTAGTGTTACGTCGTGGTTTACTTTGTCAATGTTACATTCTCTTAATTTTTGAAAGTTCATTTTGAATTTCTTTCATTGAAATGCAAGGGTTGGAATATTTCAGTAGTGGTTTGTTGTGGTTTACCTGTCACGTTACATTCTCTCGATTTTTCAAAGTTCATTTTGAATTTGTTTCATTGAAATGCAAGAGTTGGATTATTTCAGTAGTGTTTTGTGGTGGTTTACCATGTCACAGTTACATTCTCTTGATTTTTCAAAGTTCATTTTGGATATCTTTCGTTGAAATGCAAGAGTTGGAATATTTCAGTAGAGTTTTGTCATGGTTTACCTTGTCACAGTTACATAATCTTAATTTTTCAAAGTTCATTTTGAATTTCATTCGTTGAAATGCAAGAGTTGGAATATTTCAGTAGTGTTTTGTCGTGGTTTACCTTGTCACAGTTACATTGTCTTGATTTTTCAAGTTAATTGTTGAATTTGATTCATTGAAATGCAAGAGTTGGATTATTTCACTAGTGTTTTGTCGTGGTTTACCATGTCAGAGTTACATTCTCTTAATTTTTCAAAGTTCATTTTGGATTTCTTTCGTTGAAATGCAGGAGTTGGAATATTTCAGTAGTGTTTTGATGTGGTTTACCTTGTCACACTTACATTCTCTTGATTTTTCAAAGTTCATTTTGTTTTTCTTTCGTTGAAGTGCAAGAGTTGGAATATTTTAGTAGTGTTTTGTTGTGGTTTACCTTGTCACACTTACATTCTCTTATTTTTTCAAAGATCATTTTGGATTTCTTTCGATGAAATGCAAGAGTTGGAATATTTCAGTAGTGTTTTGTCATGGTTTACCTTGTCACAGTTACATTATCTTACTTTTTCAAAGTTCATTTTGAATTTCTTTCGTTGAAATGCAAGCGTTGGAATATTTCAGTAGTGTTTTGTTGTGGTTTACCTTGTCAAACTTACATTCTCTTGATTTTTGAAAGTTCATTTCGAATTTCTTTCATTGAAATGCAAGAGTTGCAATATTTCAGTAGTGTTCTGTCGTGGTTTACCTTGTCACAGTTACATTCTCTTGATTTTTTCAAAGATCATTTTGGATTTCTTTTGATGAAATGCAAGAGTTGAAATATTTCAGTAGTGTTTTGTCATGGTTTACCTTGTCACAGTTACATTCTCTTAATTTTTCGAAGTTCATTTTGAATTTCTTTTCGTTGAAATGCAAGAGTTAGAATATTTCAGTAGTGTTACGTCTTGGTTTACTTTGTCAAAGTTACATTCTCTTAATTTTTGAAAGTTCATTTTGAATATCTTTCATTGAAATGCAAGGGTTGGAATATTTCAGTAGTGGTTTGTTGTGGTTTACCTTGTCATAGTTACATTCTCTCGATTTTTCAAAGTTCATTTGAATTTCTTTCATTGAAATGCAAGAGTTGGATTATTTCAGTAGTGTTTTGTTGTGCTTTACCTTGTCACAGTTACATCATCTTACTTTTTCAAAGTTCATTTTGAATTTCTTTCGTTGAAATGCAAGAGTTGGAATATTTCAGTAGTGTTCTGTTGTGGTTCACCTTATCACAGTTATATTTTCTTGATTTTTCAAAGTTCATTTTGAATTTCTTTCGTTGAAATGCAAGAGTTGGAATATTTCAGTAGTGTTTTGTCATGGTTGACCTTGTCACAGTTTCATTCTCTTAATTTTTCAAAGTTCATTTTGAATTTCTTTTCATTGAAATGCAAGAGTTGGAATATTTCAGTAGTGTTTTGTCATGGTTTACCTTGTCACAGATACATTCTCTTGATTTTCAAAGTTCATTTTGAATTTCATTGTTTCAAAGTTCATTTTGAATTTCATGAAACAAATTCAAAATGAACTTTGAAAAATCGAGAGAATGTAACTATGACAAGGTAAACCACACAACAAACCACTACTGAAATATTCCAACCCTTGCATTTCAATGAAAGAAATTCAAAATGAACTTTCAAAAATTAAGAGAATGTAACTTTGACAAAGTAAACCACGACGTAACACTACTGAAATATTCTAACTCTTGCATTTCAAAGAAAGAAATTCAAAATGAACTTTGAAAAATTAAGAGAATGTAACTTTGACACAAGTAAACCACGGCAAAAACACTACTGAAATATTCCAACTCTTGCATTTCACGAAAGAAATCCAAAATGAACTTTGAAAAATCAAGAGAATGTAACTGTGACAAGGTAAACAACGACAAAATACTACTGAAATATTCCAACTCTTGCGTTTTAAACGAAAAAGAAATCCAAAATAAACTTTGAAAAATCAAGAGAATGTAACTGTGACAAGGTAAACCACGACAAATCACTACTGAAATATTCCAACTCTTGCATTTCAACGAATGAAATTCAAAATGAACTTTGAAAAATCAAGACAATGTATCTGTGTCAAGGTAAACCATGACAAAACACTACTGAAATATTCCGACTCTTGCATTTCAATGAAAAGAAATTCAAAATGAACTTTTGAACATTTAAGAGAATGTAACGGTGACAAGGTCAACCATGACAGAACACTACTGAAATATTCCAACTCTTGCATTTCAATGAAAGAAATCCAAATTGAACTTTGAAAAATTAAGAGAATTTAACTGTGACAAGTAAAACCACAACAAAGCACTACTGAAATATTCCAACTCTCGCATTTCAATGAAAGAAATTCAAAATGAACTTTGAAAAATCAAGAGAATATAATGTGACAAGGTAAGCCCCCTGACAAAACACTACTGAAATATTCCAACTTTTGCATTTCAACGAAAGAAATTCAAATGAACTTTGAAAAATCAAGAAAATGTAACTGTGATAAGGTGAAAAACAACAAAACACTACTGAAATATTCCAACTCTTGCATTTCAACGAAAGAAATCCAAAATGAACTTTGAAAAATTAAGAGAATGTAACTGTGACTAGGTAAACCACGACAAAACACTATTGAATTATTCCAACTTGCATTTCATCGAAAGAAATCCAAAATGAAATTTGAAAAATTAAGAGATTGTAAGTGTGACAGGGTAAACAACAACAAAACACTACTGAAATATTCCAACTCTTGCATTTCACCGAAATAAAACCAAAATGAACTTTGAAAAAATCAAGAGAATGTAACTGTGACAAGGTAAACCGCATCAAAACACTACTGAAAATATTCAACTCTTGCATTTCACCGAAATAAAACAAAAATGAACTTTAAAAAATTAAGAGAATGTAACTGTGACTAGGTAAACCTCGACTAAATACTATTGAAATATTCCAACTCTTGGATTTCATCGAAAGAAATCCAAAATGAAATTTGAAAAATTTAGAGATTATAAGTGTGACAAGGTAAACCACAACGAAACACTAATGAAATATTCTAACTCTTGCATTTCACCGAAATAAAACCAAAATTAACTTTGAAAAATCAAGAGAATGTAACTGTGATAAGGTGAACCACAACAGAACACTACTGAAATATTCCAACTCTTGCATTTCAACGAAAGAAATCCAAAAAGAAATTTGAAAAATTAAGAGATTGTAAGTGTGACAAGGTAAACCACAACAAAACACTACTGAAATATTCCAACACTTGCATTTCACCGAAATAAAACCAAAATGAACTTTGAAAACAATCAAGAGAAGGTAACTGTGACAAGGTAAACCACGAAAAAACACTACTGAAATATTCCAACTCTTGCATTTCAACCAAAGAAATTAAAAATGAATTTTGAAAAATTAAGAGAATGTAACTGTGACAAGGTAAAGCACAAAAAAACACTACTGAAATAATCCAACACTTGCATTTCAACGAAAGAAATTCGAAATGAACTTTGAAAAATCAATAGAATGTATCTGTGACATGGTAAACCATGACAAAACACTACTGAAATATTCCAACTCTTGCATTTCAACGAAAGAAAATCAAAAAGAACTTTGAAAAATCAAGTGAATGTAACTGTGACAAGGTAAACCATGACAAAACACTACTCAAATATTTCAGCTCTTGCATTTCAACGAAAGAAATCCAAAATGAACTTTGAAAAATTAAGAGAATGTAACTGTGACTAGGTAAACCACAACAAAACACTATTGAAATATTCCAACTCTTGCATTTCATCGAAAGAAATCCAAAATGATCTTTGAAAAATCAAGAGAATGTAACTGTGACAAGGTAAACCGCAACAAAACACTACTGAAATATTCCAACTCTTACACTTCAACGAAAGAAATTCAAAATGAACTTTGAAAAATCAAGAGAATGTAACTGTGACATGATAAACAATGACAGAACACTACTGAAACATTCTAACTCTTGCATTTCACGAAAAAAATTCAAAATGAACTTTGAAAAAATCAAGAGAATGTATCTGTGACAAGGTAAACCATGACAAAACACTACTGAAATATTCCAACTCTTGCATTTCAATGAAAAGAATTCAAAATGAACTTTGAACATTTAAGAGAATGTAACTGTGACAAGGTCAACCATGACAAAACACTACTGAAATATTCCAACTCTTGCATTTCAATGAAAGAAATCCAAAATGAACTTTGAAAAATTAAGAGAATGTAACTGTGAAAAGGTAAACCACAACAAAAACACTACTGAAATATTCCAACTCTTGCATTTCAATGAAAGAAATTCAAAATGAACTTTGAAAAATCAAGAGAATGTAATGTGACAAGTTAAACCATGACAAAACACTACTGAAATATTCCAACTTTTGCATTTCAACGAAAGAAATTCAAAATGAACTTTGAAAAATCAAGAAAATGTAACTGTGATAAGGTGAACCACAACAGAACACTACTGAAATATTCCAACTCTTGCATTTCAACGAAAGAAATCCAAAATGAACTTTGAAAAATTAAGAGAATGTAACTGTGACTAGGTAAACCACGACAAAACACTATTGAATTATTCCAACTTGCATTTCATCGAAAGAAATCCAAAATGAAATTTGAAAAATTAAGAGATTGTAAGTGTGACAGGGTAAACAACAACAAAACACTACTGAAATATTCCAACTCTTGCATTTCACCGAAATAAAACCAAAATGAACTTTGAAAAATCAAGAGAATGTAACTATGACAAGGTAAACCGCATCAAAAACACTACTGAAATATTTCAACTCTTGCATTTCACCGAAATAAAACAAAAATGAACTTTAAAAAATTAAGAGAATGTAACTGTGACTAGGTAAACCTCGACTAAATACTATTGAAATATTCCAACTCTTGGATTTCATCAAAAGAAATCCAAAATGAAATTTGAAAAATTTAGAGATTATAAGTGTGACAAGGTAAACCACAACGAAACACTAATGAAATATTCCAACTCTTGCATTTCACCGAAATAAAACCAAAATTAACTTTGAAAAATCAAGAGAATGTAACTGTGATAAGGTGAACCACAACAGAACACTACTGAAATATTCCAACTCTTGCATTTCAACGAAAAAATCCAAAAAGAAATTTGAAAAATTAAGAGATTGTAAGTGTGACAAGGTAAACCACAACAAAACACTACTGAAATATTCCAACACTTGCATTTCACCGAAATAAAACCAAAATGAACTTTTAAAATCAAGAGAGGTAACTGTGACAAGGTAAACCACGACAAAACACTACTGAAATATTCCAACTCTTGCATTTCAATGAAAGAAATTCAAAATGAACTTTGAAAAATCAAGATAATGTAACTGTGACAAGGTAAACCATGACAAACACTACTGAAATATTCCAACTCTTGCATTTCAAAGAAAGAAATTAAAAATGAATTTTGAAAAAATTAAGAGAATGTAACTGTGACAAGGTAAAGCACAACAAAACACTACTGAAATAATCCAAACACTTGCATTTCAACGAAAGAAATTCAAATGAACTTTGAAAAATCAAGAGAATGTAACTGTGACAAGGTAAACCACGACAAAACACTACTGAAATATTCCAACTCTTGCATTTCAATGAAAGAAATTCGAAATGAACTTTGAAAAATCAATAGAATGTATCTGTGACATGGTAAACCATGACAAAACACTACTGAAATATTCCAACTCTTGCATTTCAACGAAAGAAAATCAAAAAGAACTTTGAAAAATCAAGTGAATGTAACTGTGACAAGGTAAACCATGACAAAACACTACTCAAATATTTCAGCTCTTGCATTTCAACGAAAGAAATCCAAAATGAACTTTGAAAAATTAAGAGAATGTAACTGTGACTAGGTAAACCACAACAAAACACTATTGAAATATTCCAACTCTTGCATTTCATCGAAAGAAATCAAAATGATCTTTGAAAAATCAAGAGAATGTAACTGTGACAAGGTAAACCGCAACAAAACACTACTGAAATATTCCAACTCTTGCACTTTCAACGAAAGAAATTCAAAATGAACTTTGAAAAAAATCAAGAGAATGTAACTGTGACATGATAAACAATGACAGAACACTACTGAAAAATTCTAACTCTTGCATTTCACGAAAAAAATTCAAAATGAACTTTGAAAAATCAAGAGAATGTATCTGTGACAAGGTAAACCATGACAAAACACTACTGAAATATTCCAACTCTTGCATTTCAATGAAAAGAAATTCAAAATGAACTTTTGAACATTAAGAGAATGTAACTGTGACAAGGTCAACCATGACAAAACACTACTGAAATATTCCAACTCTTGCATTTCAATGAAAGAAATCCAAAATGAACTTTGAAAAAATTAAGAGAATGTAACTGTGAAAAGTTAAACCACAACAAAAACACTACTGGAATATTCCAACTCTTGCATTTCAATGAAAGAAATTCAAAATGAACTTTGAAAAATCAAGAGAATGTAATGTGACAAGTTAAACCATGACAAAACACTACTGAAATATTCCAACTTTTGCATTTCAACGAAAGAAAGTCAAAATGAACTTTGAAAAATCAAGAAAATGTAACTGTGATAAGGTGAACCACAACAGAACACTACTGAAATATTCCAACTCTTGCATTTCAACGAAAGAAATCCAAAATGAACTTTGAAAAATTAAGAGAATGTAACTGTGACTAGGTAAACCACGAAAAAAACACTATTGAAATATTCCAACTCTTGCATTTCATCGAAAGAAATCCAAAATGAAATTTGAAAAATTAAGAGATTGTAAGTGTGACAAGGTAAACCATAACAAAACACTACCGAAATTTTCCAACTCTTGCATTTCACCGAAATAAAACCAAAATGAACTTTGAAAAATCAAGAGAATGTAACTGTGACAAGGAAACCACATCAAAACACTACTGAAATATTCCAACTCTTGCATTTCAACGAAAGAAAACCAAAATGATCTTTGAAAAATCAAGAGAATGTAACTGTGACAAGGTAAACCGCAACAAAACACTACTGAAATATTCCAACTCTTGCACTTCAACGAAAGAAATCTAAAATGAAATTTGAAAAATCAAGAGAATGTAACTGTGAATTGGTAAACCACGACAAAACACTACTGAAATAATCCAACTCTTGCATTTCAATGAAAGAAATTCAAAATGAACTTTGAAAAATAAAGAAAAATGTAACTGTGACAAGGTAAACCATGACAAAAAAACACTACTGATATATTCAAACTCTCGCATTTCAACGAAAGAAATTCAAAATGAACTTTGAAAAATTAAGAGAATGTAACTGTGGCAAGGTAAAGCACAACAAGACACTACTGAAATAATCCAACTCTTGCATTTCAATGAAAGAAATTCCAATGAACTTTGAAAAATCAAGAGAATGTAACTGTGACAAGGTAAACCACGACAGAACTCTAATGAAATATTCCAACTCTTGCATATCAATGAAAGAAATTCGAAATGAACTTTGAAAAATCAAGAGAATGTAAGTGTGACAAGGTAAACCACAACAAAACACTACTGAAATATTCCAACTCTTGCATTTCAACGAAAGAAATCCAAAATGAAGTTTGAAAAATTAAGAGAATGTAACTGTGACTAGGTAAACCACGACAAAAAACACTATTGAATTATTCCAACTTGCATTTCATCGAAACAAATCCAAAATGAAATTTGAAAAATTAAGAGATTGTAAGTGTGACAGGGTAAACAACAACAAAACACTACTGAAATATTCCAACTCTTGCATTTCACCGAAATAAAACCAAAATGAACTTTGAAAAATCAAGAGAATGTAACTGTGACAAGGTAAACCGCATCAAAACACTACTGAAATATTTTCAACTCTTGCATTTCACCGAAATAAAACAAAAAAAAACTTTAAAAATTAAGAGAATGTAACTGTGACTAGGTAAACCTCGACTAAATACTACTTGAAATATTTCAACTCTTGGATTTCATCGAAAGAAATCCAAAATGAAATTTGAAAAATTTAGAGATTATAAGTGTGACAAGGTAAACCACAACGAAAACACTAATGAAATATTCCAACTCTTGCATTTCACCGAAATAAAACCAAAATTAACTTTGAAAAATCAAGAGAATGTAACTGTGATAAGGTGAACCACAACAGAACACTACTGAAATATTCCAACTCTCGCATTTCAACGAAAGAAATCCAAAATGAAATTTGAAAAATCAAGAGAAGGTAACTGTGACAAGGTAAACCACGACAAAACACTACTGAAATATTCCAACTCTTGCATTTCAATGAAAGAAATTCAAAATGAACTTTGAAAAATCAAGATAATGTAACTGTGACAAGGTATAAACCATGACAAAACACTACTGAAATATTCCAACTCTTGCATTTCAACGAAAGAAATTAAAAATGAATTTGAAAAATTAAGAGAATGTAACTGTGACAAGGTAAAGCACAACAAAACACTACTGAAATAATCCAACACTTGCATTTCAACGAAAGAAATTCAAATGAACTTTGAAAAATCAAGAGAATGTAACTGTGACAAGGTAAACCACTACAAAACACTACTGAAATATTCCAAAACTCTTGCATTTCAATGAAAGAAATTCGAAATGAACTTTGAAAAATCAATAGAATGTATCTGTGACATGGTAAACCATGACAAAACACTACTGAAATACTCCAACTCTTGCATTTCAACGAAAGAAAATCAAAAAGAACTTTGAAAAATCAAGTGAATGTAACTGTGACAAGGTAAACCATGACAAAACACTACTCAAATATTTCAGCTCTTGCATTTCAACGAAAGAAATCCAAAATGAACTTTGAAAAATTAAGAGAATGTAACTGTGACAGGGTAAACCACAACAAAACACTATTGAAATATTCCAACTCTTGCATTTCATCGAAAGAAATCCAAAATGATCTTTGAAAAATCAAGAGAATGTAACTGTGACAAGGTAAACCGCAACAAAACACTACTGAAATATTCCAACTCTTGCACTTCAACGAAAGAAATTCAAAATGAACTTTGAAAAATCAAGAGAATGTAACTGTGACATGATAAACAATGACAGAACACTGCTGAAACATTCTAACTCTTGCATTTCACGAAAAAAATTCAAAATGAAATTTGAAAAATCAAGAGAATGTATCTGTGACAAGGTAAACCATGACAAAACACTACTGAAATATTCCAACTCTTGCATTTCAATGAAAAGAAATTCAAAATGAACTTTGAACATTTAAGAGAATGTAACTGTGACAAGGTCAACCATGACAAAACACTACTGAAATATTCCAACTCTTGCATTTCAATGAAAGAAATCCAAAATGAACTTTGAAAAATTAAGAGAATGTAACTGTGAAAAGGTAAACCACAACAAAACACTACTGAAATATTCCAACTCTTGCATTTCAATGAAAGAAATTCAAAATGAACTTTGAAAATCAAGAGAATGTAATGTGACAAGTTAAACCATGACAAAACACTACTGAAATATTCCAACTTTTGCATTTCAACGAAAGAAATTCAAAATGAACTTTGAAAAATCAAGAAAATGTAACTGTGATAAGGTGAACCACAACAGAACACTACTGAAATATTCCAACTCTTGCATTTCAACGAAAGAAATCCAAAATGAACTTTGAAAAATTAAGAGAATGTAACTGTGACTAGGTAAACCACGACAAAACACTATTGAAATATTCCAACTCTTGCATTTCATCGAAAGAAATCCAAAATGAAATTTGAAAAATTAAGAGATTGTAAGTGTGACAAGGTAAACCATAACAAAAACACTACCGAAATTTTCCAACCCTTGCATTTCACCGAAATAAAACCAAAATGAACTTTGAAAAATTAAGAGAATGTCACTGTGACAAGGTAAACCATGACAAAACACTACTGAAATATTCCAACTCTTACATTTCAACGAAAGAAAACCAAATGATCTTTGAAAAATCAAGAGAATGTAACTGTGACAAGGTAAACCGCAACAAAACACTACTGAAATATTCCAACTCTTGCACTTCAACGAAAAAAATTCAAAATGAACTTTGAAAAATCAAGAGAATGTAACTGTGACATGATAAACAAATGACAGAACACTGAAATATTCCAGCTCTTGCATTTCAACGAAAGAAATCTAAAATGAAATTTGAAAAATCAAGAGAATGTAACTGTGAAATGGTAAACCACGACAAAAACACTACTGAAATAATCCAACTCTTGCATTTCAATGAAAGAAATTCAAATGAACTTTGAAAAATAAAGAGAATGTAACTGTGACAAGGTAAACCATGACAAAACACTACTGAAATATTCCAACTCTCGCATTTCAACGAAAGAAATTCAAAATGAACTTTGAAAAATTAAGAGAATGTAACTGTGGCAAGGTAAAGCACAACAAAACACTACTGAAATAATCCAACTCTTGCATTTCAATGAAAGAAATTCCAACGAACTTTGAAAAATCAAGAGAATGTAACTGTGACAAGTTAAAACACGACAGAACTCTAATGAAATATTCCAACTCTTGCATATCAATGAAAGAAATTCGAAATGAACTTTGAAAAATCAAGAGAATGTAAGTGTGACAAGGTAAACCACAACAAAACACTACTGAAATATTCCAACTCTTGCATTTCAACGAAAGAAATTCAAATGAACTTTGAAAAATTAAGAGAATGTAACTGTGACAAGGTAAACCATGACAAAACACTACTGAAATATTCCAACTCTTGCATTTCATAGAAAGAAATCCAAAATGATCTTTGAAAAAATCAAGAGAATGTAACTGTGACAAGGTAAACCACGACAGAACACTACTGAAATATTCCAACTCTTGCATTTCAATGAAAGAAATTCGAAAAGAACTTTGAAAAATCAAGAGAATGTAAGTGTGACAAGGTAAACCACAACAAAACACTACTGAAATATTCCAACTCTTGCATTTCAACGAAAGAAATTCAAAATGAACTTTGAAAAATTAAGAGAATGTAACTGTGACAAGGTAAACCATGACAAAACACTACTGAAATATTCCAACTCTTGCATTTCATCGAAAGAAATCCAAAATGATCTTTGAAAAAATAAGAGAATGTAAGTGTGACAAGGTAAACCACAACAAAACACTACTGAAATATTCCAACTCTTGCATTTCAACGAAAGAAATCCAAAATGAACTTTGAAAAATTAAGAGAATGTAACTGTGACATGGTAAACCACGACAAAGCACTAGTGAAATAATCCAACTCTTGCATTTCAATGAATCAAATTCAAAATGAACTTTGAAAAATCAAGACGATGTAACTGTGACAAGGTAAACCACGACAAAACACTACTGAAATATTCCAACTCTTGCATTTCAACGAAAGAAATTCAAAATGAACTTTGAAAAATCAAGAGAATGTAAGTGTGACAAGGTAAACCACAACAAAACACTACTGAAATATTCCAACTCTTGCATTTCAACGAAAGAAATTCAAAATGAACTTTGAAAAATTAAGAGAATGTAACTGTGACAAGGTAAAGCACAACAAAACACTACTGAAATAATCCAACTCTTGCATTTCAATGAAAGAAATTCAAATGAACTTTGAAAAATCAAGAGAATGTAACTATGACAAGGTAAACCACGACAAAACACTACTGAAATATTCCAACTCTTGCATTTCAATGAAAGAAATTCGAAATGAACTTTGAAAAATCAAGAGAATGTAACTCTGACAAGGTAAACCACACAAAACACTACTGAAAACATTCCAACTCTTGCATTTCAACGAAACAAATTCAAAATGAACTTTGAAAAAATCAAGAAAATGTAACTGTTGACAAGCTATACCACAACAAAACACTAATGAAATATTCCAACTCTTGCAGTTCAACGAATGAAATTCAAAATGAACTTTGAATAATTAAGAGAATGTAACTGTGACAAGGTAAACCATGACAAAACACTACTGGAATATTCCAACTCTTGCATTTCAACGAAAAAATCCAAAATGAACTTTGAAAAATCAAGAGAATGTAACTGTGGCATGGTAAACCATGACAAAACACTACTGAAATAATCCAACTCTTGCATTTCAATAAAACAAATTCAAAATGAACTTTGAAAAATCGAGAGAATGTAACTATGACAAGGTAAACCACAACAAACCACTACTGAAATATTCCAACCCTTGCATTTCAATGAAAGAAATTCAAAATGAACTTTCAAAAATTAAGAGAATGTAACTTTGACAGAGTAAACCACGACGTAACACTACTGAAATATTCTAACTCTTGCATTTCAACGAAAGAAATTCAAAATGAACTTTGAAAAATCAATAGAATGTAACTGTGACAAGGTAAACCACGACAAAACACTACTGAAATATTCCAACTCTTGCATTTCAACGAAAGAAATTTAAAATGAACTTGGAAAAATTAAGAGAATGTAACTGTGACAAGGTAAACCATGACAAAACACTACTAAAATATTCCAACTCTTGCATTTAAATTAAGGAAATCCAAAATGAACTTTGAAAAATCAAGAGAATGTAACTGTGACTTGGTAAACCAGGACAAAACACTACTGAAATAATCCAACTCTTGCATTTCAATGAAAACAATTCAAAATGAACTTTGAAAAATCGAGAGAATGTCACTGTGACAAGGTAAACCATGACAAAACACTACTGAAATATTCCAACTCTTGCATTTCATCGAAAGAAATCCAAAATGATCTTTGAAAAAATCAAGAGAATGTAACTGTGACAAGGTAAACCACGACAGAACACTACTGAAATATTCCAACTCTTGCATTTCAATGAAAGAAATTCGAAAAGAACTTTGAAAAATCAAGAGAATGTAAGTGTGACAAGGTAAACCACAACAAAACACTACTGAAATATTCCAACTCTTGCATTTCAACGAAAGAAATTCAAAATGAACTTTGAAAAATTAAGGGAATGTAACTGTGACAAGGTAAACCATGACAAAACACTACTGAAATATTCCAACTCTTGCATTTCATCGAAAGAAATCCAAAATGATCTTCGAAAAAATAAGAGAATGTAAGTGTGACAAGGTAAACCACAACAAAACACTACTGAAATATTCCAACTCTTGCATTTCAACGAAAGAAAACCAAAATGAACTTTGAAAAATCAAGAGAATGTAACTGTGACATGGTAAACCACATCAAACACTACTGAAATATTCCAACTCTTGCATTTCAACGAAAGAAATCCAAAATGAACTTTGAAAAATTAAGAGAATGTAACTGTGACATGGTAAACCACGACAAAGCACTAGTGAAATAATCCAACTCTTGCATTTCAATGAATCAAATTCAAAATGAACTTTGAAAAATCAAGACGATGTAACTGTGACAAGGTAAACAACGACAAAACACTACTGAAATATTCCAACTCTTGCATTTCAACGAAAGAAATTCAAAATGAACTTTGAAAAATCAAGAGAATGTAAGTGTGACAAGGTAAACCACAACAAAACACTACTGAAATATTCCAACTCTTCCATTTCAACGAAAGAAATTCAAAATGAACTTTGAAAAATTAAGAGAATGTAACTGTGACAAGGTAAAGCACAACAAAACACTACTGAAATAATCCAACTCTTGCATTTCAATGAAAGAAATTCAAATGAACTTTGAAAAATCAAGAGAATGTAACTATGACAAGGTAAACCACGACAAAACACTACTGAAATATTCCAACTCTTGCATTTCATGAAAGAAATTCGAAATGAACTTTGAAAAATCAAGAGAATGTAACTGTGACAAGGTAAACCACAACAAAACACTACTGAAACATTCCAACTCTTGCATTTCAACGAAACAAATTCAAAATGAACTTTGAAAAATCAAGAAAATGTAACTGTGACAAGCTATACCACAACAAAACACTACTGAAATATTCCAACTCTTGCATTTCAACGAATGAAATTCAAAATGAACTTTGAATAATTAAGAGAATGTAACTGTGACAAGGTAAACCATGACAAAACACTACTGAAATATTCCAACTCTTGCATTTCAACGAAAGAAATCCAAAATGAACTTTGAAAAATCAAGAGAATGTAACTGTGACATGGTAAACCATGACAAAACACTACTGAAATAATCCAACTCTTGCATTTCAATGAAACAAATTCAAAATGAAACTTTGAAAAATCGAGAGAATGTAACTATGACAAGGTAAACCACAACAAACCACTACTGAAATATTCCAACCCTTGCATTTTCAATGAAAGAAATTCAAAATGAACTTTCAAAAATTAAGAGAATGTAACTTTGACAAAGTAAACCACGACGTAACACTACTGAAATATTCTAACTCTTGCATTTCAACGAAAGAAATTCAAAATGAACTTTGAAAAATCAAGAGAATGTAACTGTGACAAGGTAAACCACGACAAAACTACTGAAATATTCCAACTCTTGCATTTCAACGAAAGAAATTTAAAATGAACTTGGAAAAATTAAGAGAATGTAACTGTGACAAGGTAAACCATGACAAAACACTACTAAAATATTCCAACTCTTGCATTTAAATTAAGGAAATCCAAAATGAACTTTGAAAAATCAAGAGAATGTAACTGTGACTTGGTAAACCAGGACAAAACACTACTGAAATAATCCAACTCTTGCATTTCAATGAAACAAATTCAAAATGAACTTTGAAAAATCGAGAGAATGTGACTGTGACAAGGTAAACCACAACAAACCACTACTGAGATATTCCAACCCCTGCATTGCAATGAAAGAAATTCAAAATGAACTTTCAAAAATTAAGAGAATGTAACTGTGATAAAGTAAACCACAATGTAACACTACTGAAATATTCCAATTCTTGCATTTCAACGAAAGAAATTCAAAATGAACTTTGAAAAATCAAGAGAATTTAACTGTGACAAGGTAAACCACGACAAAACACTACTGAAATATTCAAACTCTTGCATTTCAACGAAAGAAATCAAAAATGAACTTTGAAAAATCAAGAGAATGTAACTGTGAAATGGTTAACCACGACAAACCACTACTGAAATACTCCAACTGTCCTAGTCGATTACGTCATTCTATGCCCATATATGGACTCCTGTCATGACTTCCTGATAGGGTTTCTACCGATTATGTAATCAATTTCTCAGAAATCCAACTGTCCTAGTCGATTACGTCATTCTATGCCCATATATGGAGTCCCTTCATGACCTTCTGATAAGGTTCTATCGATTATGTAATCAATTTCTCAGAAATCCAACTGTCCTAGTCGCTTACGTCATTCTATGCCCATATATGGAGTCCCGTCCTGACCTTCTGATAAGGTTCTATCGATTATGTAATCAATTTCTCAGAAATCCATTTGTCCTAGTCGATTACGTCATTCTATGTCCATATATGGGCCCCCGTCACGACCTCCTGATAGGGTTCTACCGATTATGTAATCAATTTCTCAGAAATCCATTTGTCCTAATCGATTACGTCATTCCATGCCCATATATATGGAGTCCCGTCATGACCTTCTGATAGGGTTCTATCGATTATGTAATCAATTTTCTCAGAAATCCATTTGTCCTAGTCGATTACGTCATTCTATGTCCATATATGGACCCCGTCACGACCTCCTCATAGGGTTCTACCGATTATGTAATCAATTTCTCAGAAATCCATTTGTCCTAATCGATTACGTCATTCTATGCCCATAAATGATCGGATCAATAAAAATTCCCAATCGATTACGCAATCAATTTCTCAGAACTCCATTCCCCTAGGGAGGCTATGCCCATATATGGTGCCCCGTCACGAGCTCATGAGGTTAGACTAAGTTACGCAATCAATTTCTCGGAAACGTGTTCTCCCTGGGGATTCCATGCCATATATGGTGTGGGATCGGGACTGACAGCACAGGTGTTCTCCCTAGGGACTCTATGCCCATATATGGTGTGCTGTCGGCATTAAACTATATTGTAGATGGCAGCAGGGGGACTCGTGGGACTATAAGATAGCTTTTTACTCCTAACATTCTCAACCTTTCTCTCATTATAGCCCTAAAAAGCGGGATGGAACCAGACTTTTCGTACAGGCTACTGTTTGAAATGCGATCAGTCAGCCGAGAGTTCTTGCCGTTTACCCCCCCCCCCCCCACCACCACCAAAACACGTCCCGGAAAATACCCTCCCACGTGGAAAATAAGGCTTTCCAAATTTGAAAATTTTGTTTGAGTTTTGTTTTTTTATTTTCCGTAGGGGGAAGGAATTTTGGTACTTGTGTATTATACGCCACTCACTCAAGTTTACGCTTTGTAAAACTCGAGAACAAACTGGTTTCTTCGTTAGTTTCTTTCAGTTTAGCGTGAGACAAGACAAAGACAAGTGACAGAATAGATGGGAAATATACAATTTGGGCTATATATCTGCACATAGGGGAGGGGGGTTAAGTTTTTGGACAATTTCAAGTCAGAAAACAATTCTAGTTTCATAATATGCCGAATAATTGTACCTAACACACTTTGCATGCAGGACCGCTATACTTTACCCCCCTATATTTTACCCCTTACTATACTTTGCCCACGTCGCTCTTTACTTCGGCAGCGCTATTGCGCTGCCTATGATTAGCGACTTTGGATGCGTTTCAATGACTCATGAGCAGCCAGGACAATATGAGTGAGGGTAGCACCCTCGTGAAACACTCTCTTTAAAGAACTAATTTTGAAGATGAAGGCCAGGGGATCTGGAATCTTTTAACGACATACCCCTAAAAAAAATCTTAACGACATTCACGTAAGTTTTTTTTTGTAAAAATTAAGTTTAAAGACCCTTATTCCCAAAACATGTTTTTTTAAAGAAAAGTAAAAGAGCTACATAAAGAAATAAATTCAAATAATCTTCAAGGTAAAAAAAAACTATGGAGTCTATAGAAAAAAAAAACAAACAAAAAGATATAAATGTTTTCGAATGAAAAAGACTCTGTTAATAAAAACAAAACAGGAAAACTCATTTAAAAGGCTTATTCCACAAAGCAAGTTTGTCAAAGAAGAGTAAAGAGGTACATTAAGCCAAAAATGAGTAGAAATAAATTAAAATAATTTTTTTAAAGGTAAAACTACCACAAATCACCATCAATGAATAAGTTAAACTAAAAACAAACAGAAATCATAGGCAGCGCAGTACCGCGGCCAAAGTAAAGAACGATGTTGGCACAATGTATTATTGTTATTAATTAAAAAAAAAAATTCACAAAATAAGTTTTTCAAAGAAAAGTAAAGAACTTCATTAAACAAAAAAATTTAGCAAAAATAAAATTAAATAATCTACCTAGCGTGGAACTTCCACAAATCAGCATCGATAAATACATGAAACCCAAAACGAACAGAAATTACAATAAATAAGCGAGTCAAAATCAAAACGAGCAAAAATTAACATAAGTTGGGCTCAAAACCCCTATGCCTTCCCAAGGCCAGAACACAATTTGCACTTAACTGAAAAAATATAAATGTTTTTACTTTTATAACTTTAATAAATCAAATAATATTAACATTTTGATTGTAAATATCAGTATATGTATATTAAACTGCAATGGACATTCATTTGTATTTTTTTCAGTAAAGTGCCTTTGGAAGGCATAGGGGTTCTATGCCTTCCTCAAAACTGCTCGTTTTGAGTTTGACTCGGTTATTTATTGTAATTTCTGTTCGTTTTGGGTTTCATTCATTTATCGTTGCTGATTTGTGGTAGTTTCACGCTTGGTAGACTACTTGGAATTATTTTTGCTCATTTTTTGTTTAATGGAGTTCTTTACTTTTCTTTGAAAAACTTATTTTGTGGAAAAAGCTTTTTTTTAATTAATTTCTGTTTGTTTTATATTGACAAAGTCTTTTCAGGGAAAAAGAAAATAATACTTTAAATCTTTTCGTTTTTTAAGAATTTATACTTTGGCCTGCTATTTGTATGATGGAGAAAAATTTTCAGCAATTTTTAACATACACCCTTTTAAAAATCTGGACACAAATAGAAGTGTTTAATTTAATTTCATACCTCCTCTAGTTGACCTGAAATAGAAAACTTGATACCATTCGCAACAAATCTGTTTACTTTCTTTGATAGCTTGGATACACTTACGCTATTTTGATTTAGTTAAATTTTAAGAGCAGAAGTAGCCCCGAAAGTTTGAACTTAATACCCTCAGTCGTTCTTGGGATACTGCTGAGATGTCTTATTGGGAATTAGCATTAACACAGTGCATTTTGATTTAATCTTAAGGCAACATTTAGTTTTTAAACATAAAGGCAAATGGGACGGTGGGCGTGGGAGGGGGAATAGTTTCCCTCCAATCACTTTCGACTATTAGAAAGGGCATCAGCCCTTTCGAAGTTCCCACGACAACTCGTTCGATACAATGCCCGTCTAAACAACAACAACAACAACAAAATAATACATTATACCCACATCGATCTTAATTATAAAAATCAAGCCTTCCAATCACTTTCGACTATTAAACAAGGGCACTCTTTCGATTTCCAATCAAAAGCCCTTTTTGGTCTAAACAACGCTTTCTATAAGCAACAATGCCCCCAGGGCAAAATTAACCCTTACCCTAAGGGCTGTGATCATCCTTTAAGATCTAATTTCAGAACTTTCAACTACGTTAAAAATGGCTATCTCAAAAAATGGAAAATTGTGGGCGTCCGTTAGTCGCTCAACATTTTCGACTATTAAAAAGGCACTAGCCCTTTCAATTTCCGATCAAATGAGCCCTTTTGAAGTTTTTGAGCACTTTTTATATGCCCCCAGGACATAACTTACACCCTTCTATCAAAGGCCTAATTTCCAGAACTTTCTGAAACGTTATGCTATCCTGAATGTGTTTGGGGCATGGTGGGCGTGAGTGGAAATACCCTCCAATCAACCCTAATTACGTTTTGGAAAATGTTGGGCTGTGAGGGTCGTATGTCACTTTCCTATTAAAAAAGACACTAGCCCTAATTTCCAATTGAATGAGCCCTTTTGAAGTTTCACGACAACGCTTTCTATAAGCACCTTAATGCCCCGGCTATACAACCCTACCCTAAGGGCTGTGAGGGTGGTTTCATCCTTTAAGATCTAATTTCCAGAACTTTCAACTGGCTATCTCAAAAATTGGGAAAATTGTGGGCGTGAGAGGGGCGTTAGTCGCTCTCCAATCATTTTCAACTATTAAAAAAGGCACTAGCCCTTTCAATTTCTGATCAAATGAGCCCTTTTGAAGTTTCTACGACAGCACTTTGAATAAAAACCTTATATGCCCCCAGGACATAACTTAAAACCCTTGCCCTAAGGGCTGGGGGGGGGGGGGGGGTGTCATCCTCAAAGGCCTAATTTCCAAAACTTTTGAAACGTTGAACAAAATGGCTATCTGAAAATTTTGACTGAATGTGTTTGGAGGAATGGTGGGCGTGAGTGGAGGGTTAGTTACCCTCCAATCACTTTCAACTATTTAAAAAGGGCACTAGCCCTCTCATTTTAATTGAATGAGCCTCTTTCGAAGTTTTTGGGACAACTCTATCTGTAAAAACCTTATATGCCCCAGGGCATAAATTACAACCTTTGACCTGGGGGCTCTAGGGGGTTTGTCATCCTTAAATACATAATTTCCAGAACTACGTTGAACAAAATGGCTATCCCTAAACTTTGATTGAATGTGTTTGGGGAAATAATGGGCCTGAGAAGGGGGTTAATTACTCTCCACTCACTTTCGACTATTAAAAAGGGCAATTTCAATTTCCAATCAAATGAACCCTTTTTGAAATTTCTACAACAACTTTCTATATAAACCTTGCCCCCAGGGCATAACTTACAACCCTTGTACTGAGGGCTCTGATGGGGTTATCATCCTAAAAGACCTAATTTCCAGAACTTTCGAATACGTTGAACAAAATGTATATCTCAAAATTTTGATTGGATGTGTTTGGGGAAATGGTGGGCGTGTGAGGGGTGTTAGTTGCCCTTCAATCACTTTCGACTATTAAAAGGGCACTAGCCCTTGCAATTTCCAATTGAATGAGCCCTTTTTGAAAGTTCTACAACATCGCTTTCTATAAAAACCTTATATGCCCCCTGGGCATAATTTACGACCCTTGCCCTGAGGGTTGTGGGGGTGGAGGGGTTTTCATCTTTAAAGACCTAATTTCCAAAACTTTCAACTACGTTGAATAAAATGGCTATCTAAAAATTTTGATTGGATGTGTTTGGGAAAAGGGGGACGTGAGAGGGGTGTTATTTGCCCTCAAATCACTTTCGAAACTATTAAAAAGGGCACTAGCCCTTTGAATTCCCAATCGAGTGAGCCCTTTTTCAAGTTTCTACGACAAACATTTCAATAAAAACTTATATGACCCCAGGCCATAACTTATAACCCTTGTCCTGAACACTGTGGGTGTTCTAATCAAAGATATAATTTCCTGAACTTTTAACTGCGTGGAACAAAATGGCTATCTCAAAATTTTGATTGGTTTTTGGGGAAATAGTGGGCGTGGAAGGGGTGTTAGTTGCCGTCCAATCACTTTCTACTATTAAAAAAGGCACTAGCAATTTCAATTTCCAATCGAATGAGCCCTTTTTGAAGTTTCTACGACAATGCATTCTATAAGAACCTTATATACCCCAAGGGCATACTTACAACCTTTGCCCTGAGGGATGTGGGGGGGGGGGGTGTCGTCATCCTCAAAGACCTAATTTCCAGAATTTTCAACTACGTTGAACAAAATGGCTATCTTAAAATTTTGATTGGATGTGTTTGGGGAAAAGGTGGGCGTGATAGGGGGGTTAGTTGCACTCCAATCAGTTTCGACTATTAAAAAGGGCACTAGCCCTTTGAATTTCCAATCGAGTGAGCCTTTTTTGAAGTTTCTACGACAAACCTTATATACCCCCAGGGCATAACTTACAACCATTGCTCTGAGGGCTGTGGGGGAGTGTCCTCCTCAAAAACATAATTTCTAACTGGAAATCAACTACGCTAAACAAAAATGGCTATCTAAAAATTTTGATTGGATGTGTTTGGGGAAAAGGTGGGCGTGAGAGGGGGTTAGTTGCCCTCAAATCACTTTCGACTGTTAAAAAGGGCACTAGACCTTTGGATTTCCAATCAAATGAGCCCTTTTTCAAGTTTCTACGACAAGAGATTTTAATAAAAACTTATATGCCCCCTGAACATAGCTTATAACCCTTCCCCTGAAGACTATGGGGGGAGTGTCCTGTTCAATGGTATAATTTCCTGAACTTTAAACTGCGTGGAACAAAAAGGTTATCTCAAAATTTTGATTGGATGAGTTTGGGGAAGTGTGGGCGTGGAAGGGGTGTTAGCTGCCTTCAATCACTTTCAACTATTAAAAAGGGCACTAGCCATTTCAATTTCCAATCGAATGAGCCCTTTTTGAAGTTTCTACGACAACGCGTTCTATAAAAACTTTATATGGACTCAGTTTAATGGGGCTGAGTCGCCCCATTAAACAGGGTTTAGTTATACACACATCAGTCACAGTTACAAGTAGTCGCAGCCTCAATCTTAAGTTGTCACAGTAGTAGTATTATTGGCCCTGAAATTTTCAAGTTGATACCCTCAGCCATTCTTAAGGTATTACAGATGCACCTTTTTGACAACCTGGATGCACATAATAATTTCGATTTAGCTCAAAATTTCCCTCAAATTTTTTGAATTTTAATCTTAATACCTTTACCCTTTTTGGAGACACCCACGGTCAAATATCCTCCCCCCCCCCTTTCCCAATGGCAAATCTTGCATGTAAACAATGGGCAAATTGTATAATTCAAAATCCTTGTCCCAGAAGATGTGGAGGAATGGCACCTCAGGAGGCCTAGTTATTAGACTTCTCGATTATTTTAAACATAACGGCTTTCCAATCAGCATTGACGAAGGGCATCTAAAAAGGGCTGACGGGAAAGACCGAATCAATATGGAGGGTTACTGTGTTTAATCCCTTCTCCCGAAATTTGTGTCTGACTCTTAAAAAAGTATCAAAACTGCATATAAACAAATTATGATGCTTTTTGTAAGGATTTCTGCAAATATCCACCCCCCCTCCCCACACTGAACGAAAATCCTGGATACTGCCTTTGTGGAGGGGGGGTGGGGGTGGCTGGCTACCCTGCGATAGCTCTTAACAACCATTTATCCTTAGCAGTTCCTTAGCTACTGCTGATTAGTCCTTTTGACCAGCGTGTGAAAGTGTATCTGATTTTGTTAAGCATCTTCAAACATTTTTGTTCACCTTAATACTGTAAGCCTTTTTGGAGACCCAGGATCAAAGATGCTTTACTTTCAAATAACAAATCCTATTTGTCAACAATGTATATATAGCACCTATGTCAACAATGACTTATAGCACCTACCCCAGGGGCTGTGGGAGGCCGTTTCATCTTTGGAGGCATATTTATATGACCTTTAGATTATTTTGAACAAAATAATTTGATTAATTATTTTGAACAAAAATAGGGGATGGCAGCGAAAAACAGCAGAGGGGGGGGGGGGCTGGTTGCCCTCTGATCATTTTTGGCTCTTAAAAGGGGTGCTAGAACTTTCATTTCCAATCAAATGAGTCCCTTCATAGGTTTCTATGACCACCCTTCTACATAAAGAGGGATGGTTCCCAGAGCAATATGGCTCTGGGAGGAAAATACACACTGATTTTTTTTTTTTTTTACTATAGGCAACGCTAGAATGTTGCCTCTGAAAATACAGTTTTTTTGTAAAAAAAAAATTCTATGACCACCCCTTCTATACAAAGCCGGGCAAAAACAACACTCAGAAGACACTTTGCTCTTTACTGAGGGCCCAAGTTGGAGTACTTTGAAATGACGAGTTTCATAATCGGCTTTTACCCATATAGCTAATATCATGTCGAAACTCAGATAAACAAAGAAATTTTATTCCCTAAAAAAAATCTAAAATTGGGCAATTAAAATTTGAGCATATTTCAAGTGAACCCGCACCAACCGATGGATTTGTGGTATGTAGTTCTGTAGCATGCTCCAAGCGACATCCAACATAATCAATACAGGGTTTAGTCAAAACGAATTCCAAAAATCCATCCAAAATTCCTCCAATAGCTTTACTTTCATCAATTTGCCGTTTGTAAATGTTATCTGGGTATTCTTGTCTGCCATTATAGGTTTTTTCCATAAGGCCTCCACGGGTCTAGGGACATAAAAATCAGATAGCTCCACATCCTTGATTCCACAACGATTTTTTATTCATCACACCTAAAATTAAGGAGACAACAACAATGATAATAATCGCAATGACAATGACGACAACTACAACCACGACAAAAGTTGGCAGAATGATGGGGGCTAGCGGTTTTCCTTCTTTTGGGAAAGGCATGAGTATTGGACCCTTTTCACTATTATCCTCTTCTGGGAGTTTGTTTACACCATAGGTAACGATGGGGACATAATTAAGGACAGTCTCTTCTGGATTCGGTGCTGTGTTGGCTAGGACACTAGAACTGAACGCCAGAGAAGGTGACATCATTGCTGGTGGTTGATATATCATTGACATGGTCGCTGCAATAAGAAAAACTCAGTCAAATTTTAAATCAGTAAAATCAAGTGTTATGTAAAAATAAAAAAATGTGACGCGGTTCCGGCTTTACATAGTTGAATTATCCTCTTGGAAAAGGGATATCCCTGCTAAAAGGGAATTATCAATTTGCAAAGAAAATAAGTGTAAAAGCTAATATATAAGGTATAACTCACTGGTGGATCCAAGGGGGATTGGGGGCTGACCCCCAAAGATTGTTTCTGGCACCTTTTTTCCCTTTTTTTCACTCTTTTTTTTAGAATAAATTTTGGTTAATTATTGGCACCTTTGTCACATTAGGCCCCCGCAAGATTTTGCTCATTGGTGCCCTTGTCACATTGCCATCCCCCCCCCAATATTTTGCTCTATATCTGCCCCTGATGTAACTCGTCAGCATTTTCAATCAATTTTTGACATTCCGCGCGTTTAGCTGTAGTTTTGTATAATTTACGTAAGTAGCAGCATTGATCCTTTTTAGTAGTAACAACAAAATAGTTTGTACTTGGTATTGAACAATATGACTAGAATGCGAATTCAAGATTACGGTATTTTGTTGATCTTGGAAAGTGGTTGAGTTAACTGAATGAAACTTTCACAAATGAATTCAGGACCTAAATATACGCGTTGGAGGTATTACCATGTCTTTCTTATTTGTCTTTCTTTTTTCTAAATTTTAGAAGATTGCCTACATGACATTCTATACCTACCTAAAAGGCGGTTTCTTTAAATAAGGTCCGTTTGATCATAAGTACGCAACGAATGATTATTTTTAAAAAAAAGTAACTTTATTTTCAAAAAGTACATACTTTACTCTATCTAACAGCATAGGTGCCAAGTTTGTTGTAACACTCATCACACCTCTCAACTAATTTTAAAGTAACCTCTGTATAAAAGCTTGCCGCCTCTTCCGCCAACCAGGAAATCACTTCCGTTTTTTACGTCGTCATCATCACTGTAACGTTTGCCAGTGAGGGGGAGAAACGGATGGTAATCTCTCGGCGCAAGATAAGGACTGTATTGTGGATGATCTAAAACTTCCCAGCCAAAACTGTCCAACAAGTTACAACCGGTCTGACCAGCAGTGTGAGGTCTTGCATTGTCATGAAGAAGGACAGTTTCCTTTGCCAGCATGCCAAGTTTTTTGTTTTGTTTTTTAATGGCTCTGCGGAGCTTTCTGAGGGTTAGGCAGTATGCTTTTGCATTGATAGTGGTTCCTCCGTTGCATGAAGTCGACCGAAAAAACATCATGCCTATTCCCAAACACCGACGCAATGATTTTGCGCTGGGAGAGAGGATGTTCGGCCTTCAATTTTCAGGGGAGTGTGTGTGTTTCCACTCCATGTTCTGTTGCCTCGATTTGGGCGCGATATGCGAAACCCATGTTTTGTCTCCGGTTCAACCGGTTGCCATCTCACTGGCAACCGTTAAAAATATGACAACGACGTAAAAACAGCAGTGAACTCTTGGTTATTGGAGCCGGCGGCAAGTTCTTATAAAAACTTTACTTTAAAATTAGTTGAGAGGTATCACAAGTGTTTCAAAAAACTTGGTAACTATGTCGAAAAATAGAGTAAAGTATGCACTTTCGGAAAATAAATTTTACTTTTGTGAAATAATCACTGTCATTTTCACTTGATTCGGGAAAATTGGCTCCAACTTTGACCGCCCCCCGCCGCCAAGATTTTGACAAAATTACGCCCCTGGATGAAGGTACTTCAAATCACATTCTCATGTGATTATTAAGGCTATGGACCAATTCCTGGGTGTTTCATTCACATGCATCAACTACTTTCCAAGATTAAAATAAAACCTTTAATTTAGGATTGTACCAACTTGATAGAATTTGCTTGTCACTAATAAACAGAATTCGCAGTTGAATAAAGGTCGGAAGGTATGTTGAGACCTGCAAATAGTCTACTAGATAAATCATAGGAAAGCTCGCCCCTTAAAAACTCTACCGTGAAAACTTTCCCAGAACAAACTTTACCCCAAAAACTCACCCCATTAAACGTCTTTGGAAACATGTGCCAACGAAACTAGCCACTGGAAAACTGTCGAGGAAAACTTGCCGCTAAAAATTTTGTATTTAGGATTAACGAAATGCTGCACCAACAAACCTTCCACTCGAAGAATTCACGTTCAATTCGCTCCACAGAAAACTTGGCCCTTAAAATTGCCTATTGGAGTTTGCATCTTAGTAAAGACACACATTCCTACGAAATGCTGCACAAAACCTTCCACTCGAAGAATTCACGTTCAATTCGCTCCACAGAAAACTTGGCCCTTAACATTGCCTATTGGAGTGCCTCTTAGTAAAGACACACATTCCTACCTCTTAGTAAATGTTTTTGCTTGGAAATGCCTCGAATGACCTTCTTCTCAAGTACCTACGACCTCACTTTTCCCTGTGAAGTTACTGGGAAAAAAATACATTTGAAATATTTTACTTTAAACTAAGTCAACACAAGTGCGTATAGTCTGGATGAAGCTGTACTATGATCCTTTTGCCTCGATCTTGAGGATCAAGCTATGTAATTTGGAGTAAATTTCGCCCTATTGCACCACCATCTCATAAAAGCCCATCTCATAAAAGCTTATAAGGCGATGCTGCTTACCACTGGCCAAAGTTTTGGTCGCAGAACATTGGGTACAAATCATTGTAAATTGACCAAAGTCATTATAAATTGGCCATAATGGGGGTTAGATCCAAAAAACCCTTGATGCAATTCCTAAATTTGCAAAAAAATTGTTATTGTGAATTTTTCCTTCCTAATAAAACTTCAAAAAATGTTTCCATATAGGGTGATTTCATACAAACTTTTTGGAGGTAAACTTGACAGGGGTTGGTTTTCAATGCGAGAAATTTTCCAGGAGCCAAAATCTTATGACCAAGTTTGTCTTAGGGTGGATGGGGGGGGGGGTTCTAGAACCACTGGAAATTATTCTAATTAATGTTACATATGACGCCAAGATGAAGGTACTTCAAAGAGTTTTGGAAGTTATACTTAATATTCTCCAGAGGTTTCTAACGTTGGTTTTTATACCGGTTTCAATGACCGTCAATATGAAAATCAGGTCTATGAATAATGGGGTTCCTTACTAGGGCTATAGTAAAAAACAGATACAGATGATTAAGTTATATTTACGGATGGATGACTGCTAAATAATAGGCTGCAATCTGGCTGGGGCCAAGCTGAACACTAGATCATCCTTGAATGGGGGGTGGAAAAAGGTCATAGAAAGGATTTAATGGAAGAAAGTCTCGTGGAAGGGACTAAAGAGTGAAGCTTTGGATGGAGAAGGGGAAAGGAGCGTGCTAAGCAGTGTTGGTCTCAGATAACCTAGTGCTGTTTTGAGTTGTCAGTAGCAGGGTTGCCACCTGTAGTACGAAAGTGCTATTTTAGCACTATTTCATCACTGTAGCACGTGCTACATTGAATGTAGCAAATTGAAAATATAGACATCTCTATATGACAAATTGAAAAATAGACATATAAAATGCAATTACATGATGTGTCTCACATCAAAATATATGTCAGAACATGTTTTATGCATGACAATAATCTAAATTAATCTATTTTGAATACCGGATATGCGTGTGTTCATACATTATCCAATTTGTCGCTCTGATCAGCACAGGATACACTTTTACTCGTTTACAGCAAAATAGATAAAAAAAAATTGACCCAAAAACAAATATAAGTACACTGAAACGGACCATGCATGTGTTGCAGCCCAAGCCGCAACGTGCAAAAAATTTGTCGACTGTAGCACCGAAATTTTTTTTAATATAAAGCTTATATAAAAAATAAAGTTTAAGCCTCTTTAGAAATAGTTCTAAACAGAAAGACCGTGGCAACTATCATATTCAGAAACTTTTTTTTTTTATGCCCTCTAGTATGTTCAACCTCCTGAAAGAGTCGTCTTTTAACATCCAACTTTTGATTCCTTAAAAGTTAGTTAACAACATCGCAGCACACATCGTTAGGGAAAAAAGAGAAAAAATAAATAGTATATCAGGCCTTAATTTTTTAGTAGCCTGGTACCATAAATTTCATCATACAAAAAAAAAATCTCCTACTAAAGGTTCCTAAGCAGCTAAGATGTATCCTGAACTGCAGAACAATAAAACTCGAGCTATGTATGGTAAGATACATACACAAGGAGCTAGGGGCCTTCTGCACACCTCCCAATTCTTTTATATTTCATCTAACTCATTATTTTGGTTTCCTTGAAGCCCCCCTTTTTTCTAATCATAACTACTACTAACAACTCATCGCAGCACCAAGCCACCTGAGGCCAACACAGCTACGCACGCTCCTCCTCCACCCCAATCTATTCAAAGCCTCCCTTTTTACACCCGCCCACGAAGTCCCATTTCCTTTAAATCTTTCTTTATCCCGTCCTCCCACCCCAGACGGGGACGACCTGCTTTCCGTTTAGCCCTAGACGGTTGGCCGAAAAGAACAATCTGTCATCCTTCATCCGCACAAAGTGCCCTAGCCACCTCAACCTTTCTTTCATTATAGCCCTAGAGAGCGGTATTGAACCACATTTTTCGTATAGCCTATTGTTTGAAATACGGTCAGTCAGACCGATATTTTAAAAGATTTTCCTTTTTTTTTTTTTTTTTTTTTTTTCCTGTCTTCAAGATTTAATTCAAGTTCAAATTCCTCACTGACTAGCTATTATTGATGAGGCACTATATTTGAACAAGACTTAACAAACCCAAAACCCTATAGGTAATATTAGTGTCATTTAGGGGGGGGGGGGCAGGTCTCTACCTACCAAGGGTTTTTAAAAAACACTTTTTTTTTTTTTCACTGAAATAATACGTTTCCTAATATTTTTTCGGTATTTTCGTTGAAAAACTAAAAAAAAAACAATTGCCCTCTCCCACCTACAGTAGTCCTCCTAAATGAAACATTTATTTTAATCCCACCTTCTGTATTTTTGTGAATTGACGTCATTGGTTGGCAATGGTGCCAATTCGAGACATAGGAAGCAATTGCCTTCCATATTTTCAAAAAATATTTTCCTTTTGAAGTATTTAGAAAAAAAGAAAATTTCCCAAAACCCAAGTATTAGCTGTATTATGTAAAGCCAACTACAGTCTGATTTTATCAAAAGAAGCTAATCTGCAAAACTTTACTAAACTATATAAGACAAAGACACAACCAATAGTTGAAGACTGCACATCTGTGTGGTATCCGACATGAAAATGATTCACAGCTTATTGAAAAAGTACAAAAACGGGCATTAAAATGTGTTCCTGTTTTCAAGTGCTTGCCTTATGAGTGTAGAATAAGACGTTTGAGCATACCAACTTTGCGATTCAGGAGGGATAAATTGGACTTAGTCAATGCATTTCTAATTATTAAAGGTGTTGATGATTTGTATTTTAGTGATTTCGATCAGTTTAGCCATTATTCACCCACACGACAAAATTCATTAAAATTTTATCAGAAAAGTGTTTTAAGAAAGGTTGGACAGGGTTCTTTTGTTTGATCATTTAATTTCAAGTAATAATGTTACAGCTTTTAAAACAGCTTTGGTTGGAACCTCTTTATGAAGGGCAGTATATAAAACCAGAATAAATGTTACAGCTTTGCTTGGAACCTCTTTTTATGAAGGGCGGTATATTAAAAAACCATAATCTTTATGGCATTAGTATGATTGTGTTTTACTCAGTGCCCCTAAAAAGAGTTTAATGAATTTGTCTCTTCGTGTATTCTGGTGTTTTTTTGCTTAAATTTTGTAAATGTGTTCAGCCTAAGGAGTTTATTAGTTAACTGTAGTTCCAGTCAATACCCAGGGGTTCAGTTCTTGTATATTGTCTTTGTGTATTGTTGGTTATTGTTTTGTTTTTATTCTTAATTTGTACCGAGACAAGCAAATGACTAACTCAGCTTTTTTGTTTAAAATAAATAAAATAAAATCCTAAGGATTTCTGGCACTGTCAGAACGGTTTAATTCTAGCCCCTAATAACAGCAAAGACTATAACTCTCACCATAGTTGCAACAGTAGCTGCAACCTTAGCCTAAAGGAAGCAAAATCTTAAAAGCACGTTTTCTAAGAGACTTTCTAGTAGGGAAAATTTTCGCAATCAGCGCTGTTTCAGAAATAGTAGCTATTATTCAAACCTCGCAAAATATAGATTTTTAGTTATTGATTAAAGTAAGATTTTGGAAATTGAAAAAAAAAAATGTATCTGAAACTCTTCAAAATGACGTTAAGTTGAAAAAACGTGCATTGGAATCGCCAATTGCAAAATCGTGCATTGGAAAATCTTATTTGTAATATAATTCCTTATGTGGTCATAAATAGGTCCCCCCCCCCTCCAATATGCTTTCTAATTTTGAATGGTTCAACCCAAAAAACTTCAAACACACATAAAAACTTCAATTCAGATTTCGAAGAAGAGAAATGTAGTTTCTTTGAAACTATAGGAATAAAGCAAGGCCGTATCCAGGGGGGGGGGGGTTACCCCGTTTGAACCCCCCCCCCCCGAAATTTTTGACCGACTCGAATATAAGTCGAAAATTAGTAAAACCTAGGTAAAAATCAGTAAAATTAGTCGAAACTGAGTCAAAAATTGGTCAACCCCCCCCCCCCCATAAAAAAAAAAAAAAAAAGTCAAAAATTAGTAAACCCCCCCTGAACAAAAATCCTGGATACGGCCTTGGAATAAAGATAGGTAATTTTTCGTGTTCTACATATGATTCAATTAAATTTCAGGGCTTTAAAGGAACTGGTGCCACCAAAAAACTTCGTAAATACGTCTTGGAAACCTCCCAGCTAAAGTTTGCAACAGTATAATCACAAACAGTGTGTATAAAAATAAACAAAGAAAAATACCTTATCAGTGTATTCACAATAGATTCCTTTTCTCTTCAAAAAATAAGTGTTGACTAAATACAATTACTGACCCAGGCCATTCAAGTGCTTCAATTATAGCCATCCTAATAATAATCAAGCATGTTATCTTAATTATGGAAATAAATACTACTTATAGATTATGAAATCGGCAGTCATGAATTAACAATTTAATAAACTAAGTAAGTCTCATAAATATTCTATGTAGTTTATTACTTTAACCTGGAATCACTAGTTTAGTATACCCAAATTTGCCTGTCAAAATTTGAAAGTATACATGCCAACTGCAGTACTTGGTGACAAATTAGATGTGTTTCGTTTTTCCGAATATACTGTGAGCTTTTACAATTACTAATCATAGGCAGTGCAATAGCGCTGCCTAAGTAAAGAACGATGTTGGCACAATGTATTATTTTTTTTTTTTTTGGGGGGGTTTTAGACCAGGGTACTTCGTATACAAGGAGTTGTCATAGAAACTTCGAAAGGGGCTCATTCGATTAGAAATTAAAGGGGCTAGAGCCCTTTTTAATAGTCGAAAGTGATTGGAGGGCAACCAATCCCCCTCCCACGCCCATCATTTCCCCAAACACATCCCGTCAACATTTTGAGATAGCTTTTTTGTTCAGCGTAGTTGAAAGGTTCGGAAATTATATCACTGAGGATGATACCCCCCCCCCCACAGCCCTCAGGGCAAGGGTTGTAAGTTATGACCTGGGGACCTATAAGGCATTTATAGAAAGGGCGGTCGTATAAGCTTCGGAGGGACTTATTGGATTGGTAATCAGAAATTCTTATGCCCTTTTAAGAGTTAAAGTGATCGGAGGGCAGCTACCCCACCGCCACAGACACATGCCGTATTTTCCCAAAATGTATCCAATTGAAATTTTGAAATATCAATTTTATTCAGAATAGTCCAAAGATCATACAACAAGGCTTTTGGGGTTGAAAGAAATCCCCAGAGCCTAGGGGCAAAGGTTGTAACTTATGCCCCCGGGCATTTAAGTTTTTTTTTTTCTGGGTTGGATGGCTGTATACATGGGCGTAGGGAGGGGGGCAGCTGCCCCAACTGGAACTGTAATGGATGTAGTCTAGGCTCTGAAGCGTCAAAGCCGCACATTGTATGGCTTTGGTGGCTAATGGTTTCCAAATACGTTTTTAACTGTCCCAGTCCCCCTGCTCAACGGCCTTTTTAAAGGCCAACAAATCATTAAATACTTTCTAGCCCAGGTTTTATGAGCCTTTTCTTTGATGTGCATTCAAAATGACAGCAAATATTTTTCTTTTCTTTTTGTCTCAGGTGCAATATCTGAATAAAATTATGCAAAGAAATTACTATTGCTATTTTACTGTATTTAGCTTTTCCATTCATATTTGAATAAAGTTTGCATTGTCACAATGAAATTGTCGGAAAAATAATTGTTTCTATTTTCTTGCACAAGCTATTGTTTTCATGTTTGAAAAAAGCAAGTAGGAACGGAGAAAAAATGTAGTCCTACTCTTAATTGTCCTGGACCTTACAGTTTTGAATAAAAGCATTGCATTAGTTATTCGCAGTTAATAAATAAGATTGAAAAGCTGACAAAATTTTACATATTAAATAAATTTCCTTGTAATCTGACTCTGAGGCAATGATAAACTATGCAATGAAGTCCAAAATCATGAGTTCCAAACTGTTAAAACAAGGCATCCTACTGACTTGAATATAGAGTTCGGAGAATAAAAACAAATTATATTTTAGCGTTGTATTCACCGTTGAAATTGTAAGTCTTTGAAAGTTCATTATCCTTGTTATCCCATCCCTCATAAAGACTTTTATTCTCATATGGAACAAATTGTATTTATTATCCTTTTCTTTTTTGGTGGCAAAAGGATGACTCGAATTTCTAAGCATCATATATATACTAACCGAATGCTTAGCGTTTAAAAGATAAACTGAGCATTGACCATGTTGATTCTTCCCAAAACTACTTTTAGCCTTTTGAAATACAAGACTCCATAAGCCTTAAAAGCCTTTACTTCGGGAAAAAAAATGCATCCGAGTTCCTTTGACTGACTCATCTTTTTTTAAGACTGTCGTGCTAGAGGGATCCTGGTAAAAAAAAAGAAAAAAAAACACAGATTCTTGCTCTGAGAAGCCTCCCTGTCCTCCTTATATCCTCGCTGTACTACCACTAATGCAAATTTAGATGCAAAATCCTAAAAAGCAGTCATGCTTTACTTGCTTATTCACACAAATGTAAATAACTTTAATGTGTCCGATTTTTTTTTCAAAATTAGGCTAGTTTGCGATTTCTATTGTTTATTTTTAGGCTAAATCTGAAAATGCACTTTAGAAAGGGACATTTCTCAGGTTTCAAATAATTGTGTTTTAATTGGTGCGCATATTGAACTTTTATATATGCTGTGGTCGAAAGAAAGAAAAGCAGTTTGCTTCCACCTTGCAACCCTCACCCCACACATCTCGCAAAAATTAACGCTAATTTTGTCTTTTTAAATAAAATACTAGAAGGTATTGAAATTTTATTTTCATTAGAATACAAATTTAATATTTAATGTTAGAATATTTTAATATTAGAAATTTAATATTAGAATACAAATTTAACACACAAACCTCAAAACTTGGTCTTGTTTTTTATTGCTTTACCTTCTGTGTTTTTAGTTGGAGTTTTAAAATCAATTTCAAAACGAATTTGCAAACACATATGCATCTATCTTACATTTCCTGAAAGCGCTTGTACTGAATTAATTTAAAAAAAAAAAAAATTCCGAGGGAAGCAAAGAGCGAAGTTGAAACTTAAAACAGACAAAAATTATTACTTCACAGCCTATTTAATATATATTAATATAAATAGTACAAATAAACCAACTAATTATGTTTCCCTATGCTTTTATGATTATACAAATCTAGCGCTTAACTGAAAACACAAAAGTCAAGTATAAAAAAACAGGATTATTGATTTAAGAGTCAAAAGTGAGTATGTAGCCTGACAACACTGAACGAATCTATGAAGCTTTTCATAGTCTTACACCAGTTGTGACATTAGTAACTTTCAGTATACAATTAAAATTATCTTAAAAACATAAGCGTAAAACTAAATATTTTTAATAACCGCGAAGTAACTGAACAGCATACAGAAATATTGGATTGATTTATCAAGCAGCATTTTGCTCTCACCAGCTATAATACCAATAGTGGGTAATATACAGTCTTAAATTGTAAGAAATATGCTTTAGTATCCCTTGAAATGAAGATCAAATAATACATAATATGAACTCTGGAAATCCGATTATTTCTCTCTATACAAGAGTGAATTTCAAGCTTTGATACAACTTCTAAAGCTATTCTATAGTCCTAACACTATCAAGATGGCCTTACTTCAAACTTGTGTACAAACTAATCATGGTATGTCCTTTTAAGAACCAAAACGAGAGCCAGTCATTGAACTGAACCATTGTGCAGAAGTGATACCAAATTAAACGTAAAAAAAAATAAAGAAAATCCTAAAATAGATTGTTGCTTTATCTTAAAAGGGATTGATCCTAAAACAGATTGATAATATTTTGATTCTATAAAAAGTGTCCTTAATTGGTTTACTTTTACTGTATCAAAACTCCTATATTATTTTGTGTTTTCAGTAAAGCGCTAGTTTTGTATAATCATAAAAACATAGGGAAACATAATTAGTTGGTTTATTTGTACTAGTTTGATTTATATATATTAGATAGGCTGTGAAGTAATAATTATTGTCCGTTTTAAGTTTCAACTTCGCTCTTTGCTTCCCTTGGAAAACTTTTTTTTAAATTAATCTTTGTTCGTTTTTGATTAAAATTTAATGCAGAAACAACGCTGCCATGATCTTTTTTATTTATACGGAATAATCTATACTCGTTTTAAGTTTTAATGTCAATTCTTGGTTTCAGTTGAAAACTTATTTTTAATATAATTTCTAATTATCACCGATCTAGGGGAGATAAGACAGCTCTAAAAAATACTGCAAACAACCTTAACAGCTAAGAAAAATTTTATTCTATAATATAAAGTTCATTATTCATACTTCACAAAACAATACATGTTTTTCAGGAACGTTTGTTTTTCGATGAGCAAAAAGCTGTTTTTACTCGGCCGACTTCACCTGAAAAAGCCATACTAAAGACAGGGCTTTATAAATCACCTGCTGACTAGTAGAAACTAGAAGGCTACTCTAACAAAAGAAAACTGTTTAAGGGCTCATTTAAAAGCTTATATTTATACTTAATCGCTTCTTATGAATTTGACTTGATAGAACATTCCCACAAAGAGCACTTTCGGTTGCTTCCCCAACTTTTTTAAATGAAACAAATACCTTTTCTAATGATATAGCCAAAAAAGGTGATTTCAAAACCTAGGCAAGAGCAAAAACTAAGGGGCGAGGACGTCCCTTCCCCTCAATTACTGCCGTTAGAACTAGCACACAGGCTTCATCACAGAGTGAAGTTTGAAGGTTCAATTCAAAACTGTTGATCAATCAAGCTTAATTTTTGGTAGATGTTTAGTTGAAAAGGTTTTAGTTTTAGTTAATTTGCTTCCGCAATAATCTTTTACTTTTAATATGACTAGTTGATTTATGAAACTTACTAAGAGGGTCTGGATGGGGAGTATATTTGAGAGGATCTTATAAGCCACCAGTTAAGGGCTTTGTACCATAACTATTGCAGTGGTACAGTTTTATGCTTCCAAACTCTTCCACTTAAGAAGTGGTACCAGAAGTGCCATTTTTAGTGCTATATTGCACTTTTGGATGGTAAAATTCATAAAAAGCTCGTAGATATTAGTAAAAGGTTTAAGTTCTGCCTTCCCTGGATATGCCTTAAAAAATGAGTGCCATTAAACATTACTTTTTAAAGTTCTGCTAGCCCAATAGCCCCACACTGTAAAAAAAATCGTTTGACATTCAACAAAAAATTTTTGTAATGTTTATCAACATCAAAATTTGAATTTCAACAGCTGAAATGTATTGGAGACCATTTTGGAATTTCATGGTATTTATTGAATTTCCAATTTGTTGAGAAACAAAAACGTTGAATTCCATACCCGAACTGAATTTTCAGTTTGTAGACAAATTAACATGTTGGATTTTAAGATCCTTATTGGATTTCCATCTTGTTTGCTGGATTTCCCGTTCTTTTATTGGATTTCCATCACTAGCGTTGTTCAATTTCCTAGGTCTACAGTCTAATATCTAGTTCTCAGGATTCAGTTTCCCTTTCCTTCTTCTTTCTGAAGCATCAATAAATACAAAAAATAATCTCATTAATTTTACAAGAACAGAAAATTACAACAAAAAATTTCTCCCAGATAATATGACACCTCTTGACGGCTATATTTTTTCATGGTGGAAATCAGTAAATCGATGGCTTAGTAGCATGCCGACAGGAGACACTTGAGTAAGAAATATCTTCCAATCAGGAAAACAATGACACTCGGACCTGAAGTGAAGATGAAATCAAATCGAGGCACAAATAAAAGAAAGACTTCCCCCCTTTTTCTACCTCCAGAGGTGAACGGTTGCAATAATAATGCCACGAATCCTGTCTTTTCTGAATATCTTTGAGTAACTCATCAGATCTCATCAAATTTCTTGTTTGCCGCCTCATAAAATCTGTGTGTTATAAAATTGAAACTTTGCAAAATAGATCTTCTGCTTAAATGACATAGACATAGACATTTTTATTTTAACAAAAAAAAAACATTCAACAGACATCATAAATAACTAGACAACCACATTAAGATTTAAAAAAAATCCTGTTTGTGGTTGTATCTTCTAACCGTCCTTTAACCAAAAATAAATAAAAACAAATAATAATTATTAATAAATTCATATTAAAAAAAAGGTAAGGAAAAAAAATTCAAGAAAACAATTTACATTGTCACACTCTAACCATCCTCCCCCCTTCCCTCTTCCTACCTCCCCCCCTACCCCCTTCCCTCTTCCTCTCCCTAATCTCCAAAAAATTATCCTCCTTTTTCAACAAAAAAATTCTTTAACTTTTTCTTAAATGAAACTAAGTTATCGGCCGCTCTAATACTATCCGGGAGACCATTCCGTAAGGTCTCAAATCTATCAATTATATTTCATTATAATTATATTTCATATATTGATACATGATTATATCAATACAAGGTCACAAATCTATCCGGGAGACCATTCCATACCGAAACACCTATGTTCCGTAAAGCAAAACTTGACAATTTTTTTTTTTTTCAGCTTCACAACTTTGCTCAATCCCAATTTATAAGGTTTTAAAGATTTGCAAATACATTTCCTAGATTTTGAAGAAATAAAACATTGATATGGCTTAAAATTCTACTCAAATAACAGCAATTGCATTTTTGGATCTAAACCTTGAGAAAAAGAAACTGATAACTGAAAATTAAGGTAAAATGTTGTTTTGTCAAAATTTCAATAAGTATAGACCTGTCATGTAGGCAAATTTAAGGACCCTCTAGAGGGAGAAGGAGTGGAGGTAGGTACTTCAAAATACCTTCCCGGGACATACTTTGATTCTTATGTACTATCTGAAACACATGCGCTATATTATATAGGGAAGATGCGGGTTTCTTTCAAAAGAGAAATAGATTGTTTGTTATTATAAGAGAAATAAAGCTTGGTTTGTTATTGGGTTTACAATATTTAAACTACTATTTTATGGGTTTTAGGGGGAAAAAAGGTACCTAGGTTTGGTTAGGTATTTAATATATGCTATGCTTTCCCCCCATTCCCCCCCCCCCTAATGTGCAAATATACAGCCGAAATTTATTTCTAAACTATTATATTTTTATCCTATTTCGTTTTACTTTATTAGCATCAACCAAACTTCATTTTTCGCGTGTGTTCCAGATAGTACACAAGTACCCATACTTTAGCCTGTAGACCCATCCCTTGATTGATAAGAACGATTCGTCTATTAATTTCAAGATATTGTACACTGAAAAATACATCTGCTTTTATTCAGGATTTAGATAAAATCATGCGGATATATAACCATCGACCTCATCGATCATTGTCCAACTCAAGCCCTCGGGAAGTTTATTGCAGTGAAAATACATTTGATGCTTTTCTAAAGCAACATTCCAATGGTGAAAAAGAAAAAAAATGTGAAGAAGAAAATCAATGTTGGTGATACTGTTCGAATTAATAGAACCACCCATATTTTTGAAAAGGGGAATTATTTATGGAGCACTGAACTATTTAAAGTGTCCAAAATCCTGGAAACCGAACCCACAACATACCGACTGAGAGACACCAAAGATGATGAAATTCTCGGCGGTTTTTATAAATATGAACTGCAAAAAGTTAGAAAACACTAGTGAAATTTATCAAATTGAAAAGATATTAAAGAGTCGTACTTGTAGGGGCAAGAGACAGTTGCTTGTTCGCTGGCTAGGATACAACTCTGATTTTGATTCTTGGGTCAGTGCTGAAGATATTAACAATGCCCAATGATTTCTATGTGACATTCATGTCCAATGTTTCTGATCCTCTCTACAAGGACTTGAATAGAACAAGTGATTTTTGGACAAAACTCTCCCCCACCATCAAAAATGACGGAAAGTATGAAGTGGCTCTTGTCGACTATATTCTCAAAAATACCTACGACATCCTGAGAAAAGATCGTAAATATGAAATAAAAATTAGACCCTATGATTGGCCGCCACCACCATCCTCAAGTGCTCAAGAACAAATTCAAAGGATGAATTGGATGGATTATCCATATTTTGAATTACCCTACGAGAAAATCACCTGTATGAATGATTTATGTCGTTCTATTAATAAAAGAATTTCCGCTCGTAAGAAAGGAGCTTTTCATTTCAACTATTCAAAGGAGGAGGGCAAGATCTAAATTAGTTCACCTATTGCCAATGAAAAGGTTATTCTCAATGATAATCTAAAGGATGTTCTTGGCTTTAAGCTCAATATAATCAACGGTAAAAGTGCCGGGAACACTAATTTCATTTTTGCTGACTACCCGCCTGCCTTCTCCACGGACACTTGTATATTTCTCTACGCATCATTTGTGGAAACATCTCGGGTTGGTAATTCAAATGTTCCCCTCCTACGAGTTCTTGAACGAAAAACAATCAAGAACATATTCACCACTACAAATATAAAGCATCTTCAGTATATTCCCGTAAACACTTCCTATTTGGAACTCTGTCAGTCAACACTAAGAACTGAATTAGGTGATCCCATAGCAATTTAAAAAGGTTTGGCTGTGATTACATGCCATTTTCGACCCATCGTTCAACAACAACAAGATGTCTAATAGAAAAGTGGTATTCACTTGTCCTGATATTGACTGCTATGTTAATACTCTTGGCCCAAGACCACAGGGCAATAGAATGGACTATTACAAAGGGCGTACTACAATGTCTGGCTATGGCCTTGGCAGTTGGTTTGCTAAACTGTTTCACTTTTGCATCCTCTACACTATACGATTGGGGCTCTGGCAAGGATTTTAATAAAAGTGCTACGGAAAATCTTAGGTCCAGTGTGCGAACCCTTGGCGAGAGATTAGAACAAAATGGTAAAGGTTTAAAAGGTCATCCACTTCTCCCTCGATTACGCAATCAATTTCTCGGAAATCCACTTCCCCCTCGATTACGCAATCAATTTCTCAGAAATTCTTTTCCCCTAGGGAGTCTATGCCCATATATGGAGTCCCCCTTGTAGCTCATGATAGCTTTCTACTCCCAGGGACTATGGAGGGCCATATCATCATCAAAACATTATATATTGGACCTTTGAACTATGTTAAATAAAATGGCTATTTCAAAATTTTGTAGGATTAGTTGGGGGAGGGGGCCTGTAGGGAGGGAGGGGGGCTATTTGCCCTCCAGTCTTTTTGGTCACTTAAAAAGGGCACTTTCAAATTTAATTCTCTTTCGAATGAGCTATTACACACCTCTCTATGATGCTCTGGCCACCCCCTAACCCTTCTAGAAAAAAAAAGAAAAAAAGGGAGACGGATCAGTGCTACCCATGCAAAAAAGTCATTTTCCTTGGTGTTCAAGGTGGGGGACTGTAATTATCCTACAACAGGTTCTCGGCCATGCTGATTCCAATGGTGCACTTTTTATTTCGATTTGACTCCATTTTCAAGGGGTTTCAGGCTCTTTTTCGAGATCACCATAAATTTCTTTTCTCAATAAACTTTTACTTCTAAGATTAACCGAAACAATAGTTACCATTCCTGATTCAGTGTCTAATGGCAATTTTTTGTCACTAGACAGTTTTTTTTTTTTTGAAAACACGTTTTTCAACTTATGAATATTATGGGCTGTGGTTCACTCTTTACTAGGTTGCAGCTGCCGCTGCCACCATGATTTCACTAATAGAAAATATAAAGGGACATCGAAGATATAAATTCCTAGTAAAAACGTGTTTTTTGGGATAAAATAATATTTTTGATGGATTTCCACTATTCTAACCTCATTTGCTGGCATATTAGCATGAATAAAGCAATGAAAAAAATATCTACATATAGAAGAATGATGTGTCTTCCTCTAGTATAGGTTTCATTCCTCAAAATCCCATCTCCTAATCAATAATGAGAATAAATCCATTCCAAATAAACACAACTGCTGCCGAAATTCCTTAGCTTGCACCAGGGGCGTCGTTCGGGGGTGACGAGGGGGGGGGGTCAGTTGCCGCCCAATAATGGGGAGAAAAAAATATTATACATCCCATGCCGTTTGACCATCCAGATATGGACGCCTCTTGCCCCCCCCCCCAATAAAAATGCTGGAGATTCGCCCGTGGTTCGCGCACAGTAGTTTCCAAAGCTGTGCCGAAAACCGACGGCGCTGCTGAACATCTTTCAGTGCACCATCGCCGAAGAGGCTTCAGCACGCTGACGCCACCACTGATACAGTCGGCGGCGGTGCACCACCGGAAATTTGAAGTGCCGAATTTCTGAATTTTCTGAGACTATTGAGAAGTAAATGTAATACAAAATCTAATATTTGATGGTGCATACAAAAATTTTAGATTCTCTCAAAATATTTTTTTATCTACTCATCAACTATAGACTTTAGATTATCATTCAGTTGTTTCTGTTTTTCTTCGCTACAATGTAATATTTTCTAATTAAAATGAGTTTCGACTAGCCAGGATATTCCTCGAATACCTTATTTATAAATGCTCTTTAACCATATCCAAAAAGGCAGCTATTCTACAAAAGCCTTAGAACAAGGTTTTTACATATGTACATGCTTTTTTTACATATGTACATGGAAGCATGTAACAAAAAAGAAGAACTAAACTTTTATGAAAATATTATTTGTCTTCCAAACAACCTTCTCAAAAAATTCAACTTTAAAAAAGAAATGAATTCCTTAGAAAATTTTGTAATTTATATTAGGTTCTTTATGCTGATGCTCAGTTGCCAATTGTGCAGGTTGCTGATCATCTGCCTCCTATGTTACCAAAATATGAACAATACAGGTCCTTTAAACGGAATTAATTAAAAAAAATTCCACAAAATAAGATTTCAAAGAAAAATAAAGATCTTCATTAAACAAAACATGGGCTAAAAATAAAATCAAATATTCTACCAAGCGTGAAACTACCACAAATCAGCATCGATAAATAAATGAAACCCAAAACGAACAGAAATTACAATAATTAACCGAGTCAAACTAAAAACGAGCAGAAATTAACATAAGTTGGTTAATAGGTTGGTAAAAGTACAATCAGTAAAATGTTTTTACTTTTAAAACTTTAATAAATCAAAGAATATTAACACTTTGATTACTAAATATCAGTATATGTATATTAAACTGGCAATGCACATTCATTTGTTTTTTTCCAGTAAAGTACAAATTTTGTTCTGGCCTTGGGAAGGCATAGGGGTTTTGCGCCCAACTTAAGTCAATTTCTGCTCGTTTTGAGTTTGACTCGGTTAATTATTGTAATTTCTGTTCGTTTTGGGTTTCATTTATTTATCCATGCTGATTTGTGGTAGTTTTCACGCTTGGTAGATTATATGATTTTATTTTTTCCTCATTTTTTGTGGAAAATTTTTTTAAATTAATTTCTCTTCGTTTTATATTGACATAGTCTTTTCAGGGAAAAATAAAATAATACTTTAAATCTTTTCGTTTTTTAAGACATTTTAGTTTGGCCTGCTATTTGTATGCTGGAGAAAAATTTTCAGCAATTTTCAACAGCATACACCCTTTTAAAAATCTGGACACAAATAGTACTGTTTATTTTAGTTTCATACCTCCTCTAGTTGACCTGAAATGGAAAACTTGATACAATTCCCAAAAAAATCTGTTTACTTTCTTTGATAGCTTGGATACACTTACGCTATTTTGATTTGGTTAAATTTTAAGAGCAGAAGTAGCCCTGAAAGTTTGAACATAATACCCTCAGTCGTTCTTGGATACTTCTGAGATGCCTTATTGGGAATTAGCATCATAACCGTGCATTTTGATTTAATCTTAAGGCAACATTTAGTTTTTAAACATAATGGGCAAATGGGAGAGTGGGTGTGGGAGGATGGGAGTGGAAGGGGGATTAGTTGCCCTCCAATCACTTTAGACTATTAAAAGGGCGTCAGCCTTTTCGATTTTCAATCGAATGAGCCCTTTTCAAAGTTCCCACGACAACACCATCGATACGAAGTGCCCTGGTCTAAACAACAAAAACAACAAAAAATAATACATTATACCCACATCGATCTTTACTATAAAAATGTCAAGCCTTCCAATCACTTTCAACTATTAAAAAGGGCACTAGGCCTTTTGATTTCCAATCGAATGAGCCCTTTTGGAAACAATAACGCTTTCTATAAATACCTTATATGCCCCCAGGGCATAAATTACAACCCTTACCCTAAGGTCTGTTAGGGTGGTTGTCATCCTCTAAGACCGAACTTCCAGAACTTTCAACTACGTTAAACAAAATTGCTATCTCAAAATTTTAATTGGATGTGTTTGGAGAAATGGTGGGCGTGAGAGGGGGGTTAGCTACCCTCCAATCACTTTCGACTAATACACTTTCGACTCTCAATTTCAAATTGTATGAGCCCCTTTTTAATTTTTACGACAACTCTATCTATAAAAACCTTATATGCCCCCAGGGCAGAACTTACAACCTTTTCCCTAGGGGCTCTGAAGGGTTTGTCATCCTTAAATACATAATTTGTAGAACTTTCAACTATGTTCAACCAAATGCTATCTCTAAACTTTGATTGAATGTTTTTGGGGAAATAGTGGCGTAAGAGGGGGGTTAATTACTCTCCACTCACTTTCGACTATTAAAGAGGGCAATTTCAATTTCCAATCAAATGAGCCCTTTTTGAAATTTCTGTAACAACTTTCTATATAAACTTTATATGCTCCCCGGGCATCACTTACAACCCTTGCACTGAGGGCTCTGACGGGTTTATCATCCTAAAATACCTAATTTCAAGAACTTTCAACTACGTTGAACAAAATGCATATCTCAAAATTTTGATTGGATGTGTCTGGGAAAATGGTGGGCGTGAGAGGGGCGTTAGTGGCTCTCCAATCACTTTCAACTATTAAAAAAGTCAGTAGCCATTTCAATTTCCAATTGAATGAGCCCTTTTGAAGTTTCTACGCTTTCAATAAAAACCATAAATGCCCCTAGGGCAAAACTTACAACCCTTGCCCTGAGGGCTGTGGGAGGAGGGGTTGTCATCCTTAAAGATCTAATTTCCAAAAATTTCAACTACGTTGAATAAAATGGATATCTAAAAAAGATTGATTGGATGGGTTTGGAGAAAAGGTGGGCGTGAGAGGCGGGTTAGTTACTCTCTAATCACTTTCGACTATTAAAAAGGACACTAGCCCTATGAATTTCCAATCGAATGAGCCTTTTTTGAAGTTTCTACGACAACACCATCTAAAAAAAAATTTATAGGCCCCCAGGGCATAGCTTACAGCCCTTGCCCAAAGGGCTGTGGGAAAGTGTCCTCCTCGAAAACATAATTTCTATCTGGAAATCAACTACGCTGAACAAAATGGCTATCTCGAAATTTTATTGGATGTGTTTCGGGAAATGGTGGGTGTGGAAGGGGTGTTAGTCGTCTTCTAATCACTTTCGACTATTAAAAAGGGCACAAGCCACTCTAATTTCCAATTGAATGAGCCCTTTTTGAAGTTTCTACGACAACTTTTTCGATACGAAGTGCCCTGCTCTAAAGGAAAAAATTAATAAATAATACATTTTGCCAATATCATTCTTATGTGGCCCCAGGGTATAACTTAAAACCCTTGCCCTGAGGGTTGTGGGGGAGTGTCCTCCTCTTTACTTAGTCCCTGTTTCTTGTCTCGTTCTCGAGTGTCCCCGTTCTTTACCTAGGCAGCGCGATCGCGCTGCCTATGATTTATGCAACAACTTTCTATATAAACCTTACATGCCCCCAGGGCATAACTTACAACCCTTGCACTGAGGGCTCTGAGGGGGGTTATCATCCTAAAAGACCTAATTTCCAGAACGTTCAACTAAGTTGAACAAAATGGATACAAGTAGGGAGGGCATAATGACTTCGAGATACACTGCGTGCTGCCATCTACAATTTAGTCCAACTCTGATAGTTTCCGAGAAATTGATTGCGTAATCCAGGGGAGAGAATTTCCGAGAAATTGATTTGTTGGTGTTCGTCCAGGAAAATTGTCTCCGGGCGAAGTTTATTAATGTCTGATGGATTATGTCAAGGTCGTTTGATTTTTTGCTGTTCGTCCAGGAGAATTGTCTCCGGGCGAAGTTTATTAATGACTGATGGATGATGTCAAGGTCGATTGATTTGTTGGTGTTCGTCCAGGAGAATTGTCTCCGGGCGAAGTTTATTAATGTCTGATGGATGATGTCAAGGTCGATTGATTTGTTGGTGTTCGTCCAGGACAATTGTCTCCGGGCGAAGTTTGCACATGCGCATTGACGGTGGGGAGAATGTTTTGATCTTAGAGATGAAGAGATTAACACGGGAAAGGGTTTCTTAGGAATTTCAAATGTGACAGCGCAGGGATGACAAAACAAAAGGAACAAGCAGAAATTACGTTTAGGGATTATTTGGGTGAAACCGTTTTGAGACATTTTAGAAGATGATTTAAGCGGAATCGTTTGAGGTATTTTAGAAGATGATTTTAGAAGATGATTTAGAAGATGATTTGAGGGTGAAACTCTGTGGTCGTTATAATACACAAGTTCCATTTGAACAGTGTTGTGAGGTCCCCTACCCCAATAACCCCCCTACCCCAACCCCAAAGGGCTCCGACCTCCCTACCCAAACCCCGAAGAAACCCCAGACTCCCAAAGGCCCCCGGTCCCCCAATGGCACCTCGGGCCCCCTCCCTCTCCTCCCAACCTCCCACCCTCCTCTCCCCTTCCTCCCACCCTACTCCTCCCCTCCCCCCTCCTCCTCCTTCCCTTACCTCCCCCCCCCCTCCTCCCTCCCCTCCCCTCCCCTCCCCGATTTTTAAAATACTTTTTGAATCTGTAATGAAGTGGAATATTTTTATATTATTTTGGAAAAATAGAATTGATCAATAACTTATTTCTTTTTCATTGAGAAAATTCAGAATAGAACTTGAACTTTTCTTCACTTCGTTGAGAAAATTTAAAGTTGAAGTAGGACTTTTTATCTTCCGGGAAAATATTCAAAACTATGGTATAGCTTTTTCTATCTACTACAGAAAAATTTAGAATAGAACTTTAAATTTCTTTATGTCTTGGTGAGCGTAAAACTGAAGTGTTAGATTTTTATTTTCTCTGGAGAAATTAGAATTGAATTGTGTTCATTGGTAAAATTCAGAAGTGAACTATAACTTTTTCTATCTTCTACGGTAAAATTTAGAACTGAACTTTAATTTTTTATGTCTTTGGGGAAATAAGAACTGAAGTATAAGCTTTTTATTTTCTCAGGCTAAATCAGAATTGTAGTGTGTTCTTTGGTAAAATTCAGAATCGAAGTGGAACTTTTCTATCTTCTATGAAAAATTTAGAACATTATTTTAAATTTTTCATCTCTTTGAGAAAGATCTTAACTGTAGTGGAAAATTTTTATATTATTTTAGAAAAATAGAATTGATCAATAACTAATTTCTTTTTCATTGAGAAAATTCAGAATAGAACTTGAACTTTTCTTCACTTCGTTGAGAAAATTTAAAATTGAAGTAGAACTTTTTATCTTCCGGAAAAATATTCACAACTACGGTATAGCTTTTTCAATCTAATACAGAAAAATTTAGAATAGAACTTTAAATTTCTTTATGTCTTGGTGAACTTAAAACTGAATTGGAAGATTTTATTTTCTCTGGAGATATTAGAATTGAATTGTGTTCTTTGGTAAAAATTCAGAAGTGAACTTGAACTTTTTCTATCTTCTATGGGAAAATTCAGAACAGAACTTTAAATTTCTTTATGTCTTTGGGGAAATAAGAACTGAAGTAGAAGTTGTTATTTTCTCTGGTGAAATTAGAATTGAAGTGTGTTCTTTGGTCAAATTCAGAAGAAAACTTGGACTTTTCTATCTTCTATGAAAAGATTGGAACATTATTTTAAATTTTTCATCTCTTTGGGAAAGATCTGAACTGAAGTGGAAAATTTTTATATTATTTTGGAAAAATAAAATTGATCAATAACTAATTTTTTTTCATTGAGCAAATTCAGAATAGAATTAAAACTTTTCTTCACTTCGTTGAGAAAATTGAAAATTGAGTAGGACTTTTTATCTTCCGGGAAAATATTCACAACTATGGTATATCTTTTTCTATCTACTTCGGAAAAATTTAGAATAGAACTTTAAATTTCTTTATGTCTTGGTGAACTTAAAACTGAAAAAGGAAGATTTTTATTTTCTCTGGAGAAATTAGAATTGAATTGTGTTCTTTGGTAAAATTCAAAAGTGAACTTAGAACTTTTTCTATCTTCTACGGGAAAATTTTGAATAGAACTTTAAATTTCTTTATGTCTTTGGGGAAATAAGAACTGAAGTGGAAGCTTTTTAATTTCTCTGGTGAAATTATAATTGAAGTGTGTTCTTTGGTAAAATTCAGAAGAGAACTTGGACTTTTTTATCTTCTATGAAAAATTTGGAACATTATTTAAAATTTTTTAATCTGTTTGAGAAAGATCTGAACTGAAGTGAAACATTTTTATAATATTTTCCCTGGAAAAATAGAATTGATCAATAACTAACTTCTTTTTCATTGAGAAAATTCAGAATAGAACTTGAACTTTTCTTCACTTCGTTGAGAAAATTTAAATTGAAGTAGGACTTTTTATCTTCCGGGAAAATATTCACAACTATGGTATAGCTTTTTTCTATCTACTACGAAAAAATTTAGAATTTGTAAAATTGGTTTAGTAAGGATATTAAGAAAAGAACTTGTTCTGAAAAGATATAATAAAGCCTTTTTTAAAGTATTGCTTGTTGTTGGGGTGTGCAAAAAGTCGTAAAGTATAGTTGTGGTGAAAAGGATGACTACTTCAACATGTAAAATTGGTTTAGTAGGGACATTAAATGAAGAACTTGTTCTGAAAAGATATAATAAAGCCTTTGAAAAGTATTGCTTGATGTTGGAGTACGCAAAAATTCGAAAAGTAAAGTTGTGGGTGAAAAGGATGAGTACTTCAAATTGTACTTCAGACTTGTAAAATTGGTTTAGGAAGGACATAACGTAAAGAACTTGTTCTGAAAAGATGTAATAAAGCCTTTTGAAAAGTATTGCTTGATGTTGGGGTGTGCAAAAAGTCAAAAAGTAAAGTTGTGGATGAAAAAGATGACTACTTCAACATGTAAAATTGGTTTAGTAGGGACATTAAATGAAGAACTTGTTCTGAAAAGATATAATAAAGCCTTTGAAAAGTATTGCTTGATGTTGGAGTACGCAAAAATTCGAAAAGTAAAGTTGTGGGTGAAAAGGATGAGTACTTCAAATTGTAAAATTGGTTTAGGAGGGATATTAAGAAAAGAACTTGTTCTGAAAAGATATAATAAAGCCTTTTGAAAAGTATTGCTTAATGTTGGAGTATACAAAAAGTCGAAAAATAAAGTTGTGTGTGAAAAGGGTGAGTACTTCAAATTATAAAATTGATTTAGGAATGAACATTACGCAAAGAACTTTTTCTGAAAAGATATAATAAAGCCTTTTGAAAAGTATTGCTTGATGTTGGGGTGTGCAAAAAGTCATAAAGTAAAGTTGTGTGTGAAAAGGGTGAGTACTTCAACTAGTAAAAATGGGTTTATCGTTGATTTTGACTATGAAATACTTTATTTGAAAATTAAATATTATTAATTTAATCAAATATATTTTTAACGCGGATGTTTCTATTTCCGAAAACTAAAATCGAAGCTTTATGAAAACAACTTATTATTAAAATTGAAAGTATTTCAAACGTGGTTGGCTCTACGATATTTTTAATGAAATTACGACATGTAGAATATTGATATAAAAATATTTTAAATACATTATTATATATTATTAGTACACTTGCGCTTCACTTTCCGTCAATTCATCTTTATATTCATTGATGATATTGTCTGCTAATGTCCTTTTTATTGTACCTGCGATTTCACTGTCTATTGTCACATTATTTTTACATAGATAACAGTTTTGGCCCATTGACAAGATATGATTAATGACAATAGTGCAGGAGTATGCTTGTCTTCTTCTTGTATTCTTTAAAATGCTAATACCGGAAAGATGACGATAGGATGTATCAACAGGTAATATGTTACCAGCAACAGTAGCAAGGAGTTGTCCCCGATCATCGACAATTATTTTTATGTTTGCGTTCTCTTTGAGCACTAATTTCTCTGGTAATGTTACTCTCGCATATCCACCGTTTACACGACTGAAATTCTTGGGTACTCCAAAGAAATCTAACTTCTCGCTGTCATGACAACGCACGCATACATTTCCAATAGTAATAACCACTTGTACTCGTTTCATAGTTCAGGTATTTCTCCTTGTCAGCATTCAACGCGACGATGATTTTATCATGTGCACATACTTTCGTCGAAAAATTCATCTTCATTTTTTTACAGATATGAATTATGTGTTTATCCTTCCACTGCGTAAAAAAATACTGATTTAATACATGCAGTAAACTGGGTAGTGTCGATAACCTGCCATAGCGTACCAGTGGGAAAGCCGCGTCGTGTCTATGAACAAGCACAGAGTACAATTGGTAGAGCCGTAAGCATATTCCAGGTCATTTTAAGATACGTAAAAAAAGTTGAAAAAAAAAAATCCATGTTAAGAAAAAACTCAAAAAGTATTTTAAAAAAATGGTTGGAGGGGAGGGGAGGGAAGGAGGGGGTAGGGTAAGGAGAGGAGGAGGAGGGGATAGGAGGGGCAGGATGGGGAGGAAGGGGGGGGGAGGGAGGGGGAGGGTGGGAGGAAGGGGACGGGGAGTGAGGGGGGCCCGAGGGGCCATTGGGGGACCAGGGGCCTTTGGGGGTCGGGGGGTTCCTTCGGGGTTGGGGTAGGGAGGTCGAAGCCCTTTGGGGTTGGGGTAGGGGGGTTGTTGGGGTAGGGGACCTCACAACACTGTTCAAATGGACCTTGTGTATTATAACGACCACAGAGTTTCAGCCACAAATCATCTTCTAAATCATTTTCTAAAATCATCTTCTAAAATACCTCAAACGATTCCGCTTAAATCATCTTCTTAAATGTCTTAAAACGGTTTCACCCGAATAATCCCTAAACGTAATTTCTGCGTGTTACTTTTGTTTTGGCATCCCTGTGCTGTCATATTTGAAATTCCTAAGAAACCTTTTTCCGCGTCAATCTCTTCATCTCTAAGATCAAAACATTCTCCCCACCGTCAATGCGCATGTGCAAACTTCGCCCGGAGACAATTCTCCTGGACGAACACCAACAAATCAATCGACCTTGACTTTATCCATCAGACATTAATAAACTTCACCCGGAGACAATTCTCCTGGACGAACACCAACAAATCAATCGACCTTGACATCATCCATCAGATATTAATAAACTTCGCCCGGAGACAATTCTCCTAGGCGAACACCAACAAATCAATCGACCTTGAAATCATACATCAGACATTAATAAACTTCGCCCGGAGACAATTCTCCTGGACGAACACCAACAAATCAATTTCTCGGAAATTCTCTCCCCTCGATTACGGTATCAATTTCTCGGAAACTGTCAGAGGTAGACTAAATTGTGGATGGCAGCACGCAGTGTATCTCGGAGTCATTATGCCCTCCCTACTGATATATCAAAATTTTGATTGGATGTGTTTTGGAAAATGGTGGTTGTGAGAGGGGCGTTAGCCACTATCCAATCACTTTCAACTATTTAAAAAGGCACTAGCCCTTACAATTTCCAATTCAATGAGACCGTTTGAAGTTTCTACGACAACGCTTTCAATAAAACTTCATATGCCCCCAGGGCATAAATTACAACCCTTGAGCTGAGGGCCCTCAGGGGGTTATCATCCTAAAAGACCTAATTTTCAGAACTTTCAACTACGTTGAACAAAATAGATATCTCAAAATTTTGATTGGATGTGTTTGGGAAAATGGTGGGCGTGAGAGGGGCGTTAGTCACTATCCAATTACTTTCAACTATTAAAAAGGCACTAGCCCTATCAATTTCCAATTGAATGAGCCCTTTTGAAGTTTCTACGACAACGCTTTCAATAAAACTTCATATGCCCAAAGGCGTAACTTATAACCCTTGCCCTGAGGGCTGTGTGGGGGATGGGTTGTCATCCTTAAAGACCCAATTTTCAAAACTTTCAACTATGTTGAATAAAATGACTATCTAAAAAATTTGATTGGATGTGTTTGGGGAAAAGGTGGGCGTGAGAGGGGGGTTAGTTGCCCTGAAATCCCTTTCGACTATTAAAAAGGGTACTAGTCCTTTGAATTTCAAATCGAATGGGCCCTTTTTCAAGTTTCTACGACAAAGATTTCAATAAAAACCTTATATCCTCCCAGGGCATAACTTACAATCCTTGCCTTGAGGGTTGTGGGGGAGTGTCCTCCTCAAAAAATATATTTTCTATCAGGACATCAACTACGCTGAACAAAATGGCTATCTCAAAATTTTTATTGGATGTGTTTGGGGGAATGATGGTGTGTTGGGGGCTAGTTGCCCTCCAATCACTTTTGACTATTAAAAAGGGCACTAGTCCTTTGAATTTCCAATCGAATGAGCATTTTTTGAAGTTTCTATGACAACGCCTTCTTTAGAAACCTTATATGCCCCAGGGCATAACTTAAAACCCTTGCCCTGAGGGCTGTGGGGGAGTGTCCTCGTCAAAAACATATTTTCTATCTGGAAATCAACTACGCTTAACAAAATGGCTGTCTCAAAATTTTGATTGGATGTGTTTGGGGGAGTGATGAGCGTCGGAGGGGGGGGGGGGGCTAGTTGTCCTCCAATCACATTCGACTATTAAAATGGCACTAGCCCTTTGAATTTCCAATGAATTTCCCCGAGGGTTGTGGGGAGTGTCCTCCTCAAAAATATATTTTCTATCTGGAAATCAACTACGCTGAACAAAATGGCTATCTCAAAATTTTGATTGGATGTGTTTGGGGTAATCATGGGCGTTTGGGGGGGGGGCTAGTTGCCCCTAAACCCTTTCGACTTTTAAAAAGGGCACAAGCCACTCCAATTTCAAATTGAATGAGCCCTTTTCGAAGTTTCTACGACAACTTCTTCGATACGAAGTGCCCTGCTCTAAAGGAAAAAAATAATAAATGATACATTGTGCCCACATCGTTCTTATATACCCTCAGGGCAGAACTTAAAACCCTGTCCCCGAGGGTTGTGGGGGAGTGTCCTCCTCAAAAACATATTTTCTATCAAGAAATCAACTACGCTGAACAAAATGGCTAGCTCAAAATTTTGATTGGATGTGTTTGGGGTAATCATGGGCGTGGGGGGGGGGGGGCTAGTTGCCCTCCAATCACTTTCGACTATCAAAAAGGGCACAAGACACTCCAATTTCCAATTGAATGAGCCCTTTTCGAAGTTTCTACGACAACTTCTTCGATACGAAGTGCCCTGCTCTAAAGGAAAAAATAATAAATGATACATTGTGCCAATATCGTTCTTATATGCCTTCAGGGCATAACTTAAAACCCTGTACCCGAGGGTTGTGGGGGAGTGTCCTCCTCAAAAATATATTTTCTATCAAGAAATTAACTAGGCTGAACAAAATGGCTAGCTCAAATTGTGTGATTGGACGTGTTTGGGGTAATCATGGGCGTGGGGGGTCTAGTTGCCCTCCAATCACTTTCGACTATTAAAAAGGGCACAAGCCACTCCAATTTCCAATTGAATGAGCCCTTTTCCTAGTTTCTACGACAACTTTTTCGATACGAAGTGCCCTGCTCTAAAGGAAAAAAAAATAATAAATGATACATTGTGCCAACATCGTTCTTATATGGCCTCAGGGCATAACTTAAAACCCTTGCCCCGAGGGTTGTGGGGGAGTGTCCTCCTGAAAAACATATTTTCTATCTTGAAATCAACTACCTGAACAAAATAGCTATCTAAAAATTTTGATTAGATGTGTTTCAGGGAATGATGGGTGTAGGGGGGGGGGGGGGGGTCTAGTTGCCCTCCAATCACTTTCGACTATTAAATTTGGCACTAGCCACTCCAATTTCCAATCGAATGAGCCCTATTCGAAGTTTCTACGACAACTCCTTCGATACAAAGTGCCCGAGAATGGAGGAAAAAAAAAACAAAACAAAACATTGTGCCCACACCGTTTTTTTACTTAAGCCGCACTACCGCGCTGCCTAAGTAAAGAACGATGTGGGCACAATATGTTTTTTTTTTCCACCTGGGCACTTCGTATCGAAGGATTTGTCGTAGAAACTTTAAAAGGGCTTATTCGATTGGAAATTTGAGTGGCTAGTGCCATTTTTAATAGTCAAAAGTGATTGGAGGGCAACCAGCCCCCCCCCACGCCCATCATTCCCTCAAACACATCCAATTAAAATTTTGAGATAGCCATTTTGTTCAGCATAGTTGGTTTCCAGATAGAAAATATGTTTTTGTGGAGGACACTCCCCCACAACCTTCGGGGCAAGAGTTTTCAATTATGCCCTGAGGGCATACAAGAACGATGTTGGTAAAATGTACTATTTATTTATTTTTTTTTTCCTTTAGAGCAGGGCACTTCATATTGAAGGGGTCGTTACAGAAACTTCAAAAGGGGCTTATTCAATTGGAAATTGAGAGTTCTAGTGCCCTTTTTAATAGTGGAAAGTGATTAGAGGATAACAAGCCACCCCCCACACCCATCATTCCCCCAAACACGTCCAATCAAAATTTTGGGATAGCCATTTTCAAAGTCAAACTCAAAACGAGCAGAAATTAACATAAATTGGGCTCAAAACCCCTATGCCTTCCCAAGGCCAGAACATAATTTGCACTTTACTGAAAAAAATACAAATGAATGTGCATTGTCAGTTTAATATACATATTCTGATATTTAGTAATCAAAATGTTAATATTACTTGATTTATTAAAGTTATAAAAGTAAAAACATTTATATTTCTTTTCAGTAAAGTGCAAATTATGTTCTGGCCTTGGGAAGGCATAGGGGTTTTGAGCCCAACTTATGTTAATTTCTGCTTGTTTTGAGTTTGACTCGGTTATTTATTGTAATTTCTGTTCGTTTTGGGTTTCCTTTATTTATCGATGATTTTATTTTGACTCATTTTTTGTTTAATAGAGTTCTTCACTTTTCTTTTAAAAACTCGTTTTGTGGAAAAAGTTTTTTTTAATTAATTTGCCTACAAGATGGAATGCAACATATAGTATGATGCAAAGTATTATTCAATGCAAAGGCCCTCTGGTAAGTATTTTGTATAAAATTGGGAAACCTGACCTTGCTCTAGATGATGAGGGATATGAACTGATGCGTGACCTTTGTTCTCTACTGTCAAATTTTTCTACTACAGTCGAGGCCATTGAGGGAGAATTCTTTCCCACTCTAAATATTGTTCTGCTCTGCTGAGGTCTCCTAAAAGGTAACCTTGAGGAGCACCCTAATGATAGTAGCTATATTTTGCTTCTGAAAGAAAAGATGAGAAACAAGTTTGACTTCTGCTTACCATCTCATGGTGTTAGCTGCAATTTTGGACTTCAAAAGATTCAAAATAAATGTAACTGATGACCATCAGATCCTTCTTGATGATTCACTGATAACAAGAGAATTCTTGTTCAAAATAGTTAAGACTCTAGTGCAAGAGACTGACATAAGGTACTTTATCACATCTCATGTGAACGGAATTTGTCCAATAAACACTCTAGTATCCTCCAGTTTAACTTGTAGTGAGCATTTTAGTGCAGTAGAAATTCTTTGATACAAAGAGGAGATGGCCCTCGAAAAGCTTAAAGGAGAGGTTGTAATCTCTGGTGCTTTCGGTGGATCAGCTACCCCGATCAGTTGTGTAAATATGGCTAATGGTGATTCTCAGAAGAGCAGAAACTCTAAATCTCCTCATGATCATACATAAGAAAAAGGAGGCTGCTTGATCAGATAAATGTTTGTGAGCAATGATGCAGAACAGGATGAAAATGATGATGTGATTTGGCGTCAATTCGATTTATATCTGGCCTTGGCAGCCCATGCCAGAAGATGATCCTGTCCTAGCGTATGCAATCAATCAAACCATTGCCTTCTGAGAAATATATTCTATTCAGCTGTCATGGATTCAGCTTTGGCAAGAAAAGTTATATCGTTGCCGGCAACAAGTGCCGGAGTAGAAAGGGTTTTCAGTGGTACAGGACTAATTGTCACTGCTATGTATTCTATGTTGGCTCCACACCGTGTGGAGCCAACCACATGGAAATATTAAATCCTATACGCTAAAGTATAACTTTTATCGTTTGATATGCTTACCCGCCATGTTCAAGTACGTCCACGACCACAGAACCTTAATTGCTGAGATGGGAAGAACAAAAAATAAGCTCTTTCATTCTCAAAGGGTTTGGTTAAAATATTTTATTTTAAAACTTTTACTTTATCACTTGAGAGGATTCAATCTTGAAGCAATGAGATATAATAGCTTCTGTAGCGTGGAAAGCGATGGGTAGGGTAGTCAAAGAAGTTGAATGCAGGCTACGAGACCAGGAAATTCGAACATAAAGTAAGATATACACATCAGATGCAATTGATGTTTCATAAATTAAAAACTCCAAAAATAGAACAAACGCCGATCCAATTGACGGCGCGCCGCCGATAATTTTTCGGCGGCGCACCGCTAAAATAATTTTAGTGGTGCCAGTGATGCGCCGCCGCTGCCGTAATTGTATCCACTGCCACCAATTTTTATTTTGGCGCTGCTTCGGGGTTTAGCGTACAGAGGGAAATTTTTACCCGGCTACGGTGGTTTCCGAAATATAAGGGTAAAACTTTGAAAATAAGCATGCATTCGAAATTTAGTCGCACTAGTGATAGATAGAAGCTGAGAGGGAGTTTGAAAATGTCTGAAGTTGAAGCTGAAGTGGCACCAACATCTGTAGAATCCCAGAGCATGGCTTCACCAGCCAAGAAGGAAAAGAAAACAAAGGCTCCAAAACCAGCTAAGGCTGCAAAACCTAAAGGGGGATAAAAAGGTCAAGGCACCAGCAAACCACCCAAAACACACGGAAATGATCACCAAATCCATTGCTGACCTGAAAGAACGTGGGGGATATGGCCTGCAGGCTATTCTAAAATACATAATGGCCAATTTCCAGGTTGGCAATGATGCAAAAGTTGTGAATATACATCTTAAGCAAGCTCTGAAGTGTTTGCCTTGCAAATGGAATTTTTATAAATCCAAAAGGTATTGGTGTAACTGGTTATTTCAAGTTTCCAAAGCCTGTCAAGACCAAAAAACCCAAGGCTGTAAAGCCTGCCAAGCCCACAGCTAAGAGAACCTCAGTCAAGAAAACAGCCAAACTTAATGCAGTTAAAAAGCCAACTTCAGCCAAAAAGGCTGCCAAGCCTATAGCTGGTGGCAAGAAACCTTTTAAGGTTTTCAAGAAACCCACTGCTGCCAAAAAAGCCGTACCAGCAAAGAAATCGACTCCCAAGAAGGCATCGCATGTCAAAAAGGCGTAAACAGTAGCTAAATTATAGTTTAAATGGACAGGAAGAGAGTCAAATTTAAAATTAATATCATTATAGTTTTCTTGGACGTTTCCTCTTTTCTGTAACAGGATGTTTCTGTCAAAGAAAATTATATTGATAGATTTTCAGTTTACCCACCCCCCTAATGTGCAAATATATAGCCCAAGTTATAGAAGTCCAATGTATTCTGTCACCCAAGTCTTGTGGCTATGATATATGAAACCGGTTTTTACAGATCTACAGATCAAAATTCTTGAGTGTGTCCTGAATAATTAACAAGTACCGATTTTCTTTTTAGAAACGACGGGCTATAGACTAAGCAGCATTCAGATGCACTTCTGTTCAAAGTTAAAAGGACGTATCTACACTTTTCATTATTTCGAGAAATCACGGCTCGAAGTTTGAGTTCCTTCGAGAGCTCCAAATACGGTTTACGGTAAAACAAGACACTGGCTAGTTCTGGAAGTTGGTTAAATAGGTAAAGTGATGAAGGAATTTAATGTTTTAAAATAAATTTTTCCATTATTACCTCCTTGAAGCCTTAAACAGTAGATACGTGCTTTTACCACTGGATCGTTACTAATATAAAGAGGCGCTTCCAAAGGTAAAAGTGCGTATCTGACATATACGCACTTTTATCTTTGACTCGAGACTCAAACTTAGATCAAGCTCCAAAGTTAAAAGTCTGTATACAATATTTAACGCCGTTTTACATGTCTAAAAACCCCGTGTTACAGATGTATGACGAAGGTAAAACCACGTAAGAAGCATGTAGAAAGGGCATATTTTTCAACTGAATGTTCAAGATGCATTTACTTCATATTTTGCGAATATTGGTAAAAGGACCGATTCGACTGTTAGTTCTTCTCCTTCAAGATCCAACTTCAGGTCTTATCTTGGGCCACCTTGTATGAACTCAATGTTTTTGGAAGCAGCGACGGAGAAAGAAATTGCTAAAATTGTTATGGGATTGAAAAATCCCATAAAAGTTCATACTTCCTTCCATTATTTCTCCCTTAACAAAACTTATTAACCTCTCCTTTCAGCATGGTATTTTCCCGAGTAGTTTCAAGCGTGCTCGAGTCATCATATTATATAGGGGGAGACACGAAATGATCCAGCCAACTATCGGCCAATTTCTTTGTTGTCTGTGTTCAGTAAAATATTTGAGAAGGCGATGCTTTCTCGTCTTAATAATTTTCTTACTTCTAAAGATTTTTTTTTCACGATTTTCAATTTGGTTTTCGAGCAAATCATTCGACTGAGCATGCTTGTGCAGTTTTACTGAATTATCTTCACTCGGCCCTAGACTCCCTTTTGATTCCTGCTGCTTTGTTTCTGGATGTTCGTAAAGCCTTTGATTCTTTAACCCAGATTGTTCTTCTATTTAAACTTTCTCATTTTGGCGTAAGAGGTAGTGCGTTTTATTGGTTCAAGTCTTTCTTGTCTGGTAGAATAATTTCTGTTGATTCACTTTTTTGCTCACCATCAAGTGCTGATCAGGGGGTCCCTCAAGGGTCAGTTTTAGGGCCGGTAATGTTTTTTAACTTATATAAATGACCTAATTTTTGCAGTTAGAAATAAAAATCCTCTTTATTGCTGTCGTCTATGTCATCCAACAGTCTCCCGTACCCATAACTATAGTTTGCATACCTCGGATTCACTTGTTACTTTTGCCAATGATACCACCTATATTACTTCTGGGAGAACAGAGATGAGGTTCGTACAAAGTTAGTGGGCCTCTTCGAGAGAGTTTCAATTTGGTTTGATGCTAACTCTCTTGCCTTAAATGTTTCTAAAACTAGTTTTTTAGTTTTTTCTCGTATATCCCAGGCTTGTCTTCAATTATCTGAAATTCATATATTTAAAGGCTTTATTAGTAGACCAAAAGATGGCCATGTCCGTTTCCTAGGTATCCTCCTAGATGAAAATTTATCTTTTAAACACCATATTGATTAATTAAAATGAAGGATTGCAGAAACCTTGGTATTCTAAGAAAGCTAAAACATATTTTTCCAGGACCAATTCTATGAATCCTATTTCATAGCTTAATTCATTCTTATGTTTCCTATTGTCCGGTCATATCGATGTCTACTTTCCCTTCTTTTCTCAAACCGGTTTTGAATACTTACGATAAAGCTATAAATCTTATCCAGGATGAAAATCGTTCGGCAACTAAACCGTTACTTGATATTAAAAAAACTTTATATTTTTTCCTGTGCGTCTTTTGCTTTTCTTCGTACAAAGTTAGTGGGCCTCTTCGAGAGAGTTTCAATTTGGTTTGATGCTAACTCTCTTGCCTTAAATGTTTCTAAAACTAGTTTTTTAGTTTTTTTCTCGTATATCCCAGGCTTGTCTTCAATTATCTGAAATTCATATATTTGAAGGCTTTATTAGTAGACCAAAAGATGGCCATGTCCGTTTCCTAGGTATCCTCCTAGATGAAAATTTATCTTTTAAACACCATATTGATTTAATTAAAATGAAGGATTGCAGAAACCTTGGTATTCTAAGAAAGCTAAAACATATTTTTATCCAGGACCAATTCTATGAATCCTATTTCATAGCTTAATTCATTCTTATGTTTCCTATTGTCCGTCATATTGATGTCTACTTTCCCTTCTTTTCTCAAACCGGTTTTGAATACTTACGATAAAGCTATAAATCTTATCCAGGATGAAAATCGTTCGGCAACTAAACCGTTACTTGATATTAAAAAAACTTTATATTCTTTCCTGTGCGTCTTTTGCTTTTTCTTCAGCTCCATGGTGATATTTCTAGGTCCCTTAGGTTTACGTCTTCTTTTGTTTCTGATCGGTCAAATTATCAACTCCGTAGTTCTTTAAATATCCAAATTCCCCATATACCAACAATAAGATCCAATTTTAATCCTCTTGTTGCGTGTCATTTGACATGGAACATACTTCCCGATTCGGCTCGAGAATGCCACTCGTTTGGCGCCTTCAAAAGACTAGTAAAAGAATATTTGTTTTCGTGTGATTAATTTTATTTACTTTTGCCTGCTGCCAATAGTTTTTTCATTTAATTGTTTTTTTTTCTGTTTTTTTTATAGATGTTCTGATTGATTGTAGTATGATACAATTTATTTAGTGAACTCTCCTTGTTTTTGTTGTTGTTTGTTTTTTTTCTCTCCATTTTATGAAGCAAATGCTTTTACATGCTAAGAGTTCAAATGTTCATGTTTATATGTTTAAATGTTAATGTTATGTTTATATTGTTTAAATGTAAGCGTTTAAATGTTTTATGTTTATTTGATCTTTTCATAATCCCCCTCCTACAGGCCAGGGAGCCTTTGTGGGGATTTTTAGATTGTTATGTAATTATTTTACTGATATATGGAAAATAAATCCATCCATCTATCTATCTATCTATCTATCTAAATACTTTTTTCAAACATCAATATTTTTTTTTTCAAGTATATCAAACAATTTTATTCAAATACTTCAAAAAGGTAAAAAACACGTAAAGAAAATAGCTGTAAGGCTGCAGGCAGCCAAGAAACTGAGCCGTGCTTCAGTAAATTGACAGAAGCTAATGATGATGGCACAGATTGCCAAAACACACGACGATTTTCATTCATAAAATGTGCAATTTTGTTTAAGATGGCCTTTTTCTTTTTTAGCTTGGCCCCCCTTGGGCCCAGAATTTGATCTTGCAAAGGATACTCTCTTTTCTTCACCCTCGAGGCTAGTTTTATAGAACAATTCTGTTTTTCCTTTCTTAAAATAGACCTGAACAGCGTTGCCAACACTTTGATATAAATCGTACCAGTTTTCCGACCAAAGTTGTACCACAAGAGATTAATTTGTACCATTTGAACAGTAGACTAAAAATTCGCCACTCGCGTCGCTTTGTGACGCTCACCGGTAATTATGTTTAATTAATTTCACTGAAAACTGAGAAAAAGTTCTAGGGCAAGAGCAGGAAAAATAAACCCAAGGCAGTAGCAACCTCATAGCTTGAAATACGAAGAATGCTTCTATAGACATTCAGCTTAATAAAATAGCAGACCCAAACCGCTAAAAGCATTTTAGAAGAAGGTTTCAGTAAAATTTTCTGAAAGTGTTTTCTAATCTGATTGCTGGGCTTAATCTTTCTTTCAAAGTTTTTGGCATTAAGGCGAATAATGGATAAAGTAAGAAGGCCAATAACGTCCACTTTTAGGAAGAGTAAAGAGCACCCAAAGTTACAATCAAAACATATCAGCAATCACGCCATGAAAGTGGCTAACATTACAGATTCCAATGGGTCCACGGACTAGGCTACCCACCGGCGAGTGACGCGTTGACCACATAATTCACCGGTCATCCTACATAAGTTCTTGGTCGATTCTACTAATCGCTAGTTTTCTGCCAAGATTGATTCGTACAACTGAACTGATTAGCCAACCTGCTGCGTGTGATACGCATACTACAATTTTGATCTCCAATCCCCCGCCTGAGCATGGTGACCCGCTAAAGCGAAAATCAGTAATAGACTCAATTTCTGGTCATCAGCTGGTGTCCAGAGTGCGAGCGACTAAAAAGCGGTGGACGGTGAATATTGAGAAATCTGCAGCTGAAGATTTTTGCAAATCAGCAAAGGAAGCTCTACCTGGTTCTAGTGTGAAAATTTTATCTAAAAAACACACTGGTGTTATTCGAGAAGTCCCGTCTGATTTTGACCTTGAAATGCTACGGAACCAGTTTGGTATAATGGGTCTAGTCGATTTGGAACAAGCAAATCGGTTAAGCTTGAATTTGCAGACGCGATTACTAAAGGGTCATTTCTGCGAAATGGTGTGAAGATTGGGTATGAAAACTTCCGTGTTTATGAGTTCAAGCAATTGCCAAAGTGTTGCTTCAAGTGTCATTCCCCAGGGCACTTGGAAAGTGCATGTACTAGTAGCACTCCCAAGTGCGCTCGTTGTGCTGGACCGCATTTATCTACGAACAGTGATCGTTGTACGGAATCTCCGAAATGTGCCAATTGTGGAGGATTTCATCCTTCTTACAGCCTACGATGCCCTGTGATTAAGAAGATCACTGATAAGGTCTATTCTCAGAAATGAATCCGGACATAAGTATAGTCTCATTTAATATTAATGGAACGAGAGGCAAGGACTTTTTTATTGATGATCTGTATGTTAATTACGACGTTGTTTGTCTCCAAGAACATTTACTGACCGCCTTTAGCGAAAATTTTCTGAGACGAAGCAGTAATCACGTTGTTTTTGTGCGTCCAGAAAAAATTACGCGTGGCCGCCCTTCTGGCGGCTTAGCATGTGCTTTTAAGAAAAATATTTCTGGTGCGAGTCCTGTGCTTTTCCAATCAGATGACACTTTTCTTGCGGTGCGTCTTGGTAATGTTGTATTAATTAATGTGTATCTGCCGTATAATGATCGTTCCATTCGTTCACTTCAGAATTTATCTTGTGCTTGTAATGGTCTTAAAACTTTAATTCAAAAGATATCGGATAACGGTAGTATTTTGTTATTGCTGGTGATTTTAATACCGATCTGGTTTCTGATAATGTAAGGAATGGTCAGCTTTTTGATTCTCTCCCGGCTTATAAAATTGTTCAGAAGTCCCATGATTATACATATATTCACCATTCAGGTAGTAAATCAGACATTGATCACGTTATTTGTTCTGCAGCTCTTGTCTGCTCGCCAGTTACGGTTCATTTTGACGAGAATGATCTTAATCACCTTCCGCTGTCTTTTTGTTTATCAAAGTCTGTTGTTTTTTCTGGGAGTACGTCTAAGAGTCGTGGTGTACGTTCTAAATGGTTTTATAAGCCTGATTGGAATGATGCGAATTTTTCTGTTTATCTTATAACATTGGTTCACTTCTAAGTACGATTTATGTTCCTTATCAGCTTTTGCAGTGTAGTCAGAATTTTATTTATGCTAAATATGAAATAGACCGATATTATCATTCTATCTTCTCTGCTATGAAAGAAGCTGAAAAATTTCTGTCCCAGTAAGGCGAATCCGAAAGAATACTCAAAAGCCTCTTTGGTCACTTGACCCTAACCTTAAGGCCTGTAAAAATAAAGCTAAATTTTGGCTAAAAATTTGGACAGATTGTGGTCGGCCTAGGTTTGGTAATATTTTTCTTATTAAACAGAAAATTAAATTAGAATTTAAGAAGTATCTAAAAAGTGTCCGATACCGAGGGCTTGATTTTCCATCTTCGCCTAAAGATTGGAGGAAAGTAATTAATTCAAGTAAAACAGACGACTCTGATGTAAGTAGTAATGCTATTCCACCAAGTTCTTGGCATGCATATTATTCGAAGATTTTTCTCCGTTTTGAATTATTTTTTTCATAGAAAGTTTGGCGAAGCGTTTGTTAAAATTGTCCCTAGATTTCTAAGTCAGCGCTTTGTTTTGCCTGTATCGCGTTGTGAAGTTTTGAATTCTTTGAATCATCTTAAGTCGAAATCTATTGATGCTGATGGTATCTCTAAAATCCATCTAACTCCCTAATGTGCGGAACTTGTGTCACATCTTGCGCTTTTGTTTCAAATGTGCTTGGCATCTTCTGTCGTCCCGGAAAGCTTTTTGTGCGGCAGCGTGACTTTAATTTTAAAAAGAGGAAAACCGCCAACAGATTGCTCTTCTTACCGTCCAGTTTCTGTTTCTTGCAATATTAGCAAGGTCTTCGAGTATATTCTTTTACCTAATTTAACTCGAAATATTTCTTTCTTTGGTGAAAATCAACTTGGTTTCAGACCTGGTGTAGGCTGCCAACATGCTCATCGTGTCCTTTCTTCTATTCTAATTTCTAATTTTTCTAAGGGTAAAGGCGTATATCTCTGTACACTTGATCTTTCAAAGGCTTTTGATTCTGTTGTTCATAACCAGCTTTTCTTTTCTTTGGCTTTTTCTGGTGTTAATTTTTCGGTTATTTACCTTTTATGGTTTTGGTATTCTAATTCTTACCTCCGCCTGAAATCTTCTCCAGAAACAACTATTAAAGTGCTTCGTGGTGTTAGGCAGGGAGGTGTTTTATCACCAACCCTTTTCAAAATTTGTATTTCTACTGTTCTGGAAAAGATCTCAGGCACTTATTTTTCTGGTTCTACTGATATTTCTTACATTGCCTATGCTGATGACATTCTGTTGATTAGTCGTACTAAGTCTGCTCTTTATGCGATGGTTTCCTTAGTTTCTCAGTCTTTCCTAAATATTGGTCTATCCCTGAATCTTGACAAGTGTGAATTCTTAGCTTGTAATCTGTCTTCGTCTACTCCTCTGGTATGTACTGAATTTTCCGTACTTTCTGTCTCTTCCTTTCGGTGGCTTGGTATTACTGTTTCTAATTCTCTAGCTCTCTTTCGTAAACAGATTGTTGCTGATTCAGTAAGAAAAATTCAGTTCAGTTATTCAAAAATTGTAGCAAACCGTGGAAAATATAACAGAAGAGCTCTTGGGCGCTTATTCTCGACTTTTTCTGATCATTCTGTGCTTTATTTTTTGGGTGTTCATTCTGTTCTTAAGCTAAAGGATTTAAAAAAGATTAAAGTTACATATTTCAAATTTTGCAAATTTCTTCTTTCTCTCTATGGACTAGAAATCGGTATCTAGTTAAAAATTTCTATGTTACGGATGTAACTCAAAAGCTCGGTGACCTACACAAAAAGCTTTCTGCAGATGCATTTTGTAATATTGGCCCTGACCACGGTCTTTTACAGTTCTTTTCTTAGGTTAATTTAATTGCTAGTGTTTGTTGAAGTTCTTTTTTGTTTTTATTTTTTATTATTATGTTTATACTCCACTTGTACTACTTATTGTCTTGTAGTTGTGGGTAATAAATGATTGATTGATTGATTGAGAGATACCTTTTCTTTGTAAAAAAATCACCTCCCTTCTTGACATTGACGTAGTAGTTGGTGTCATTTGGGTTTATGAGACGGGAATCACTTTATTTGGTATAACTAGGCAACAATAAGTGGGATGCTATTTTCTTGTACACTTCAGCAAACGATTGAAAACCGCTGAGAGCAGATTTTTTAGTATGGCAGTGGCCTTCCCCGGCTCGTTGGTCTCTTTAAGACTTTCCGCACGGAAGAATAAAGTCAAGCAATCCCACTGCTCCAAATATCGAGCTACAACGGTTTGTCTGGACAACCATCGAGTTACTATATGTCTCAAAATTCGATGTTCTTTCAATTACATTTACTTTTGCAATTCCAAAATCTCACTGGCCCCATTTTGGGCATCTACAAATATAGCCGTATACATCCTGACAAAAATCTTCAATTTCTTTTGGCAATTGTTTGCCGGCACCACTAGCACATATGTGAATGGAATGGCATGAACAACCAAATTCAAATAAAATTGAGCAGTCTTCTGTCTTCTGACAGCTTCGTCTAAACACCACCTTGCTCCCCCATCAAAACCGACGCATTGTCTGCGGCAAATCCTACTAGGTTTGCCTTTGGAGCTCCAATTTTTTGAAAAAGTAGTTTAGTTGCGGCCCGGTAAATATCTTCGGCTGTACATTGCTGAACTTCTATAAGTTTCAAGGAGGAGTAAAATTACAGGAAAACTGTCTTCTCGATTAACACTATTCAGATCAAGATGGGAACAATTATAACCAGGCTATTTTTGTCACTCAAGTCTGTGCTTTCATCAACTATTATCGAGAATTTCTGCTTCTTGATGATTTCACACAGATCTTCGAAACTAACTTCTCCAATAACGTCGCTCACGAGATGTGAACGACGTTAGAATTTTGATTGTACCACAGTGGCAGATCCAGGGGGGACGAGGGGGTGCACACCCCCTAGCGTAGTCTAAAGTAGTGTAATTTACTTAATTAACTCACTTTTGCATTAATTAAACTTGCTTCTAACGCAAGTTTATCAGATCAACCTATTTAGCGCCCCCCTAAATTTTTATTATCGGGTCAACCTATTTTGCGCCCCCCTCTAAAGAAATCCTGTATCCACCCCTGTTATACCAACAAATTTTCAAATGTACCGCATTGTACCACGACCTCTAAATTGTACCAAAAACGGTACAATTGTACCGCGTTGGCAACACTGAACCTGACTGAACTCATCAGTGGTGACGCCCAAATTTTTCATAATGATGCCAGGAGCTTTCAAGCCTTTCCTTTGGCTGAGGTCTCTTATGTCCCTTTTCATGGCTTTCGTGAATTTTCTACTTTTTTCTATGATGTTGCACAAATCCTCAAAGCCAAAAACATCCCTTTTTCGGATTCGGGACACAAATTTACTAAAAATTGTCAATTTTTTATTTCGGGCACAACAATTGTCATTATAAAAAACAAAGTGCAAAATACCTCTATTCATTTCTATGACCTTGTGGTAGGCACCCCCTAGATCAGGTGCATCATGTCATTGTAGAGATTCATTCCTAACAACGCAAAGATTCTGGTTTTGTTGGGTGGCCTTAACAGGAGCAAATGTCTCATCATATCACACAAGTCTTGATACAAAAAGCCTCCTTTCTGCTGTGCATAATGGGAAGCAATAACACTTTTTGTAGTTCCACTGTGACAACATGAGCAGTTGCATCTTTTTTGTATTTCGCTTATCTTTAGAAAATACTTTCTTTTTTCTGTCTCTTCTTCAGTTGCCTCACCATTTGTACCAGCAGTTCCCACTGGCCTTACTTTCTCTTTAAATAGTGTGCAAGGGTCACAGCTGTTGCTGTGGGGCATGCGCAATCATACTTTCATGCTATTAAGAATCTTTCGATATGTCTCAGGAAAGATTTTATTGGCTGGATGTTTTACTTTAAAATGTTCTGCCATGAATCTGTAGCTCAAGTCACGAGAAAGGCACCAAACATTTGAAGCATGAACTCCAAGATAGTGTGAAATTTCTCTATGAAAGCTTTCAATGTGCTGCATCACAAGGCTTCGATCGGCCTTGTTTGGTGGCCCTGCTACTGTATGGCCCCCTACTCTACTGTACCGGCCTTGTTTGGTGGCTCTGCTACTGATAGCCATTGTGTTCAATGTAGTTGAAAGTTTTGGAAATTATATCTTTGAGCATTGAGCAGGAAACTCCCCCCACATCCTTCAGGGCAAGGGTTATAAGTTATGCCCTGGGGGCATATAAGGTTTTTATTGAAAGCTTTGTCGTAGAAACGTCAAAAAAGAGCTCATTCGATTGGAAATTCAAAAGGTTAGTGCTCTTTTTAATAGTCGAAAGTGATTGGAGGACAACTAACCCCCCTCTAACGCCCACCTTGTCCCCAAACACATCCAATCAATATTTTCAGATAGCCATTTTGTTCAACGTAGTTGAAAGTTTTGAAAATTAGGTCTTTAAGGATGACAGCCCCCCCCCCCCCACAGCCCTTAGGGCGAGGGTTGTAAGTTATGCCCTGGGGCATATAAGGTTTTTATAGAAAGCGTTGTCGTAGAAACTTCACAAAGAGCTGATTCAATTGGAAATTGAATTGGCTAGCGCCCTTTTTAATAGTCAAAAGCAATTGGAGGGCAACTAACCCCCCTCTGACGTCCACCATTCCCCAAACACATCCAATCAAAATTTTGAGATAGCCATTTTTTTCAACGTAGTTGAAAGTTCTGGAAATCAGGTCTTTGAGGATGACACCCCCCCCCCCCACAGCCCTCAGGGCAAGGGTTGTAAGTTATGTCCTGGGGGCATAGGAAGTTTTTATAGAAGGAGTTGTCGTAGAAACTTCAAAAAGGGCTCATTCGATTGGAAGTTCAAAGGGCTAGTGCTCTTTTTAATAGTCGAAAGTGATTGAAGAACAAGTAACCCCCTCTCATGCCCACCATTTCACCCAACACATCCAATCAAAATTTTGATATATTCATTTTGCTGTAATTTTAAGTATTTTAGCATTTTCAGTTTTAGAGAATTTCTGGGAGTAATTGGATAGAAATTTCTTTATCTAGTTCTTATTAGTGTATTTTGATGTGTCTTAACGTCCCTTCGAAATTTCTTGAAACTTTTAACTTTCTTCCCATACAAAACTTTACCTTATTAAAGTCTTTGGGGTGGGGGCAGCGTAGTTGGTATAAAGAAGAAAACTTTAGCATAGACAGTTGGAGAGGGGGGAAGGTGAGGTCTTTGAACTATTTAAAAAAAAAATCTATCTCAAAGTTCTTATCGGATGGGTTTGAGGAAAAAAGGGCATGAGGGGGGGCTAGGTGCCCTCCAATCTCTTTTGACTCTTAAAAAGTGAACTAGAACTTTCAATTTCCAATCAAATGATCCCTCTTTGAAGTTAATACGAGCCTCCCTTCCATAAGACCTATATATGCCCCCAGGGCATAACTTACAACGCCTTCCCCCGGGCCCTGGTGGGTTGTGTCAACACTTGAATTTTTGTTATATGATCTTTGAACTATTTGTAACAAAATAGCAATCTTAAAATTTTTATTGGATGCATATGGGAAAAAAGGGTTTGGGGGGAGGAGCTGATTACCCTTCAATATCTTTTGACGCTTAAAAAGTAAACTAGAACTTTCCATTTCCAATCAAATGAACCCTCTCTGAATTTTATACGAGCATTCCTTCCATAAGAACCATATATGCCCCAGGGCATAACTTATAACCCTTGCCCCTGAAGACTGTGGGGGAGTGTCCTGCTCAAACATATCATTTCCAGAACTTTCAACTACGTTGAACAAAATGGCTGTATCAAAATTTTGATTGGATGTGTTTGGGGAAATGGTGGGCGTGGAAGGGGTGTCAGGTGCCTTAGAAGCACTTTCGACTATTAAAAAGGGAACTAGTCATTTAAATTTCTAATCGAATGAGCCCTTTCTGAAGTTTCTATGACAGCGATGTCTATACAAAACCTTATATATCCCCAGGGCATAACTTACAACCCTTGCCTTGAGGGCTGCGGGGGAGTTGTCATCCTCAAAGACCTAATTTCCAGAACTTAAAACTACATTTAATAAATGACTGTCTCAAAATTTTGATTGGATGTGTTTGGGGAAAAGGTGGGCGTGAGGGGGGGTTTAGTTGCCCTCAAATCACTTTCGACTATTAAAAAGGGCACTAGCCCTTTGAATTTCCAATCGAATGAGCCTTTTTTGAAGTTTCTACGACAATGCCTTCTATAAAAACCTTATATGCCCCTAGGGTATAACTTAAAACCCTTGCCTTGAGGGTTGTGAGGGAGTGTCCTCCTCGAAAACATATTTTCCATCCGGAAATCAACTACTCTGAACAAAATGACTATCTCAAAATTTTGATTGGATTTGATTGGGGGAATGATGGGCGTGGGGAGGGCCAGTTGCCCTCCAATCACTTTCGACTATTAAAAAGGGCACTAGCTCTTTGAATTTTCAATCGAATGAGCCTTTTTTGAAGTTTCTACGACAATGCCTCCTATAAAAACATTATATGCCCCAAGGGCATAACTTAAAACCCATGCCCTGAGGGTTGTGGGGGAGTGTCCTCCTCAAAAATATATTTTCCATCTGGAAATCAACTACGCTGAACAAAATGGCTATCTCAAAATTTTGATCGGTTGTGTTTGGGGGAATGAAGGGCGTGGGGGGGGGTTGTTGCCCTCTAATCACTTTCAACTATTAAAAGAGGCATTAGCCCTTTGAACTTGAAATCGAATGAGCCTTTTTTCAAGTTTATACGACAACGCCTTAAATAAAAACCTTATATGCCCCCAGGCCATAACTTAAAATCCTTGCCCTGAGGGTTGGGGGGATTGTTCTCCTCAAAAACATATTTTCTATCTGGAAATCAACTACGCTGAACAAAATGGCTATCTCAAAATTTTGATTGGATGTGTTTGGGGAAATGATGGGTGTGGGGGGGGGGCTAGTTGCCCTCCAATCACTTTCAACTATTAAAAAGGGCACTAGAACTCTCGATTTCCAATCGAATGAGCCCCCTTTGAAGTATCTAAGACGACCCCTTCCATATGAAGTGCCTCTGGGAAAAAAAAAATAATAAATAATAAAACATTGGAGCCGTATGGCCTTTACTATAGGCAACGCTAGAGCGTTGCCTCTGATCATGGTGACCTATCAAGAAAGAAACTATTATTTGCAACTGAGCCAAAGTCAAACAAAGCTCCCCGAAAATGGAATATTAACAAATTGAAAGAGAAGCTTGGCCAAGAGACATGCCATCTGATTCTTTTTGCTCACGCCATCTTAAGCTGTGACTCTATTTCACGGATTCACAGTGTGGGAAAAGGCCTTGCTCTGAAGAAGCTAATGACAGATGCCGATTTTCGTACATCAGCTGCAGTTTTCATGCTGAAGTCTGCTTCGGAGGAGGAAGTAAGGGTTGCTGTAGAAGACGCTCTGCTCATGATATATGGCTCATCAAAAGGGGGAAATCTGAATGAAATCTGCAGGGACGTTTTAAAAAGAAGGTGACTACTGCTAGCCCATTTGTCTACCCAGAACAGTTACCACCAACTTCTGATGCGGCTAAATTCCACAGTTACAGGGTTTTCTATTAAGTTCAGGTACGGAGTGGAGATCCTGATTCTGAACTTAAAGCCGAGGAATGGGGTCGGAAAAATGAAGATGACTTCTTGTATCCATTGACTACTGACGTCCTACCAGCCCCTCTTCTGCTTCTGAAAATCGTGAAGTGCTCCAGTCAACTGGAATGTAGCTCAACGAGATGTAGCTGCTTTAAAAACAGCTTAGCTTGCACTGCAGCATGAAAACGTGCAAAGGGACAGCATGTTCTAACTCTCCAAGACTCGAAAGCTATAACGATGAGGGACACCGTCGAAGCTTAGATATCTGAATTAAAAGAATAAATTGTGAATATTAGTCGGATTTTGATTCTGTCTTTCTAATGTTCATGAAATTGATTTGATAATTTTATCAGTTGTGAAGACTAGTCAGTGTATTGATAATAGTTTATTCTAAGAAAGATTTTAAATGTCTGCTGCAGAAAACTAGTTTCATAGATGATTTCTCTTTTCTAATATTTTTAATGTTTTTTAATAAACATCTTGCAATCACTTTTTTAGGCCGACCCATCAGGTGATGGAGCCAGCAACGATCAGATTCAGGCTAACTAATTATTCGATCTCAAAACCGACAATTTAGCCAGCAAAAGATGGTCTGGTAAAAAAAATATGGGGGTCACGACGACGAGAAGCGTAAAAATCTCATATTGATGATTATAAAACTTTTTCACATTCCGTACACCAAATTTGACTCCATTTTCCCATTCATTTCGTCTTTTTACATCGGAATAATAATTCAGTTAAAAAAAAGGAACAATTACCGTAACTTATTTTTTTTTTTTCGTTAGGAAAGTGAGAAAACTGACACGATACACAAAAATAGCTAGTTTACCGTCGACCTAGAATGAGCAACTGTGTCAGTTTTTTTATCTACAACATGGTGTAAAAATTATTTCTGTTGCGATTTGTTTTTACCAACAATCGACGGATTGCGTTTTGCTCTGGTAAACATGATGACTCTACTGAGAATCATTACATATATGTACATTGACCATTTGGTTTCCTTGTTCATTCCATTCTGCCAGTAAAAGGCGAAACTACGTACCAAGGGTAGAAGTGCGTAAATGCGCAGATGCATACTTTTACCTTTGGATATACCTCAACATTTATCAGATACGTGCTTTAGCCATATGCTATTTTCGTTAATATTTGTATGACAACCTTTTTACATATACCATTCAATTCAGAGCATTTTTTTTTTAGTATATTGGCATCAATAAGTCGAAAAGTGAAAAGTGTAGATACGTCCTTTTCCGTTTGGAAGGTCATGCAAGTCCAGCTAGACTTGGAGATAAATTTGGAGTTGTATTGTAAAAAGAACAGTTATCTTAGATTCAGAGAATTTTCTATGTAACTGAATATATTTTGATTTTTCCTCCAAATTAATTTAGCGGCAAAGGCAATTTTAGCAATTATAGTTGGTAATTTTTTATATTCTGTTTCAGTAAGATTTCCACATCTTGAAATCTAAATCTGTCATCCGTTTTCATTTGCTAACCAGAACCTTAATAAAATACAAATCTGTGTGCGTTTTCATGTATATAATAATCTTTAAAATAAAAAGCCCCCCCCCCCATCACACCAATCATTTCCCCAAACATATCCAATCAAAATTTTGAGATAGCCATTTTTGTTCAGCGTAGTTGATTTCCAGATGGAAAATATGTTTTTGAGGAGGACACTCCCCAACAACCCTCAGGGCATGGGTTTTAAGTTATGCCCTGGGGGCATATAAGGTTTTTATAGGAGGCATTGTCGTAGAAACTTCAAAAAAGGCTCATTCGATTGAAAATTCAAAGAGCTAGTGCCCTTTTTAATAGTCGAAAGTGATTGGAGGGCAACTGGCCCTCCCCACGCCCATCATTCCCCCAAACAGATCCAATCAAAATTTTGAGATAGTCATTTTGTTCAGAGTAGTTGATTTCCGGATAGAAAATATGTTTTCGAGGAGGACACTCCCTCACAACCCTCAAGGCAAGGGTTTTAAGTTATACCCTAGGGGCATATAAGGTTTTTATAGAAGCCATTGTCGTAGAAACTTAAAAAAAGGCTCATTCGATTGGAAATTCAAAGGGCTAGTGCCCTTTTTAATAGTCGAAAGTGATTTGAGGGCAACTAAACCCCCATTCACGCCCACCTTTTCCCCAAACACATCCAATCAAAATTTTGAGACAGTCATTTTATTAAACGTAGTTTTAAGTTCTGGAAATTAGGTCTTTGAGGATGACAACTCCCCCACAGCCCTCAAGGCAAGGGTTGTAAGTTATGCCCTGGGGATATATAAGGTTTTGTATAGACATCGCTGTCATAGAAACTTCAGAAAGGGCTCATTCGATTAGAAATTTAAATGACTAGTTCCCTTTTTAATAGTCGAAAGTGCTTCTAAGGCACCAGACACCCCTTCCACGCCCACCATTTCCCCAAACACATCCAATCAAAATTTTGATACAGCCATTTTGTTCAACGTAGTTGAAAGTTCTGGAAATGATATGTTTGAGCAGGACACTCCCCCACAGTCTTCAGGGGCAAGGGTTATAAGTTATGCCCTGGGGCATATATGGTTCTTATGGAAGGAATGCTCGTATAAAATTCAGAGAGGGTTCATTTGATTGGAAATGGAAAGTTCTAGTTTACTTTTTAAGCGTCAAAAGATATTGGAGGGTAATCAGCTCCTCCCCCCAAACCCTTTTTTCCCAAATGCATCCAATAAAAATTTTAAGATTGCTATTTTGTTACAAATAGTTCAAAGATCATATAACAAAAATTCAAGTGTTGACACAACCCACCAGGGCCCGGGGGCAGGCGTTGTAAGTTATGCCCTGGGGGCATATATAGGTCTTATGGAAGGGAGGCTCGTATTAACTTCAAAGAGGGATCATTTGATTGGAAATTGAAAGTTCTAGTTCACTTTTTAAGAGTCAAAAGAGATTGGAGGGCACCTAGCCCCCCCCCCCCCCTCATGCCCTTTTTTCCTCAAACCCATCCGATAAGAACTTTGAGATACATTTTTTTTTAAATAGTTCAAAGACCTCACCTTCCCCCCTCTCCTACTGTCTATGCCAAAGTTTTCTTCTTTATGCCAACTACGCTGCCCCCACCCCAAAGACTTTAATAAGGTAAAGTTTTGTATGGGAAGAAAGTTAAAAGTTTCAAGAAATTTCGAAGGGACGTTAAGACACATCAAAATACACTAATAAGAACTAGATAAAGAAATTTCTATCCAATTACTCCCAGAAATTCTCTCAAACTGAAAATGCTAAAATATTTAAAATTACAGCAAAATGAATATATCAAAATTTTGATTGGATGTGTTTGGTGAAATGGTGGGCATGAGAGGGGGTTACTTGTTCTTCAATCACTTTCGACTATTAAAAAGAGCACTAGCCCTTTGAACTTCCAATCGAATGAGCCCTTTTTGAAGTTTCTACGACAACTCCTTCTATAAAAACTACCTATGCCCCCAGGACATAACTTACAACCCTTGCCCTGAGGGCTGTGGGGGGGGGGGGGGGTGTCATCCTCAAAGACCTGATTTCCAGAACTTTCAACTACGTTGAAAAAAAATGGCTATCTCAAATTTTTATTGGATGTGTTTGGGGAAATGGTGGACGTCAGAGGGGGGTTAGTTGCCCTCCAATTGCTTTTGACTATTAAAAAGGGCGCTAGCCAATTCAATTTCCAATTGAATAAGCTCTTTGTGAAGTTTCTACGACAACGCTTTCTATAAAAACCTTATATGCCCCCAGGGCATAACTTACAACCCTCGCCCTAAGGGCTGTGGGGGGGGGGGGGTTGTCATCCTTAAAGACCTAATTTTCAAAACTTTCAACTACGTTGAACAAAATGGCTATCTGAAAATATTGATTGGATGTGTTTGGGGACAAGGTGGGCGTTAGAGGGGGGTTAGTTGTCCTCCAATAGCCGTTCTGGCTAAGTGGACGCGCGCTGGGCTGAGAATCCGAGAATTCGGGTTCGATCCCTGGTGTGGTCAGTTTCTTAGTTTGGGACGCGGGTCAGTGGTGTGACCCTGTAAGCTTAGCCAGAGTCAACCCAGCTCTAAATGGGTACCTGGAGAAATCTGGGGAAGGTAAACAGGAAGGGTTTGCGAAAGCATAGGTTGGCTGGCCCCCAGCCCCCCATTGCACTTCCTGGCTGAAGGGCCACGAAACGGAGATCAGCACCGCCGGTTTGGACCTTAAGGGTCTAGTGCCGCATCCTTTACCTTACCTTTTACCTTTAGTTGTCCTCCAATCACTTTCGACTATTAAAAAGAGCACTAACCTTTTTAATTTCCAATCGAATGAGCTCTTTTTGACGTTTCTACGACAAAGCTTTCAATAAAAACCTTATATGCCCCCAGGGCATAACTTATAACCCTTGCCCTGAAGGATGTGGGGGGAGTTTCCTGCTCAATGCTCAAAGATATAATTTCCAAAACTTTCAACTACATTGAACACAATGGCTATCAGTAGCAGGGCCACCAAACAAGGCCGATCGAAGCCTTGTGATGCAGCACATTGAAAGCTTTCATACAGAAATTTCACACTATCTTGGAGTTCATGCTTCAAATGTTTGGTGCCTTTCTCGTGACTTGAGCTACAGTCTACAGATTCATGGCAGAACAGTTTAAAGTAAAACATCCAGCCAATAAAATCTTTCCTGAGACATATCGAAAGATTCTTAATAGCATGAAAGTATGATTGCGCATGCCCCACAGCAACAGCTGTGACCCTTGCACACTATTTAAAGAGAAAGTAAGGCCAGTGGGAACTGCTGGTACAAATGGTGAGGCAACTGAAGAAGAGACAGAAAAAAGAAAGTATTTTCTAAAGATAAGCGAAATACAAAAAAGATGCAACTGCTCATGTTGTTCACAGTGGAACTACAAAAAGTGTTATTGCTTCCCATTATGCACAGCAGAAAGGAGGCTTTTTGTATCAAGACTTGTGTGATATGATGAGACATTTGCTCCTGTTAAGGCCACCCAACAAAACCAGAATCTTTGCGTTGTTAGGAATGAATCTCTACAATGACATGATGCACCTGATCTAGGGGGTGCCTACCACAAGGTCATAGAAATGAATAGAGGTATTTTGCACTTTGTTTTTTATAATGACAATTGTTGTGCCCGAAACAAAAATTGACAATTTTTAGTAAATTTGTGTCCCGAATCCGAAAAAGGGATGTTTTTGGCTTTGAGGATTTGTGCAACATCATAGAAAAAAGTAGAAAATTCACGAAAGCCATGAAAAGGGACATAAGAGACCTCAGCCAAAGGAAAGGCTTGAAAGCTCCTGGCATCATTATGAAAAATTTGGGCGTCACCACTGATGAGTTCAGTCAGGTTCAGTGTTGCCAACGCGGTACAATTGTACCGTTTTTGGTACAATTTAGAGGTCGTGGTACAATGCGGTACATTTGAAAATTTGTTGGTATAACAGGGGTGGATACAGGATTTCTTTAGAGGGGGGCGCAAAATAGGTTGACCCGATAATAAAAATTTAGGGGGGGCGCTAAATAGGTTGATCTGATAAACTTGCGTTAGAAGCAAGTTTAATTAATGCAAAAGTGAGTTAATTAAGTAAATTACACTACTTTAGACTACGCTAGTCCCCCCCCCCCCCCCCCCCCCCCCCCCCCCCCCGGGGTGTGTGCACCCCCTCGTCCCCCCTGGATCTGCCACTGTGGTACAATCAAAATTCTAACGTCGTTCACATCTCGTGAGCGACGTTATTGGAGAAGTTAGTTTCGAAGATCTGTGCGAAATCATCAAGAAGCAGAAATTCTCGATAATAGTTGATGAAAGCACAGACTTGAGTGACAAAAATAGCCTGGTTATAATTGTTCCCCATCTTGATCTGAATAGTGTTAATCGAGAAGACAGTTTTCCTGTAATTTTACTCCTCCTTGAAACTTATAGAAGTTCAGCAATGTACAGCCGAAGATATTTACCGGGCCGCAACTAAACTACTTTTTCAAAAAATTGGAGCTCCAAAGGCAAACCTAGTAGGATTTGCCGCAGACAATGCGTCGGTTTTGATGGGGGAGCAAGGTGGTGTTTAGACGAAGCTGTCAGAAGACTGCTCAATTTTATTTGAATTTGGTTGTTCATACCATTCCATTCACATATGTGCTAGTGGTGCCGGCAAACAATTGCCAAAAGAAATTGAAGATTTTTGTCAGGATGTATACGGCTATATTTGTAGATGCCCAAAATGGGCCAGTGAGATTTTGGAATTGCAAAAGTAAATGTAATTGAAAGAACATCGAATTTTGAGACATATAGTAACTCGATGGTTGTCCAGACAAACCGTTGTAGCTCGATATTTGGAGCAGTGGGATTGCTTGACTTTATTCTTCCGTGCGGAAAGTCTTAAAGAGACCAACGAGCCGGGGAAGGCCACTGCCATACTAAAAAATCTACTCTCAGCGGTTTTCAATCGTTTGCTGAAGTGTACAAGAAAATAGCATCCCACTTATTGTTGCCTAGTTATACCAAATAAAGTAATTCCCGTCTCATAAACCCAAATGGCACCAACTACTACGTCAATGTCAAGAAGGGAGGTGATTTTTTACAAAGAAAAGGTATCTCTCAATCAATCAATCAATCATTTATTACCCACAACTACAAGACAATAAGTAGTACAAGTGGAGTATAAACATAATAATAAAAAATAAAAACAAAAAAGAACTTCAACAAACACTAGCAATTAAATTAACCTAAGAAAAGAACTGTAAAAGACCGTGGTCAGGGCCAATATTACAAAATGCATCTGCAGAAAGCTTTTTGTGTAGGTCACCGAGCTTTTGAGTTACATCCGTAACATAGAAATTTTTAACTAGATACCGATTTCTAGTCCATGGCGGCAGAGAAAGAAGAAATTTGCAAAATTTGAAATATGTAACTTTAATCTTTTTTAAATCCTTTAGCTTAAGAACAGAATGAACACCCAAAAAATAAAGCATAGAATGATCAGAAAAAGTCGAGAATAAGCGCCCAAGAGCTCTTCTGTTATATTTTCCACGGTTTGCTACAATTTTTGAATAACTGAACTGAATTTTTCTTACTGAATCAGCAACAATCTGTTTACGAAAGAGAGCTAGAGAATTAGAAACAGTAATACCAAGCCACCGAAAGGAAGAGACAGAAAGTACGGAAAATTCAGTACATACCAGAGGAGTAGACGAAGACAGATTACAAGATAAGAATTCACCCTTGTCAAGATTCAGGGATAGACCAATATTTAGGAAAGACTGAGAAACTAAGGAAACCATCGCATAAAGAGCAGACTTAGTACGACTAATCAACAGAATGTCCTCAGCATAGGCAATATAAGAAATATCAGTAGAACCAGAAAAATAAGTGCCTGAGATCTTTTCCAGAACAGTAGAAATACAAATTTTGAAAAGGGTTGGTGATAAAACACCTCCCTGCCTAACACCACGAAGCACTTTAATAGTTGTTTCTGGAGAAGATTTCAGGCGGAGGTAAGAATTAGAATACCAAAACCGTAAAAGGTAAATTAACCGAAAAATTAACACCAGAAAAAGCCAAAGAAAAGAAAAGCTGGTTATGAACAACAGAATCAAAAGCCTTTGAAAGATCAAGTGTACAGAGATATACGCCTTTACCCTTAAAAAAAAAAAAAAAAAAAAAACAAAAAAAAAAAAAAAAAAAAAAAAAAAAAAAAAAAAAAAAAAAAAAAAAAAAAAAAAAAAAAAAAAAAAAAAAAAAAAAAGAAGAATTAGAAATTAGAATAGAATAGAAGAAAGGACACGATGAGCATGTTGGCACCCTACACCAGGTCTGAAACCAAGTTGATTTTCACCAAAGAAAGAAATATTTCGAGTTAAATTAGGTAAAAGAATATACTCGAAGACCTTGCTAATATTGCAAGAAATAGAAACTGGACGGTAAGAAGAGCAATCTGTTGGCGGTTTTCCTCTTTTTAAAATTGAAGTCACGCTGCCGCACAAAAAGCTTTCCGGGACGACAGAAGATGCCAAGCACATTTGAAACAAAAGCGCAAGATGTGACACAAGTTCCGCACATTGGGGAGTTAGATGCATTTTAGAGATACCATCAGCATCAATAGATTTCGACTTAAGATGATTCAAAGAATTCAAAACTTCACAACGCGATACAGGCAAAACAAAGCGCTGACTTAGAAATCTAGGGACAATTTTAACAAACGCTTCGCCAAACTTTCTATGAAAAAAATAATTCAAAACGGAGAAAAATCTTCGAATAATATGCATGCCAAGAACTTGGTGGAATAGCATTACTACTTACATCAGAGTCGTCTGTTTTACTTAAATCAATTACTTTCCTCCAATCTTTAGGCGAAGATGGAAAATCAAGCCCTCGGTATCGGACACTTTTTAGATACTTCTTAAATTCTAATTTAATTTTCTGTTTATTAAGAAAAATATTACCAAACCTAGGCCGACCACAATCTGTCCAAATTTTTAGCCAAAATTTAGCTTTATTTTTACAGGCCTTAAGGTTAGGGTCAAGTGACCAAAGAGGCTTTTGAGTATTCTTTCGGATTCGCTTTACTGGGACAGAAATTTTTTCAGCTTCTTTCATAGCAGAGAAGATAGAATGATAATATCGGTCTATTTCATATTTAGCATAAATAAAATTCTGACCACACTGCAAAAGCTGATAAGGAACATAAATCGTACTTAGAAGTGAAGCCAATGTTATAAGATAAACAGAAAAATTCGCATCATTCCAATCAGGCTTATAAAACCATTTAGAACGTACACCACGACTCTTAGACGTACTCCCAGAAAAAAAACGACTTTGATAAACAAAAAACGATCATTATATGGCAGATACACATTAATTAATACAAAACATTACCAAGACGCACCGCAAGAAAAGTGTCAAGAGAAATCTGATTGGAAAAGCACAGGACTCGCACCAGAAATATTTTTCTTAAAAGCACATGCTAAGCCGCCAGAAGGGCGGCCACGCGTAATTTTTGCTGGACGCACAAAAACAACGTGATTACTGCTTCGTCTCAGAAAATTTTCACTAAAGGCGGTCAGTAAATGTTCTTGGAGACAAACAACGTCGTAATTAACATACAGATCATCAATAAAAAAGTCCTTACCTCTCGTTCCATTAATATTAAATGAGACTATACTTATGTCCGGATTCATTTCTGAGAATAGACCTTATCAGTGATCTTCTTAATCACAGGGCATCGTAGGCTGTAAGAAGGATGAGATCCTCCACAATTGGCACATTTCGGAGATTCCGTACAACGATCACTGTTCGTAGATAAATGCGGTCCAGCACAACGAGCGCACTTGGGAGTGCTACTAGTACATGCACTTTCCAAGTGCCCAGGGGAGTGACACTTGAAGCAACACTTTGGCAATTGCTTGAACTCATAAACACGGAAGTTTTCATACCCAATCTTCACACCGTTTTCGCAGAAATGACCCTTTAGTAATCGCGTCTGCAAATTCAAGCTTAACCGATTTGCTTGTTCCAAATCGACTAGACCCGATTATACCAAACTGGTTCCGTAGCATTTCAAGGTCAAAATCAGACGGGACTTCTCGAATAACACCAGTGTGTTTTTTTAGATAAAATTTTCACACTAGAACCAGGTAGAGCTTCCTTTGCTGATTTGCAAAAAATCTTCAGCTGCAGATTTCTCAATATTCACCGTCCACCGCTTTTTAGTCGCTCGCACTCTGGACACCAGCTGATGACCAGAAATTGAGTCTATTACTGATTTTCGCTTTAGCGGGTCACCATGCTCAGGCGGGGGATTGGAGATCAAAATTGTAGTATGCGTATCACACGCAGCAGGTTGGCTAATCACAGGTATTTGAGGAAAGTTCAGATTGTACGAATCAATCTTGGCAGAAACTAGCGAAATCGCTTGCTCAAGGCTCGTAATCTTGGCTGTGACGTGTGTAAACGCTGTAGCAGAGATAACAGGGACTTCTGTTGGCCTTTTGATGACAAAACAAGGGAGCTGTTTTCCATCGGCATCACATTTCTTCATAAGGTCTATAATATCTTGCAGGTGACTGAGAATTGCATTAGTGCCCCTTCTGACAGGGGGATCATTTTCATTCACAAAACTCCATAGCTTTGCTTTCTCTGACTTAACAGTTTCCAAATCTTTAAAAAAAGTCCACTCCTTTCCGTAAAATAACGGCTTCATCAACACCCTTAAATTTTCAAAAACAAAGTTCAACAGCGGTGAATACAAAAGCTCGGAAACGCTCATCTCGTTATAAATTCACTTCAAAAATAATTTAAACCACACACATGCGAAGTACACGTGATGGTCAGGCAACGAGCGCTGAATAATAGTAAATTAAGTTCATTAAACATAAACTTCCCACACAGGTTTGTTTATAATCCAGGAGAAAGCTATTTTTTTCGTCTGCATTGATATAATCCTTTGCAATAGGTTTGAATCCAAAACAGGTCTTTTCACCATGAACTCTGAATGAACACTGTGTGTTGCAGTTGAGTTTGAAAAAGAATGTAGGAAATTTTTGATCATGCTCTGTGATGAGATGAGAAAGCGTTTTTTTCAACTCCAGGTATTCATCGGTAAGAAACTTCGATAGGTTTTATCCACGCATTGCTATGGGAGTAGAGTAAAATTCGCCAAACCTGGTACCGCTTCTGGCTCAGTTTCCGAATTTACTGAGTGACAATGACCTCGAACATATCGTTGAAGAGTGGAAGAGATCACCCTTTTGCTTTGAGCTTGCTACTTCAATCGACTCAGATCCAGCCGTGTTTTGGACTCGGGTTTACAGGCAAAAAGATATTAATGGGTCAAAGCGTTTTCATCTGCTCGGGCGTTTCACTTTAAGCCTACTTGTTCTCTCCCCCACGTTTCCGCTGCTACTCTGTGAACTTTCTCAGCTGTCAATCTGAACAAAACCAGCATTAGAAGTCGTCTCGGTTTCACCACCTTGAACCTCAGTGCAAAACGGATCGTCTCAAAGAATTGGAAACCACCCTTGAAAACGGTTCCGCATCCAAAGTGGAAAAACCGTGGAAGGGGATATGAAAAAGCTGGGCTACAAGAAGAAACAGCAGAAAAAAATGACCAACTAGCACACATGTTCCTCTTCTTCTTTTTTTAATGTTACAGTTTTATTACCTTTGTACGGTTTAACCTGATTTCTTTTGCAATATAATCGAAATACTTCTGATAAATTAGTTTAATTCTGATTAGTAGAATCGACCAAGAACTTATGTAGGATGACCAGTGAATTATGTGGTCAACGCGTCACTCGCCGGTGGGTAGCCTAGTCCGTGGACCCATGGGAATCTGTAATGTTAGCCACTTTCATGGCGTGATTGCTGATATGTTTTGATTGTAACTTCGGGTGCTCTTTACTCTTCCTAAAAGTGGACGTTATTGGCCTTCTTACTTTATCCATTATTCGCCTTAATGCCAAAAACTTTGAAAGAAAGGATTAAGCCCAGCAATCAGATTAGAAAACACTTACAGAAAATTTTACTGAAACCTTCTTCTAAAATGCTTTTAGCGGTTTGGGTCTGCTATTTTATTAAGCTGAATGTCTATAGAAGCATTCTTCGTATTTCAAGCTATGAGGTTGCTACTATCCTTGGGATTTTATTTTTCTTTTATTTATGCTCTCTGAAATTATCCCTAGAACTAGAACTTTTTCTCAGTTTTCAGTGAAATTAGTTAAACATAATTACCGGTGAGCGTCACAAAGCGACGCGAGTGGCGAATTTTTAATCTACTGTTCAAATGGTACAAATTAATCTCTTGTGGTACAACTTTGGTCGGAAAACTGGTACGATTTATATCAAAGTGTTGGCAACGCTGTTCAGGTCTATTTTAAGAAAGGAAAAACAGAATTGTCCTATAAAACTAGCCTCGAGGGTGAAGAAAAGTGAGTATCCTTTGCAAGATCAAATTCTGGGCCCAAGGGGGGCCAAGCCAAAAAAGAAAAAGGCCATCTTAAACAAAATTGCACATTTTATGAATGAAAATCGTCGTGTGTTTTGGCAATCTGTGCCATCATCATTAGCTTCTGTCAATTTACTGAAGCACGGCTCAGTTTCTTGGCCGCCTGCAGCCTTACAGCTATTTTCTTTACGTGTTTTTACCTTTTTGAAGTATTTGAATAAAATTGTTTGATATACTTGAAAAAAAAAATATTTGATGTTTGAAAAAAGTATTTAGATAGATAGATAGATAGATGGATTTATTTTCCATATATCAGTAAAATAATTACATAACAATCTAAAAATCCCCACAAAGGCTCCCTGGCCTGTAGGAGGGGGATTATGAAAAGATCAAAATAAACATAAAACATTTAAACGCTTAACATTTAAAAATATAAACATAACATTAACATTTAAAAATATAAACATGAACATTTGAACTCTTAGCATGTAAAGCATTTGCTTCATAAAATGGAGAGAAAAAAACAACAACAAAAACAAGGAGAGTTCACTAAATAAGCTTTATTAAACTACAATCAATCAGAACATCTATAAAAAAAAAAACAGAAAAAAAAAACAATTAAATGAAAAAACTATTGGCAGCAGGCAAAAGTAAATAAAATTAATCACACGAAAACAAATATTCTTTTACTAGTCTTTTGAAGGCGCCAAACGATGGCATTCTCGAGCCGAATCGGGAAGTATGTTCCATGTCAAATGACACACAACAAGAGGATTAAAATTGGATCTTATTGTTGGTGTATGGGGAATTTGGATATTTAAAGAACTACGGAGTTGATAATTTGACCGATCAGAAACAAAAGAAGACGTAAACCTAAGGGACCTAGGAATATCACCATGGAGCTGAAGAAAAGCAGGAAAGAATATAAAAGTTTTTTTAAAAGACGCACAGGAAAGAATATAAAGTTTTTTTAATATCAAGTAACGGATTCATAGAATTGGTCCTGGAAAAATATGTTTTTAGCTTTCTTTACCAAGGTTGCCGAAAAGATAAATTTTCATCCTGGATAAGATCTTATAAAGCGAAAATTTTAAATTTATCGATAAGTGAAGGCCTGGGATATAGAGAGTTTTAGAAACATCAAGAGAAGCATCAACCAAATTGAAACTCTCTCGAAGAGGCCCACTAACTTTGTACGAACCTCATCCTCTGTTCTCCCAGAAGTAATATAGGTGGTATCATTGGCAAAAGTAACAAGTGAATCCAAGGTATGCAAACTATAGTTATGGGTACGGGAGACTGTTGGATGACATAGACGACAGCAATAAAGAGGATTTTTATTTCTAACTGCAAAAATTAGGTCATTTATATAAGTTAAAAACATTACTGGCCCTAAAACTGACCCTTGAGGGACCCCCTGATCAGCACTTGATGGTGAGCGAAAAAAGTGAATCAACAGAAATTATTCTACCAGACAAGAAAGACTTGAAACAATAAAACGCACTACCTCTTACGCCAAAATGAGAAAGTTTAAATAGAAGAACAATCTGGGTTAAAGAATCAAAGGCTTTACGAACATCCAGAAACAAAGCAGCAGGAATCAAAAGGGAGTCTAGGGCCGAGTGAAGATAATTCAGTAAAACTGCACAAGCATGCTCAGTCGAATGATTTGCTCGAAAACCAAATTGAAAATCGTGAAAAAAAAAATCTTTAGAAGTAAGAAAATTATCAAGACGAAAAAGCATCGCCTTCTCAAATATTTTACTAAACACAGACAACAAAGAAATTGGCCGATAGTTGGCTGGATCATCTCGTGTCTCCCCCTTATATAATATGATGACTCGAGCACGCTTGAAACTACTCGGGAAAATACCATGCTGAAAGGAGAGGTTAATAAGTTTTGTTAAGGGAGAAATAATGGAAGGAAGTATGAACGGGAAAAATACCATGCTGAAAGGAGAGGTAATAAGTTGTTAAGGAGAACAATGGAAGGAAGTATGAACTTTATATGGGATTTTTCAATCCCATAACAATTTTAGCAATTTCTTTCTCCGTCGCTGCTTCCCAAAAACATTGAGTTCATACAAGGTGGCCCAAGATAAGACCTGAAGTTGGATCTTGAAGGAGAAGAACTAACAGTCGAATCGGTCCTTTTACCAATATTCGCAAAATATGAAGTAAATGCATCTTGAACATTCAGTTGAAAAATATGCCCTTTCTACATGCTTCTTACGTGGTTTTACCTTCGTCATACATCTGTAACACGGGGTTTTTAGACATGTAAAACGGCGTTAAATATTGTATACAGACTTTTAACTTTGGAGCTTGATCTAAGTTTGAGTCTCGAGTCAAAGATAAAAGTGCGTATATGTCAGATACGCACTTTTACCTTTGGAAGCGCCTCTTTATATTAGTAACGATCCAGTGGTAAAAGCACGTATCTACTGTTTAAGGCTTCAAGGAGGTAATAATGGAAAAATTTATTTTAAAACATTAAATTCCCTCATCACTTTACCTATTTAACCAACTTCCAGAACTAGCCAGTGTCTTGTTTTACCGTAAACCGTATTTGGAGCTCTCGAAGGAACTCAAACTTCGAGCCGTGATTTCTCGAAATAATGAAAAGTGTAGATACGTCCTTTTAACTTTGAACAGAAGTGCATCTGAATGCTGCTTAGTCTATAGCCCGTCGTTTCTAAAAAGAAAATCGGTACTTGTTAATTATTCAGAACACACTCAAGAATTTTGATCTGTAGATCTGTAAAAAACCGGTTTCATATTTCATAGCCACAAGACTTGGGTGACAGAATACATTGGACTTCTATAACTTGGGCTATATATTTGCACATTAGGGGGGTGGGTAAACTGAAAATCTATCAATATAATTTTCTTTGACAGAAACATCCTGTATACAGAAAAGAGGAAACGTCCAAGAAAACTATAATGATATTAATTTTAAATTTGGCTCTCTTCCTGTCCATTTAAACTATAATTTAGCTACTGTTTACGCCCAAAACACACATCTGTAATATTTAGTTTTGCACTCTAGCGTTATTGCAGTCTAAAAAAAAACACCACCTTAAAGACTAGTTTTTACTGCTGGCTCGTAAGGAGGAAGCTCATTAATAAATTGGTCACATTAAGCAGTTGAAGAATACCCTGTGTCAGCCAAATGGATAGAGCAGCGCCTGCAAATCGCGCGATCTGATAAGCTTTTACAACTAAGCGACTGCAAACTGCCATCAGCTTTACAACTGACAGAGTCTTCAGCTTTTAAAGTCTTTGATTTAAGTCAGTTGTTTACGCGCTATCTAAGGAACAAGTAGATTTTTGATATAGATGGTAGTGAAAGACCAAGGCAGTTGGAACAATGCAATGGAGTTGAGCACGAAAACATATGAAGAGGATTTGGACATAGATGCACTGTTCAAAGAGAGTTTAGAAGTAACTTGAATCAAAGACTAACTATAAAGTTAGTCTTTGATTTAAGTCAGTTTATTTACGCGTACAGTATAAGTAATATACACTAGCGAAATGTTTCTCCAAACATGACACACGTTTCATAGCGCGTAATTAGGCAAGTTGACGGACCGTCAGGGCAAAACGTTTTACGGCAGAGCCATAGTTTCCGTTGCTATTTGGTTTTCTATCGGAAACATTTGTCATTGCGCGTGCGCGAAACCGGGTCATGAAGCTTGTGTGGTTTTAGATCTATGTCAAAATTTTTCATTAGATGGTATAGGACTTTTCGCTACTGTATTACCTTTACTGTGTTTACTTGCTATTGAAGGAAGAAGTAGATTTTGCTATAGATCCAACTGAAGGACCAAGGCAGTAAAACAATAAAATTGTTTTATAAAATTTGATTAGAGTAAATGGTAAATGACCCTCAGGCCCATTTGATTATTTATTTAAATTTCTGTTCGCTTTAGGATTCATTTATTCATCTAATTCTAGCTGCAATCGCTCAAAATTTCTTATTGGCATTAATTTGTTTTGATTTTGCTTGGCCGATGTGCATAAATGAACACACATGTACTTCAGATTGATTGACACAAGAAAATTAAAAAAAAAAAATTAATAGACCTACTAGCCACCTGTTATATTTAGGACTGATAAGAAAAGTAGGGTTTCTCACGAGAAAAGGGTTAAGGGTACAGCTATTAAGTGGTGCCCTGTCACAAAATAAATCGTTTTAAATTACAACCCTTTAAGCTATTATCTTTAAAGGGGGTAGTTTGTCTTATCAGGTTGTCAAAGATAACCTTTAAAGCTTGTTGAATCTTGTTGACTTTAAGAGTGGAGACTGTCTCCCATGTTTGATTTTTTTTTTCCCTCGCCTGATAATACGGAATAGGTGGTCCTAGAAAGTGGGAGCAATAACTAATAATACCAACAACTCACTACAGCACAATGTCACCTAAGGTCAGCAGTGTTGTGCACGCTCCTCCCATACCCATCCTCCACTACATTTAAGATAGAACTCACTCAAATACAAATTTTTACTTTTACTGCCCTTTTTAAGGGCTTAAATTCCACAGGGGGGGGGGGGGACCCAACGCCCCTTCAACACCCAGCAGCCCCATATGGTAGTGGATCAAAATTTCAAGTCAGCCAATTTAGTCGTAACAATCGGAAGGTTCATTAACATTCCTTCGGTATAGAATGGTTTTTGGTAATCGTAATCCTAGGGACAAGGGATCTATTTTATGCAAATTGGGCATATAAAACATAGGTTTCATTTATACATCTCACAGTCAATACAATAATGTTGGCTCAGTAAAGAGCTATGTTAATTTTTTTACTCAGTGGATTGTTATAGATAGGCATACATGGGAGATGGTGCATTTTGTTAGAAATTAAAAATTCTGATCACATGATCCTTCTCCATTCTCTGGGCTCCTGGTTGCGATTGCATCCCAACAATACACCAAATACATAATTTAAATCAAAAACATTCGAAGGGCTGAAAAATCTGCTTCGAGTGCGGACAATATCTGTGCAGCTCTGGTGGCAAGGGTTCTAAACTATGTATATAGTCCATCATGGTTGCAGAGGCAGCTGCAACCTAGGAAAGAGGGAGCCACAGCCCATAGTAATCAAAAGTTGAAAAAAAAATTTTTTCAACAAAATTGTCTAGTGAGAAAAAATTGTCATCTGACACTGAATCAGGAATGGTAAACAATTGTTTCTGTTAATCTTAGAAGCAAAAGTTTATTGTGAAAAGAAATTTATGGTGATTTCGAAAAAGAGCCTTAAACCTCTTGAAGATGGCGTCAAATCGAAATAAAAAGTGCACCATTGGAATCAGCATGGTCCAAAACCCATTTAAAGATAATTAAAGTCCCCCACATAGAACACCAAGGAAAATGACTTTTTTTGCATGGGTAGCGCGTAGCACTGATCTGTCTTCCTTTTTTTTTCTAGGAGGGCTAGGGGGTAACCAGAGCACCATAGAGAGGTGTGTAATAGCTCATTATAAAGGGAATTAAATTTGTAAGTGCCCTTTTTAAGTGACCAAAAACATTGGAGGGCAAATAGCCCCCCTCCCTCCAGGCCCCCTCCCCCCAAACTAGTCCTATAAAAATTTTGATATAGCCATTTTGTTTCACATAGTTCAAAGGTGCAATATATATGGTTTTGATGATTATATGGCCCTCCATAGTCCCTGGGAAGGGCTGTATGGGGTATCGGGCATATTGATATCGCGAGTATCGGTATCGGGCGTATTGGTATCGCTTGTATCGTATCGGGAATATCGGTATCGGTGTCTGTTGCTGTTGTTTTTTTTTCAGTCATTTTCTAGGCTCGTTTTTTAAAGCATGTCCCGGCAAGGTATCATGGTTGCAGCGGCAGTGCAACCTAGTAAAGAGCGAACCACAGCCCATAGTAACCAAAAGTTAAAAAACGCGTATTGAAAAAAAAATTCCCATCGGATACTGACTGAGGAATTAACTATTATTTCGGCTCGTCTTAAAAGTAAAAGTCTATTGCGAAAAGAAGTTTATGGTGATTTCGAAAAAAAGCCTCAAACCTCTCGAAAATGGAGTCAGATCAAAATGAAAAGCGTACCATTGGAATCAACATGGTCGAAAACCTTGTACAGGGAAGTTACATTCCCCTCCCTGAACAACAAGGAAAATAACTTTTTTTGCACCGGTAGCACTGATCCGTCTCCCGTTTTTTTTGTCGTTTTTTTTTTTTTTTTTTTTCTTTTTATTCAACAGGCCTTGCGGGCTACCAGATCATCTTAGAGAGATTATTAATGGCTCATTCAAAAGCTATTTCTCATATACACGTGCTTTTTATAAATTCTGCCATCTGCAAGTGCCATATGGTACTAAAATGGCACTTTTTTGCTATTTCTCAGGGGGGGTGCCACTAGCAGGCTACCAGAACATCGTTGACAGACCTTTTTATAGCTCATATAAAAGATATTGCACATATCTACGTCTTTCATATAAATTCCACCATCATCAAGTTCCAAATGGCACTAAAAACGGCACTTTTGGTGTCGTGTCTCAAGTGGAAAAGCTGGGGCTATTGGGCTAGCAGAACTTACAAAAGTGATGTTTAATGACTCGTTTGAAAGCTATTGCTCTTATATACGTGTTTTTTTTTTTCAATTTTACATTCGTAAGTGCGATATAGCACTGAAAAAAACTTATGGTGCCACTTCTTAAGTGGAAAAGCTCTGAAGTACAAAACAGGTATCATGGTAATAGTTATGTTCCAGAACCCTTAACTGGAGGTTCACAAGAAACCCTCCCGTACACAACCCTCCAAGCCCCTTAGTAAGTTTCATAATCGGCTGCTCATCAGTAAGCTACTGAAACATTAACAGGCTATCACACCGTCGTACATAGATGTTTAACGGCTCAATTATAAGCTATTGCTTATATTTACTAGGTTTTTAATAATTCTACCATCTATCATATTTCACAGATTTTAATGTTAACTAGTTTCTGAGGAGAATTTGCAATAAACACTTTGTCATGGTTGAAGCATTAGCTGCAACCTAGTAAAGAGCGAACCACAGCGTATAGTAACTAAAAGTTAAAAAATGGTAAAAGGCCTGTGTGCAAGTGCCATATGGCGCGAAAATAGGTACTTTGGATGCCGTTTCTCGAGGGGTGTGGCTAGCAGGCTACCAGAACATCTTAGATAGATTTTTGATAGCTCATATTAAAAACATTGCTCATATTTATGTTCTTCCTATAAATTCCACCATCTGCAAGTTTCAAATAGCACTAAAAAAAGCACTTTTGGTGCCATGTCTCAATTGGAAAAACTAGGGCGAGTGAGCTACTAGAACTTTTTTGAGTGATGTTTAATGGCTCATTTGAAAACTTTTGCTCATATCTACGTGCTTTTTATTAATCCTACCATTCGTAAGTGAGATATAGCACTGAAAACAACTTTTTGGTGCCACTTCTTAAGTGGAAAATCTTGGAAGCATAAAACGGTATCACTGTAATAATTATGGTCCAAAACCCTTAACTAGAGGTGAACAGCTAGGTGTTCATTCAGTGAACACCTAGCTTAAAACGGATATTTTATAGTCTCTGAACAATAAAGAACTGGTTTCTTCAACTAAACGAATTAAGACACAGGTGAAATTTATTGCGCCATTGACTTTTCTTGAGTAAACATACTGTGAGCGAATTGATCGGTGTTCACCTTTGGTGCCAAACTAATTGGTATTAAAATAGACAGATATTAGTGGATTTTATAGATTATTTTGGATACATATTATTGCATCTTTGGAGCATTTTTCCAACTAAATTTTTCCTTAAGGTTCTTTACTTAGATAAAGATAAGTTGCTTTTACTTTTGTCCTCTCCTTAATAGGAAATGCCTGCATTTAAAGAGTTTGATATCGCGTTAGCTAACTTCAAAAATTATCCTCATTGGCCAGTAAAGATACTAAAAGTGTCCAAGGATAGCAAAGGAAAGCCATCATATTTGGTATTTTGCTATGGGACACATGACGAATACAGACTTGTTGAAGCCAACTTGGCAGAATATAATCCAAGCGTTAGCCGAACTTCAACAAAACAGACTGCAGGTGTAAAGGCTGCATTTGAGGAATTGAAAAATTCACCCGATATTTATAAATCCCTTTCCAAGACATTTAATGCATTAACAATTAAGGAATCTAATACAGGAGAATGTGCTTCGTTGATGGATAAAATCACTTCTACAGAACTTGACCTGGAAAAAACTAAGCGAGAGTTACTACAAAATATAACTAAGAAGGTTAATGAAAGGTTTTCGGATGCTGATTCCTTCCGCCAGTCATCCCACGACATTATTTGTCAAATATATGATGCGATTACTCTTGATTATCAACCAAAATTTGAAAAAATTGAACAATCGCTGAAAACTCTTCGCAACCAAATTATAAATCAAGAAGAGAAAATCAAGAAAATTGAGATGAAACTAGATTCATTTGAACAAGAAGTGCTGCTTGATTCGCTAATTTTGCATGGTGTTAAGCAACAGTCCGGATCTGACCTCCAATCAACAATCCTGCAAGTTTTCATAACCAAAATGAACCTGACTGAAATTAATGTTGCCCAAATTAGGAATATCTACAGATTCAAAATATCCCCTGCTTTAACCGATGCCTCCCTAAACGACAAAGTCCCTCCTTTTTTAGTTAAATTTGTGAATAGTGATATAGCGAAGAAAGTCTTCAAAGCAAAAGCTAGGTTAGCTTCAAGTGGAATTTTCCTATCGGAAGCATTAACAAAAAGGCGACGTGAGATCCTATATGCCCCTAAGGACAGATCTGGTCATAGAAATGTTTGGACTGATCGTGGGCAAATTTTGGCAAGGCCTAACGGTGAAAGTGTCACTAAAAAAATTCATACTCTAGCCGACTGTGTTTAAGATTAAGTTTTTTTTTTTTTTTTTTTTTTTTTTTTTTTTTTTTTTTTTTTTTTTTTTTTTTTTTTTTTTTTTTTTTAGATATGTTTAGTATCTTGCCATTCATATATTCAGCGTATTTTATTTATCTTTTGCTTATTTTTTTTCTTTGTGCGTATCTGTCTAATGATTTACTTTCGTTCCAATTAACTTCAATGAAATTTATGGATTTCAATAATTATTCTTTTTTGTTACATGCCTGTTCTCACAGGTCATTGCGTCAGTTTGGGATTTTAATCCTTTGTTATCTTGAAATAATTTTACTTTTATTGGTCTCATGGGTACATTAATGCAGTGGAGCTTTAGCGTTATTTATTTTTTATTTCAGGAACTGAGTAGTATGATTAATGATTTAAGAAAGTTACTAAATCTATCTGAAATTATTATTATTAATTTGTTCAATAATATAAAATGTATATCTATCTTACTTATTGGTATGATCATTGTGATTTTATTTATTTATTTATGTCGTTAACCTTTGCTCTGGTGAGTTTGGTCGCGGAGCGGATCTACCATCCACCGTAAGTAAAATGATTAATTCTTTTAGTGACCAGGGTGATGCTAACTCTTTGGGGGGAACGTTTTATTGAGTTACAAAATAATCCTTTAGATATGGAAAGTATAATTAATAATTCAGTTGGAAGTAGAAATAGGAATTATAATGATCCTAAATCAGTTATTGAAAGTAAATATGTTTCGCAATTAAGTGGTTCTGCCTCTTCTAAACAAGATGGTATTTTCTCTGTGCTTCACCTAAACATTCAGGGACTTTGCTCCTCTTTTGATGAGCTGAAACGGATCGTCAGTGGTGGAACTCTGGATGTTATTGGTTTATGTGAAACTTTCCTGGATTCAAAAAAGGATATGCTTTTAGATATCCAAAGATTTAGGATGGAGAGGATGAACCGGAAACAGATGGCGAAAGGTGGCCTTGCCCTGTATATTGCCGATCATCTTGTATATAATTTCCGAAGTGATTTGAGTAGAAATGAGGAAGGAATCTTTGAATCCCTTTTTATTGAGATTAAGTCAGGTTGTAAGGATTTAGTTGTCGGTTTGGTTTACAGATCCCCTAGTGGATCTATTCCTTCGTTTATGAAAATTCTGGAAGAGGTTTTGGACTTAGTCCAAAAGCATCCTTGCGAACTAATCCTTATGGGGGATTTCAACCTTAACCTGCTGGATCAAAATTCTGCTTCGGCTGCAGATTTTTTGTCAATGATGCTTTCTGCGGGAACTCTACCTTCAGTTTGTATACCAACCCGAGTTACTGAGATGCATGCATCACTTATTGATAATATTTTTTCGTCACTAGATGTCTTAGATAATTCGGTGATGGTTAGTGATATTTCTGATCATTTCCCTGCTATTTCACGATATAGGACTGTTAATCGATCGCAGCGTAAAGCTTCGCCATCTAATCTCCCATTTTTCCGTTTTGGTGTCAGTGAGATCAGTCTACTTAAATCTCGTTTGACTGATCAGCCATGGGATAGTTTGGATTCTGAATCTGATTTTAACCGCTCTTTTGATTTCTTTTATGATTCAGCAAAAGATGGTATCCTAGAAGTTTGCCACCGGAATCCAAAGCCTCATACCTCGAAAAGGAGAGTACTGCTGAATCCGTGGATGACTCCAGGTCTCCATAAAAGCTGGAAAAGGAAAAATTTTCTGTGGAAACTATACAAGGCTTCGTCATCTGCTTCTCATCATCAGCGGTTCAAGGCCTGTAGGAATATATTTAATTCTCTGTGTCGGAAGGCCAAGTCTCAGTATTATCACAGGAAATTTTCTGAGTGTGGAAAGGATGTTGGAAGACATGGAAAATTATTAATTCTGTACTTAAACCTACTCCCCCCTCCGCCTTCAGTTCCAACAACGCTGATAGTTGACGGTAAAATTGTCCAAGGAGAAGAAAATGTTCAGCTAGAGCTTACGTCTTATTTTGCTAATATAGGAAAAACGACTGCTTCATCTGTGAGCTCTAGAACTCCTCGTTGCGATTTCAGAGCCTATCTTGGACCCCCATGTTTAAAGTCAATGGTCTTGAACCCTGTTTCTGTTTCTGAGTTTGAGGTAGCTCGGATCGTAAATGCATTTAAAGGTTCATCGTCTTCAGGGCCAGACAGAATTCCTACAAGGGTTATCCGTGCCGTTCTTCCTGCTATTCTGTCACCATTGACTAAGCTTGTCAATCTGTCTTTCGTGAATGGAATTTTCCCTGAATCACTCAAGCGAGCTAAGGTTATAGTGCTGTATAAAGGTGGGTCCCGGAGTGATCCTGCTAATTATAGGCCAATTTCTCTTCTATCTGTTTTCAGCAAAATTTTTGAGAAGGCTATGCTATCCAGGCTTCTTAGTTTTCTGGATGTCAAAAATTTTTTCCATGATTTTCCAGTTTGGATTCCGAGCGAATCACTCTACAGAGCATGCTTGTGCATCTCTCTTGAATTTCATTCATTCGGCAATAGAATTTGGTCTTATCCCGGCAGCTTTATTTTTGGATGTTCGTAAAGCTTTTGATTCTTTGACTCATCAGATTCTTCTTTGGAAATTATCGCATATTGGTATAAGATCAAATGTTTTCTCTTGGTTTGAATCATATCTTTCTGGTAGACTTATTTCAATTGATCCGCTTTTCCAGAGCCCTTCTGAAGTAGAATATGGTGTCCCCCAGGGATCTGTTCTTGGCCCCGTTTTATTTCTGATTTATGTCAATGATCTGATTTCAGCAGTCAAGAACACCAGTCCTCTAGTATGCTGCAATCTTTGTCATCCGGATGTTCCTTTGTTTCCGAATGCTACTTCTAATGAAGATTGCCTCGTTGCTTTTGCTGACGACAGCACTTTTGGGACTTTAGGGAGGACGGAATGTGATGTCAGATCTAATCTGGTGGCAATATTTGAGAGAGTAGTTTCATGGTTTGAGGCGAATTGCTTGGCCTTGAATGTTACCAAGTCACATTTTCTTATTTTTTCTCGAATTGGTGTAGCTTTCCCTCAACTGACACAGCTTCAGGTGTCACAAGGCTCCTTGTGTAGACCAAAGAATCGGTTGGTCCGGTTTCTTGGTATCCTGCTTGATGAGAACCTTTTTTCATCAGCTTCATGGCAATCTTCCAAAATCTCTTCAAAAAACTCCTCAGTTTATTTCTGATTCAGCTCCATATAACCTTCGTTCGTCACATAATATCTGCATTCCTCCTACTCCCACTGTGCGGTCAGATTTCAATCCCCTTATCGCTTGTCATCAGGTTTGGAACTCCCTGCCTTCTTCAGTACAGAAATGCCACTCGTTTGGCACTTTCAAGAGGATTCTTAAGGACCATTTAGTTAAGAATCAAACTGAATTTTTTTTTTTTTTTTTTTTTTTTTTTTTTTTTTTTTTTTTTTTTTTTTTTTTTTTTTTTTTTTTTTTTTGTGGAGTTGATGTTCCCTGAATGTTTAGTTTTGTTTTATGGTGGTCTTCTCTACGCTATGACTCCCAGACCTCAGGTATGACTATCAATATTTATTGCTGAAACTTGTATAGTTCACTAAGGAGTAGCATTCATGAAGACGGGTTAAATTTTATTGCTTTCGCACCATTTAATTACAGTCCAATAATTATAAGCCTTATGACTGAATTAACCCATAAACCTCAATTTTGCTACCTAGCCTCAGAAATAAGCAGAGCTGATTGAATTGGAATTTATATAGTTTTAAATACAAGCTTAAAAGGGCTGTACATGGCTTAAGTTTTGATTTTTTAATATTTTGGATAAGAGTTATGAATAATATCGTAACAGCTATTATGATGTTGGTTCTACCTGACAATACACATAATTCTGTTTCGACGATAGGGATTCGTTTATAGTAATAATAATATAATTTTTTTTTTTGAGTCTATTTAATATAATTAATAAATTTAGTTTATTTATTCTAATTTTTTTCTATAGTTTTCAGTTTATCTATATTTTCTTTCTTCTCCTTCATATGTGAGTAAGTGATCATTTTAAATTTTCTTTTGTTTTTTATCTCTGAGTGTGTAATTCATATGTCGTCCCTCTTTGTACAGGCCAATGAGCCTTTGAGGGATTACTAACATGTAATATTATATGTGTATTTAATGAAGAATAAAACTTATCTTATCTTATCCTCCTCCAGTCCCCCTTAATAAGCTTCACAGTTTAAGTCCTACAAGCATCAATATATTAAATTACATTATTAGAGACGTGGTTCTGTCAGTACTAGACTTCAAATTAGATTATTATGCGTTCGATTGATGCACTCATTTTTTAAGCCATATCCCAGGAAGGCAGATTTTAAACCTATTACTCACATCTACGTGCCTTTTATCAATGTTACCATCCAAAAGTGCCATATAGCACTAAAAACGGCACTTTTGGTACCACTTCTTAAGTGGAAGAGTTTGGAAGCATAAAATTGTACCATTGTAATAATTATGGTCCAAAGCCCTTAACTAGAGATTTATAAGATCCCCTCACATATGCTCCCCCTCCAGATCCTCTTAGTAAGTATCATAAATCCCCTAGTCATATTAAAAGTAAAAGATTATTGGGAAAACAAATTAACTAACTAAAACTAAAAACTTTTCAACTAAATATCTGCCAAAAATTAAGCTTGATTGATCAGTAGTTTTGAATTGAACCTTCAAACTTCACTCTATGATGCAGCCTGTGTCCTAGTTCTAGTGGCGGTGATTGAGGGGAAGGGACGTCCTTGCCCCCTTAGTTTTTGCTCTTGCCCAGGTTTTGAAATCACCTTTTTTTGGTCATTTAATTCGGGAATGATATTTCTGATCATTTCCCTGCTATTTCACGATATAGGACTGCTAATCGATCGCAGCGTAAAGCTTCGCCATCTAATCTCCCATTTTTCCGTTTTGGTGTCAGTGAGATCAGTCTACTTAAATCTCGTTTGACTGATCAGCCATGGGATAGTTTGGATTCTGAATCTGATTTTAACCGCTCTTTTAATTTCTTTTATGATTCAGTAAAAGATGGTATCCTAGAAGTTTGCCACCGGAATCCAAAGCCTCATACCTCGAAAAGGAGAGTACTGCTGAATCCGTGGATGACTCCAGGTCTCCATACAAGCTGGAAAAGGAAAAATTATCTGTGGAAACTATACAAGGCTTCGTCATCTGCTTCTCATCATCAGCGGTTCAAGGCCTATAGGAATATATTTAATTCTCTGTGTCGGAAGGCCAAGTCTCAGTATTATCACAGGAAATTTTCTGAGTGTGGAAAGGATGTTGGGAAGACATGGAAAATTATCAATTCTGTACTTAAACCTACTCCCCCTCCGCCTTCAGTTCCAACAACGCTGATAGTTGACGGTAAAATTGTCCAAGGAGAAGAAAATGTTCAGCTAGAGCTTACGTCTTATTTTGCTAATATAGGAAAAAACGACTGCTTCATCTGTGAGCTCTAGAACTCCTCGTTGCGATTTCAGAGCCTATCTTGGACCCCCATGTTTAAAGTCAATGGTCTTGAACCCTGTTTCTGAGTTTGAGGTAGCTCGGATCGTAAATGCATTTAAAGGTTCTTCGTCTTCAGGGCCAGACAGAATTCCTACAAGGGTTATCCGTGCCGTTCTTCCTGCTATTCTGTCACCATTGACTAAGCTTGTCAATCTGTCTTTCGTGAATGGAATTTTCCCTGAATCACTCAAGCGAGCTAAGGTTATAGTGCTGTATAAAGGTGGGTCCCGGAGTGATCCTGCTAATTATAGGCCAATTTCTCTTCTATCTGTTTTCAGCAAAATTTTTGAGAAGGCTATGCTATCCAGGCTTCTTAGTTTTCTGGATGTCAAAAATTTTTTACATGATTTCCAGTTTGGATTCCGAGCGAATCACTCTACAGAGCATGCTTGTGCATCTCTCTTGAATTTCATTCATTCGGCAATAGATTTTGGTCTTATCCCGGCAACTTTATTTTTGGATGTTCGTAAAGCTTTTGATTCTTTGACTCATCAGATTCTTCTTTGGAAATTATCGCATATTGGTATAAGATCAAATGTTTTCTCTTGGTTTGAATCATATCTTTCTGGTAGACTTATTTCAATTGATCCGCTTTTCCAGAGCCCTTCTGAAGTAGAATATGGTGTCCCCCAGGGATCTGTTCTTGGCCCCGTTTTTATTTCTGATTTATGTCAATGATCTGATTTCAGCAGTCAAGAACACCAGTCCTCTAGTATGCTGCAATCTTTGTCATCCGGATGTTCCTTTGTTTCCCAATGCTACTTCTAATGAAGATTGCCTCGTTGCTTTTGCTGACGACAGCACTTTTGGGACTTTAGGGAGGACGGAATGTGATGTCAGATCTAATCTGGTGGCAATATTTGAGAAAGTAGTTTCATGGTTTGAGGCGAATTGCTTGGCCTTGAATGTTACCAAGTCACATTTTCTTATTTTTTCTTGAATTGGTGTAGCTTTCCCTCAACTGACACAGCTTCAGGTGTCACAAGGCTCCTTGTGTAGACCAAAGAATCGGTTGGTCCGGTTTCTTGGTATCCTGCTTGATGAGAACCTTTCGTTTAGACACCATAGAGCCATGATTAGGGTTAAGATCTCACGGAGTTTGGGTGTCATTCGAAAACTCAAACACACCTTTCCTGGATCTATTCTGAAGCTTCTTTTTTTCTGCCTTGTCCAGTCATATGTCTCTTATTGCCCATAATATGGATGTCTACTTTTCCTTCTACACTGCGGTCGCTTTCTGTCATGTATGATAAAACACGGCGTCTGCTTATGGACACCAACCGTTCTTCACCAAGACCACTTCTAAATCTACAGTCTATCTACATTCTTTCTTGTGCTTCTTTTGTTTTTCATCAGCTTCATGGCAATCTTCCAAAATCTCTTCAAAAAACTCCTCAGTTTATTTCTGATTCAGCTCCATATAACCTTCGTTCGTCACATAATATCTGCATTCCTCCTACTCCCACTGTGCGGTCAGATTTCAATCCCCTCATCGCTTGTCATCAGGTTTGGAACTCCCTGCCTTTCAGTACAGAAATACCACTCGTTTGGCACTTTCAAGAGGATTCTTAAGGACCATTTAGTTAAGAATCAAACTGAATATTTTTTTTTTTTTTTTTATATATTTTTTTTTTTTTTTTTTTTTTTTTTTTTTTTTTTTTTTTTTTTTGGAGTTGATGTCCCCTGAATGTTTAGTTTTGTTTTATGGTGGTCTTCTCTACGCTATGACTCCCAGACCTCAGGTATGACTATCAATATTTATTGCTGAAACTTGTATAGTTCACTAAGGAGTAGCATTCATGAAGACGGGTTAAATTTTATTGCTTTCGCACCATTTAATTACAGTCCAATAATTATAAGCCTTATGACTGAATTAACCCATAAACCTCAATTTTGCTACCTAGCCTCAGAAATAAGCAGAGCTGATTGAATTAGAATTTATATAGTTTTAAATACAATCTTAAAAGGGCTGTACATGGCTTAAGTTTTGATTTTTTAATATTTTGGATAAGAGTTATGAATAATATCGTAACAGCTATTATGATGTGGTTCTACCTGACAATACACATAATTTCTGTTTCGACGATAGGGATTCGTTTATAGTAATAATATAATATATTTTTTTTTTTTGAGTCTATTTAATATAATTAATAAATTTAGTTTATTTATTCTAATTTTTTTCTATAGTTTTCAGTTTTATCTATATTTTTTTCTTCTCCTTCATATGTGAGTAAGTGATCATTTTAAATTTTCTTTTGTTTTTTATCTCTGAGTATGTAATTCATATGTCGTCCCTCTTTGTACAGGCCAATGAGCCTTTGAGGGATTAATAACATGTAATATTATATGTGTATTTAATGAAGAATAAAACTTATCTTATCTTATCCTCCTCCAGTCCCCCTTAATAAGCTTCACAGTTAAAGTCCTACAAGCATCAATATATAAATTACATTATTAGAGACGTGGTTCTGTCAGTACTAGACTTCAAATTAGATTATCATGCGTTCGATTGATGCACTCATTTTTTAAGCCATATCCCAGGAAGGCAGATTTTAAACCTATTACTCACACATCTACGTGCCTTTTATCAATGTTACCATCCAAAATTGCCATATAGCACTAAAAACGGCACTTTTGGTACCACTTCTTAAGTGGAAGAGTTTGGAAGCATAAAATGGTACCATTGCAATAATTATGGTCCAAAGCCCTTAACTAGAGATTTATAAGATCCCCTCACATATGCTCCCCCTCCAGATCCTCTTAGTAAGTATCATAAATCCCCTAGTCATATTAAAAGTAAAAGATTATTGCGAAAACAAATTAACTAAAACTAAAAACTTTTCAACTAAATATCTGCCAAAAATTAAGCTTGATTGATCAGTAGTTTTGAATTGAACCTTCAAACTTCACTCTATGATGCAGCCTGTGTCCTAGTTCTAGTGGCGGTGATTGAGGGGAAGGGACGTCCTCGCCCCCTTAGTTTTTGCTCTTGTCCAGGTTTTGAAATCACCTTTATTTGGTCATTTCATTGGAAAAGGCACTTGTTTCATTTAAAAAAAGCTGGGGAAACAACCGAAAGGACACTTTGTGGGAATGTGCCATCAAGTCAAATTTATAAGAAGCGATTAAGTATAAATATGAGCTTTTAAATGAGCCCTTAAACAGCTTTCTTTTTTTGTAATAGTAGCCATCTAGTTTCTGCTAGTCAGTAGGTGATTTATAAAGCCTGTCTTCATTATGGCTTTTTCAGGCGAAGTCGGCCGAGTAAAAACAGCTTTTTGCTCATCGAAAAACAAACGTTCCTGAAAAACATGAATTGTTTGTGAAGTACGGATAATGAGCTTTATGTTATAGACTGAAAGTTTTTCTTAGCTTTCAAGGTTGTTTGCAGTATTTTGTAGAGGTGTCTTATCTCCCCTAGATCGGTGATAATTAGAAATTATATTAAAAATGAATGTTCAACTAAAACTAAGAAGTGACATTAAAACATAAGACGAACATACATTATTCCGAATAAATAAAAAAGATCATGGCAGCGTTGTTTCTACATTAAATTTTAATCAAAAAACGAACAAAGATAAACTTAAAAAAACAAAGTTTTACCGAGGGAAGTAAAGAGCGAAGTTGAAACTTAAAACGGACAAAAATTATTGCTTCACAGCCTATCTAATATATATTAATCAAATTAATACAAATACGCCAACTAATTATGTTTCCCTGTGTTTCTAGGTTTATAGAAAACTAGCACTTTACTGAAAACACAAAAATCAAGTATTAAAAACAGGAATATTGATTTGGGAGTGAAAAATGAGTATGAAGCCTGACAACAATAAACTAATCTATAAAGCTTTTCATATTCTTACACCAGTTGTGACATCGGTAACTTTCCATATACAATTAAAATTATCTTAAAAACATAAGCATAAAATTAAATATTTTTTTAATAACCGCAAAGTCATTGAACAGCATACAGAAATATTGGATTGACTTATCAGGTAGCATTTTGGTATAATATTCAATAGTGCTATAAGCTATAATATCAATAGTATTAATAAACAATCTTCAAATGTAAGAAACATGTTTTAGTATTACTTGAAATGAAGATAAAAAAGACATAATATGAACTCTGAAAATGCGGTTATTTGTCTCTATGCAACAGTGAATTTCAAGCTATGATTCTAAAGCTAGTCTATAGTCCTAATCCTAATGCTATCAAGAGGGCTTTACTTCGAACTTGTCTACAAAGTAATCATGATATGTTCTTTTTAAAGCCAAAACGACAGCCAGGCATTGAATTGAGCCATCGTGCAGAAGTGATAGCAAATTAAACGAGAAAAAATAAAATAAAGCAACAATACTAAAATGAATTGTTATTTATCTTAAAGGGATTGATCCTAAAAAAGATTGGTAATATTTTTATTTTGTAAAAAGTGTCCTTATTTGGTTTGCTTTTACTGTACCAAAACTCATATATTATTTTATGTTTTCAGTAAAGCGCTAGTTTTCTATAATCCTAGAAACACAGGGAAACATAATTAGTTGGTTTATTTGTACTAGTTTGATCGATCTATATTAAATAGGCTGTGAAGCAATAATTTTTGTCTGTTTTAAGTTTCAACTTCGCTCTTTACTTCTCTTGGAAAAACTTAGTTTTTTTTAAATTAATTCAAAACAGAGGCTTGCAGCAACATTAGCTTATACAAAATTGTAAAACAAGAGACAATACAATGAACAACGAAGACAAACTTAAAGAAAAACATAAAGTAATGAAATAAAAGATTTTTTGCCATCCTCAGGCCCTTCAAAAGTGTACTCTCATTTGCAATTTTTTGAAAACTAAACATATTGCTTGAATTGACTTATGTTTAACAGTCATTTCTTATAGCCAAGAAATGAATAAATTCAAAAGAAATAAACTATTTGTGAAATATATATTACAAATCAAACAGTTCGTGGTAACGAACTGTAAGTAAGGAGCGAACCGGCTCAATGGTAAACGAAACTCTAGAAAACGGGGTTTTGATATCAATAGATACATCAAAAGAATCAGATTTTAAAGCTGATTTCAAATATATAAGTTTCATCAAATTTAGTCCGACCCATCAAAAGTTACGCGCCTGAGAAAATTTGGTTGATTTTCGAAAAAAGGGGGAAAGACCCCCTAAAAGTTATACCCCCTTAATGAAAATCCCACCATCATATTCAGCGTATCAGAGAAACCCTACTGTAGAGGTTTCAAGATCCTATCTACAAAAATGTGGAATTTTGCATTTTTTGCCAGAAGAAAGATCACGGATGCGTGTTTATTTTTTTTATTATTATTTTTTATTTATTTATTTTTTTTTCCAGGGGTGATCGCATCGACCCAGTGGAAATTAAAAGTTATAGTGCCCTTTTTAATTGACCAAAAAATGGAGGGCAACTAGGCCCCCTCCCACACTCATTTTTTTCCAAAGTCACCCGATCAAAATTTTGAGATAGCCATTTTGTTCAGCATGGTCAAAAACATGATAACTATAGTAGTAAGTTATATAAAGCCGCGGAACCTACATTGAATTGCGCAAGAAAAACCCATGCCATTGACACTGTATTTACACGTGAACATTTTGAAAAGCTGCCAAGGTTTTTGTTATTGTTGTCAATTGCACAATGAATGTACGTCGTCAGTTAACGTGCACATTTTTCTTAAAAAAACTGGTACATTTAAAAAGGGGTAATGAGATTTGCGAATTGGAGTGTAGGATTCGCGAATTTGATCCTATTAAGGTGGAGTAAAAAAAGAAAAGGGTTTAACATTTGCAAATACTTCATTGTGTTGTTAAAAGAAATAAAAAGTTTGAAATAAAAAAATTTAATAGTTTAGAAATAAAAAATTTTAACAAGAAATGGCTGAAAAGTGTTTTTTGGGGAGATGGGGTGATTGTGCACTGTATAATACACATGTGATGTTTGGACAGTGTTGTCAATTTAAAATAGTTTAACGTTCCCTCCTTCCCCCATTTCTGAGGGCAGGGGAGGGGGGGGGGGTCAATTTTGGAGGGAAAACCAAAAATGCTCAGAATCAAAAATTAATGAGATCTGCCTCAAGAGGAAGGCTCAGAGGCCCTTCGTTCCCCCCATTTCTGAGGGCAGGGGAGGGAGGTCAATTTTGGAGGGAAAACCAAAAATACTCAGAATCGAAAATAAACGGAATCTGCCTCAAGGGGAAGGCTCAGAGGCCCTTCGTTTCCCCATTTCTGAGGGCGGGGGAGGGGGGGGGGGGGGGGTCAATTTTGGAGGGAAAACCAAAAATACACAGAATCGAAAATAAACGGGATCTGCCTCAAGGGGAAGGCTCAGAGGCCCTATGTTCCCCCATTTCTGAGGGCAGGGGAGGGGGGGGGGGTCAATTTTGGAGGGAAAACCAAAAATACTCAGAATCGAAAATAAATGGGATCTGCCTCAAGGGGAAGGCTCAGAGGCCCTTCGTTCCCCCATTTCTGAGGGCAGGGGGGGGTCAATTTGGAGGGAAAACCAAAAATACTCAGAATCGAAAATAAACGGGATCTGCCTCAAGGGCAAGGCTCAGAGGCCCCTCCTTCCCCCATTTCTGAGGGCAGGGGAGGGGGGGTCAATTTTGGAGGGAAAACCAAAAATACTCAGAATCGAAAATGACGGGATCTGCCTCAAGGGAAGGCTCAGAGGCCCTTCGTTCCCCCATTTCTGAGAGCAAGGGAGGGAGGGGGGTCAATTTTGGAGGGAAAACCAAAAATACTCAGAATCGAAAATAAACGGGATCTGTCTCAAGGGCAAGGTTCAGAGGCCCCTCCTTCCCCCATTTCTGAGGGCAGGGGAGAGGGGGGTCAATTTTGGAGGGAAAACCAAAAATACTCAGAATGGAAAATAAATGGGATCTGCCTCAAAGGCTCAGGGGCTCCTCCTCTGGAGGGGCCTCTGAGCCCCTCCAGAGGATTTTGGAGGGGAAACAAAAATGCTCAGAATCGAAGATAATTTCCATTCGTCTTAGTTTTTTTAACGATGCTCCTTATTTCTAGTTGAAAATGCTTATTTTTTAATTTAATTGGGAATGTAAAGTCAGACTCTAACATAAAGAACAAGGTATTTCGGGGGGGGGGGTAGCTAACTTCATATACAGGATAATTTCCATTCGTCTTAGTTTTTAACGAAAAATGGTACTTGTTAAATATTCAGGTAAACATGTGACTAAGAAACGCTTAACTATAAATAAGGCTATTGTGTTTTTTCTGAACTTTCTAGGGCGGGGCTAACTATTTAGTTTAAATAATTCTAGGAGGAATTGAGTTTTATGGATGATATGGAAAAATGGTACTTGTTAAATATTCGGGTAAACATACGACTAAGAAACGCTTCACTATAAATAAGGCTATCGTGTTATTCCGAACTTTCTAGGGGGGGGGGTAAGTATTTAGTTTAAACAATTCTAGGAGGAATTGATTTTTGTGGGTGGTAAGGAAAAATGGTACGTGTTAAATATTCGGGTAAACATTCGACTATAAATAAGGCTATTGCGTCTTTCTGAACTTTCTGTGAGAGGCGGGGGTAAGTATTTAGTTTAAATAATTCTAGGAGGAATTGAGTTTTGTGGCTGGTGTGGAAAAATGGTACGTGTTGAATGTTTGGGTAAACATACGACTAAGAAACACTTCACTATAAATAAGGCTATTGTGTTTTTCTGAACTTTCTAGGGCGGGGGTAAGTATTTAGTTTAAATAATTCTAGGGGGAATTGATTTTTGTGGGTGGTACAGAAAAATGGCACGTGTTAAATATTCGGGTAAACATTTGACTATAAATAAGGCTATTGTGTCTTTCTGAACTTTCTGTGAGAGGCGGGGGTAAGTATTTAGTTTAAATAATTCTAGGAGGAATTGAGTTTTGTGGCTGGTGCGGAAAAATGGTACGTGTGGGGTAAATTAAGTTTTGAGAGGGGTAAAAATGGTAGTTATTTAGTACCCGATAAACAGGTGACTTGAAATGCTTCATTAGAAATAGTTTATTGCTAATGATACCTCCTTGACAGATATTTTTTTTTTGTATTTTATAGCTATTAGCCAAACGTTGCTCGTGTTTGTCACACCAACTAGTAAATATTTATCGGGGTTTTATTTTTTTCTGTTCAATTATTTTCAGTGTAAGCCAATATAATTACCTCATTCTTTTATTCTCACTTAACTTGTAGGAATAGGACTTCTAGAATAAGGATTCATTCCCTCGACTAAATCAGTTTATTCATGTAAAATGGTGAACAAAAGACTATTAATTCTCCGTATTCTTCTTCTTCTTCTTCTTATCTAGCTAAACGTTGCACTGTGTTTGTCACACCAACTAGTAAAATATTTATCGGGCTTTTATTTTTTCCTTTCAATTATTTTCAGTGTAAGCCAATATAATGCTAGGGGGAGTAAAAATGGTAGTTATTTAGTACCCGGTAAACAGGGGACTTGATATGTTTCATTAGAAGTAGGTTATTGCTAATGATACCTCCTCGACCGATATTTTTATGGCTCTAACAATTGTACTCTATGCTTGCCCAGAGAGACGATGTGGCTTTCCCACTATTGCTCTATGGCCGGTTATCGACACTACCTAGTTTATTGCATGTATTAAATCAGTATTTTTTACACAGTGGAACGATAAACACATAACTCATATCTCTAAAAAAGTGAAGATGGAGCATTTTAATAAAGTGTATTCACATAACAAGGTTATTGTAGCATTGAATGCCAACAAGGATAAGTATTTAAACTATGAAACAAGTACAAGTGGAAGCACTATTGGAAATGTATGCACGCATTGTCATGACAGTAAGGAATTAAATTTCTTTGGAATACCGAAAAAATTCAACTCTTATGTTGGTGGTTATGCGAGATTGAGATCTCCAGAGATGATTGCACTCAAAGAGAATGCCAACATAAAAATCGTTGATGATAGAGGACAACTCCTTGCTACTGTTGCAGGTAACACATTTTCTACTGATATATCCAATCGTCACCTTTCGGGTATTAGCATTCAACGAAGATCAATAAAAGAAAGGCCTACTCTTCTACTAATATCGTAAACCATATCTTGTCTACGTGCCGAAACTGTTACCTGTGTAAAAATAATGTGATAATAGACAGTGAAATTGCCAGAAAAATAAAAAGGGCATTGTCAGAAAATATCACTATGGAATATAAAGATGAATCGATGAAAAACAAAGCACCAGCAAACGTTACTGCCATTGATCAAACAGTCAATGAGCCAAATAATACCAAGGACGAAAAGCATATTGAGCCTGTTGATGAGACACCAGTAAAAATTGTGTATGACTCAAAACGAATAATGATTATTCTACTGATTACGAACTAAGAGAAGACAATAGCTATAATATCAAGAGAGAACATGGTGAACTATTTTATGGAACAGATTCAAAATGTCCAAAGTTAATCATTGATATTAATAATGTATCATAATATATTTTTTGTATTAATATTCTACATAGCATTATTTCATTAAAAATATATCATGCATTACATTGTTATGTGTTCATTATTTTTAGAGTAAGCTAGCATATCAAACGTTTATAATATCTAATAAAACGTCGGAGATGTAAGAATAGGAATTTGCATACATCTATTGTCAGACACATGGGATAACATTGACAAAATCTTGGTATCAGAATGAAAAAATTATTTATCAACATCCGTTATTGGATATGTCATTATGAAAAAATTGTAATTAAGTAAGTAACAAACTCTTTCTTGAATTCACCTCTTGGATACACAATACAGAAATTTAATTAAGGAAATTATGAAAAAAAATTGTAAGTAAGTAACAAACTCTTTCTTGAAGTCACCTCTTGGATACACAATGCAGAAATTTCATTTAAGAAATTATCAAAAACTGTAAGTAAGTAGCAAATTCTTTCTTGAATTCGCCTCCTGGATAAATAAAAAAGACATTTCATTCAAGAAATTATGACAAAATTCTAAGTAAGTAACAAACTCTTTCTTGAAGTTACCTCTTGGATACACAATGCAGAAATTTCATTTAAGAAATTATGAAAAAATTGTAAGCAAGTAACAAACTCTTTCCTGAAGTCACCTCTTGGATACACAATGCAGAAACTTCATTTAAGAAACTATGAAAAAATTGTAAGTAAGTAAGTAACAAATTCTTTATTGAAGTCACCTCTTGGATACACAATACAGAAATTTCATTAAAGAAATTATGAAAAAATTGTAAGTAAGTAGCAAATTCTTTCTTGAATTCACTTGCTGGTTAAACAAAAAGACATTCCTTTCAAGAAATTATGACAAAATTCTAAGTAAGTAACAAACTCTTTATTGTTTTCACGACTTAGATACACGATGTAGAAATTTAATTCAAGAAATTATGAAAAAATTCTCAGTAAGTAACAATTTCTTTCTTGAAGTCAACTCTTGGATACACAATACGGAAATTTCATTCAAGAAATTATGAAAATATTTCTAAGTAAGTAACAAACTCTTTTATTGATTTCACCTCTGGGATATACAGTACAGATACTTCATTCAAGAAATTATGAAAAAATCGCAAGTAAGTAACAAACTCTTTATTGTTTTCACCTCTTGGATATGCAATACGGAAATTTCATTCAATAAATTATGAAAAATTTGTAAGCAAGTAACAAACTCTTTCCTGAAGTCACCTCTTGGATACACAATGCAGAAACTTCATTTAAGAAAGTATGAAAAAATTGTAAGTAAGTAAGTAACAAATTCTTTTTTGAATTCGCCTCTTGGATAAACAAAAAAGTCATTTCATTCAAGAAATTATGACAAAATTCTAAATAAGTAACAAACCCTTTCTTGAATTCGCCATTGGGTTGCACAATACAGAAATTTAATTCAGGAAACTATGAAAAACATTGCAAAAAAACTCTTTCTTGAACTCGCTTCCTGGACAGACAATACAGCAATTTCACTCAAGAAATTATGAAAAAATTGTAAGTAAGTAGCAAACTGTTTCTTGAATTCTCCTCCTGGATGAACAATACAGATATTTCATTCAAGAAATTATAAAAAAATTGTAAGTAAGTAACAAACTCTTTCTTGAATACACTTCTTGGATACCCAATACGGAAATTTCATTCGAGAAATTATGAGAAAATTCTAAGTAAGTAACAATATCTTTCTTGAAGTCCCCTCTTGGATGCACAATACGGATATTTTTATTCAAGAAATTATAAAAAAAGGAAAGTAAGTAACAAACTCTTTATTGATTTCACCTCTTATATACAAAAAAAGACATTTTATTCAAGAAATTATGACAAAATTCTAAGTAAGTAAAAAACTCATTCTTGAATTCGCCGTTTGCATGCACAATACAGAAATTTCATTCTATGGGACCTCTACACGTGATTAAACACGTTTTGAAACTACATGCTATTTGCTTGCCTTTCCTTGGTACCTTTCCAAACAAGCGGGGATTCCCCAATGGTTCCTAAACATTACAAAAAAGTGAGCAGTACGAACGGGGATTCCCCACACAAGTTTGTTTCAACTCCACGTTTTCAACCAGACTGGTTTTTTAGACAACACCCATTTTTAGGGGCCAATCAGAGACAGCGGAGGTTGCTCAATATACAATAACTTGATTGGTGATTGGTTACACACCACCACGGCGCATACATAGTGAGAGAGACATGCAAAGTTGACATAGCTTTATTTCATTTTTTAAGGTTAATTTAGACGAGGTTACGTGCGCGCACGTAACCTCGAATTATTTAAATTCCTCCTAGAATTATTTAAACTAAATGCTTACCCCCGCCTCTCACAGAAAGTTCAGAAAGACACAATAGCCTTACTTATAGTGGAATGTTTACCCGAATATTTAACACGTACCATTTTTCCGTACCACCCACAAAAATCAATTCCTCCTAGAATTATTTAAACTAAATACTTACCCCCGCCCTAGAAAGTTCAGAAAAACACAATAGCCTTATTTATAGTGAAGTGTTTCTTAGTCGTATGTTTACCCAAACATTCAACACGTACCATTTTTCCACACCAGCCATAAAACTCAATTCCTCCTAGAATTATTTAAACTAAATACTTACCCCCGCTTCTCACAGAAAGTTCAGAAAGATGCAATAGCCTTATTTATAGTCGAATGTCTACCCGAATATTTAACACGTACCATCCTTCCTTACCACCCACAAAAATCAATTCCTCCTAGAATTATTTAAACTAAATACTTACCCCCACCCTAGAAAGTTCGGAATAACACGATAGCCTTATTTACAGTGAAGCTTTTCTTAGTCGTATGTTTACCCGAATATTTAAAAAGTACCATTTTTCCATATCATCCATAAAACTCAATTCCTCCTAGAATTATTTAAACTAAATAGTTAGCCCCGCCCTAGAAAGTTCAGAAAAACACAATAGCCTTATTTATAGTGAAGCGTTTCTTAGTCACATGTTTACCCGAATATTTAACAAGTACCATTTTTCGTTAAAAACTAAGACGAATGGAAATTATCCCGTATATGAAGTTAGCTATCCCCTCCGAAATACCTTGTTCTTTATGTTAGAATTTGACTTTTCATTCCCAATTAAATAAAAAATAAGCTTTTTCAACTAGAAATAAGGAGCATCGTTAAAAACTAAGACGAAAGGAAATTAACCCGTATATGAAGTTAGCTACCCCCCGCCGAAATACCTTGTTCTTTATGTTAGAGTTTGACTTTTCATTCCCAATTAAATTGAAAAAGAAGCATTTTCAACTAAAATAAGGAGCATCGTTGAAAAACTAAGACGAATGGAAATTATCTTCGATTCTGAGCATTTTTGTTTCCCCTCCAAAATTGAGCCTTGCCCTTGAGGCAGATCCCATTTATTTTCGATTTTGAGTATTTTTGGCTTTTCCCTCCAAAATTGACCCCCCCTCCCTGCCCTCAGAAATAGAGGAAGGAGGAGTCTCTGAGCCTTGCCCTTGAGGCAGATCCCATTTATTTTCGATTCTGAGTATTTTTGGTTTTCCCTCCAAAATTGACCCCCCCCCTCCCCTGCCCTAAGAAATGGGGGAACGAAGGCCCTCTGAGCCTTCCCCTTGAGGCAGATCCCATTTATTTTCGATTCTGAGTATTTTTGGTTTTCCCTCCAAAATTGACCCCCCTCCCCTGCCCTAAGAAATGGGGGAACGAAGGGCCTCTGAGCCTTCCCCTTGAGGCAGATCCCGTTTATTGTCGATTCTGAGTATTTTTTGGTTTTCCCTCCAAAAGTGTCAATGGCATGGTTTTTTTGTTGCGCAATTCAATGTAGGTTCCTCGGCTTTATATAACTTACTACTAACTATGTCTTTCAAGATGACTTAATCCCCCCCAAGTCCTCGGGGGGAGGGCTGAAAGTTATGAGCTTTACCCAATGTTAAAATATAGTTTTGGTTATTGGGAAGTATACAGACGTTTTCAGGGGGATTTTTTCTGGTAGCGAGGGTAGGGGGGGGGGGCAAGGGTTATATGGGAGGATCTTTCCTTGAAGGAAGTTTTCATTGGGGAAGGGACATTGCTATGAAGGGGACGCCGTATTTCCCAGCATTATTTAAAAAAAGATCAGAAATTAAATTAAAAAAAACAAATTTTTCAACTGAAAGTAAGCAGCAACATCAAAACTTAAAACGAACAGAAAATATTAAGTATATGATTGGGTTCACCCCCTAGGCAATACCTCGCTCTTTAAGCCAAAGATTTTTTAGTACTTTCATAAGAGCTATTTATTCTAATTAACGGCCTTTGTGATTAAGGGGTCATTTTTAAAGAATTGGAACAAAATTCGAACTTTAGCTTAAAGAGCAAGGTACCTTGGGTATCCCCGCCCCGAAATTTCGAGATTTTTTTCGATTAATCCTATTCTTAGGCCCATTTGTAATATTCTACTTTTTTACATTTTTCTTTTGCCTCCATTCCCACAAATGCCCCTCGTAAGTGCTTCGGGTTATTTAGTGGTGGACAGTACTACTATTTTTGGAAATTGGAGTAGAAGGCTATCTTATACTCCGATCGCTCACCCCTGCTGCCACCTACAACTTTTTTTTAACACCAAATATGGGCATAGAGTCCCTAGGGAGAACACGTGGTTAATGGGGTCAATGACCTCTTTTTTCCAAGGTCGATGTTGTTGTTGTTGTAAGTGCACGCTCTCAGTGAATGTCAAGGACGATTTATTTGTTGTTTTGGGCAAGTGCACGCTCTCAGCGAATGTCAAGGTGTCCAGAAATAGGAAACACTATTTGTTGTTGTTGTTGTTTTGGGCAGGCTCGAGGCGAATGTTATGAGTTTCCAGAAATAGAAAATTGTGAGATCACGTGTTTCCTTCTCAGCCAATCAGAGGGCTTGCTCTAATATTAGCGGCGGAGGGAATACAACTTTTTTTTAACACCAAATAAGGACATAGCCTCCCTAGGGAGAACACGTGGTTAATGGGGTCAATGACCTCTTTTTTCCAAGGTCGATGTTGTTGTTGTTGTAAGTGCACGCTCTCAGCGAATGTCAAGGTCGATGTTGTTGTTGTTGTAAGTGCACGCTCTCAGCGAATGTCAAGGTGTCCAGAAATAGGAAACACTATTTGTTGTTGTTGTTGTTCTGGGCACGCTCGAGGCGAATGCTATGAGTTTCCAGAAATAGGAAACAGTTAGATCACGTGTTTCCTTCTCAGCCAATCAGAGGGCTTGCTCTAATATTAGCGGCGGAGGGAATATGAGGAAAGGATTTTTGCTATAGTTTTTATTAGTCTGTGAATAGAATTCAAAGGAGTGAGAACAGTTTTTGACATTACTCATTTGGATATATATTTGTTTTGATGGCGAGTGGAATGTTTACCCTCTTAGAAGTTGATAGTGGAGTTGATGATAATAATACAAGAGCACCAAACATTGCGGCGGAAATCACGAAAGGATCACGGCTTTGTCTGGAATGGGATGCAGTATATGCAAGATATGTGATATCCTTGAGCAAATTTAAAATGGAGGATCAATTATGCTTCGCCGCTAAAGTTGATATAGCCCATGTGAATAGACTTCATTGTGCTTTAAGTGCATTGGTGAAACATATTGAAGACAATAAACAGTATCGCTAATTGTACCTGCTTAGTATTATTGTTGTAATTATTCAATAAAATTGTTTCGAAATCGAAAATGTTCCATTTCTTTTCTGGTTAGGTTAGGTTAGGGCCAGTCTAGAGTCAGCAGTCAGAGTGAAAGGACTGAAAAATGAATAAATTTGAGAAAGATTAGTGGTTTACGACATTTGCCTATACACCGAAGAAGATGAAATCTAAAGTGTAGATTTAAAGACATTATTGTATATATATATATATATATGCATTTTAACAATAAACAAATTTACAAACAATCTATGTTCAAATATTTATTCCGTTGTAATATCCATTTTTATCACTGTTTTAATGTGTACTATCTCAGGAGGTTCTATTATTTGAACCTCATCCTCCTTCACTGGTATAATATTTATGAGAGAGGGTATCTCCTCAGCAAATAAATCCTCGGACCCACTCCTCAAGAGATCCTCCTCCATTGGCACAATATTTATGAGAGAGGGTATCTCCTCCCCAAATAAATCTTCACGCACTCGAAGTCTCGGGTTATGTATTCGATCCAAAGACCCACTCCTCAAGAGATCCACCGATCTACATGTACAGAGAAGTTCTTCCTCCTCCTCAGGTGTAATCTCGATGCTCTCGATTTCTGCACATGTAGCTAGAAGATTCTCCTCCTCCTCGATAGTGAGCTCCCACACATGCCATACATCCTAAAAAAGATTGAGAACACTATGATGGAAATATAAATTAAAATTTTAAACAACTTTGTGGAAGAATGATTCTTGGAAATTTTCAGCGGGTTTCAATTTCTGGAAAAAATTACATTTTGACATCATTTGACAATTTACTAAATTTTAAAGTTTTCTTTAATTTCAAAAATGTTTTTGTCAGTCATCATCTTTTAATAATTCACAAACAATACTAAAGAAAACCAGTTTCCACTGTTTATCAATGTTATATTATTAATCAGGCTATTATTTCTTTGAAATATACATTTTACTTTTTTAATTTTCATGTTTTTGATTTTATATTGATGAAGAATTTAAACATAACTTCAACTAGTTATTTTTTGTTCGGCATAGATGAAAGGTCCAATACCTCAGTTAAACTAAGAGGTTACTTTCTGTAAACCTATGTACAGTGATAAACTTGTTAGAGTGACAAAAACTTTTTTTACACAAGAGGACATTTTTCAACTAAAAGTAAAGAGCTACTAGACTAAATCAAAGATGTTTAGAAATAATAACGAATAATTGTTCAAACTTAAATTTTCTATAAATTTATGTCTAGTGATAAACCTATTAGAGTGACAAAAACTTTTTTTCCACAAGAGGACATTTTTCAACTAAAAGTAAAGAGCTACTAGACTAAATCAAGGATGTGCTGAAATAATAACGAATAATTGTTCAAGCTTAAATTTTCTGTAAAGTTATGTCTAGTGATAAACCTGTTAGAGTGAAAAAAAACTTTTTTTCCACAAGAGGACATTTTTCAACTAAAAGTAAAGAGCTACTAGACTAAATCAAAGATGTATAGAAATAATAACGAATAATTGTTCAAACTTAAATTTTCTGTAAAGTTATGTCTAGTGATAAACTTGTTTGAGTGACAAAAACTTTTTTTCCACAAGAGGACATTTTTCAACTAAAAGTAAAGAGCTACTAGACTAAATCAAAGATGTGATGAAATAATAACGAATAATTGTTCAAACTTAAATTTTCTGTAAAGTTATGTCTAGTGATAAACTTATTAGAGCGAAAAAAAACTTTTTTTCCATAAGAGGACATTTTCAACTAAAAGTAAAGAGCTGCTACTCTAAATCAAAGATGAACAGAAATAATGTCGAATAATTGTTCAAACGTAAACTTATGTCCAATGATATATTTAATAGAGTGACAAAAACTTCTTTTTCCACAAGAGGTTATTTTTCAACTAAAAGTAAAGAGCTGCTACACTAAATCAAAGATGAACAGAAATAATGTCGAATAATTGTTCAAACGTAAACCTATTTCCAATGATATATTAGTTAGAGTGACAAAAACTTTTTTTTCCACAAGAGGTTATTTTTCAACTAAAAGTAAAGAGCTGCAATACTAAATCAAAGATGAACAGAAATAATGTCGAATAATTGTTCAAACGTAAACTTATGTCCAATGATATATTAGTTAGAGTGACAAAAACTTTTTTCCACAAGAGGTTATTTTTCAACTAAAAGTAAAGAGCTGCTACACTAAATCAAAGATGAACAGAAATAATAACGAATAATTGTTCAAACGTAAACTTATGTCCAATGATATATTAGTTAGAGTGACAAAAACTTTTTTCCACAAGAGGTTATTTTTCAACTAAAAGTAAAGAGTTGCTACACTAAATCAAAGATGAACAGAAATAATGTCGAATAATTGTTCAAACGTAAACTTATGTCCAATGATATATTTAATAGAGTGACAAAAACTTTTTTTCACAAGAGGTTATTTTTCAACTAAAAGTAAAGAGCTGCTACACTAGATCAAAGATGAATAGAAATAATAACGAATAATTGTTCAAACGTAAGCTTATGTCCAATGATATATTAGTTAGAGTGACAAAAACTTTTTTCCACATGAGGTTATTTTTCAACTAAAAGTAAAGAGAAATAATAACGAATAATTGTTCAAACGTAACTTATGTCCAATGATATATTAGTTAGAGTGACAAAAACTTTTTGCTACACTAAATCAAAGATGAACAGAAATAATAACGAATAATTGTTCAAACGTAAACTTATGTCCAATGATATATTAGTTAGAGTGACAAAAACGTTTTTCACAAGAGGTTATTTTTCAACTAAAAGTAAAGAGCTGCTACACTAAATCAAAGATGAACAGAAATAATGTCGAATAATTGTTCAAACGTAAATTTTCTGTAAACTTATGTCCAATGATATATTAGTTAGAGTGACAAAAACTTTTTACAGGGGGCAGCCCTATTCATATACAGAATAATTTTTGTTCGTCTTAAGTTTTTAGTGTTGCTTCTTACTTCCAACTGAAAACTTATTTTTAATTTGATGTTTGACCTTTTTTTTTCAAATAATGCCATTATTATCTCTTTGAATAGACCCTCTCTTATCAGTTTAATTCGATTTGAGTACTGGTTCAATTCGAACAGCAAACATTCTTTCTAGTCTTTAGACTTTTCAAACACAGTAAACATGATTACGGTATGTAATTTGTAGGGTTGGTTCTGTGGGAGTGTGCTAGCTACCACAGACCCAAATGGGCTGAATTCACATTTTAGAGTTAAAAAGTGCACACAGAAAAAAAAAGCAAATATAATAGTCGTTTAAAATCTCCCTCCTCCCCAAACTCAAAAATTTCTGGGGGAACGTATTTTCAAGGTTTTATTCTAAGTGAACGGTCTTACCTTTCAGGAGTGAGGAGTCGTTTACATCGGATTGGGAATAAAAGTCAAACTTATGCGCAAAGATCGAGAAGTTTTAGTGTTGCTTCTTACTTCCAACTGAAAACTTATTTTTTAATTTGATGTTTTACCATTTTTTCAAATCATGCCATAAATATCCGTTTGAATAGACCCTCACTTATCAGTTTAATTCGATTCGAGTACCGGTTCGATTCGAACAGCAAACATTCTTTCTAGTCTTTAGACTTTTCAAGCATAATAAACTTGATTACGGTATGTAATTTGTAGGACCGGTGGTGTTTTCCTTCAAAAACTTTCTCGTACAGCTAACTGTTGATGTAAAACTATAAAACTAATTCATATTAAATATTCGCAATTGGAATAAAAAGCAAATTCTGTGTGGACGTACTAGCTACCACAGACCCAGAAGGACTGAATTCACATTTTAGAGACAAAAAGTGCACACAAAAAAAAGCAAATAATTTTTAATAGCATTTGAAATCTCCCTTCCCCCCAAACTCAAAAATTTTTGGGGGGACATATTTTCATTGTATTTTGAATATTTTCCTTTGGAAACACACACCGAAAAGCCATATTAAGAGCTAAATTTGTGAGTTTTTCACTGACAATTCCTTTTTAGCCAAGCCTTTATAATCAAGGGAACATAGTTCATCGTATTTTACATATTTTTGGTTGGAAAACACACCGAAAGGTCATATTATTTGAACTTACATCAAACGTTGGAGAGCATACATTTGAAGCACTATCCATTATTTTTATATATTGTTCTATATTTCAGCTTATACTGATTTCTAAAACTTCAAAACCCTGAAATATACTGACCTAACGGTTATCTATTTGCGAAAATCGTACAATGTGGAGCTCTTAGAACAATAATTACCTTTCTATCTATCACTTAACACTCGCGGGAATTACCACATCACTCACGGGGAAAGGACTCAAACAATACTTCTTACATCATATAGTCTAATTGCAACAAACGAGGCATGTTCAATTCAGATTAAAACCAGAAAAGAACAGAAACGCATAAAAATAAGAAAAAAAAGGGAATTGCAACCAATCATATGCAGAGCGCTAGTACTGTCTAAGTAAAGAATGATGTGGGACACAACATGTTGTTTTGGTTTTTTCTACATAGCCGGGCACTTCATATAGAAGGAGTCGTCACAGAAACTTTGAAAAAGGCTCATTTGATTGGAAATTAAAGTGGCTAATGCCCAATTCACAGGAGGGGGCATGAAAACTATGGTTTTTAACTATGATATGCAAGACTAGAAAGAAAAGTCTTTAGGAGTTGCCCCTCCCCTTCCGCCTCAACCCTCGCTCTTGAAATCTCCACACCCCCTGCCCCCAACTCAAATTTTCCGGAGGATTTTAAAATCCCCCCCCAAACACAAAATTTCTAGAAACGTATTTTCATCATATTTAAATATTTTCGTTGGAAAACTTGCATGCCGAAGCGCTAGTGCTACCTAAGTAAAGAACGATGTGGGCACAATATGTTGTTTTTGTTTTTATTCATAGCCAGGGGCACTTGAGCGCTCATGATAAGCTAACCTAATCTAACCTAATGAGCGCTCATGGTAAGCTAACCTAATCTAACCTAACTTAAAACGTGGAGAAACCTAACTTCTAACCTAATCTGACCTGAGCCTAGCCTAACCTATGGTTTTGGTATTTCTATGCAATATTGTGTAATTTTGTGATTATGCTAGTTTAGACTAAACTTAAACTTTAGGGGGGGGGGGATTTCAAGAGCGAGGGTTGAGGCGGTGGGCAGCCCCACTCCTAAAGACTTTTCTTTCTAGTCTTGCATATCATAGTTAAAAACCATAGTTTTCACGCCCCCTCCTGTGAATTGGTCACTATCCACTTTAATTTCCAATCAAATGAGCCCTTTTCAAAGTTTCTGTGACGACTCCTTCTATACGAAGTGCCCTGGCTATGAATAAAAAACCAAAAACAACATATTGTGCCCACATCGTTCTTTACTTAGGTAGCACTAGCGCTTCGGCATGCAAGTTTTCCAACGAAAATATTTAAATATGATGAAAATACGTTTCTAGAAATTTTTTGTTTGGGGGGGGGGATTTAAAATCCTCTGGAAAATTTGAGTTTGGGGGCAGGGGGTGTGGAGATTTCAAGAGCGAGGGTTGAGGCGGAAGGGGGGAGGGGGCAACTCCTAAAGACTTTTCTTTCTAGTCTTGCATATCATAGTTAAAAACCATAGTTTTCATGCCCCCTCCTGTGAATTGGGCATTAGCCACTTTAATTTCCAATCAAATGAGCCTTTTTCAAAGTTTCTTTGACGACTCCTTCTATATGAAGTGCCCGGCTATGTAGAAAAAACCAAAACAACATGTTGTGTCCCACATCATTCTTTACTTAGACAGCACTAGCGCTCTGCATATGATTGGTTGCAATTCCCTTTTTTTCTTATTTTTATGCGTTTCTGTTCTTTTCTGGTTTTAATCTGCATTGAACATGCCTCGTTTGTTGCAATTAGACTATATGATGTAAGAAGTATTGTTTGAGTCCTTTCCCCGTGAGTGATGTGGTAATTCCCGCGAGTGTTAAGTGATAGATAGAAAGGTAATTATTGTTCTAAGAGCGTCACCTTGTACGATTTTCGCAAATAGATAACCGTTAGGTCAGTATATTTCAGGGTTTTGAAGTTTTAGAAATCAGTATAAGCTGAAATATAGAAACAATATATAAAAATAATGGATAGTTCTTCAAATGTATGCTCTCCAACGTTTGATGTAAGTTCAAATAATATGACCTTTCGGTGTGTTTTCCAACCAAAAATATGTAAAATACGATGAACTATGCTCCCTTGATTATAAAGGCTTGGCGAAAAAGGAATTGTCAGTGAAAAACTCACAAATTTAGCTCTTAATATGGCTTTTCGGTGTGTTTTCCAAATGAAAATATTCAAAATACAATGAAAATATGTCCCCCCAGAAATTTTTGAGTTTGGGGGGAAGGGAGATTTTAAATTGCTATTATATTTGCTTTTTTTGTGTGTGTGCACTTTTTGTCTCTAAAATGTGAATTCAGCCCTTCTGGGTCTGTGGTAGCTAGTACGTCCACACAGAATTTGCTTTTTATTCCAATTGTAAATATTTAATATGAATTAGTTTTATAGTTTTTACATCAACAGTTAGCTGTACGAGAAAGTTTTTGAAGGAAAACACCACCGGTCCTACAAATTACATACCGTAATCAAGTTTATTATGCTTGAAAAGTCTAAAGACTAGAAAGAATGTTTGCTGTTCGAATCGAACCGGTACTCGAATCGAATTAAACTGATAAGTGAGGGTCTATTCAAACGGATATTTATGGCATGATTTGAAAAAATGGTAAAACATCAAATTAAAAAATAAGTTTTCAGTTGGAAGTAAGAAGCAACACTAAAACTTCTCGCTCTTTTGCGCATAAGTTTTGACTTTTATTCCCAATCCAATGTGAACGACTCCTCACTCCTGAAAGGTAAGGCCGTTCTTTTAGAATAAAACCTTGAAAATACGTTCCCCCAGAAATTTTTGAGTTTGGGGAGGAGGGAGATTTTAAACGAGTATTATATTTGCTTTTTTTTTCTGTGTGCACTTTTTAACTCTAAAATGTGAATTCAGCCCATTTGGGTCTGTGGTAGCTAGCACACTCCCACAGAACCAACCCTACAAATTACATACCGTAATCATGTTTACTGTGTTTGAAAAGTATAAAGACTAGAAAGAATGTTTGCTGTTCGAATTGAACCAGTACTCAAATCAAATTAAACTGATAAGAGAGGGTCTATTCAAAGAGATATTAATGGCATTTTTTGAAAAAAAAGGTAAAACATCAAATTAAAAATAAGTTTTCATTTGGAAGTAAGAAGCAACACTAAAACTTAAGACGAACAAAAATTATTCTGTATATGAATAGGGCTGCCCCCCTGTAAAAAGTTTTTGTCACCCTAACTAATATATCATTGGACATAAGTTTACAGAAAATTTACGTTTGAACAATTACTCGACATTATTTCTGTTCATCTTTGATTTAGTGTAACAGCTCTTTACTTTTAGTTGAAAAATAACCTCTTGTGAAAAAAGTTTTTGTCCCTCTAAATAATATATTATTGGACATAAGTTTACGTTTGAACAATTATTCGACATTATTTCTGTTCATCTTTGATTTAGTGTAGCAACTCTTTACTTTTAGTTGAAAAATAACCTCTTGTGGAAAAAAGTTTTTGTCACTCTAACTAATATATCATTGGACATAAGTTTACGTTTGAACAATTATTCGTTATTATTTCTGTTCATCTTTGATTTAGTGTAGCAGCTCTTTACTTTTAGTTGAAAAATAACCTCTTGTGGAAAAAAGTTTTTGTCACTCTAACTAATATATCATTGGACATAAGTTTACGTTTGAACAGTTATTCGATATTATTTCTGTTCATCTTTGATTTAGTGTTGCAGCTCTTTACTTTTGGTTGAAAAATAACCTCTTGTGAAAAAAAAAGTTTTTGTCACTCTAACAAATATATCATTGGATATAGGTTTACGTTTGAACAATTATTCGACATTATTTCTGTTCATCTTTGATTTAGTGTAGCAGCTCTTTACTTTTAGTTGAAAAATAACCTCTTGTGGAAAAGAAGTTTTTGTCACTCTATTAAATATATCATTGGACATAAGTTTACGTTTGAACAATTATTCGACATTATTTCTGTTCATCTTTGATTTAGTGTAGCAGCTCTTTACTTTTAGTTGAAAAATAACCTCTTGTGGAAAAAAGTTTTTGTCACTCTAACTAATATATCATTGAACATAAGTTTACGTTTGAACAATTATTCGTTATTATTTCTGTTCATCTTTGATTTAGTGTAGCAGCTCTTTACTTTTAGTTGAAAAATAACATCTTGTGAAAAAAAAGTTTTTGTCACTCTAACTAATATATCATTGGATATAAGTTTACGTTTGAACAATTATTCGACATTATTTCTGTTCATCTTTGATTTAGTGCAGCAGCTCTTTACTTTTAGTTGAAAATAACCTCTTGTGAAAAAAAGTTTTTGTCACTCTAACTAATATATCATTGGACATAAGTTTACGTTTGAATAATTATTCGTTAGTATTTCTGTTCATCTTTGATTTAGTGTAGCAGCTCTTTACTTTTAGTTGAAAAATAACCTCCTGTTGAAAAAAGTTTTTGTCACTCCAACTAATATATAATTGGACATAAGTTTACAGAAAATTTACGTTTGAACAATTATTCGACATTATTTCTGTTCATTTTGATTTAGAGTAGCAGCTCTTTACTTTTAGTTGAAAAATAACCTCTTGTGGAAAAAAAGTTTTTTTCACTCTAACAAGTTTTATCGCTAGACATAACTTTACAGAAAATTTAAGTTTGAACAATTATTCGTTATTATTTCTACTCATCTTTGATTTAGTCTAGTAGCTCTTTACTTTTAGTTGAAAATGTCCTCTTGTGGAAAAAAAAGTTTTTGTCACTAACAAGTTTATCACTAGTCATAACTTTACAGAAAAACAGTTAGCTGTACGAGAACGTTTTTGAAGGAAAACACCACCGGTCCTACAAATTACATACCGTAATCAAGTTTATTATGCTTGAAAAGTCTAAAGACTAGAAAGAATGTTTGCTGTTCGAATCGAACCGGTACTCAAATCGAATTAAACTGATAAGTGAGGGTCTATTCAAACGGATATTTATGGCATGATTTGAAAAAATGGTAAAACATCAAATTAAAAAATAAGTTTTCAGTTGGAAGTAAGAAGCAACACTAAAACTTCTCGCTCTTTGCGCATAAGTTTGACTTTTATTCCCAATCCAATGTGAACGACTCCTCACTCCTGAAAGGTAAGGCCGTTCTTTTAGAATAAAACCTTGAAAATACGTTCCCCCAGAAATTTTTGAGTTTGGGGAGAAGGGAGATTTTAAACGACTATTATATTTGCTTTTTTTTTCTGTGTGCACTTTTTAACTCTAAAATGTGAATTCAGCCCATTTGGGTCTGTGGTCTGTTTACACAACAGAAATTCCACAGAACCGAAACCACTTACGCCTTTTTTATACATCAAAACGTGTTTGAAAAGTCAAAGACTAGAAAGATGTTTTTTGTTTCGAATTTTCAATATGAATATTTTGATATGGTAGCTAGCACACTCCCACAGAACCAACCCTACAAATTACATACCGTAATCATGTTTACTGTGTTTGAAAAGTCTAAAGACTAGAAAGAATGTTTGCTGTTCGAATTGAAACAGTACTCAAATCAAATTAAACTGATAAGAGAGGGTCTATTCAAAGAGATATTATGGCATTTTTTGAAAAAAAAGGTAAAACATCAAATTAAAAATAAGTTTTCAGTTGGAAGTAAGAAGCAACACTAAAACTTAAGACGAACAAAAATTATTCTGTATATGAATAGGGCTGCCCCCCTGTAAAAAGTTTTTGTCACCCTAACTAATATATCATTGGACATAAATTTACAGAAAATTTACGTTTGAACAATTACTCGACATTATTTCTGTTCATCTTTGATTTAGTGTAACAGCTCTTTACTTTTAGTTGAAAAATAACCTCTTGTGAAAAAAGTTTTTGTCCCTCTAAATAATATATTATTGGACATATGTTTACGTTTGAACATTATTCGTTATTATTTCTGTTCATCTTTGATTTAGTGTAGCAACTCTTTACTTTTAGTTGAAAAATAACCTCTTGTGGAAAAAAGTTTTTGTCACTCTAACTAATATATCATTAGACATAAGTTTACGTTTGAACAATTATTCGTTATTATTTCTATTCATCTTTGATCTAGTGTAGCAGCTCTTTACTTTTAGTTGAAAAATAACCTCTTGTGAAAAAAAAAGTTTTTGTCACTCTATTAAATATATCATTGGACATAAGTTTACGTTTGAACAATTATTCGACATTATTTCTGTTCATCTTTGATTTAGTGTAGCAACTCTTTACTTTTAGTTGAAAATAACCTCTTGTGGAAAAAAAAAGTTTTTGTCACTCTAACTAATATATCATTGGACATAAGTTTACGTTTGAACAATTATTCGTTATTATTTCTGTTCATCTTTGATTTAGTGTAGCAGCTCTTTACTTTTAGTTGAAAAATAACCTCTTGTGGAAAAAAGTTTTTGTCACTCTAACTAATATATCATTGGACATAAGTTTAGGTTTGAACAATTATTCGATATTATTTCTGTTCATCTTTGATTTAGTGTTGCAGCCCTTTACTTTTGGTTGAAAAATAACCTCTTGTGAAAAAAAAAGTTTTTGTCACTCTAACTAATATATCATTGGATATAGGTTTACGTTTGAACAATTATTCGACATTATTTCTGTTCATCTTTGATTTAGTGTAGCAGCTCTTTACTTTTAGTTGAAAATAACCTCTTGTGGAAAAAGAAGTTTTTGTCACTCTATTAAATATATCATTGGACATAAGTTTACGTTTGAACAATTATTCGACATTATTTCTGTTCATCTTTGATTTAGTGTAGCAGCTCTTTACTTTTAGTTGAAAAATAACCTCTTGTGGAAAAAAGTTTTTGTCACTCTAACTAATATATCATTGAACATAAGTTTACGTTTGAACAATTATTCGTTATTATTTCTGTTCATCTTTGATTTAGTGTAGCAGCTCTTTACTTTTAGTTGAAAAATAACCTCTTGTGAAAAAAAGTTTTTGCACTCTAACTAATATATCTTTGGACATAAGTTTACGTTTGAACAATTATTCGACATTAATTTCTGTTCATCTTTGAGTGGAAAAAAGTTTTTGTCACTCTAACTAATATATCATTGAACATAAGTTTACGTTTGAACAATTATTCGTTATTATTTCTGTTCATCTTTGATTTAGTGTAGCAGCTCTTTACTTTTAGTTGAAAAATACCCTCTTGTGAAAAAAAGTTTTTGTCACTCTAACTAATATATCTTTGGACATAAGTTTACGTTTTGAACAGTTATTCGTTATTATTTCTGTTCATCTTTGATTTAGTGTAGCAGCTCTTTAATTTTAGTTGAAAAATAACCTCTTGTGGAAAAAAAAGTTTTTATCACTCTAACTAATATATCATTGGATATAAGTTTACGTTTGAACAATTATTCGACATTATTTCTGTTCATCTTGATTTAGTGCAGCAGCTGTTTACTTTTAGTTGAAAAATAACCTCTTGTGAAAAAAAGTTTTTGTCACTCTAACTAATATATCATTGGACATAAGTTTACGTTTGAATAATTATTCGTTAGTATTTCTGTTCATCTTTGATTTAGTGTAGCAGCTCTTTACTTTTAGTTGAAAAATAACCTCCTGTGGAAAAAAGTTTTTGTCACTCTAACTAATATATAATTGGACATAAGTTTACAGAAAATTTACGTTTGAACAATTATTCGACATTATTTCTGTTCATCTTTGATTTAGAGTAGCAGCTCTTTACTTTTAGTTGAAAAATAACCTCTTGTGGAAAAAAAAGTTTTTGTCACTCTAACAAGTTTTATCGCTAGACATAACTTTACAGAAAATTTAAGTTTGAACAATTATTCGTTATTATTTCTACTCATCTTTGATTTAGTCTAGTAGCTCTTTAATTTAGTTGAAAATGTCCTCTTGTGGAAAAAAAGTTTTTGTCACTAACAAGTTTATCACTAGTCATAACTTTACAGAAAATTTAAGTTTGAACAATTATTCGTTATTATTTCATCACATCTTTGAATTAGTCTAGTTAGCTCTTTACTTTTAGTTGAAAATGTCCTCTTATGGAAAAAAAAGTTTTTTTGTCGCTCTAAAAAGTTTATCACTAGACATAACTTTACAGAAAATTTAAGTTTGAACAATTATTCGTTATTATTTCATCACATCTTTGATTTAGTCTAGTAGCTCTTTACTTTTAGTTGAAAAATGTCCTCTTGTGGAAAAAAAAGTTTTTTTCACTCAAAACAAGTTTATCACTAGACATAACTTTACAGAAGATTTAAGTTTGAACAATTATTCGTTATTATTTCTATATACATCTTTGATTTAGTCTAGTAGCTCTTTACTTTTAGTTGAAAAATGTCCTCTTGTGGAAAAAAAAAGTTTTTGTCACTCTAATAAGTTTATCACTAGACATAACTTTATAGAAAATTTAAGTTTGAACAATTATTCGTTATTATTTCTACACATCTTTGATTTAGTCTAGTAGCTCTTTACTTTTAGTTGAAAAATGTCCTCTTGTGTTGTAAAAAAAGTTTTTGTCACTCTAACAAGTTTATCACTATACATAGGTTTACAGAAAGTAACCTCTTAGTTTAACTGAGGTATTGGACCTTTCATCTATGCCGAACAAAAAATAACTAGTTGAAGTTATATTTAAATTCTTCATCAATATAAAATCAAAAACATGAAAATTAAAATGTAAAATGTGTATTTCAAAGAAATAATAGCCTGATTAATAATATAACATTGATAAACAGTGGAAACTGGTTTTCTTTAGTATTGTTTGTGAATTATTAAAAGATGACGACTGACAAAAACATTTTTGAAACTAAAGAAAACTTTAAAAATTTAGTAAATTGTCAAATGATGTCAAAATGTAATTTTTTCCAGAAATTGAAACCCGCTGAAAATTTCCAAGAATCATTCTCTCCACAAAATTGTTTAAAATTTTAATTTATATTTCCATCATAGTGTTCTCAATCTTTTTTAGGATGTATGGCATGTGTGGGAGCTCACTATCGAGGAGGAGGAGAATCTTCTAGCTACATGTGCAGAGATCGAGAGCATCGAGATTACACCTGAGGAGGAGGAAAAACTTCTCTCTACATGTAGATCGGTGGATCTCTTGAGGAGTGGGTCTTCGGATCGAATACATAACCCGAGACTTCGAGTGCGTGAAGATTTATTTGCGGAGGAGATACCCTCTCTCATAAATATTGTGCCAATGGAGGAGGATCTCTTGAGGAGTGGGTCCGAGGATTTATTTGCTGAGGAGATACCCTCTCTCATAAACATTATACCAGTGGAGGAGGATGAGGTTCAAATAATAGAACCTCCTGAGATAGTATAAATTAAAACAGTGATAAATATGGATATTACAACGGAATAAATATTTGAACATAGATTGTTTGTAAATTTGTTTATTGCTAAAATGCATATATATATATACAATAATGTCTTTAAATCTACACTTTAGATTTCATCTTCTTCGGTGTATAGGCAACTGTCGTGAACCACTAATCTTTCTCAAATTTATTCATTTTTCAGTCCTTTCACTCTGACTGCTGACTCTAGACTGGCCCTAACCTAACCTAACCAGAAAAGAAATGGAACATTTTCGATTTCCAAACAATTTTATTGAATAATTACAACAATAATACTAAGCATGTACAATTAGCGATACTGTTTATTGTCTTCAATATGTTTCACCAATGCACTTAAAGCACATTGAAGTCTATTCACATGGGCTATATCAACTTTAGCGGCGAAACATAATTGATCCTCCATTTTAAATTTGCTCAAGGATATCACATATCTTGCATATACTGCATCCCATTCCAGACAAAGCCGTGATCCTTTCGTGATTTCCACCGCAATGTTTGGTGCTCTTGTATTATTATCATCAACTCCACTATCAACTTCTAAGAGGGTAAACATTCCACTTTGCCATCAACACAAATATATATCCAAATGAGTAATGTCAAAACTGTTCTCACTCCTTTGAATTCTATTCACAGACTAATAAAAACTATAGCAAAAATCCTTTCCTCATATTCCCTCCCTCCGCCGCTAATATTAGAGCAAGCCCTCTGATTGGCTGAGAAGGAAACACGTGATCTAACTGTTTCCTATTTCTGGAAACTCATAACATTCGCCTCGAGCGTGCCCAAAACAACAACAACAACAAATAGTGTTTCCTATTTCTGGACACCTTGACATTCGCTGAGAGCGTGCACTTACAACAACAACAACATCGACCTTGACATTCGCTGAGAGCGTGCACTTACAACAACAACAACAAAATCGACCTTGGAAAAAAGAGGTCATTGACCTCATTAACCACGTGTTCTCCCTAGGGAGGCTATGTCCTTATTTGGTGTTAAAAAAAGTTGTATTCCCTCCGCCGCTAATATTAGAGCAAGCCCTCTGATTGGCTGAGAAGGAAACACGTGATCTAACTGTTTCCTATTTCTGGAAACTCATAACATTCGCCTCGAGCGTGCCCAAAACAACAACAACAACAAATAGTGTTTCCTATTTCTGGACACCTTGACATTCGCTGAGAGCGTGCACTTGCCCAAAAACAACAAATAAATCGTCCTTGACATTCGCTGAGAGCGTGCACTTACAACAACAACAACATCGACCTTGGAAAAAAGAGGTCATTGACCCCATTAACCACGTGTTCTCCCTAGGGAGGCTATGCCCATATTTGGTGTTAAAAAAAAGTTGTAGGTGGCAGCAGGGGTGAGCGATCGGAGTATAAGATAGCCTTCTACTAATTGGGCACCACAAAATCTAGCTATTGATGTTCCATATTACTCAGAGCCTCACTAAATGGTTCTGATTATGTTTACGACAGAGATGAAAAAAGTGAAAAAAAATCCCTTTGCAACTTGAATTCATCCTAAACTAGAGACCAAATTATCAAAATACTAGTCAGAATAATTCTTGTTACAGTTGGTTTCTGGGCACCTTTTTCTTTGTTAAATCGAACTGTTAGTTTTTAATTTGTTATTGTTAGTTAGTTAGTATTAATGTTATTTAGTTTTATTGTTTATATTAGCTAGTGTAGTATGTTATTGTTAGTTGTTATTTAGTGTTAGTTTTCTTGGGAATACTTGGGAGTATATCTTTTTTTTCTGAACCATCTTCTTCTCAGTGCAAGTAAGCAGGGACCCAGTTAGAGAAAAATAATGTGTTTACCGCAAATGGGTGAAAACTCATTCTCCATACTTTAATGTACAAAATCCAAGGAAGAAATTGATTGAGAATTGTGTACAAACTTAGGCTCTAGCAAGGCCGTACCCGGGGGGGGGGCTAAGGGGGTTTGAACTCCTCTCGAAATGTTTTTTGACTTGTAAAAACGTAACAAAAATGGATATAAACAAATTTTGTATGGGTTTCTGAGGGTTTTTTGTGTACCCCCTCCGAGGGGCTAATATCTGACCGTCGCAGGTGTCCCTTCCATGGTGCCTCCGGCTGTGCCTCCGTGCCTCCGGCACACCTGAAACAGCGTGTTCCTGGAAGCGAAGGAACACAGTTTTATCTTTGACTTGTGGAAAGCGTACGGAGCGTTTTTTACGACGGCAAACTTTCTCGTCTTGAGAGGTTATCTTTACTTGGTCGTGTTGTTTACTCGCCTAGGTCCTAAAAAGTGGACATTATGCTTTGAACGAGGACTTTATTACCACAAACCTTTACCATTGCCTAGAGATAAATATGCATTCCCTAGTGCTTCTCATTCGTCGATTCAAACGGCTTGGACTCGAACGTCTTTTCAAACTCTCCGACATGAATAGCCAACCGTGTGAAGATTTTTTTTAGGAAGATGCGGTCTCAAATCAGCACTTACAGTACTGTAATAAACTTTTCGTTCCTCCAACTTCTACATCGAATTCGTAGATATGAAAGTATAGCGGAATTTGAAGCTCAATATTCTAATGAACAGTTGTCCTTGCCCAAGGCCAAGCGAGTTAGATCCATTGGTGGTGTGTCTGTCAGTTCCGATTTTTATTTGCCCGGGGACGATGAAATCAAGCTCGAGCTAGGGCGAGCTCGTATTGAAAGCCAGCGAATAATGAAAGCCTTGATACCCGACGACGTACTTTCTGCTTTCGGTCACCAAGTACCGAATGTTCGTCTTTCTGTACTTCACGACTGTGACTCAGACGATGACTCAGAGGAAAATACTCTGTCCGATAAGCAGGAAAAGGCTTCCGCGACTGACACTGAATCGGGCTCGGAAAGTGACGGCATCTTTGAAGATTTGCCAGTGATTTCTTACTTTGTGAAACACCAAGTTGAGAAAAATTGGGTTAGTGAGCCTGCGACGAACATGAAGAATTCTAGGTTTTGTCTTGTCAAGACTTCTGACGGCTCCATAACACCAATAAAAAATCCACGCTGTTGCGGCGTCTGAGGGTAAGCTCCGAGAAGCTGAGTAGTGACCGATTAAAACAGGTGATGGTCCAGGGCCGACGAGGAGGACTACGTGAGTCGCCACAAACCAATGCAGAGGTCGGTGTGTGAAATCAGAATTGCGTATCGGTGAATGGTGCGTTTACAGACCGGTTGGCAGGGGAAAGAGAGTATTAGTTGGCCGGGTCATACAGTTTTGCTACTTGTCTGGGCGAAGATGCCACTCTGTTGACACGCAGAATATGGCGATGCCGTTCCCTGACGACATAGGAATTCTGTGCAAGTGGTTCTGACTGAATGCTGATCTCACATTAACTGCCGCATTGGTAGACCAGGGTTACTGTGACTCCAGCCTGTATATCATGCATTCAGCAGAACCCGTTTCTATGGAAATCGGCACCAACATTGTCTTTGGCTTTGACTCAGATGTCTTCACAAAGCTGAATTCATTTATCCAGAAGAAAGGGTTCCGCTTTTTTGATGTCTCGTCAGCATCGCATTCATCATGTTAAAAATGGCACATAAGCCCAAAACTGACCTCAAGACCATAACCACCACCATCGCCATGTTCTGTGTGTCAACAGAAGGAATTTTGTTTAACATTTTTCAGAGGTAGTTGTTATTTTTTTTCCCTCCCCTCCTCCTCTCCACTCGGTGATATTTTAATACAAAAACATATAAATCTTACAACTTTATACATTATCATATCACCTAAACTTCAAAAAAAAAAAAAAAAAAATTATTATAACCAGTCAATGTATTAGTGGACATGAAGGCACACTACCATTTAACTTTTTTCTTGCCAAATATCTATCACTCCCCCCGTTCCAGGGTGTCCTTCCCCCTAGGAGACGCTTGTCCCGTGGCATTTTTACTTCAATTTCTATGGTAGGCACACTACCAAAAAACATATAAATCTTACAACTTTATACATTATCATATCACCTAAACTTCAAAAAAAAAAAAATTATTATAAACCAGTCAATGTATTAGTGGACATGAAGGCACACTACCATTTAACTTTTTTCTTGCCAAATATCTATCACTCCCCCCGTTCCAGGGTGTCCTTCCCCCTCTAGGAGACGCTTGTCCCGTGGCATTTTTTACTTCAATTTCTTAAAATGCATATCCTTCAGTTTTCACTAATACGAATTTGAATTTTAAAGGTGGTCTTCCGAAAGGCTTACTCTTACAATTTAAAAAATTTTTATCACACAAAAAAAACTATTTGCTCTCCCTTAGACTGGGCGTCCTCGGTCCACAAGAAACCCATTCTTGCGGTGGCACTTTTTTCCCTTTTTTTTTTTTTTTTTTTCAGCCCTTTTTACGACCAACCTTAATCAAAAAAAAAAAAAACAAAATACAACCAACCCATCAACAAAAAACCAAAAATAACCTTAATACCGACATGCACGAGGGCACAGAACTAAACAGAATCTTGAATCATTTCTCCTAAGGACGAGGAGGCCACCCACGGCGGGGCTGGTCCTTCCAGCTAAAATGCGTGTGCCCCTCGTGCCCCATTCCCTTGAGTTCTTGATATAATTTTATGAGTCTCGAATGCATTCCGAGATCTAGGGCAGCGGAAGCGATGAATACCATCGGAAAACTTGTTATGCTCAGTAGAAGACTTAGTAGTAGAAGACTTAGTGTTTATACTTGTGCTAACCGAGCTTAGTTTGATTTACTGAAGCTCATTTGTCCAGTTTCTTAGGGTTGTCATTTGAGCTGTGATTATCGAGATAATTACTGCAATGTACCAATACATATCTGAGAAACTAGTTATTTTTTTTTTAGTTGGTTGCTTTACTTAGCGCTTTTTACTAATAACTCGGTAGTAGTAACAGTTTTTTCTGACTGTTGCTTTACAGTTTTCTCTTCAAATACCCAAAGGCCTGGGTTTAATACCAAGAAAGTTGGCTTTTTAAGTACATTCGGGAAAAAAGGGATCTGTGTTTCTTCCGGATTCTTTCGTGTCAAAGCAGCAGATTCCTTTTTTTTTTTAGTACAATTAAGAATCCGAGATCCAAGGGTGTGTCTTGACACAGCCACTAAACAGAAAATGCAGGTATGATAAAAGGTGAAGGGACGTGTGGAAGACGTGATAAAAGGCAAATTTTTACCGCTGGCCAAGCCATATTGAATAGGGCTACGAAGCGTGACACCAATTCCCGGGCGGGAAATTCAAATAACGATGAAACGTGGATGCGTAGACACGTTTTTTTTCGGAACTTTGGCGAATTGTTTTGGCCTAAAATATTTGTCGTAGATCCTACTAATCCACCAGAACGTCTTCACGTCGAAATAATACTAGGAATATTGACAATCAGTTGTTAGTTACAACTAGAAACCACGCTTCACGGTACTTTGAATTTCGCACCTTGCTTTTTACGTCATCACCGCGCAGCCCTATGTCGTATAACTTAAAAACCATGTTCCGGGATTTTTTTTTTTTGAAATTTCGGGATTTTTTTTTTGAAGAAAAATCGGAATTTTATTTTTGAGCTGGTGGCAACGCTGCATGTGTAATAGGAAAAAGTGACACCATCAGTGCCATCGTAGGGTTACCTAGTTTTTGCATGGATATCAACAACTTGCAGTCCTCCGTTCTTCTTCTTTAGGTACATATCAGTTGTTTTCAGTCTTGGGGGTTCTTTTCCTTGCCAAAATAAACCCGTAAATGATTTTTTCCAAGTTTTAAAAGATCGCTTTTGAAGGTGCTGAAATATTCGACAGATACCAAATAACAGGCAAGCTGTATATATTTACATATTGCGCCCTTTGGAATATGCCTCCGGCGTGCCTCCAGAGGCATGCCTCCCGCGTGCCTCCGGCGTGCCTCCGTGCCTCATGCCTCCAGGTGTCCCTCAAAATGCCCAGTTTGTTAACCCCTCGCCCCCCTCCCGAAAAAAATCTTTGAGTAAAACTCCCTCCGAAAAAAAAAAAAATCCTGGGTACGGCCTTGGGCTCTAGCGATCACCCAGTAAAATCGGGTTCATTTGTTGTTATGGGATTTCTTGTATCTTTGAAGTTAGTTGAGTTACTTAAGGTCAATGCTGTACCCAGGATTTTTTCGGAGGGGGTTTTACTCAAAGATTTTTTGGGAGGGGGGTACACAAAAAACGCTCAAAAACACATACAAAATTGCTTTATATCCATTTTTGTTACGTTACGTTTTTTTACGAGTCAAACAAACTGTTCAGGGGGGGGGAGTCCAAACCCCCCTAACCCCCCTCTGGGTATGGCCTTGCTTAAGGTTCACACACATACAATTATTTGGACGCAAAGAAGCCAGGTTTGCGTGTGGTGTGTGGATTTCTGATAAAAATCTATCCGATTTTCTAAATTATTGTTCTAGCTCATAAATCATTACTTATCCGATATCTTAGACTGATAAATCGCATCTGCATTATTGAAATAGGCTGACCACAATGAAGACGGATATTGGAATGCGATGTTGAAGGCAGTTTTTTTTTTTGTCATATCATCAAAGAAAAAAAAAGGACAAAAATCGTATATGTGTAAGCCCTGATTTAGGGGACCAAAATTTTAAAGAAAGTATCCAGAGACTAAATATACCAAAGAAATCGTTCTAGGTTTCAACTTCCACACCATTCCCCCAAAGCTGCGGCACCAATTCAAGAAAAGTATAGGAGTAAGAGGGAAGGAGTATAGGGAGTATATAAGAAGTATAAGGAGTATATAAGGAGTATAGGGAAGCAAAGATGTTCTCAGTTTTTTTCATGAAAATTTAACATTTTTCTTATAAAAATCTAGGGCTGGTGATTTGTTTTTTGTTTTTTACAATTTCTCAAGTAAAAATACAGACAAGAATATTTTCAAAATCTAGAGGGGTACCACCCCTGCCCCCGCCAATACCTTCCATTGTTACAAAAGGGCTGACCCTTAAGATGTGTATTAAATTAAATAAAAACAACAATATGGCTTCAAGTCGTACTCAAAACACTGATTTTTTTATTTTTTATTTTAAAACGTAAAACTAAGACGTTTTGACTCAGATCATTTTTTCTGAAGCCAAGTTTTTAAATTTTAAGAATTATCTTTTATGCAATCTTATGAACAGGGGTTCCAATCAGGGGCGTAACTTGCTATAGAGAAGGAGGCAGCTATCCCCTCCAGACCCAATTCCCCCTCCCCCCAGAATTCAGTTTTGCCCCCAGCTGAAATTTAGTTGCTGCAAGAAATCTTGTCAAAACTAAGATAACCCTGCATAATTCAAGTATCCAGATAAGCAGGTCACTTTCCTTTCATGGGCGTACGTAGCTTCTTGTCTAGGAGGGGGGCGGCAGCTGACTTTGTAATGAAGGGCGGGGGGAAAAGCTGAAGTTATATTGTCAGTTCACAAAACCTTATATTGCCAGCAAGTTCCATCATATCTATGAAATCTTTATTAATAAGTAATCACCAAAAAATCATCAATAAGCTTCGGCATTAATCTTCTTGGATTAGAGATAAGTCTTTCCAAGACATTATGGGTAATTGCTTCTTGTTTGACTTTTATTCTGTCATTCCAGCTGTTTATTTCTAGCTTTATCAAGCATCTATCTTTTATCAACTGCTTTTTTAGCCATATACCTTTTTTCAACTGCTTTTTCAACCTTCTGGTTTTTCAACCATCTGCTTTTTCAGCCATATCTAGTGTAAATTTGAGTTTCTAGGGGGGGGGGGGGGGGTTGAGGAGCCTTCCTCCGTACGCCCATGTTTTCTTTTAGTATATCTTTGCCTTTATGGTAATATATGAATCATTTTTAGTTTTCACTGTCATTTTCACTTGATTTTGGAAATTGACTCCAACTTTGCCCCTCCAGAATTTTGACGAAATTACGCCAATGATGCCAATTTAAGAAAATGCAAGGGAGGGGCAAGGAGTTTTTTAGTATTCTTGTAATGAAGATACAGAAAAGTATTTTCACAATTTAGGGAGATGTTGAAAACACCCAAAAAGGATTTATTTCAGAATCCTCGACCCTAATTAGCAACTCTGCTTGTAAACCTTGGAAAATTATGGAATGTATAAAATATATGGAAATATATGGAAATATATAAAGAATATAACCTTGGAATGTATACACATGTACACACATGTATACACATGTGTGTACATGTGTATACATGTGTGTATAGGGATAGGATAAACATGCCTTCCATCCTGGCACACAATTTTGGTTCTGAACTATTTCAGTGACCTGGTATAGCCTAGCGTTTAGTACCACGTGGACGTGGAAAGGTTGGAACTAGAAAACCTCCAAAGATCTTCCTAGGACAGAATTTAAGCTTTGGCTCTATTCTTGAAAATTTATTTATCTAGCTCAACCACTATCCAAGATAGCAAACAAAAACGATCGTTCTTCATTTGACCCGCCGTACAGTTTTCATGTTTCAGCTTTATTTCCATTCCATGAAGAAGGTATAACGCGGTTTCTAGAATAGAAACAGATCTCCTCTAAACTAGACCTATACTGGGTATTTTTATAGAATTTATATACATCATTTAATTTCATGGAATTTTCGACCGCTTAAAATCGGATGTGAATGCTTTAAAGGTCCACTATAATCAAACAGTTCGTGGTAACGAACTGTAAGTAAGGAGCGACCGGCTCAATGGTAACCGAAACTATAGAAAACGGGTTTTTTGATACCAATAGATGCATCAAAAGAAACAGATTTCAATGCTGATTTCAAATATATAACTTTCATCAAGTTTAGTGCTACCCATCAAAAGTTACGCGCCTGAGAAAATTTGGCTTATTTTCAAAAAAAAGGGGGAAAGACCCCCTAAAAGTAATAGAACCTTAATGAAAATCAAACCATCATATTCAGCGTATCAGAGAACCCTACTGTAGAGGTTTCAAGCTCCTATCTACAAAAATGTGGAATTTTGTATTTTTTTGCCAGAAGAAAGATCACGGATGCGTGTTTATATTTTTTTTTTTTTTCCCAGGGGTGATCGTATCGACCCCCAGTGGTCCTAGAATATCGTGGGAGGGCTCATTGGAAGGGAAATCAAAAGTTCTAGTGCCCTTTTTAAATGACCAAAAATGGAGGGCAGCTAGGCCCCCTCCCACGCTTATTTTTTTCCCAAAGTCACCCGATCAAAATTTTGAGATAGCCATTTTGTTCAGCACGGTCGAAAATATGATAAATGTGTCTTTTAGGATGACTTAATCCCCGAAGTCCCCTGGGGGAGGGCTAAAAGTTATGAACTTTACCAATGTTAACATAAAGTATTGGTTATTGGGAAGTATACAGAAGTTTTCAGGAAGGTTTTTTTTCTGGTAGTGGGAGGGAAGGGTGGGTCGGGGGTTATGTTGGAGGATCTGTCCATGAAGGAAGTTTTCATGGGGGAAGGGAAATTGCCATGAAGGGGGTGCCGGACTTGCAAGCATTATTTATTGGTTATTGGGAAGTATACAGACATTTTCAGGAAGGATTTTTTTTCTGGAGGGGGGGGGGGCTAGAGGAGGGGGTTACTCTGGAGAATCTTTCCGTGGAGGATGTTTCTTTGGGGTAAGGGACATTTCTATGAAGGGGGCGCCGGATTTCCAAGCATTATTTAAAAAACGATCAGAAATTAAATAAAAAAACAAGTAGTTTTTTTCAACTGAAAGTAAGAAGCAACATTAGATCTTAAAACGAACAGAAATTATAACGTATGTGAGGGGGTTCTCCCCCCAAGTCAATACCTCCGCTCTTTACGCTACAGTTTTTTAGTGCTTTCAAAAGAGCTATCTATTCTAATTAAACGGCCTTTGTGATTCAGGGGTTTGTGAATCAAATTTTTTTTAACTTTAACGTAAAGAGCGTGGTATTGACTTAAGGGGAGAACCCCCTCATATACGTAATAACATATACGTAATAAAAAAACAAAATAAAAAAACAAGCGATACGGCTCAATAGTAATCAAAACTTTTAAAAACAGAATTTTAATGTCAATAAATGTATCAAAAAGAATGTGTTTATAATGCTGATCCTAAATATATAATTTTTTTAAGTTTAGTATTACTCATCAAAGGCTACGAGCCTGAGAAAAATTTACCCGATTTTTTAAAGAGGGGGGAAACATCCCCTACAAGTGAAAGAATTTTAATGAAAATCACACCGTCAGATTCAGCGTATCAGGAAAACGCTATTATATAGGTTTCAAGCTCATATCTGCAAAAATCTGCAGCTTTGTATTTTTTTTTTGCCAGAAGAAAAAAATATACGAATATAGAAGTTAGTTACGTAAGTTAATTTGTAAAGACATCCATTTAGCAAAAGAAAATTAAAAATTTTTATGCAAATTTTGTTTACTTATTCAATGACGGTTAGCCAAAATAAAAGCTGCATTAACTAAAAAAACGATCAGAAATTAAATAAAAAAAAAAAACAAGTTTTTTAAACTGAAAGTAAGGAGCGACATTAAAACTTAAAACGAACAGAAATTATTCCGTATATGAAAGGGGCTGTCCCCCTCCTCAACGCCTGCTCGCTCTTTACTCTAAAGTTTGACTCTGTCTCACAACTTTATTTTTTAAAACAATAAAAATTTTAGCGTAAAGAGCGAGGCGTTGAGGAGGGGACAGCCCTTTCATATACGGAATAATTTCTGTTCGTTTTAAGTTTTAATGTCGCTCCTTACTTCAGTTTAAAAAAACTTGTTTTTTTTATTTAATCTCATATAATAATCGTCACGCTAACTTGCGATTTCCACGCCTGATTTTTTTTTCTCGCGATGTTCCACAAGGAAAAAAAAATAATGTTGACCTATATGTGTGAATGGAGTTTGGGTGTGGTGAATGGAATCTGAGGAATGAATGCAGAGACTAAAATATATCTCAGAAAGGTCGTTCGAAGTATTTATTTCCATGCCTTCCTCTCTGAAGCTATGATACCATTTCAAGACAATATGGGTGAAATGGAGGGGTAAAGAAGATTTTTAATTATGTTAATGAAGATTCGGGAAATGCTATTTAAAAATATAGCGTGGTTGTTTGTTTGTGATTTTTTTAAAGTGAAAATAAAGAAAAATAAAATTTTCAAAATTTAGAGGGGTTAATCCCTCAACTCCACTAGGTGTGTCCAGCTCTGAAGGCATTGACCCCTGATTGTCCTTGACAACATTTGCCATAACAGTGAACATATAAACCAAATATACACCTACAGTGGCGGATCCAGAGGGGGGCGAGGGGGCGCGCGCCCCCTACCCCTAACATAGTCTAAAGTAGTGTAATTTACCTAATTAACGCATGTTCGCATTAATTAAATTTGCTCCTAACGCAAGTTTATCGGATCAACTTGTTTTGCGCCCCCCCCCTCTAAACAATCCTGGGTCCGCCCCTGTACATCTACAGCACAAACGTGATCCAAGGAAAGTATATCAAAGTCTCATAGCTTTCCTAAATCCTGATTTGTATGATTTTAAGGAACTTGGATATAAAAAAAAAACATGTCTTAAATTAAAAAAAAAAAAAATCTGTATGGCTTAAAATCCTGTTTATATCATTGGCATTATACTTTTACTTTAAACCTAAAATCAAAAAAATTCAGTTTCAAACTAGAATTAAAGAAAAAACTGAAGGTCTTAAATCAAAGTTAAAATCCATCTTCTGTGCAGTCTTATCAACAGGGGTGCCAATTCAACAAAATGCAGGGGAGGGGTAAGGATTTATTTTTGTATTCTTAGAAATGAAGATACAAAAACCAATATTTTTAAAACTTACGTAGTCAGCAATTTTGTTCCTTTTTTTATCTAAAAACCATCCAAAAGGTATTTTTAAAATCTCCCCCCCCCCATTATCGGCAACTCTCCTTGTTAACCTTAGAAATAGAGACGGAATAGGAGCAGGAAAATACCTTCACAAGGCAGGATCTAAGCTTATCCTAATAAAAGCTTATCTTCTAGGATTTCACCCTAAAACGTTTTGCCCCTAAAATTTTTCCTAGACAAGGAACAATCAGTGACAACCAGTCTACCCGGTTATCACATCCCCATCTTACGTGGTGATTAATAAATTCCGCCTTGGCTACTTCTTAGGTGACTCTAGCTGGCGAGGAGGCGTAGATGGTCAACATGTGGCGAAATCCACTTGTTCTTTAATTGCGCTTTAGCCGCCGTGATCGTAAGGTCAAGTTTAATGATAAAGGATACTGATTGATGTGAAAAATGCCTATAAGTTCAAATAGTGATGAATATAGGTAAGAAATTTGGTAAAGTTCTACGAAAATCATATTATTGAGTTAGGACAAAAGTGAATACACCATTCAATGCCTTTTTTAATGCTGATTACGAATATAATAATCATTTCTATCGGAAGTGAATTTCAGCCCCCCCCCTATATATGCCAACGCTAGGTTAGGTTAGGTATATATAGGGGAGGGGGGGGGCTGAAATTCATTTCCGATAGAAATGATTATTATATTCGTTATCAGCATAAAAAAAAGCATCGAATGGTGTATTCACTTTATTTCTTACTCAATAATATGATTTCGTAGAACTTTACCAGAAATTTAATTTTTTATTTGAGTATATAACCCTAATGAACTTTTATTGAGTAAACGGTAATCCTGCATGAAGACTTGCTTACTCCTGAGCATGGGCGTAGGGAGGGGGGGGGGCAGCTGCCCCCCCCGCCCCCAGACCTTCAAATTTACATTAGATATGGCTGAAAAAGCAGATGGTTGGAAAAGCAGTTGATAAAAGGCCCTCCATCACACTATCGACTGCCCCCCCCCCCCTAGACAATATGCTGCCTACGCCCATGCTCCTAAGGAGGAATAGATATATTAGCAAAAGAAAATAGGGCCATGATTGAATACCCCATTTATCACTATATCCAAATTTAATCTAAAAAAACTATAATTTACCCCCCCCCCCCTTATGGGACCAGCTACAATCAAAGGCGATATACAAACAATAAAATTTTGTTGTTTTTGTCTAGGCTATAGCCTAGCAAGGCCGTACCCAATTTTTTTTTTTTCGGAGGGGGTTTTACTCAAACATTTTTTTTCGGGGGGGGGGGGCGGGGAGGTTGCACAAAAAAAGTTCAAAAACGCATACAAAATGTGTTTATATCCATTTTTGGGTAGATATTTACCAAATCATATAATTGAGTTACGACTAAATTGAGTTTGCTCTGAACAAACACCCAAGGGTGGCACTAAATATGTTAGGCGTTTTTTTCACTAAAATGTAGTTTTTTTTTTTTTTCATGGAAATAAACAAAAATATTCTTCAAAATGTGGCCTACACTGGCATTTTTTTTAAATGAATTTACCAAAAAGAAAATTTTCAAAATTCTTATTTCATTGATTAGGCTAGTACTGTGGAAAGACTGTTGAATGAGGAGTCGAATGTAAGTCTATCCTATATTTCCTTTTTATGTCTGATTTCTGTTTTACAAGAGACTAGCACTGAAATGGTCAATTTATTGAGTTACTTCCAGTTTAACTGCACCCAGGGGCGAATCTCTAGCATTTTTATTGGGGGGGGGGGCAAGAGGGGACCATATCTGGATAGTCAAGGGGCATGGGATGTATAATATTTTTTTCTCTCCACATCATTGGGGGGGGGCAACTGCCCCCCTTGCCACCACCAAACGACGCCCCTGACTGCACCCAGTCCCCTCCCCCCTCTATGCAGCCTGGATCCAGTGGCGTGATTTCGTCAAAATCCTGGGGGGGGGAGGGGTAAAGTTAGAGCTGATTTCCCAAGTCAAGTGAAAAATGAGTAATAGGCTAGGCTACTACCATAAAGGTATGCTAAAGAAAACAGATCGGTTCCTGAGGATGCTTGAATTATGTAGGCTATGCATGTCTTTAGTTTTGATAAGATTTTTGAAGGCGCTAAATTTCAGCTGGTGGGCAAACACGGGTTTGGGGGGGGGGGGCAGTTGCCCCTTCTGCCCCACAGCAAATTGAGAAGGGCCCTAATGGACCAGATATTGTACTAGGCTATAGCCTAAGCAAAGTTTTGCTCATTTTATGAGATCTTCATTATTTTTGTGCTTACTCCCGTAAAAGGTTGATTTATAACTACAAATAAAGTCAATTTACAAATAAAGTAAAAAATTATCCAGTAAACTATGCCTGGTACCGTTAGAGTTTGGGGCTGAGACGCAATTACAAACAACAGCAGGGATTAGACTACGATATTTGGATTATCCAAGATTTATCCGATATTAAATAATCCAAGATTTAAATAAGTAATCGAATGCTAGATTTCTTTTTTTCCCCTATCTGATATCTGTCCTACGAGTAACATTAACCAAGAGAATGAATTGACTACCAATAAACCTATCAAGCTGTTGGATATATCCTAGGACTATATATCGAAGCATTTAGGGGGGGGGGTGCAGTCAGATCAGGGTACTTTCGTGGTATAGCAACCACACTTTGTTCTTGATCTGTAATGAAACCGATTTTCTGTGTGAGTTACCCTTTCACCGAGAAAGGGTCGTCCAATTTTAGTTTTGTGCTTTTTGTTTTAAGGTTTGTTTTTTTTCTATTTTTATCAGTTTTATTCTGCACTGAAGATGGTCAAGCGGAGTTCTTGACCGAAATATTTGCAGTTTTTCAATTTATTCACTGGCCGTTTTCTTCCTTTCTTGTTTTATCCACTTGTGTCCACTCGGAGATAATCATCTTAGCCTGAGCGAGATAAAGTACTATACAGGTATATTTTAATTAAATATTTAATATATAGAAGTGGTTAGGTTAGATATTTAATATGATGCGTTCTGGGCACAGTAGACAGAATATACCAGTATGATCATTCTCTAGCTCACCCATTATAAAAACACCCCGGACCGGGGTGCGAGTGCTCCGGAGAACGTTTTTGCAGATATAAACATAGGCGAAGTCAGATTAGCGGGAATGCAGGTTAGTCTGTTTCCGTCTGTTTCCATCAAAGTGCATTGAAACAATCGAAACAGACTAACCCGCATTCCGCTAATGCAGAAATAAGTGGGAGGAGCTTTTTGTGAACGAAGACCAGAAATGATCTGCGATAAGCTTACTGGTATATTCTGTCTACTGTGGTTCTGGGCGGCCTGCTTTCCATAATACTCTGTTGTAGTTTTCATAATTTTGTTACGAATGTATTATATTTTCATTATTTTTTGGTAAATTTCATTATGATTAACCTAACTTCACTGCTTGGGTGTGGTCGCTGTAACACGTAAGTACCCAGAGCCGTTCCTAGGGGGAAGGTGATCGAGACAGTTACCCAGGGCGCCGGGGCTTGGGGCGCAACGCGGCCGGGGTTTACCAACTGATCCAATTTTTCACTTTAATTCGGCATTTTTTGGCTTATGTTTGACCCGGGAGGGTGCTGTAATTAATTATTCCCCGGGAACTAATAACCTCAGGAATGGCTGTGGATGTTGCCAAGCTTGAAGTGACTGAAAATCCAATAAATAGAAGTTTCCTGAATATAATGAAATAATTTTTTTTGTTACTATGTTTAGTTCAGGAGAGGGGATAAAGTGCAGTGTTAGTGCTTTGTATGTTGTGCACAAAGCCCTACCTAATTTAATTTTTGCGTGTGTACCTGCTTAGTATAGCTATGTTTTGATTATGTCAAGAGAAACACCCTTGACTCTGGTTTGTCTTGTAAAGGGGCCATATCAGGTATAACCTACATGTAAATTATCATTGGTGCTAGCTTACCACCCATTCCTGGGACTTGCCAGGCACGTACCAAAGGGAGGGGGACAGATGTCAAATTTTGAGTTGAGTATTGAGTTAAACGTACTACTCAGGGTTTATATCCCCCGCTGAATCGATTGATACAGTCCGTCAAGCGGACTAGGCAACCCATTGTCGAAATATATTAGTCTCAAAGGCATTGCGGGGACATATTATTTTTATACCCATTCTAGGGCTTATTGACTAATTGTTACATTTTGAAAAAATGTGAATTTTGAACCTGAGGGTGGGCATGGCCCCAAAGAATCCTCAAGCAAAGGATGCACCTTTGCAGCGAACTTTTTTTCTGTTTCAGCTTTTCTCTGTTTCAGCTTTTCTGTTTTTTTCTGTTTCTGTTTTTTTCTCTTGCACTAAGCATTCCTCGCCTTCCTCTTTCTTGTCCCAGGCAATTTTTAGTATGAGACGTAAAAATTGAGGCGTCGCTGCAATTTTGGTGGGCCAGGCGCGTATACAAAATTTTAATTGAGGGAGGGACAAATTAAATAAAAAATGTAGAACATGTTAGAGTTCTTTTTTAGTAGCCGGGCAACACGCGAGAAGTGAAGTTTGGTTAATGCTAATGAAATAAAACAAAGTATGATAAAAATATAATAGTTTAGAAACAAATTTGTGCTATATATTTCTGCACGTTAGGAGGGGGAGGGGGGGGTAAAGCACAGCATATATTAAATATGTAACCTAACCTAGGTACCCTCTTTTACCCCTTTAACCCAAAAAAACTTAAGTTTAAATATTTTTCACTGAGTGAGCAATACCTCACTAGTCAGCGGAAATCTGTTTTTCAATAGCATCTTTGAGATTCTATATGCAGTTCTTCTCGCGTGTTGCCCGGCTACTAAAAAAGTACCGTAAGGTTAGTTTTATAAAAATCATTGGAAACTATAGGGGAAATAATGATATGAAAGGACCCAAGGACCAGTGGATCCCTCTTCCTCTTTGTTTGTGTCTACATCTACATTATTGGTCCTTTTTTTACTTTTAAGTGGCCATAGAAGCTAAATAAACCCGTGCCCATCATTCAATAAACAAGAAATAGGTTTCAGAATAATTTTGGTCGACAAAAGGGTAGTATTTGTAGATTTTCTCGTTAAAAAATTGAGTCTCCCCGAACACTAATCTTAACGATAGTTAAAAATCGCTATTTCGTGTTGATATTAGTGTATTTGTTAATATTTTTTTTTGGAAGATTTCGGGGTACCAGTTTTATTGGGGGAAATTCGAAGAAACCCTGAAAAATTCGTGGTAGTGGAACCCTTGCCGGCTCTTGGAAGAAGCAAAAGGTTTACTTCGAGGATTGAAATTTAGCCGATTGAAATTTACATATTTTGGATAGTAATTCCTTGTTGTTACCTGTTTAATTCCGGAATGGCCAATGAACATTAATGATTTTAGTTTCGGTGACTACCACCCTTTGGAATGAATTCAACGTTTGTGGTTCAATTGAAAATAGAACTATTATATTTTAACATGCTCAACAGCGAGTTAATATATTATTTTTGCAAAATGCATTTGTCGCTGTAGTATGCAGCATTGTCAGGTTGACCGCTTTTTTAGGTGGCTATGCATGGAAAGATACCGACTATAAATTTTAATATTCGCCGTTTACATTTTCAGCAGTAGTATTTATAAGAATTCCTTTTTTGAAATTTTCCTATCCCACAGTTCAAGAATCGGCGCGACTTAAAATTTTATCATCTTCCTTTAAATTTTAGGTAAATAATAACTAGGTAATTTTAATTAACTAATTGTAATTTAATCTAATTGTAATTGTAACTGTATTGTAATAAAATCTAATTTTATTACATTGAATTGAATTTGTAATTTTGATTCTAATTTTAATATATTTTAATACAATTTTAATAATTGTAATAAATTCTAATTGTAATTGTAACTAATTAACAAATTGTAATTTTAATTAACTAATAATTTAGGTAACGTTCAACAAATAACTTCGTTGAACGAAAATAATCTCTAATTTGGTTCATTGTTCCAGTCGCCGTTTTTAAGACGATATTTATTAATTTACACTGCTGGCGCATTTTTGCTATGAAAAATTGGTGCCTTCGGCATAGTTTGTTTTGATGGCTAAAATACCTTAAACTAGCCATCTGCTAATAATGGTAGCATATTTGACTGGCACCAAGCTTTCTGACAAGCAAACAATTAATTGGACATAATATGCACATAATATGAGCTTATAACTAACATATTTTGGGTTTCTATAGAAAAGCGCCAGTTTCTGAAAATGTAGAGGAACAAGGTTTTTTTTTTTTTTTTTTTTTTTTTAATGCCGAATCAAAAAAAAAACTTAAAAGTTCTAAGGGGAAAAATTTTTTTTTGAGTTTGCTTTCAATAAAAAAAAATACTAAATTTAAGTTTTATCGCAGAAGTGTTTTATTGTTAGAAATTATGCGTATTTTTGATAAGTTGATAATATTTTATCATATCATGTCGTAATTACTTTAAAACGACGAAGCCCATGCAGAGAAAATTTTCGCCAAAAATATAATAACTTTGCCACTTTTGATTTACCAAAGTTAAAAAATATGTCCATAAGCACGGGTTCAAATAGCATCTTGCTATGTTAAGACCCAAAACGCCATCAGCGAGGCGAGGCTTGATAAAATGCGGATTATTATATTTGACATGTCCGGAGGGAGGCCCTTGGAGTTCTGCGTTCCGACGTGTTGCCTACTATCTCCTCACTGTATCCTGTAATTATTTATTACTTTGTGGCTTTATTTATTTGCATTGCCGTAGCCATGATTTTTTTTTTTGGGGGGGGGGGGTCCACAAAAAAAACCTCAAAAACGCATAACAAAATTTGTTTATATCCATTTTTGTTACGATTTTACGAGTCAAGCAAACATTTCGGTGGGGGTTCAAACCCCCCCCCCCCTGGATACGGCCTTGTTTATTTAGTCTCGTTTTTTTTCCTTTTTCTGATGTACATCTCCCGTTTCCTATCCAGCGCTAATAAAGTCTACAAGTATTTGGACAGGATTCGTTTCTGGGGGGAGGTGACTCGAAAACACGAGAAAAATAAATAAGTATAGGCCTATATAGACAACTTAAGTTGTCGAATATCTTCGTGAAAGAAAAGATTTTTCAAACAGTTCGTGGTAACGAACTGTAAGTAAGGAGCGACCCGGCTCAATGGTAACCGAAACTCTAGAAAACGGAATTTTGATACCAATAGATACATAAAAAAAAAATTGGATTTTAATGCTGATTTCAAATACTTAAGTTTCATCAAGTTTAGTGCTACCCATCAAAAGTTAAGTGCCTGAGAAAATTTGGCTGATTTTCGAAAAAAGGGGAAAGACCCCCTAAAACTACAGAACCTTAATGAAAATCACACCATCATATTCAGCGTATCAGAGAACCCTACTGCAGAGGTTTCAAGCTCCTATCTACAAAAATGTGGAATTTTGCATTTTTTTGCCAGAAGAAAGATCACGGATGCGTGTTTATTTGTTTTTTGTTTTTTTTTTCCCCAGGGATGATCATATCGACCCAGTGGTCCTAGAATATCGTGGGGGGCTCATTGGAACGGAAATTAAAATGTTCTAGTGTCCTTTTTAAGTGACCAAAAAAATGGAGGGCAACTAGGACTTCCTCCTACGCTCATTGTTTTCCCAAAGTCACTATCAAATTTTGAGATAGCCATTTTGTTCAGCATGGTCGAAAATATGATAACTATGTCTTTTAGGATGACTTAATCCCCCGAAGTCCCCGGGGGGAGGGCTGAAAGTTATGAACTTTACCCAATGTTAACATATAGTATTGGTTATTGGGAAGTATACAGACGTTTTCAAAAGGGGGGATTTTTTCTGGTAGTGGGGGGGGGGGGGGGGTTATGTGGGAGGATCTTTCCATGAAGAAAGTTTTCATGGGAGAAGGGACATTGCTATGAAGGGGGCGCCGATTTCCCAATATTATTTAAAAAAGATCAGAAATTATATAGCCTATAAAAAAACAAGTTTTTCAACTCAAAGTAAGGAGTAACATCAATACTTAAAACGACAGAAAACATTACGTATATGATTAGGTTCACCCCTTAGTCAATACCTCGCTCTTTAAGCCAAAGATTTCTTAGTACTTTCATAAGAGCTATTTATTTTAATTAACGGCATTTGTGATTAAGGGGTCATTTTTAAAGAATTGGAACAAAATTCACTTTAGCTTAAAGAGCAAGGTATTGACTAGGGGGCGAACCCTCTAATATACGTATTAAAAAATGTATGAATATAGAAGTTCGTTACGTAAGTTAATTCGTAAGTTACGTATATTTTATTACTAATAAAAACGTTCATAAATAAAATTAAACAAGTTTCGAGAAAGCCATTTAACCAAATAAAAGTAAATTAATATTCAAATTTTGTTTTAATTATTCATGTACGGTGAGCCAAAATCAAAATCTGCATTAATTCAAAAACGTTCAAAAATTAAATAAAAAAAAGTTTTTTTTTTAACTGAAAGTAACGAACGACGTTGAAACTTAAAACGAACAGAAATCATTCCGTATACGATAGGGGCTGTCCCCTCCTCAACGCCTCGCTCTTTACGCTAAAGTTTGACTTTCTCGCAACTCTATTTTTTTAAACAATGAAATGTTTATTGTATAAAAAAAATGTTTATTGTATCTTAGAGCCAGGAGCGACTCTCCAGCATTTTTATTTGGGGGGTGGGGGGGGGCAAGAAGGGTCCATATCTGGATAGTCAAAGGGCATTGGATGTATAATATTTTTTTCTCCACATTATCGGGGGGGGGGCAACTACCCCCCCCCCCCCCCCTTGCCACCCCAAGCGACGCCCCTGTATGGCAACGACCATGATGAAGCTCTTCCCTCCTCCTTGAGCTCCTTCGATTAGCTTTTTAAATTTGATGAAATTCCATCTAACTCGACCACTTAAATGCCTGGTGTGTCAGTTAAACTTGTCGAGTCCCTTTAAATGTCTATAGGCCATAAATTTTCCATGATTTGAAAGTCATGCTCGTTTTCTCGGTTTGAAACTCAGATAAAGAAGCTAGTCCAGATGTGTATTCATTGGATATTCTCTTAGATAGTCGCTGCAAAACTTGACTGATGCTCTTAACCAAATCCTAATTGCTTTTTTTTGCAGGGGTTAGAGAGTATTGATGTCCGTAAGAAACATCTCGGAAAAGGCAGATATGCTTTAATTAATTTTTGTGGGGAGACCGAATTAAGAAAAGAAAAGTATAAAGGGACAGGAGTTACGTAAACATTCTTAAGAATTTTGTGGGGGCCCAAAGTCCTTACTCAGCACATTAAGAAAATATCAGCCTGATGATGCCGTACACAGTATTTTTTTTTTTTTTGGGGGGGGGTCAGTAATGAAGACAAATAATGTTATTTTGGTACTTACGTGTTATCCCGACCACACTCAAGAAGTTGTATCTGTTTAAAACCGGTTTTTCTGTGTACACTTAGTTAATCAGCTTAGCCGGTACTTTCGCATTATATGGGCCTTTAAAAGGAAACCAGTCACGAAAACCCGCCAGACGGGTTAATTCAAGAGACCGCTATAGAGTAATGCAATGCAAAGCGTGGTTTTCATTGCGTTTACGATATTTAAACTGTTGTTTTTTTGGTTTAGGGGGAGGAAAAGGTACCTAGATTAGGTTACGTATTTAATATATGCTATGCTTTACCCCCAGCCCCCCCCCCCTAATGTGCAAATATATAGCCAAATTTGTTTCTAACAAATTTGTTTCTAACTATTTATATCCTATTTTATTTTATTTTATTAGCATTACCAAACCTGACTTTTTAGAAGCGCCCATATAATGCGTAAGTACCGCTTAGCCTAAGTGAAATAAACTACTGTGCAGGTATATTTTAATTAAATATTTAATATATAAAGTTGGTTAAATTAGATATTTAGGTAGTGTTTTAGTAGCCGGGCAACAAGCGAGATATTGTATAGCGAACATGATAAAAGAAACTAGTCAATCTGGTTATTTCAACGGTGAATTCCTATGCCGAGCGTTCTGGGCAGCCTACTTTCCATAGTTCTCTGATATAGTTTTTCATAATTTTTGTTACTAAAGCATTATATTTTCATCATATTTTGGTATATTTCATTATGATTGACCTAACTTCACTCCTTGAGTGTGGTCGGGATAACACGTAAGTACCAAAAGATTTATTTTTTTTGCTCTGAGGCCAAAACTAAAGCCGGAACGTACGCAAGGGGGCCAAGGGCCTACCCGCGAAATAATAAATCTTCCCGAATTCCTGGGCACTTTTTATTCAAATTATAAAATAATAGTATAATAATAATAATTATCCATAATAATAAATATGAATAGTTGATTAATAACTTTTAAAAGTGCATCCCAAGAGCCATCGGTTAAGTGAAAAAGCTGGAATTTATTGTTCGAATTGGAATAAGGTCAAAAATATTCTTATAGATAATAACTGCTAAGGAAGCCATGATTGGTGGATATGTGAGGGTATAACCGACGTAGATTAAGGTATTAAATATCCATACCATAGCTGATCCCCCTTTACTTTCGTTTTCCAGTCAACACCCTCACTTTCTTGTCTTGAATTTTAGCTAGACCATTTTCGCTTATTCACATGTTATCCATTTTGTCATTTGAAGTTCGATGAGAATTAACCCTTCTAAAACCTCTTATCAGGAACACGGACCACAAAGGTTTAGCATATGAGATTATCGGTGCCGTGTCAACAAGACAGAACGGACCAAAACCTTATTGACAAAAGGCGAGGAGAAAACATTATCATATAAAGGCATAAAGCCACCAAACTACAACTTCATGATAAAACTGGAGGCGTCGTATTGACATGGCAAGACTTAATGGGTGATTTGCAAAATCATAAGAAAGCTGCAAATGTGATGAAAAATTGTAAATGTTAGCCCAAAGCTATGGCAGCATAAGGATGTTGTTTGAATTAAAAAATTGAGTTTAAAGTAAGGAGCGACATTAAAACTTGAAACGAACAGAAATTATTTCGTATATGGGAAGGTTGCCCCCCATCCTCAATTCCTCGCTCTTCACGCTAAGGTTTTCTAGTTCTTTTAAAAAAGCTTCTTATTCTAATTAAACGGCCCTTGTGTTTCAGGAGTCGTTCTTTAAAAAATTGGGGCAATCAATCAAAATTTAGCGTAAAGAGCGAGGAATTAAGGGAGAGGGGAAACTCCCTCATATACGGAATAATTTCTGTTCGTTTTCAGTTTAATGTTACTCCTTCATTTGAAAAAACTTCATTTGAAAAATTCTCTATAGCATAGGCTACTTTGATTTGAAAAAAGACTAATTCCTAATCTTTTTCAAATCATGCCGTAAATCTGTCCCGTAGAAAAATTTTCCCGGTTGCCAGAAGGAAATAGCTCCCGCCGAAAATTCCCCATGGAGAATTTGTGCCGTGGAAAATCCCCCCCCCCCACGAAAAAAATTCTCCAGACAATTCCAACCCCGCTGCAAATTTCCCCCAAAGAATTCCAACATCTTTACATGCAAAATTAAGACGACAAAGAGAAAGTAAGACAAATAAAAAAAAATCGCATAGGAATTCTGCCAAAATAGGAATTCAGCCCTGCAGAAACTTCCCCCTCCTTTGAAAAATGTCAGAATACTTCCTAATAACAATTTCATACTTAGCCCTATTCCCACGGGGGCTGTGGGGGGTCATGTCACCACCAAAAATATAGTTATTGTTTCTTTCAAATATGCTCAACCAAATAACTATCTTGCAGTTTTGCTGATGGGAGCTTAAAACCTCTATACTAAGGTTCTCTAATATGCTGAATCTGATGGTGCAATTTTTATTAATATTCTATGACTTTTTGGGAGTGTTCCCCCTTTTTTGAAAATCAGGCAATTTTCTCAGGCTCGTAGTTATTGTGATCAACACTAAGTTTAATGAATATTATATAGTCGGAATCAGTACAAAAAGCCAATTCTTTTGATGTGTCTATTGATATCAAAATTCTCTTTGTAGAATTTCGGTTACTATTGAGTCGAGTCGTTACAGTTCGTTATCACGAACTGTTTGATATGATTCAAAAACTTGCACAAATATATGCAACGTTTCGAAATCGTTTCAACTTGTTTGCAGATTTTGAGGTATTAGATGACGGAAACACACACGCAATATCACAATCCACGGTTTATATAATTAGCAGTATGATCTTTCCCTATCTCACCCATTATAAAAACCCGGACCGAGGTGCGAGTGCTCCAGAGAACGTATAAACATAAGCGGCATTAGATCTTTTCACGAGTAGACAAAGAATAATCACCTACGGAACAAGTACTGACAAAACCACTTGGCCGGCTCACCAATAAGTGGGAGGAGCTTTTTGTTCGCACCGAGAATGAAGAGCCAGAAATCATCTGCGGTAAACTTACTGGATAATTATATAAACTGTGTCACAATCCCAGGGGCTCCTTGAACGGTCCTGATAAGGGTTCTCCTATCATCCCTTTTTGTATATACATAATGACATATGGAAAACTCATTTTTTTCTTTCCCTCCCCGAAAAAGCTCTTTTGTACGTAATGTAACCGACATCATTATACGGCCACGCTAAACCTTTGCTTAATTTATTTAGTTAAAAAAAGATTAAAAAGATATTCACCAATTAATTTTGCTGGTTTTCTGAATTCCCAGCTAAACTTAAAAAAAAGGCAGAATAATTCAATGCTGCATTTCGTTTTGGTTCAGAAGGGTTTAACTTGAAATGATGACGTAATGTATTCTTATACGAGTAACGTTTTAACAAAAAATCAATTACAAATGCTATCCGCTGTGTCAGAAAGCTGGAGTTTTATGGATTGAATTGGAATTAATCCAAACCTTCACTTAAAGCTAAATAGCTTCTAAACAATCCATTATCGGTGAATATATGCAAGGTTCAAATCGATGTGTATTGAGGTCCTTCACGAGGAGGTACGCAAAGGGTACCTAGTTCCTCTCCAGAAATTATACTTTTTCCCCAAATTTTTTAAAAATATACTTATGTTTTTTTTTATTTAAAAAAATTTGCTTTTTGGTTTTTTCATAGAAAAATTATGAAAAATGACAAATTTACCCCCCCCCTAGATTTGGAGAAATACATTTAAAAAACTTTCAGCAAAGAAAAATACAACGTCACAGCAAAGGAAAAATGACATAAGATAAAAACAAACCAACAGCAACAAAAACACTGTCAACCTAGAAAAACCAATATACAGGCTACGTAGAACTAAGTATTAAGGTTACCGTCTCCGCCCTAGCTCTCTGCAGGTCCGAATGAAAAAAGTTTTCAAAGGGGCGTCCCTAACATGAAACCTATTTAGTATTTTGGTTTCCTAAATTGTCACGGTAAGTACATAAGGAATTTACAGTAGGCCTATTTAAATAATCTCAGCTAGACAATTAAGATGGTAACTTAGATATATGGCTTGAATTTACTTGTTTGAATAAATCTCGAGGGTTTGCCCGCTCCGCTACCACGTGTACATATTGGAGTACAACTTCTTCTGCCATGCGTGGTTTACCTCCAGTACACCTTGTCTTTTTGCATGCCCTTTTGCACGCTATTGTTGAGAATGGCAATCATCGAAATTTTTTACATGAAATGCGTTTCTTTCAGGTCAACCCGAGGGGCCCGCTTTCAAAAGGCATATACACCAGGCGGTGGAAAGTGGGTGACCCCTCAGTTCAATTCAGAACTGAAATCCGTATTTTCTGTGGTGAAATAACCTTTAGCTTTAAATTTTAGTGCCACCTCGGGGGCTAATGACTTGAAATTTCGCTCTTCGAACTGCCCAAAAAAAAAAGGAACACAAATCCCCACCCCAGTCAGGTAGTATAATTTGATAGGCCTTTCTACCCAGGTATCTTGTAATGGATTCGTTCGTTACAACCGCTTCAGTCCCCCAAAACTGGGATGAGGATGTGTTTGAATTTGTGATAATTTATACCGAGACGTAAAAAGAAACTGGGGCAAACTGGAAAAAAATTGGTTGGCTTATTCTAATTAGCGTAATTATGAATTCTGATCAATTTTATAGTTGTGCTTGTTGTCCACTTGTTTTATTATTATTTTTATTACCGCGAAAAAACTTGGGACCTCCGCTTTCCTTGGCTAGTTTCCACACGAGATGCTTGACTTTAAATTAGTGTCTGACCTGGACCAGGAACAAACACAGAGGAATGAAGGGTTTTTGGGTTCTCCCCCCCCCCCCCAAATTAATGTACTTAATGTTCTTAATGATTATATAAAATATGGAGATGCACGATTTCTCTCTAATTTATAATGTTTTTCATATGGTTCGCCTTTTGTGGGTTTAAGCTGCCCTCTCCTGGAAAGAATCAGCTTATATGCATGGGTGCTGATTGAGGGGGGGGGGGAACCGTGTAGATATTGAGTTAAGGGCTTTTTGGTGTTTTCCCTAGGTATTAACAAAAGGTCTATTTTCAGGAACGGCATATGTGCATATATATCTTATTTAGATCCACCCTCTGTAATAGTCATATATTTTATTTTCATATAGCTATTTTGATTAGATAAATTTCACCCTGCTCTCCTCAAAAAGATGGGTACCTTGTACATGCCTTGACTCTATGCCTTGTCAGCTGTTGCTTGGGTAATGAAGACTAAAGGTGCCCCCCTAAGTTTTCATCGAATTCATTGTTGTAATATAAAACCGGATTTAGGAGCCTTGTGAACTCTTAATGTGATTCTAAACATGTAACTTTTGAACATTTAATGACTGAAAACCTATTGCTTAGTTGAACCCTCCCCTCGTAGAGATATACCCTTTTGAAATCGAAATCCGGATACGCCCCCGAATAGATTTTTACCTCGAATTCAAATATCGAATTTATAAAATATGAAATTACGAATTTTATGATCGTCATAAATAAATAATTTCCAGTAGAAAATTTAAATTTGCGTTAAGAATGTCGAAAATATGATTAGGACAGAATATTTTTAATGGATAATTCGACACATCTGAAAAGTCTTTTTAGACTTAAACATATAATTCATTCAGAGTAGGTCCTTTGTAACTGTCTTCGGCGAGTGGATTTATTCTTGATTTAATATTTAATGTTGTTGTCGCGTAGCCTGTTTAATATTGTTACGCAAAGGAGAGAAATTTTTCGGATCTCTTTTCCTAAAAATGTTTGGGTTTAAAAATTTTCTCTTGATTTTCGTATAGTTGAAGCATTATCTGTCTTTTAAGAGTTAAAAATTTTCTCTTGATTTTCGTATAGTTGAAGCATTATCTGTCTTTTAAGAGTTATTTTTACAAACTTGACCCACTCTTCCTGGGTATATGTCTGATCTGACACCAAAATTGTAAATCAGACTCTGCTTCTTTTATAGACCTAAATTTCTCAAATTTTCCAATGTAGGTTCTTCGTGCCAATCCTGCTTCCAAAAATTTTCAAATTTTTCAAAAATTCTCCTTGATTTTCATAGATTGTCCGATTATTCCCTTTTAAAGTTTTATTTTCACCAAATTTTTCATCCCCTGAGCAAAGAATTCCTTGGTACATACCTGATCTGACACCAACATTATAGACTAAACTAGTTTCTTGACTTCTCAAAGTTGTCAACTATAACGAAAAGGAAAATGGGATAATTTGCAGAGGCACCCGATCAGGGGTGGCAATCTCTGCCATCCCCACCTAGTACCAAGGTCAGAAAAAATGCAAAAATTTCAAAATTTTAACCCAGGCATCCCGTAGCATCGTAGATTTTGAAAATACAATTTTGTCATTTTCGTTGGAAAAAAAAAATCATTTCACATTCGAAAAAATGAAAACAACTTATTACCGCTTATATTCTGGTCAGTTGGTGCCCCTGACCACTGAGCAAGCATTTGGTTGACCACTGAGCAAGCATCTTTCTTCTATAACATAGTAGAAGATGGAGGGACGCTGATAATATGGAGGAACGCTTTTACTGAAATGAATAAAGTCTAGTTTTTATTAAGAAGTACTTTCAGAATCATTTATGAAGTCAAGTTTAAAAAATAATTAATAAATTAAACTTTTAGTTTTTGTGCCTTATTTGAGAGTCAGTGCTGTAGCATTGACATTGAAAATAGAGAGGGATGAGTCCTCCATATGTTTTCTTTTTTTTTTGGCTCGCCACTTCATCTACTGCGAATTGTCCAAGAAACTAGGAAGTCTGGTGCTCTTTTAAAGATTGAAAGTAATCGGAAGGCTAGCAGCCCCCTCCCATTTTTAGCCCCGGCAGCGACTAGTCCCCATTAGCATTGGATCCAAATTTCTAGTTAGCCGTTCCATTCAGAGATTTCGAAAGGTCCATAAAAGTTGCCTATAAAGGAACATGACCCAGGTATCCCCAAGGGATAAAGGTTCTGAATTATTCAATTGGCCCATTCTTTACCGGTATATTTACAGTAATAGAAAATATGGACATGTTGCTCCTTTCTAAAAGCAGAACCTTGAAGGCAGCCCACCTCTCATTGGTCGTAATTTCTGTTCACTCTAAGTTTGACTCACTTTAATTGTGTCTGTTTTGGGTTTCATTTGTCAATTCGTATTAATTTCTGTTTGTTTTTAGTTTGACTGATTATTAGGTTGTTTTTGGATTAAACAGGCCTATGGCTCTTTACTTCTGCGCTTAGTATTTAGTACTATTAAGTTTTATATCACTGTTTTCTTAGAAATTTCTCTTTTTGAAGAACTTTAATCAATGCTCTTGTAAAATTCATCTCTCTTTCTTACCGACTCTCTAAAACGGTAGACTGGCTCTGCTGTATTGTTTAAACTATCAATAATTGTTTTTCTTTGGAGTTTTATAGATTTTGCAAAATATTTCCTTCCATATAATTCTAAGAAAGGTTCCTTTCGATCTTTTACTTTTTTTTTTTTTTTTTTTAGCAGAAGCTAAGTTTTTTCTTTGTTTTAGTGGTAGAAAGATGTACAATTCTTCCTCACCGCCGTGCATAATACCCACACGAGTTTCCAACTTAGAGACGGCTAATGCCTCAGAAATTCTCCATGTGTATATCATAGATGACAAAGCAGAAAAGGTCGAAGACTTTATAGTGAAGAAGGGCGTACCAGTGGATATCAAAAATAAATTTAACCAGACTGCACTATTTATAGCCGCTTTCTCGGGCAGTGAAAAGACATTGGTAAAATTACTACACTTGGGGCAGACCCTAATAAAGGCTGTGGACAGTTCTTTAGATATACCCCAGTGCATGGAGCATGTTTCAGTGGCTCCCCTCGTGTACTCACATATCTTGTGGAAGCTGGTGGTGATCTCAGGCCAAGGGATGAGTTTGGAAGAACTCCCCGTGATTGGGCAGTTGGGTACCTCAACAGACCAGCTCAGCGTATGGAAATCCTTGCTGTGATTGAATCCTACCGGGAATTGGCCACTTCAGGATCTTCCAAGGCGGTTGACGCTTTCAAAAAGCCTAAGTCCAAGACTTTAAGATCCATGGCACAAGTAAGTTAACTTTTTAGTTTATATATTATGGGGCCAGGGGTGGGCATCCGCTAATTTTCGTAAGAAGAATGGAGGCCCATTGATATTAATCATTTATTTAGATAATAAACATGACTTCAGCTTCCTATTTAAATATGATGCCATTTGTAAACACAGACAATATTTTTTTCTAAAGTAGGGTAAGTTGAGCGCCCATTACAATAGAGAAGAGGGCGTTAAAACACCCTAAATTTGTAATATCCCTATTTGGAGCTCTTAGTTGTTTTGTCAATGAAAAGGTAGTATGGTCTTGGAAAAAAAAACCAACGCTATATACCCTATGTAGGATTTTGTTTTAGTGAGTGGAGGCAAAATCAAAATGGGCAAAATATATTGAAATATGTAAAGAATTATTGGAAAATTCTGAGATTCTTCCTCTGGGGGATGAATTTTTTTTTCAATAAAAACACAAAAAGGATTCATTCAAAATCTACTTGGATGTTTCCCCCTCCCCCCCAATCAGCACCATTGCATATAATCTGAAATTTATTTCACTGATGGACAGCTTAAACCACCAAAAGGTGAATCATGAAGAAAATGGCAAATTAGAGAAAAATTGTACTCCCTTCCCTTTTAGCTACCTCAATGTCTGCTATGTAACTGTATTAAATTCTGTTAACCATTGTTTATTATTATCATTACCGTAATCTGATTTTCTCTTTGGACATTTAAGATAATTTTAGGGACCTATTCTTGTCGGTCGAATCTAAAAATTATTACCGTTATATATTTTGGTACTGGTGCGTAATACGGACACTTTTATATATTGTACAAGGAAACCAGTCACGAAAAACCCGTCAAACAAGCTATTCTCAAGAGACGGCTAACATAAATGACTGCAAAGCCGTGGTTTCTCAATGAGCTACAATATTTAAACGATTGTTTTTTGGGGTTTGAGGGGGAAAAGGGTACCTAGGTTAGGTTACGTATGCAATATATGCTATGCTTTACCCCCCCCCCCCCCCACAATGTGCAAGTATATAGCCCAAATTTGTTTCTAAACTATTATATATTCATCCTATTTTATTTTATTTTATTAGCATTAACCAAACTTGACTTTTTAGAAGTGACCATCTAATGCACCAGTACCTATATTTTAATGTCAAATCATTCAGTAGATACGGTATCGAGACTAGACCATCTTGAGTCCCTCTCGAGTTAATTCCAGACGGGCGACCATGATTTTAAGTGTGGTGACATTTTCTGGTTATCAAGTTTTTTTTCTTAATATTAACCTAATTAATTTCGACCTTTCACATTTTTTAATGGGAGAACCTGATTTTGAGTCATATTTCTGGGCAAGTGGGGATCAGGAGAAAAAGAGAAAATATTCAGTTTTGAGATTAGAAGACTCGGGAATTATAGTGCAATTATAATTTGCCTAGTCGTTTTGCTAATCAAATTTAAGAAACAAGTTTTTTTTCAAATACAAGGAAAGAGAATAGACTGTAGCCCTCTCAACACTCTGCAAATTTAAAGTGGTTGCTTGTGTCGTACAAAAAAAATAACATACTTTCGATATTTTCGTCGAAAAAATGAAAATTGTTGAATAATCAATAAAGTATTTTGAATGACCCATTGTGCAATTGTTATAGTGTAGTGAAGCGCAAGCACCAGCTTAGAACGCTGTAAGGTAAGGAGGTTGAATCCAAGGAACATTTTGGGGTTATTCTCTCCCTCCTGAAGTTGTCCTTGTCTAGGAGAAGTAACCTCTCCGTATAAGATCTTTTGAGTAAACAGGATTATTAAATCAGTAAACAAAAAAATAGAACAAAATATGAATTCTGTCCGTGTTAAAACTTCAACGTCTCTTACATCTGATGATAATTGAATACATTATCAACCATATTTTTTTAAAATAATACAGAACGAAGTGTAAAAATTACAAAATTTTGGCCAAAAAAAAAAAAGTATGAAAACGCAAAAATAACAAGGGGAATTGTATTTACAAGAAACTGTAAAGCAAATCCTATAAGATTTTGAGATTCAAGAAGAAGGGAATGGCCCTATCACTTCCCTGCCACCTTCGCACCTGACCTGATGTTTAGTTGACTTGCTTGACTTAAATCTCATCCGTCCCCTAAGGTCGTTCTCCGGTCTCTTCTTTCACCGGGCTAATGATGTGGCTCCCATATGAACTATCTTCTGCCAATCGGAGAAGGTACTAAGTATTTAGCGACGGGTAATCGTATCTTTAATACGCAAAAAATATTTTAATTATCCATATAGCACCTGATTTTTTTTTTTTTTTTTTTTTTTTTTTTTTTTTTTTTTTTTTTTTTTTTTTTTTTTTTTTTTTTTTTTTAATAAGGTTTGGATCTGTGGACGTTGTCACCTTCTCTTTTGTAGTTCTATAAATGGTATAGGATAATGCATATTATACTTGCTCACTGGTAAGGGGCATTTTCACAAACTTGTGACAATTCAATTTTATTATCTTTTTAAATTGAGGGAAGGAGGGTTGCGAATTGATGTATGGGTAATAAAGTTTTATTTAGGTTCTTCGTCCGTAACAATGGGCAGGGGCCTTATTTCTCAATTCGTTTTAATATTCAGGAGTACATTAATCTGCAGACTAAGCGACTTAGAAGGCTTATTGAGAATATGTAGCGTGGATATCTGAAGCATATGTCAAGTCCCAATAAATCTAGCGACATTTTGTGTCTGAATTCTTAGGAGTATTTCTGTTTTCCATTTGAAATTCGCTTAAATTTTGCATAAGCTATTTTTATAATAGTAGGGTAGATATCTAATAAAGCGAAATTAAGACAATAGTTGGCTCATAAATCAAAACCCAAGGAAGTAAAATTCAGAGTTTGCTTGTGTGTTTATTACTATATGGCACCACTCAAATTTACTGAATCCTTTGTTACGCGCCCCTTCCCACTGTGTACCTTAGATGATTGGTTGACAGGCTGGTTTGCCTTCCAACTGTAAGGAGCGACCCGGCTCAATAGTAACCGAAACTCTCTATAAAACGGAATTTTGATACCAACAGATACATCAGAAGAATCAGTTTTTTTTTATGCTGGTTTAAAATATATAAGTTTCATCAAGGTTAGTCTTACCCATCAAAAGCTACGCGCCTGAGAAAATTTGCCTTATTTTCGAAAAAAGAGCGGAACAACCCCTTAAAATCATAGAACTCTAATGAAAATCACACCATCAGATTCAGCGTATCAGAGAACCCTACTATAGAAGTTTCAAGCTCCTATCTGCAAAAATGTGGAATTTTGCATTTTTTGCCAGAAGAAAGATCACGGATGCGTGTTTATTTGTTTGTTTTTGTTTTTGTTTTGTTTGTTTGTTTGTTTTTTTTATTTTCCCAGGGGTGATCGTATCGATCCAGTAGTCCTAGAATATCGCGAAAGGGCTCATTCGAACGGAAATTAAAAGTTCTAGTGCCCTTTTTAAGTGACCAAAAAAATTGGAGGGCAACTTGGCCCCCTCCCACGCTCATTTTTTTCCAAAGTCACACAATCAAAAGTTTGAGATAGCCATTCTGTTCAGCATAGTCGAAAACCTAATTAATATGTCTTTGAGGATGACTTAATCCCTCACAGTTCCCGGGGGAAGGGCTGCAAGTTAAACTTTGCCCATTGTTTTCAGGAGGAATTTTTTTCTAGTGGGGGGTCGGAGTAGGGGTTACGGGGGAGGATCTTTCCATGGAGGATATTTCCTTGGAGGAAGGAACATTTCCATGAAGTGGGTGCCAGATTTCCCAGCATTATTTAAAAAGCGATCAGAAATTAAATAAAAAAAACAAGTTTTTTTTCAACTGAAAAATAACGAGCAACAAAAAAAACTTAAAACAAACAGAAATTGTTACGTATATGAGAGGGTTCGCCCCCTAGTCAATACCTCGCTCTTTACGCTAAAGTTTTTTAGTACTTTCAAAAGAGCTATCTATTCTAATTAACCGGCCTTTGTGATTCAGGGGCTTGTGATTCGAACAAAATTCGAACTTAAGCGTAAATAGCGAGGTATTGACTAGGGAGTGAACTCCCTAATATACGTAATAAAAACATACGAATATAGAAATTCGTTACGTAAGTTAATTCGTAAGTTACGTCAGAACAAAATTTCGAGAAAGCCAATTAGCCAAAAAAAGGAAAATTAATATGCGAATTTCGTTTTAAAATATTCATGTACGGTGAGCCAAAATCAAAGCTGCATTAATCAAAAACGTTCAGAAATTAACTAAAAAAAAAGTTTTTTAACTGAAAGTAAGGAGCGACATTAAAACTTAAAACGAACAGAAATTATTCCGTATATGAAAGGGGCTGTTCCCTCCTCAACGCCTCGCTCTTTACGCTAAAGTTTGACTCTGTCTCACAACTTTATCTTTTAAAACAATAAAAACTTTAGCGTAAAGAGCAAGGCGTTGAGGAGGCAAAGAGCGAGGCGTTGAGGAGGGGACAGTCCCTTTCATATACAGAATAATTTCTGTTCGTTTTAAGTTTTAATGTCGCTCCTTACTTTCAGTTAAAAAACTTTAACCAAGTTGACATAGGTCTGTAGGACCTGAGAAGTCGTTTTAAAACAACCAGATCGAATGCCATATATTAATATCACGAGGCCATCATCAACTCGGATTTCATAGACTGAAATCTATCAAGTTTTCCCCCACATCACAGGTTGTAGTTACAAATAGATTATAGCGACACATGTGGATTGCAGTCACGTACTGAGATGCAGTGTTAACAACACCTCAAAAAACAAATGTACCACAAACTGCATGAAAAATGTACCAAATACAAAAAAATGTACCATATCCCAAATTTTTTTCCGCATGTTACGCTTCGCGTAACATGCGGATCGTCGGTGACGTAAAGTACTATATATGAAAATTTTGCATAATACATTTTCGTTCACTTTCTTTCTCCATTCCTTTTTTTTTCTTTCTCTTCTAATACAGTACATTATTTCTGACAGTACTAGAAGAAATTGTTTGGAGTAACATATATTACAACATAAACATTTTACTACAGGCCAACAAAAGTCGCTGTTTTTTCGGCCATTTACGACCATTCATAAACTTGGCAACTTTTAGCAAACTTTTTCAAACTCAAAACGAGCAGAAATTAACATGAGTAGGGCTCAAAAACCATGCCTTCCCATGTCCAGAACATAACTTGCACTTTACTGAAAAAATATAGATGTTTTTACTTTAATAACTTAAATAAATAGAATAATATTAACATTTTGATTGCTAAACATCAGTATATGTATAATAAACTGACAATGCACATTCATTAATATTTTTTTCAGTAAGTATAAATTATGTTCTGGCCTTGGGAAGGCATAAGGGTTTCGAGCCCTGCTCATGTTAATTTCTTCTCGCTTTGACTTCGACTCGCTTATTTATTGTAATAGAGTTCTTTACTTTTCTTTGAAAAACTCATTTTGTGGAAAAAATTTTAATTAATTTATGTTCGTTTTATATTGACATAGTCTTTTCAGGGAAAAAGAAAATAATCGTTTAAATCTTTTTGTATTTTAAAGACTTTATAGTTTGGCCTGCTATTTGTATGCCGGAGAAAAATTTTCAGCAATATTTAACAACATACACCCTTTTAAAAAATCAGGACACAAATATTAGTGTTTAATTTAGTTTCATACCTCCTCTAGTTGACCTACAAAATCTGTTTACTTTCTTCGATAGCTTGGATACATTTACGCTATTTTGATTTGGTTAAATTTTAAGAGCAGAAGTAGCCACGAAAGTTTGAACATAATACCCTCAGTCGTTCTTGGGATACTGCTGAGATGCCTTATTGGGAATTAGCATTAACACAGTTCATCTTGATTTAATATTAGGGCAAAATTTAGTTTTTAAACATAATGGGCAAATGGGAGGGTGGGTGTGGGAGGAGGATTAGTTGTCCTCCAATCACTTTCCACTATTAAAAAGGACATTAGCCATTCCAATTTCCAATCGAATGAGCCCTTTTCCAAGTTTCTATGACAACTCCTTCGATACGAAGTGCCCTGGTTATAAAAATGAGACTGCAATAAGTACTATATTTGAAACATGGATAGCTGCAGGGTGGGTGGGAGGGGTGGGGGTTAATCGGTGACTATATAGTAATTATGAGGTAACCAAAAGAAAGGAAAGGATAAGGGCTGTTTTTTCACTCATCAATGTGCTAAGATCTTACATCTTTGTCAGAAAACGCTTAAAAGTGAAATCTTTGGACTAAGATCTTACATCTTTTGTCGTTTTATGCAAACGTCTTTCATCATTCTGCTCTGATCAGCGGTCTGAGAACAACGATGAGTATATCATCAAAGTTCTCTCATCATTGTTCTATATATGGCATAACAGTGGCGGTCTTCAGACCTTTTGCTAATATCAGTGAGCTGTAAGATCTTAGAACAACAGATTAGTTAAAAAACGATAATCTTTGCAGAAAGATGTAAGATATTAGTGCTAAAAAATGGGACTATAGTAGAAACAAACAATGAAAACAAATGTATGTGTCGAGGGGTATTTTCCGCCGGGGGGGGGGGGCGAGGGTATTTTCTGATGGTATTTTCAGTGGAGCTACTTTTCGCAGAGGGTATTTTCCGCGGGGTACTTTTCGTGGGGTATTTTTCGCGGAAGTATTTTCAGCGGGAGAGTACTTTCCGGTTTTTTTCCGGGGGGGTAATTTTCCGGGGAGTAAACACCTAAAACCTTAGAATCAGCATGAAAAACCAATAATGTGTCAACTGTAGTCAAAATTCCTTTTTAATTTAAGTTTAAATTTGCTTGTTTAATTTAGTTCTTGTTTGTTTTAAGTTTTAATGTTGCCCCATATTTATAGGTTGTATTTTGTCTATTTAATTTACATATCTAGAAACCGCAAACAATATTTGTTTTTAAATATTAATAATGAATTGCTGAGATCAATGAATTAATGAAAAACTGCTACTGGTATTTACAGTTCACATGTGTTCACTATTTTTTTTTTTTTTTGAAGTTTTTGCCACAATATCAGTAATAAGTGCTTTCAGCTATGGTTTCCAATCCCGTGCTCTGGCTCTAATTTAATAATAAAAAACAAGTTTTTTTTAACTGAAAGTAAGGAACGACGTTAAAACTTAAAACGAACAGAAATTATTCCGTGCATGAAAGGGGCTGTCCCTCCTCAACGCCTCGCTCTTTACGCTAAAGTTTTGATTGTTTAAAAAAATAGAGTTGTGAGAAAGTCAAACTTTAGCGTAAAGAGCGAGGCGTTGAGGAAGGGACAGCCCCTTTCATGCACGGAATAATTTCTGTTCGTTTTAAGTTTTAACGTCGTTCTTACTTTCAGTTAAAAAAACTTCTTTTTTCTATTTAATTTTTGAACGTTTTCGGATTAATGCAGGATTTGATTTTGGCTCACCGTACATGAATAATTAAAACAAAATTTGAATATTAATTTTACTTTTATTGGCTTAAGTGGCTTTCTCGAAACCTGTTTAATTTTATTTACGAACGTTTTTATTAGTAATAAATATACGTAACCTACGAATTAACTTACGTAACGAGCTTCTATATTCATATATTTTTGATACATATATTAGAGGTTCGCCCCCTAGTCAATACCTTGCTCTTTAAGCTAAAGTTCGGATTTTGTTCCAATTCTTTAAAAATGACCCCTTAATCACAAATGCCGTTAATTAGAATAAATAGCTCTTATGAAAGTACTAAATAATATTTGGCTTAAAAAGCAAGGTATTGACTAGGGGGTGAACCCAATCATGTACGTAACGTTTTCTGTCGTTTTAAGTTTTGATGTTGCTCCTTACTTTCAGTTAAAAAACTTGTTTTTTTTATATATAATTTCTGATCTTTTTTTTAAATAATGCTGGGAAATCCGGCGCCCCTTCATAGGAATGTCCCTTCCCCATGAAAACTTCCTTAATGGAAACATCCTCCCACACAACCCCGACCCACCCCCACCCCCCACTACCAGAAAAAATCCCCCCTGAAAACGTCTGTATACTTCCCAATAACCAATACTAAATGTTAACATTTAGTAAAGTTCATAAATTTCAGCCCTCCCCCTGGGGACTTCAGGGGATTAAGTTCATCCTAAAAGACATAGTTATCATATTTTCGACCATGCTGAACAAAATTGCTATCTTAAAATTTTGATCGGGTGACTTTGGGAAAAAAATGAGCGTGGAGGGGGCCTAGTTGCCCTCCATTTTTTTGGTCACTTAAAAAGGGCACTAGAACTTTTAATATCCGTTTTAATGAGCTCTCCCACGATATTCTAGGACCACTGGGTCTATACGATTACCCCTAGGAAAACAAAAAAAAAAAAAAAAATAAGCACGCATCCGTGATCTTTCTTCTGGCAAAAAATACAAAATTCCACATTTTTGTAGATAGGAGCTTGAAACCTCTGCGGTAGGGTTCTCTGATAGGCAGAATATGTTGGTGTGATTTTCATTAAGGTGCTATAATTTTTAGGGGGTCTTTCCCCTTTTTTCAAAAATCAGCAAAATTTTCTCAGGCGCGTAACTTTTGATAGGTAGGACTAAATTTGATGAAACTTAAATATTTGAAATCAGCATTAAAATCTAATTCTTTTGATGTATCTATTGGTATAAAAATTCCGTTTTCTACAGTTTCGGTTACCATTGAGCCGGGTTGCTCCTTACTTACAGTTCGTTAGCACGAACTGTTTGAAACCTTCTCTGTAAAAGGCTTGATTTACTACGCGGATCCAAGCCCTATTTGAGCCTGAAACCGAAGCTAAAACAAATTTTGACTCCCGAATTTTCGCAATGAAATTCCATTTTGTTTTTTTCCCCAAAATTTCCTGAATCTTGAAGACTTGTCCCCGAAACTTCTCGAGTTTTTAAGGCATGTCTCCGAATTTTAAGATTCGAGAGTGGAAGCTCTGCTTGATACACAGAAAGATGTTTTTGCAACCTTTGGACGCCGGAAGTGAAGTGTCTGTTTACGAAAAAAGGAAAATAGGTGACTGCCTGTCTGTCTCTTATCTCGACTATGCTGAACAGATCAGTGTGAAATAAAATATTTGTAGATGAAAGAATACAAACATAGATACAAAATACTGAATTGTACCACATTGTACCATAATTCTGTAAAATGTACCATATTTTGTGGGATTGTACTAAATTGTACCAGTAGAGGTGAAATGTACCAAAATGGTACAGTTGTACCACGTTTTGCATCACTGCTGAGATGACGTTGGGAATTTCCTCAAGAGATTCAAGTGTTTGGGTCTGAAAACCTGTTTCTCGCTCTAGTCCTAGAAATTGTCACACAGTTTGAATATTTTAGCCTGTTTGCTAAGGTTTTGTTTAAGGACGTTCTCATAAAAGACGTAATGACAGTAAGAAAAAAGATACTTCAAATCAGACAAGTACGCAAGAGCCTGGGGATCCTGATCCCTCCAAAATCTCACGATGTTTACGATTTTTCAAGGTTTCCTATAATATGCATTAATTTTGAAGTGTTTTCTGTTCTAGACTACTTCATCCTCTGCAAAAAGTTCATAAATTTGTGACTGTCACCAATTAATTGAATAATCTGCGTCACAAAGCTGCATTTCATGGGTCTTAGAAGAAGCTCTTTTTCTGGTTTTTTTTTTTTTTTTTTTTTTTTTTTTTTTTTTTTTTTTTTTTTTTTTTTTTTTTTTTTTCATCTTCAAAAGTTAATTGAAAGAAATGTATACCCAAAATGAAAGCTAGTTTAAGAAAATTTCAACTTGATCACCAGTCCGGAAACCGTCTTTAAAATCAGCTCAAGCGACAAGTCTCGTATGTCGACCATTGTTAATGTCGTTCACCATTGTCCCAACTTGGTGGGGAAAATAAAAAAATGTGGAAACAATTTTTCATCGTCAAACGATACTATTGGAAACAAAGAAGCTTTGTCCCTCCTTGACATTGAATGGGAGTGTGACCGTGCATATTAAAAATCGGCTAAGCCAAAACAAATCAAAACCAGAAGGGAGAACAAACAATAAAAATTATGTAGTTTTGGTACTATCCCACTATCCGGGCCTCTCTGGTTAATCACTATAGACTAGGCAATGATAAAACCCGTTTTTGACGTCTTAACTATTATAGAGCAGGCAATGATAGCAAGGTTTTCATTGCGTATACGATATTAAACTGTTTTCTGGGGGGTTTAGGGGGAAAAGGTACCTAGGTTAGGTTACGTATTTAATATATGTAATGCTTTACCCCCCCCCCCTAATGTGCAAATATATAGCCCAAATTTGTTTCTAAACTATTATATATTCATCCTATTTTATTTTAGTTCATTAGCATTAACCAAACTTGACTTTTTAGAGAGGCCCGGATAATGGGATAGTACCGTAGTTTTTATTGCTTTATACTTGACTACAACATAGCACCTTACATTATAAATTATTTATAAGTTATATATGGGTAATTATTTACATCTGAAGATAATCACACTGGAATTCGAATAGCATTACATACAGACTCTAGACTCTTCAGCAGTGGAGAGATGTTTTGTACATGTTGAATATACGGACGTTTCAAGATAGAGGAGTAAATCCATGTGGTGATTTTATGTGAAGAGCCCAGGTTTTGTTGGTACTTCCCCAAACATTTATGCTGTCCCTGTCGAAATGTCATACTGGTCAATGTATTGCGTGGTTGTGGATGAGCTAGATTTAGGGATATAATTTGTAGGGTAAAAGACCTCTTTTCGGAAAGTACCACTTTTTTTTCGGCATTCCGGAAAAACAGAGACGGGTTTTTGGACCGCCCCTATTTTACTACTGTATAACGCAATGCAAGTGTAGTAACAAGATCCCCGCCTTTTATTCGCCTTCTTGGCGAAAGACGTTATCAAAGAAAATTTGTACAAAAATAACCTAGGCTATTCAAGCTAATTGGAAATAAAATCAAAAATATGGTAAGTGGCAATGCAAATAAATATTGAAGGTAAGTTACAACCTGTCATTACAGAAACAAAGTTAAGCGTGCATTCATTTTTTGTTTAGATTTATAGATTCGACAGTGTTTTCAAAGAAACCAACAATTGTACGCCAAAAAGCTAGTATAGTAACACGCACAAGAATAACACGGACACATTTTACTAGTCTCCCCAACCCAAAAGGATTCCCCGGGTACGGGTTTTTTAAGGGAGACTTGCGTGTAAGTTAATTTTCGTAGCATATGCTATATTTTAATCCAGATGCCGCAAAAAAAAAAAAAATAAATAAAAAGGGTAGGCTTCTTGCTAAAAAAAAAAAGGTAGCAAAATTTTCTCATACAATCAAATAGTCCAAAAAATTAATTTCAAATTTACATCTCTGTGACGCGCCATTGGCTGCCTTAAAGGTATATTCCGCATAAGAGTGGGTCTGGTACCCCATCCTCAATCCCTTAATGTTTATGTTAATGTTTTAGAACTATACAAAACCTTCATTTTTCAATGGCCCTTGTGTCTCAGGAGTTGTGTCTTAAAGTTTTGGGACTAAAGTCGAACTTATGTGTAAAAAGCAAGGTATTGAGGAAAGGGCGGTAGATATTAAGTAAAGGGTGGTTCCATTTGTGGGATTTTTTATTCGAAAAAAGACTAATTTTTATTGAATTTTAATTCTTTCTTAAATCATACCAGAAAAAAAACTCCAAGGGAAAATTTAGCCCAATTTCCCCCGTCCTCTGTGATGGTACGGAAAGTTGCTCCCATGAGAATCTATACCTTGGAAATTCTTGCCCTTACAGAAAGTTCCCCAAAGAAGAAGTTAAAAGGGATTTGCTTGGGAAAGGCACGGAAAGTTAAGTTTTAATCTATAGAATTAAATTTAAAAAAAAGTTTTTTTTTAACTGAAAGTAAGGAGCGGCATTATAACTTAAAACGAACAGGAATTATTCCGTATATGAAAGGGGCTGTCCCCTCCTCAGCGCCTCTCTCTACGCTAAATTTCGACTCTGTAGCAACTCTACTTTTTAAAACAATAAAAACTTAAGCGTAAGGAGCGAGGCGTTGAGGAGGGGACAGCTCCTTTCATATCTGGAATAATTTCTGTTCGTTTTAAGTTACAATGTCATTCCTTACTTTCGGTTACTAAGGCTTATGTCCAGTGGACAGTATCTGCTCCTTACTAAGCCTAAAGCTTTCTAAGCCTCTTCATGTAGGACCAATGGTTTACGAATTTTCTTTTCAGCTCAGGCAGAGTCTCAAATATAGACTAATGTTATCATATAACAATTATTCCAACTAAGGGATGAAAACAATAATTTCTCAGTGTCAAGAAACAAAAAAGTTTTGTTCTGTCCTTTCTAGTAACTGAATCGAAAATATATCCTATGAATGTGCACATTAAGAGCCGGCTAACCGCAAACTGATTTTTTTTTTTTTTTTTTTTTTTGGGTTGCTTCAAGATAATATGCAATACTGTTGGGTTAGAATTATGTACATAGAAATTATAGAGGGAATATTCTAAAGCTTTGGTAATAGAACTTATTCCGCTTGAATTTATAATAAATCTTGCTTTTCCGGTGGTTGTAAAGAGGTGCTCTGACTAGATGGTTTTGGTGGAATATATGATCCTTGTTCAAGCATTGTGCATAGGAATTTTTTTATTTTACCTGGGAAAAAAGAGGCAGATGAAAACTAAAGGAAAAAGTAGGTCTAGTAAGTTTATACAGGCCCCTCTTACTCCAAGAGTGATTTAACTGGAAATTTTTGCTTTGAGAGCCAAAGTATAGGAAAAAGTATTTTCAAGGGGAGAGGAAACTGTTGAAATTTTGCCATGGTGGGCTCAAATTTTTCTTCTCTGTGAATTTTCTCTCTTAGCATATATTTTTGATTGGGTGTATGCCTCTCCCCGGTTCTAGGCGTTTACCCCCACCGGAAAATACTCCCCCGCGGAAAATATCCCCCCGGGAAATACCGGGGAATTTTTCTTGAGAATTTAGTTGAGTTTTTTTTTTTTTTAATTTCCATAGGGGGATGGAATTTTGGTACTTGTGTATTATGCGCCACTCACTCAAGTTTACGCTGTATAAAATTTGAGAACACACCGTTTTTTTTTGTTAGTTTCTTCGTTACTTTAGAAATAAATTTGCGCTATAGATTTGCACATTGGGGGGGGGGGGGGTAAGCATAACGGGTCTGTATGCAAAATGTGTTTGGTACAATTATTCTGCATATTAGATAGATAGACAAATAAGTGTATTTAAAGCCAAATATACAGCCATGAACACAGTAAAATAACATAAATGAATGTAGTGAATGGTGTGTGTGTGTGTTTAACTCCCCAAAAAAGGCCCTCCCCCACGAAAAATACCCCTCCCCATAGAAATATCCTCTGGACAATTCAATCCTGGCGAAGATTTACCCCGGACAATTACCCTTAACACCCCCACGCGTAAAATTAAATCGGAAAAGAGAAAGCAAGACATAAAAAGAAATTTCGTATATGAATTCTTGCAAATTCACCCAGCGTAAAATTTCTTCTTAAAATTTCATCTCAGAAAATTTGTCCTCCCCTCCCCACCCGAAAAATGTATGCATACTTCCCAATAACAAATAAAACAAAGGGCGATTTTTATAGCTTAAAAACCTTTCCCCAGGTGATGTAGGGGGTCATTTTATCTCCAAAGACATAGTTATCGGGCCTTTCAACTATGCTGAAGAAATAAGCTATCTCAAAATTTTGATTGGACGATTTTGGCAAAAAGTGACGTGGGAGAGGGCCTAGTTGCCCTGGAAATTGAAAGATCTAGTGCCATTTCAAATAGTCGAGTCAAAGTGACTGGAGGGCAACAACACCCCCCCCCCTCCATGCCCATCATATCCTCAAACACTTAAATTAAGACTACTACAAATGCGTCAGCTCTTTTTATAGCTTTGAGTTTACAGATAAATAGATTAAGCGTACTTAGCCAGAGTGGAGTTGGATATTAAGAACCACAGTTCATATAATTATCCAGTAAGCTTATCGCAGATCATTTCTGGTCTTCGTTCTCGGTGCGAACAAAAAGCTCCTCCCACTTCTTTCTGCATTAGCGCGTTAGTCTGTTTCCGATTGTTTCCAACAAAGTGCATTATTCGTAATAGCGGGTTTCCACTTGTTTCCGATTAGATCACAGTCTGACTTGTCTACCCGTGAAAAGATCTGAAACCGCCTATGTTTCTATCTGCAAAAACGTTCTCTGGAGCACTCGTACCTTGGTCCGGGTTTTTATAATGGGTGAGATAGGGAAAGATGATACTGGATAATTATATAAACTGTGTTAAGAACCATGGGTCCAGAATGCTTATATCAGTAATTAATCCTTACTTTGATTATTATTTTTCTTTTCGTAAAGTCATATCTAACATCACCCTGTTGTCACTTCCCCGCCGCGTTGAGGCGACGCTGAAAGTACTTTTGATTTCGTTTGTTTTGCAAAGTATATACGTATTATTTAACAAAATACGCATTATCCAGCATAACTTCCAAATCAAAAGTACAAGGGAAGGCCCACCACCATAACTAGCAAGACACGCACTATGAAAATAAAGCCTACAACCAATAAAGACAAACTGAAAACTAAAAAGCCTGTTAAATAGAATTTCCTATTAGAAAAGCACCTGCAAACAAAAAATTCAAAGCTCTTAATTACCATGCAATAAGAAAAGAGAGAGAAGGAGAGAGAGGAGAAAGAGGGGAGGGGGAGAGCGAGAAAAAGAGTACGATTGTTTTTTAGCTTTGAATTTGCAGATAAATAGATTCAGCGTGCTTAGCCAGAGTGGAGTTAGATATCAATAAAAGTACAATATTGTTAAACTGGGTGAAAACCCATTTGAAAATAATATAGAATCATGAAGAGCTTTGGGTCCAGAATGCTTATATCTGAAATTAATCCTTTTGGGTATTTTCCAAGGAGGGGTATTTTCCGCGGGGGTTACTTTCCGAAGGGGGGGGGGGGTATTTTCGTGGGGGAGGGCATTTTTTTTTTTTGGGGGGGGGGGTTAAACACCCCGCCTCCCATTCATTATATTCATTTATGTCATTTTACTGTGTTCATGGCCGTATATTTGGCTTTAAAATACACTTATTTGTCTATCTATCTAATATGCAGAATAATTGTACCAAAAACACATTTCGCATGCAGAACGTTATGCTTAAACGTTATGCTTACCCCCCCCCCCCCCCCTAATGTGCAAATCTATAGCGCAAATTTATTTCTAAAGTAACGAAGAAACTAACAAAAAAACCGGTGTGTTTCTCGAATTTTACTCAGCGTAAACTTGAGTGAGTGGCGCATAATACACAAGTACCAAAATTCCATCGCCCTACGGAAATTAAAAAAATAAAACTCAATAAAATTCTCAAACTTGTAAAGCCTTATTTCCCATGGGGGGTATTTTTTTTGTTGGGGGGGGGGGCATTCTCCGGGGGTAAACGCCGGACACCGCCTTTCCCCTGAGGTGAAGGCTTTTTATGGGGCTTAGTTCAAATGAAATTTTCTCTTTATTGTAGACGAATGCTGGATAGCAAAAAAATATATTGTTATATATGATGTTACTTTTCACTTATGGCACTTTTAAGCTTCTTTACGCCAAGAACACAGTCCAGCGTTATCAATTGTCCAGTCCAGCGTTATCAATTGTCCTGTATTTGTCGGTCATTATTGCAATAATTTCTAATTTTTTCAAGCTCCGCTCCTCATGTCCTACTTATCCAAAATATATTTAACCGTACGAGCAGTAGGCTCAGGGTTGCCACCGTCAGTAGGATTTTACTAGATCTAGTAAAAAAAAATATAGTAAATTTAGAGGATCTAGTAAATTTCCCGAAATCTAGTAAAAACTAGTAAAAAGTCATGATTTATAGTAAACAAAAACTTTTTTTTTTATTTTCCTTGAATTCAGGGAAAAAAATTGTCGAAAACATGACAATTTATAATTTTCGCTTGTCTGTTTTACAGTTTACAATTTAAGAGGAAAAGAGAGAAAAAAAAGAAGATCAAAGTTTGTGAAAATCGTATTGATTATCCTCCTATAATAAAAATCGATGCTTGATGGTGCGCAAAATTTTTTTTTGAGCATTTAGTAAAATAGATGCGATCTAGTAAATTTTTTCCTCTCCGATTTAGTAAATTCTTCCAGGTCAGGGTGGCAACCCTGAGTAGGCTACGTGTCTTATATAACAGAAGTAATGTTGCTGACACGTTTATTTTTGGTGCTTATGATTGCCATAGTAGGGCATATGATTGCCATGGTTTTAGGCGAATACCCCCCCCCCCTATGGAAAATAAGGCTTTCCAAATTTGAGAATTTTATTTGAGTTTTTTTTTTAATTTCCGTAGGGGGATGGAATTTTGGTACTTGTGTATTATGCGCCACTCACTCAAGTTTACGCTGTCTAAAGTTCGAGACCACACCGTTTTTTTTTTTTTTGTTTAGTTTCTTCGTTACTTTAGAAATAAATTTGCGCTATAGATTTGCACATTAGAGGGGGGGGGGGGGAAATAAGCATAGCAGGTCTGCATGCAAAATGTGTTTGGTACAATTATTCTGCATATTAGATAGATAGACAAATAAGTGTATTTTAAAGCCAAATATACGGCCATGAAAACAGTAAAAATAACACTGTAAATCTATAGCGCAAATTTATTTCTAAAATAACGAAGAAAAACTAACAAAAAAAAAACCGGTGTGTTCTCGAATTTTACACAGCGTAAATTTGAGCGAGTGGTGCATAATACACAAGTACCAAAATTCCATCCCCCTACGGAAATTAAAAAAATAAAACTCAAATAAAATTCTCAAATTTGGAAAGCTTTATTTTCACAGGGGGGGGGGGGGGGGGGGGGGGGGGGGTAAACGCCGACCACCGATTGCCATAGTAGGAGGCTGCAACAAACTCCTTTGGTCGGTCCGGGTTACTCCCCTGGACAATTTGAAAATTTTAGGTCTAAAAATGTATTATGGCAATTCCCTCCCCCCCCCTACCAATATATACTTTTTGTACGCGTATGTGTCATACTGGTTATGAATTGTCAGGTCTGGAAAAAGGAGGTATAACCATAGGGGTTGATGGCGTTGCTCTTAACTGCTTCTGCCTTTAAATTTTTTAGCAGCAAACAGGTGCATGAAATTCCTGTGGAGTAACACATGAAATGCAATTGATTTGACTGCGACTTCGAGAGGTTGCCTACGTTCCGCCACCTGATGTACATCCCAGAGCGCTACGTACCACCGCCCAAGCTCCATCACACTTAGCACAGTTCATACAGCCCTTGGCGCACTTTTTACCACTCTTGCCACACGCCACCTGGTGTACGGGATTTTGAAAGTCGGTGACCCCCTCGACACACTTTCTGCATGCCGTTTTTTCTTGTACAACCGGTCTCCAGGACAGATTTTTATGATAAGAGTCCACCTGCGATAGTTAGTTTTTTTACTCCTTAAAAGCAATTAACTTGGTGTATGTTTAGCATCCATTGCACGTATTCTTACTGCGTTTAGTAGACATCTTAACAGACGGTCGTGCTTTGAATTTGACTAGATACATGAAACCTCGTTATGTGTTTTCGACACACTGTTCACATTTGATAAAGTAGATTATTAATAAGGCAGGCTTCATCGAATCTATTTTGTATTACTAGAATGAGTCAAATTATTAATTTAGCTGAGAAATCATATTTTTAAAACCAATAAAACATAACAGTCAGATTTACAAATTATTTACAGCCTCGACGAAGAATGGTCCTGGTAAGTATTGACAAGAGTGGAAGTAGAAATTCGTACTGTTTTTCCGAGGAAAACGCTATTTAATGATGTTCGACAAAATTTCAAACCAGTTTTTGCTATATTTATTTTTTATTTTTAACTCTGTATCTGTGGTACTATCATTCTAACATGTATAGAGAGGAGGAAGGCGGCTGCAGATATATGCGTTAAATTTCCGGAATTTTTTGGATTTTCGCATACTTTGCTCGTATTCGTATATGCAATTTGCTCTTTTTTACGTTTTTAACGTCTTTTTACGTCTTTTTTAGACTCGACAAATTTTTTGGAAAATTTGATTGAAGGACTTGACCCCTAGGAAGCTAGTAAAATATTGGTTATCGGAATGGTTTAGAGTGGTGCAATCATGGGGGACTAGAGCGTCTTCCCCAAGAAGAGGGGGAGGAAAACACGGAAAAAAATATAGTAGGGTTGCAGGTTTTTATCGGAAACCTCCCTCCCATTTTCTAGTTTTGTTTTAGCTTAGTTGGCAAAAGATGAAGAGACAGACGAGGTATGGCAAGCCAGCGTCGCAAGGGTGAGATTTGGCCGAATGCCAAAACGAGACTGAGGCCAGTCAAAATGATAAAAGACTTGAAAACTTAACTAGTGTAAAGCGAAGATTGTCTCTGTGAGAGGCAAAGCGACTTCTGTGCTTGAAAATAGGCTGCTATAAACAATTAATTATTAAGAATAAGCTGCTAGGATTATTAACTAAATTTCAGACAGAAATGTAGTGACTAATTACTTAAAAATATAACCCATATTTTTTAATGAATTTTTAGAAAAGATGCTTATTGTTTAAATCTCTACAGTTGAAGCTCTTTGTAAAAAGACGCTATGAAAGACAGGAAAAAAGTAGATTAACGAACCAATAAAGAAAAAAGAAACTAAAATGAAAAACAAAACAATCAGCTAGGGGAAATACACGGGAAAACACCATGATGGCTTGAACTTCGAATAGCTGATTCGGGGAGCCCTACTCGGGACTATATCTTTTATATGGACCTTGGGATATTATCTTGTGGAATGCTTGTGTATACAGGAACTTTTTTTCGAAATTCGTTTGTTTTTCACGTTTTTTTTTTTCTCTTTTGTCTTTCAAAATAAAATCTTCGCGCACATTTTCGGGTTAAGACTTAGACAAACTTGCTCGATTATTAATAATATATCTATTTGAAGCTCCACTGGAAATCGTGAGCTAGCTAAAGAAAACATTTGCTCGAACAATGGTAGCTCAAATTATGCACCGATTCAAGGGGGGTGCGAGCTACCCCTTGAAGGTCTACACAATGCCTTTGTCTCTCGTATATACAAACTACGGCCCTGAATATAGATAAAGAAAGAGATGGCAACTGGTTTCCACCATTTTACCTATTGTTGCAATGTCAAATTTGAGCCAGAAGACGAAGCCTGATATGTTTGTTTATTTTTTTTTGTCACTTTCAAACTCTCACCCGATAAAAAGAACCAACTTTTTGAGTTGCAACATTTATTACATGTAAACATTCTGTTTATCTCTAGTATAAACCTGATGTTCTTTCATCTCGTATTCATCGTGTCCTTTTTCCAGATTTTACATCTGCCATAATGCGCAACAGGAAGAAAACATCCCTGGGCCTTTGGGCCATGTACAAGCCACTGGATTCGGCAATATCTTTTTTGGCTCAAATATAAACAATGGGCTGCATCCCAGTTAGAAGAATCCAAGAAAATGAGTGTGCAGACATCATCAACAAAAATGACCTGGAATCGAACAAAGACATTTATAGAGTAGCTGCCAAGAAAGCTGTTCCCTATAGGTTAGAACTTTGTTTTGTCTTTTCCTTTCTAATGCTTGACTTGCTTTACAGAGCTCTCGGTTTTCTCCAAGCGACCCTGCCGGGGTCTTTTTCTGTGCTGATATCATGAACTAGAATACATTGGTTTATTACATCAACCGGATAATAAGGTGGCTGCCCTCGAGGTGGTTGCCGACCATTTTTTTGGCGGGAGGTATTTTAATACAATGAATGGCTTTAATAGTTGATTGGGGCTTCGAATCCCACGACTGAACAATTTAGAATGTTAAGGGAAGTCAAGTTGAAATCCGAATACTTGCATTGGTTAAGTGGAAACTTACAAAACATATTGGAAAAATTAAAAAAAAAAATCGAACATTGCTAGTATTTTGTGCTAAATTAAAAAAAGAAACGAGTGAAACCTCAGCAGAATCTAAGCTTAAAACATGTCACTAAATATCTGAAGAAGGTGTAGCTTTCCCTTGAAGATGTTGTCTTGTTAATCATTAGGTTAATTGCTTCAGTTTCTACCAATAAAAAGCGTTGTCAAATTTAACTAATCAGTATTGCCTTGATTGTTTTCACGGTTCAACGTGACAAGTCTAGCAAAACGTGATATCACCCTAAAAACCTCATTATTCTGGAACAAAAAAAAAACTTGAGAAATCGCGATTTTCTGGAATAGATCCAAAATGGGTCCAGGGGTGGAAAAGGCTTTATATTGATGTCCTTGGTATTTTAAGTAGCGGCGAAGACTTATGATTCTTTCCATCCTACAAAACAATTTTGATAATTGAGGACTTTTTTCAAGACGGTGACAAGCAAACTGATATATCGTCTCTGTCATGTATAAAGGCTATATCTGAAATTTTTGACACTTTTGAGTTAATTGCCAAAACTAATTGCTAAGCCTTCTCAGAGGAATGATCAACAGGGTAATATTTGCTTGATCAATCTTCGATCCTACTCGCCTGCTGATACTCCCTCTGAGAACAACATAGCAAGTGATTTTTCTCAGTTATATCAGAAGTGTGAAAAAGTCAGATACAACCTTCAGGCGTGATATAAAAAAAAATGTACAATGTTCGACTAGCTATACAACTGTCATCGGGGTCGCCACTTTTTGGTCCATGAATGTGTCCCTTCGCTTCGAAAATAAAAATGTGTCCATCTTGAAATCTTAAAAACCAGAAGCTATTATTTTGTTCCTGTTGTATTATTGAACAAAAGATGCTTTGTAAACCTCTTTCAAAGTGGCCATTTAGCAGAAAAAAAAAAATGAAAACGAAAAAAAAATCCAGATAAAACATTCATACAAATGACTCGTATAAACATTTAAATCCCTTACTAAATCTGGATGAAATCTTACTAAAAAAAAAAAACGAGAAAAAGCACTACTTTGGTGTAAAGTGACATTTTTTTTTTTAACAAAATAATATATCCAGTCGGAAATGTTTCGTTTTATGTCACAAGTTTACAAAAAGTGTCATTTTTTTTTTTTTGCCCTTTTTCCTCATTGTGTCCCGGAACATGGGAATGTGTCCCTTTTGACATAAAATGTGTCTAGTTAGCAACCCTGACTATCACCAGTGAAATACATAAGACTAAACGCTGTAAACCCCATAAAAAACTAATTTACAACTAAAAAATTGATGGAAAATTAGCTGTTTCGTTGGTTAACCAGTTCCAATGGAAACAATTTACGAGCATATAGGGGTGGGGTTGGCAAAATGTTGACAAGGTGAAATTAGAGTTATATTAGGGGCAAAACTTTATCACTAAAGCACTTTTTTAGCACTATTTCATCATATGTAGCACATCAGGGCCGTATCCAGGATTTTTGTTCAGGGGGGGGGTTACTAATTTTTGACTTTTTTTTGGGGGGGGGTTACTATTTTTTGACTCAGTTTTCGACTAATTTTACTGATTTTTACCTAGGTTTTACTAATTTTCGACTTATTTTTCGAGTCGGTCAAAAATTTTTCGGGGGGGGGGGGTTCAACCGGGTAACCCCCCCCCCCCCCCTGGATACGGCCTTGTAGCACATGCTTCAATTTGTAGCGCTTTCGTGATACATTTTTTTTGTCATGGACGAAATAATGATGACCAAATATGACTCGTAGGCTATAAACATGTAAATCCCTTATTTTTGGGGTAAATCCTTTACTTACGACATCTCTGGCAAAAACCTGGGTATGGATGGTCAAAAATAAAAACCGAGAAAAAAACACTACTTTGGTGAAAAGTGACATATTTTTAAACAAAATATATATCCAGCTGGGAAAATGTTTCGTTTTATGTCATAAGTTCACAAATGTGTCACTTTTTCTCATTGTGTCCCCGGGACCTGGGAATGTGTCCAGTTGGCAACTCTCACTATCATCAGTGAAATAGATAAGACTTGACGCTGTAAACCCCATAAAACTAATTAAACTAAAAACTTGATTAAAAATTAGCTGTTCGTTGGTTAGTCAGTTATCCAATGGAAACAATTTACGGGCATTTAGGGGGTGAGGGTTGGCAAAATGTTGACAAGGTAAAATTAGAGTTATATTAGGGACAAAACTTTATCACTAAAGCACTTTTTAGCACTATTTCATCATATGTAGCACGTGCTTCAATTTGTAGCGCTTTCCTGATACTTTTTTTTGTCATGGACGAAATAATGATGACAAAATGACTTGTATAAAACATGTAAATCCCTTATTTTGGGGTAAATTCTTTATTTACGACATCTCTGGCAAAACCTGGATGCTCAAAAAAAGAGAAAAGGCACCACTTTGGTGAAAAGTGACATTTTTTTTTACAAAATGTGTCACTTTTTTGTCATTGTGTCCCGGAACATGGTAATGTGTCCCTTTTGACATAAAATATGTCCAGTTGGCAACCCTGACTATCATAAGTGAAATAAATAAGACTAAACGCTGTAAAAACCCATAAAACTAACAACTAAAAACTTTGTATTTAGAACAGTTAAATTCAACTATTGACTAAAATCAGCTGTTCGTTGGTTAAGCAGTATCCAATGGAAACAATTTACGAGAATTTAGAGATGGGGGTTGGCAAAATGTACTTTTCAATATGTAGGGAGGTGTAAATTTGTCGTTTCTTCAATGAAAGTATCCAAAAAGACATTTTTTCGATAAAATGTTATCTCAAAAAATTATATTTCAAAATCTAAAGGGACACAGGCCCCTCTCCGCAATTGAGCCATTACCAGTATCGATAGCATAACTGGAAAATGTTGAGGTCTTGATTATTAGGAAAGTTATTTTTTATTGTATGAAAATTTAATAAGATTTTCGTTTCTGTCTTATAAGTCAAATTTGCCACATTGGCATCCTGCATCTAGGGCTATTTTGCATGAACTAATAAACTCGATTTAATCATTTCCGGATCCTTTAACATTTTGGCATTAATTGCGAGGGATATCGAAATTTATCTAAACAGGGAAAGATAGGTTAATTAAGTAAAAACTAGGCCATTTGTTTATCATATGAATTGTTGTGGGGAGTCTGTGTATAACCTAGGGATATATTTTTCGAAGTTATAGCCTATATCAAAGTTAGAAACTAAGTTTTATGCTTCTTAAAGTTTTGTTTAGTTTAATAATACGTTTTAGAAGAGGTATTTTATTTCATTTATAATGATAATAATTGTGATAAAAACCTATTAAATCATATATAAAAAATTATACTTTAACAAGAATATGTAGCAAGATATGGCAAATTTGTGAGACATCATGTAATGCGACAATTTCTCAAAAATGAAAATTACCAAAGCGACTCATGTAGTGCGACTGTATACTTTTGTGACTGTGAAGTTAAAACAGAGAGAAGTAGATCGTCAACACCAGACCGACAAAATTAAAATAAAAGTGTTTAAATGAGCAAATGAAACCTAAGACAGAAATTGACAATGATAAATGAAAGAGAGTTTTATAAACTTTGTTTGGGCATTCTTGGGCCAATGTTAGAGGTGTTTCCAGAGCGCTTTCTTTGGGGGGGGGGGGGGGGGGGGGGGGGGGGGGGGGGGGGAAGAGGGGGCACTTGCTCTTGGTGAAGAAATTTTAGTGACGCAAAATTTCAAGTAAACAATCTAACGGCTATAGCCATTTTTTAATTTTTGGAAATTTATCCTATTAAAATAAAGTAGAGGACGCAGTTGGCAGTAAATACAAGCAAATCCGACATTTTTCACATATTTTCATCACACTATTCCTTGAAAATAAAAGTAAGCAGCCCGAATTTGATGTTTTTGTGATATTTTGTATTCAAATTTTGGTATTAATGAAAATTATATTAACAAATGAACAATTGTTCATTAAATGAAAATTAGGCGTGAAAACTTTTGGAGGCAGGGTGGCGCTAATGAAGATTTTGCCCCGGGCGTAAGAGAAACCAGAACCGCCACTGGGTATCCCCCCTCTTCCTTCCTTCGGTATGTATTTCAACAGCGTATTTTAACAAAAAATTTATGGGTACTGTTTATTGCATTTTCTTAAATAGCAATCTTCTTGTCAACAAGTGGAAATACCCGGTAAGGTAATTAAATAATTCTTTAAAAAGTCGATAATCATTTTCCGATTCTTCGTCTAGAGTTTCATGTAGCGAACAGCAATCTTGTTTCCTTTTTTACTTCGTCGTTTCAAAATGATCTGATATTTTGTCGATTACCAGAAAAGGCGCTTGGCAACTACCACTTTTAAGATTTGTCCGTTGAATATGCAAATTTTGTGTTCAGCAGAAGCATGTACTGATGTTTTCGTTATATATTTGCACATTTTGAGGGGGGGGTTAGGGGTATAGTATTTGGACAGTAAGTTAGAAAAAACAATCCTTACTTCATACTATGCAGAACAATTGTACCTAACACACTTTGCATGCAGACTCGCTACACTTTACCCCACCCCCCTAATGTGCAAATACATAGCCCAAATTTGCTTCTATAGAATTATATTTTCATCATATTTTGTGACATTTGTTTAGGATTAGTCAGAGAAACAGGTTCTACTTTTATGAAGAGCTTGACATTAGTGCTATAACAGAAAAGTACCTTCTGCGTTTCAACAGAATAAAGCCATTCGATTGTTGGGAATTATGTTATCTTATAAGTGTTAATGACACAGTAGCGTATTTCGCTTCAAGTGCTCGACAGCAAGGCCGTATCCAGGATTTTGTCCGGGGAGGGGGTTTAAAAAAATACAACTTGGAAAAACGCATCAAAAATTTGTGTTCTTCTTAAAACAAATTTGCGTCAAAAAAATGTGTTTTCTTATCGATTGACCTTCACCCTGGAGAGAAGTCCATAGGACTTTCTCAGCTTCTCCTTCAATGCTTTAATAATGAATGATCGTGTTGCTCGAATTGATGTTCCGTATGAAAGCTCAAGATATTTGAGAGACACGGAACCAGAAATAGTAGAGGGCCAGCCTGGATCTTGGAGTCATGAGGTTGGCGACAACCAAAAACAAGAAATTCGGTTTTTGTGTGGAAGCAACTGATAATCCAATGACCATCATAGAGGTTATCCACAGCGATCTGTAGCGACTGCACATCGTCTGATAATATCATCCGCGTACGCAAGATGACTTGCATCGATAGACGGCTCAATGAGAAAGGGTGGTATTCTACGTGTGGCAGAACGGATTGCATTGTTGAAGATTACAGGACTTAAGACGGATCCCTGTTTAACTCCACGACGTACAGGAATCCGGCCACTATAAAGACTTTTCCCTCGTATTTTAGCCCTATTATAATCAGTTTTTTTGACTACAGCACCAAAAAAATCGCTGTGTAGCACGCAAATTTGGGCAATTATAGCAACTTTATGAACTGACCGTAGAGGCAACCCTGGCGAAAACATAGGGGGTGCCCACTTTCAGAAATCACGTACACCAGGGGGCGGATAATAATAGTAATACATTGCAATAAATACTATACATATATTGATATATAGAATATATTCCACAACATTTCTATTGGTTTAGTTCGTTTAAGCCACATTATACAGGTATAACATTAGAGTGATGCTAATTTCCAACCGAGGGGTTAACAACTGGCATTTTGAGGGACACCTGGGGGCTTGAGGCACGGAGGCGTGCCTCCGGAGGTACACCGGAGGCATATTCCAAAGGGCGCAATATGTAAATATATACAGCTTGCCTGTTATTCGGTATCTGTCGAATATTTCAGCACCTTCAAAAGCGATCTTTTAAAAACTTGGAAAAAATCATTTACGGGTTTATTTGGCAAGGAAAAGAACCCCAAGACTGAAAACAACTGATATGTACCTAAAGAAGAAGAACGGAGGACTGCAAGTTGTTGATATCCATGCAAAAACTAGGTAACCCTACGATGGCACTGATGGTGTCACTTTTTCCTATTACACATGCAGCGTTGCCACCAGCTCAAAAATAAAATTCCGATTTTTCTTCAAAAAAATCCCGAAATTTCAAAAAAAAATCCCGGGACACGGTTTTTAAGTTATACAACATAGGGCTGCGCGGTGATGACGTAAAAAGCAAGGTGAAATTCAAAGTACCGTGAAACGTGGTTTCTAGTTGTAACTAACAACTGATTGTCAATATTCCTAGTATTATTTCGACGTGAAAAACGTTCTGGTGGATTAGTAGGATCTACGACAAATATTTTAGGCCAAAACAATTCGCCAAAGTTCCGAAAAAACGTGTCTACGCATCCACGTTTCATCGTTATTTGAATTTCCCGCCCAAGAATTGACGTCACGCTTCGCAGCCCTATTCAATATGGCTTGGCCAGCGGTAAAAGTTGCCTTTTATCACGTCTTCACACATCCCTTTCCCTTTTATCATACCTGCTTTTCTGTTTAGTGGCTGTGCCAAGACGCACCCTTGGATCTCGGATTCTTAATTGTACTAAAAAAAAGGAATCTGCTGCTTTGACACGAAAGAATCCGGAAGAAACACAGATCCCTTTTTCCCGAATGTGCTTAGAATCCAACTTTCTTGGTATTAAACCCAGGCCGTTGGGTATTTGAAGAGAAACTGTAAAGCAACAGTCAGAAAAACTGTTACTACCGAGTTATTAGTAAAATGCGCTAAGTAAATCAAAGTCTTCCACTACTAAGTCTTCTACTGAGCTGTAAATTTTTAAAGTTGTAAGAGTAAGCCTTTTGGAAGACCACCTTTAAAATTCGAATTCGTGTTAGTGAAAATTGAAGGATATGAATTTTAAGAAATTGAAGTAAAAATGCCACCGGAAAAAAGTCTCCTAGAGGGGGAAGGATACCCTGGAACGGGGGGAGCGATAGATATTTGGCAAGAAAAAAGTTAAATGGTAGTTTGCCTTCATGTCCGCTAATACATTGACTGGTATATAATAATTTTTTTTTTTTTGAAGTTTAGGTGATATGATAATGTATAAAGTTGTAAGTAATTTATATGCTTTTGTATTAAAATATCACCGACTGGAGAGGAGGAAGGGAGGAAAAAAAATAACAACTACCTCTGAAAAATGTTAAACAAAATTCCTTCTGTTGACACACAGAACATGGCGATGGTGGTGGTTATGGTCTTGAGGTCAGTTTTGGGTTTAGATGCCATTTTTAACATGATGATTGCGATGCTGACGAGACATCAAAAAGTGGAACCCTTTTTCTTCTGGATAAATGAGTTCAGCTTTGTGAAGACGTCTGAGTCAAAGCCAAAGACAATGTTGGTGCCGATTTCCCTAGAAACGGGTTTTTGCTGAATGCATGATATACAGGCTGGAGTCACAAGTAACCCTGGTCTAGCAATGCGGCAGTTAATGTGAGATCAGCATTCAGCCGGAACCACTGGCACAGAATTCCTATGTCGTCAGGGAACGGCATCGCCATATTGTGCGTGCCAACAGAGTGGCATCTTCGCCCAGACAAGTAGCCAAACTGTATGACCCGCCCAACTAATACTCTCTTTCCCCTGCCAACCGGTCTGTAAACGCACCATTCACCGATACGCCATTCCGATTTCACACCGACCTCTGTATTGAATTGTGGCGACTCACGTAGTCCTACTCGTCGGCCGTGGACCATCACCCGGTCACTACTCAGCTTCTCAGAGCTTTCCCTCAGAAGCCACAACAGCGTGGATTTTTTTATTGGTGTTATGGAGCCGTCAGAAGTCTTGACAAGACAAAACCTAGAATTCTTCATGTTCGTCACAGTCTCACACTAACCCAATTTTTCTCAACTTGAGCAATCACAGGCAAATCATAAAGATGCCGTCACTTTCCGAGCCCGATTCAGTGTCAGTCGCGGAAGCCTTTTTCTGCTTATCGGACACAGTATTTTTCCTCTGAGTCATCGTCTGAGTCACTGTCTTGAAGTACAGAAAGACGAACATTCGGTACTTGGTGACCGAAAGCAGAAAGTACGTCGTCGGGTATCAAGGCTTTCATTATTCGCTGGCTGTCAATACGAGCTCGCCCTAGCTCGAGCTTGATTTCATCGTCCCCGGGCAAAGAAAAATCGGAACTGACAGACACAACACCAATGGATCTAACTCGCTTGGCCTGGGCAAGGACAACTGTTCATTAGAATATTGAGCTTCAAAATCCGTTATACTTTCATATCGACGAATTCGATGTAGAAGTTGGAGGAACGAAAAGTTTATTACAGTACTGTAAGTGCTGGTTTGAGACCGCATCTTCCTAAAAAAATCTTCACATGGTTGGCTATTCATATCGGAGAGTTTGAAAAGACGTTCGAGTCCAAGCCGTTTGAATCGACGAATGAGAAGCACAAGGGAATGCATATTTATCTCTAGGCAATGGTAAAGGTTTTTGGTAATAAAATTCTCGTTCAAAGCATAATGTCTACTTTTTAGGACCCAGGAGCTCCAATGTCGAACGCAGTAAACAACACGACCAAGTAAAGATAACCTCTCAAGAGGAGAAAGTTTGCCGTCGTAAAAAACGCGCCGTACGCTTTCCATAAGCCAAAGATAAAACTGTGTTCCTTCGCTTCCAGGAACACGCTGTTTTCAGGTGTGCCGGAGGCACGGAGGCACGAAGGAAGGGACACCTACGACGGTCAGTTATTAGCCCCTCGTTTCAACTAGACTGGGAACTTGCCTACTATTTCAGGGGCGAACCCAGGGGGATAACGGGTATACCCCCCCCCCCCCCCGAAATTGGGGAAATTTGTCTTGTAGGGTCGACATTCTTACAGATCTTGAGTAATCTTATAGATCAAAAGGATAATGTACGCTGTAAATTTTATTGTGATGAGGATAAAAAGCTACCCAAATTCATTATGGGTTTTATTCCCATTGATGTAGAGTAATATATGCACAACAAGTAGGTAATGTGTGACGATCTCCATACGAGAATTTTTGTTTTGTGAAAATGCAGTTAGGAACAATGCCAGGCTGCTGCCAAGTAAGCCACGTGCTGTTATAACCTCACGCTCCTAAGATCGTTTAATTTAATTTAAATCACGCGTGTGCTCTTTCAATGTTTATATAGAAGTCTACGCCCCTGTTTGTTAATTAGTCGTCCGTCATTTCAAAACGGAAATAAAAATTATAGACTTCTTTGCAATCAGAAAACTATTGATCTTGTATACTTCCTCAAACATTCTGACGATCTTAGGAGCAAAGTTAGTGACATGAGAGAGAGGAGTGAAGCTGTTTTCATCCACTTTTTACTGAAGGGACTGAACTGTGTCAAGATTCTAAAATCAGCATTAGAGTGCCCAGATGAGCTCCAAAACAAACGTGTATGAATAATTACGCAACAGCGTCAGATGATGATGAAACGTATTACCGACTTTTTGTGTTTTATCCCATTTATGGACTATTTTTCTGCAACAGCTGCATCAACGATTTCTTAGTCCACACAAAGTTTTCTGGAGTCACTGCAATACTTACTTCATCAGCACTGTATTTTCCTCGACGAAGAAAAAACAAAGTATTCATCGATACTCCGATTTATTTTTTTGATATTTTGATGCAGACAGCTATAGGGGAAGCTTGTAAGCTGAGTTAGCTCCGTGGAGGAAAATGTGCATGCAGTCTGGAAACTTGGCACCAAAATATTTCATAGTGTGTTTTAAAAGAATGTGATGATTATCCCCCTCTACATCAGTTTTTTGAAGATCGGTGCAACAATTCCCGTCACTACTGCTACGTGCGAGCGTCCTTTTACTACCCTGAGAAGAGTGAAATCTTATACCAGGAGTGGCTCGGGTCAGGAACGGCTTAATGGATTTGCCTTAATATCCATGCACTGGGATATTCTAGTCAATGCAGAAGACGTTTTTGGAGAAACTTGTCCACAACAGAAAAGGCGGCTTGATTTTATTTTATGTTTACAGTGCATGTTTACAGTGTTGTCTCAATGAAGAATGTACCTTATTCTGAAAACTTTATTTTTCCTTTTTAACCAGTACTACCATCCCCCAGCCAAAATATCTATCTCTCTCCGAAATTTATCGCTGGGTTCGCCCCTGTATTTTTTGGTATTTTGGGGAATGAGCCGGACCCATTTATGTTCTTCTGGGCATGGTAAATTAATTTGAGTATTCAGTAGCAGGGTTACGTTTGTCAACCAATTCCTCTGAAATTAGTCGTCAATTGCGTACTCATCCGGACTGATTTGGTCAATTTGGTATTAATTCGAGAATGTCATCTGGTACAAAGCGCAGATCTTATTAAACATTTAAATTTTATTTGTAAGCGGTAAGAAGTGAGATGGGACCGTGTTAGCATGTCTAACTAGGGTAGGGAATAGTCAAAAGCTAAGAACGTGTGATTTGCCCTAAAGCCCTTCTTTTCAATAACCAGTTCGTTTTAAAAATCAAGTAGTAGTTGTTCGTTTACTATTTTACTGTATTCTATTAGAATAAGATAGTCTGAAATAGAGATTAGAAAAAAGTTTTCCCAAGTAATATACAGAACAACAACACGCTCAACCCAAGACGGCAGCGAAGTCGAATTCCGTTGGGGGGGGGGGTAAGCTAAACTAGCGTTTACGTCCAAAATGAATAGTGTGTTATTATTGTTATAGAATGAAGTCTAAGCCTTTGCTCCTCTGACAATGTCTTTGACCCATCATGTGCGCAGAAGCGAGAGGGAAAAGGAAACGAAAAGATGAATAAGCCAAATAAAGGTACTTACGTGTTATAGCGACCATACTCTGTTCTTTCAGTAATTCTCTGTTGTATTTTTTCATAATTTTGTTACTAAAGTATTATATTTTCCTCGTATTCTGGTGTATTTATTAGGATTAATCTAACTTCACTTCTTTGGTGTGGTCGCTTTAACACATAAGTACCCAAATAAATATATTTTATTGTGATCATACGTTTAATGGTTTATTTGGATTGAAGAACTAACCGTAAGGTTTAAAATCAAACACATTCAACGGAGGTGGGATTTGGATCCATCTTCCTTCCTCCATAACCCTAAGATTTTCTTATGCTCTTTGGCATCTTTCTCCACAGTTTAGCTTCGCCGCAATTCATCCATCGTTTACAACCAAGATTCGAATTAATTCTTTTTCAAAGAGCATGAACTGTTCTTAGGCTTTGTTTTCTACCAAAACAAAAGAGTTTATAATCCATTTTATCTTCTAGATGTGGAACAGTTTACGGAGTATTACCCCCGAAGTTGGAAAGGAATTATTGTTACCATAAGGAGCTCATCGATGCTGACTTAAAACTTGGTTCGCCGAATAGTGCTTCTCAGAATTTGTTGATGGTCGAACTTGAAAACTTGCGGGTGTTGAGTGCACCAGGAATTCTTCATTTACTCGGAGTCATACCGACCCAGGAACACCACCAAATATCTTTGGTTTATGAGAGAGTCCAATTTGGCTCATTGCATAGATATATGCACGAGTTGCCTCTACAAGAATTTAGCCTTAAAAAAAAGTTGACTTTTCTTTTGGCAAATTGCCACTGCTCTTAAATTAGTCCATAATATGGGCTTTTTACATTTAGCAGTATCCTCTCACTCAATTCATATTGTTAGCCCTACTCAGGCAAAACTGGGTAATTTCGAGTTTGCCATCCGCGCGCGAGGCGAGTTAAAAAATTGCGTTTTATGTTCAGTGCGCCTTGGGAAGTGTTTAAAAATATTTATTGGAGATGGATGTCACCGGAGGTAATGAAAAGACAAACGCCTACAGAAGAGTCGGATATTTTTTCTTTGTGCATGGTGGTAGAAGAAGTTTTTAACAGGAAAACTGCCATGGGAGGACAGAGATTTTAAAGGTACGCTTGAATTGATAAGTAAAAAAAAATGGGAGAATCGGAAAAATCAAATAAATAAAAAGAATCCTGTCATCATGTTAGACAGTTTCCCCACACTTATCCGAAGGCTGTTAAGAGCTGGCTGGATGTGCAGCGGCAAATGCGCTGTGACTTGACAGAAATCGAATTTATGCTTGAGCAGCAAATTATTTTGCGATTTCTAAAACTGAAAAAGGTATTCAGACCGAGTCTCGATCAAGCACCTTCTGTCGGCAAGATATCTTTTAGAAAGCCCCTTCGAAATGAGAGTGATTCGGACTCAGAAATATCGTGTTCAAGTCAAGAGAGATTTGTGACTGCTAGAGATTCTGGTGTTTTTGTCACTCCGGAAGTGACTGTTTAATTTGAATACGAAGAATCAGTTAGCTCTGCCTCTTCAAAACCTTATGTACAGCAAAAGGTAGAAACTCTCGTCCGAAATTTAGCACAAAAAGAGATTTTGTCAAGCCAACAAGTTCAGGGGATAATACAGTTTTATCAGAGTGTTTCGAGCAGTCCCACCCCAAGCAAAAGTTTTTTTCGAGACGGTTTTCACTTCCATCACGATCGAAGAAAAACGAGACAAGCTCCTTCGATTCGGCAGTTAAAGTGTCCCTTTTCCCGCAGCAGCCAAAACGCAGATTTGTTAACGATTCGTCTGGCTCATCTTGGGGTAATATATTGAACTCAAGCAAAGCCGGCATATTGAAACTTACAAAGAGAACGTTATCTCCTGAACCGAAATCGGCAGACGTGAGTAAAAAATAATACCGACTACTTCTCTGTCCAGCAATCACTAGATACAGTGGATAGTCCACCTGAGCCAATTTATGCCAAGGTTCATAAAGGCAGAAAATCTCCCTCGAAAAAAGGATCATCAAAAGTTATCCCACCTCCCCCTCCAATGCCAAAAATTACCCAAGAGCCCCGAAAACCAGCAAGCCACTTCAGCTCTCCCACAGTTTTTGTTCCACCAGCAAAAACCAGGATGAGCATAGAGTACACTCTAGAGATGAGCGAATCGATACACGCACACATGCCATCTGATATCAAGTCTGTTTGTTGCCCACCCAGACACGTAATAGAAAAAACAAGAAGAATTTGATAGATCTGAATGGCGCTGTATTCTTTCCAGGGCTAATTCAAGTGCTGTTTGTACTCAAACTGAGAATTTTTTGCAGTAAAGGCACGCAGACTAATGGTTTCCAAGAAAATTCAAGCGATGAGGTGAAGCGTTACTTACAGACATATTCTGATGACAATTCTAGCGGATCTTTTAAATTGTCTCAACCGCTGATGGTATCAACTCCTCAGAGAATCGGTGCTATTCAAAATCTTGGTCGAGCCCCATCTAAAACACAAAAGATGCTTTGGTTGGAAGTTATGACGAGTTTTTCAAGGGACATATTATAGAGACAAGTTCACCTTTTACTATTGAAGAAAAAAAGCGGTGTGTCAGTTTTTACGAGCCGGGCGAAGTTCCCCAGAGACCGAGCCGGGGAAAAAATAGCAAAGAGTCATCTAGTAATGGATCTCTGTATGAGACTGCCAATGAGGTGAGCCAACCTGAAAAGTTTTTTTTGTGTACCGCCCCCTGACCTACAGAGCCGAAGGCTAAATTATCGCCCCCTCCCCCCAAACCAGCCCGAGTAAATCTGACCAGTTGGCCTTTAGTTCCTTATGACGACTCTGTGCCTGCATCCAAAGATACTAGTTTTGTATCTGAGAAAATTGTCGTGAAAATAGACACAGACCGAGGCAGTGTGAATGTGGACTCTGTTGCTTCCAAAAATTTTGAAAGTGTTATCGAACATTCAAGTGGGCAACACTGAATCCACTCCAAGTAGTGCTTCAACTATAATTGATACCACTAATCCCATTGGCTGGGGGAATTTAGATATCGAAGAAAAGATTCCAAAGACTGTTACAGCTAGTGAAACCATTACTGAAAATTCTCATCTATGTCATAATCACATTAAGCATGTGCAAAATAACCTAATTGGATTTGAACCATGTGTCTCAGACGGCCTGCCCTGTTGAAGACGAGGAAAATAACAGAAATGAGAATGTAGAAAATCATCTGATTCAAACCCGTCTACTGAACTTGTGTCCATGCAAGAGAGTGTCCTTGAAACAGTGAACATAAAGGAAGAAACTGCTTATTTGTCGGTTGTTGAGGATCAGGGAGGCATTGAGGCAGTTAATTCTGCCAATCAGTGAATTTATATGTATTTATCCTTTTTTCAGTTGTGTTTGACGGGTCTTAAATTTTTTTAATTTTAGTTGTTTCTTGTTCCCATATGTATAACTTGGGAAGACCTGAAATGGGAGGGAGAAGGGAATAGGTTACTAGAATAATGTTTTCCGGGTAATGGGGATGGTTGTTAAAGGAAAAATGCTATATATTATGTTTAAGTAACATATTTAAGCAATTTTGTTAAGTAACATAGCTGCAACATCAAGCGATATAGGAAAATTCGTTACCTTCTGACTTTTTGAAAAAACAATTAGACCCAAAAAAGAAACCAATTTTTTTTAGAATAAAATATTTTAACATATTAACCTTTGATTACGTATATTATTCCCCTAAAATAATCAGTTATACCCCAAAATGATGAAACTTAATTTTTTACAATGAAGTATTCTCTTAAGAAATTTTGATCGGTTTCAATTCTAAACTGTTGAGTTCACTTTCTTAAATGCTCATGCACTTAAGCTAACACAATTAATAATTTATTATTATTTTTTTTTTTTTTTAATTTGGCTTATTACCACAGCCGACAGAAGTTGTGTGGCCGTTTGTATTTAGCGCCATCTATTTCTACTGTATGTTTTATTAGTCGTTGAGTTACTTTTCCTTTATGTATCTGTTACGATGAAAGACGGATATCTGATGAATGTCATCATTCTCTGGTGAAAGTCAGAAATGAGGATATTTTAACAAATATTTTGGACTTACACCAAGCTACTATGTGTGTTTGTTGACATTCATCATGCACTAATGGTGAATATTAAGCATTTCTGAGATTCTAATCCATTTCTGAGATTTATAACCTAACCTGTCGCCATCAAACCTTGCATAAGGCTGATAAAGCTGACTGGTCAACAAATACATTGTCGCTTCGTGGATGTCCGAAATATTTGTAAAATATCCTTATTTCGGACTTTCACGGTGAATGTCGAGAAAACCACCAGATTTCTGTCTTTTATGGTAACATATCTATTCAATAAAGTTAACAAGTGCCAAGACAGACGTGTTTTTTAAGAGAAATAGTATTTATTTTATTTTTTATCAAGAGACAATTTACACTTCCCAGGTCACAGAACTGAGAAAAAAACTCAGATTCTGTTTCTGTTAACACAACTTTTAAAAATTTTCGCCTGTCTTGGCCAGCTTTTGGTTTCCTTAGTTTTAACTGTGTGATATTTTTAAGAATTAATGAAAATTTAGAGTAAGAATGCTCAAGAATTAACTCTTAAGATTTGATATTCTTAATAATTATTTTTTGAGGATATTTCTTTGATTATGTGAATTATGGCTACAAAATAGATTTTTTTTTTTCGGCGAATTAGATCGTGAATTTAGTGGAAATTTCATTCAATAAACTGAATTTGGAAATTGAAGTAGCCCAGGTGATTATTCACACCATATTGTAGCATTTAAAGGGGATGCTGGAGCATTTTTGCTAGTTTGGAATATTTTTTACTTAGATTCTGCTTTCTTTAAAAGTTATCGGTAACCTGAATATAAACTTTAAAACGAAATTGGAGCCTGATAGCTTCAGTGTAATTGTTTTTCATCAATTCTAAATAGAAGTTGTTTTTGTTCTTTCAAAGAAGGGGAGAGTGTTAATAGAGCTGATAATTTACCTGGAGAATTGGTGCTCCAAAAATCCTTAATTTTATGCCATCTATGACAATCAATTGTTTTCTAGTCGTTGTATATGATTTTTTAGCCATGAAAGGCATGGTTTGACAATGGCATAGCTAGTTGTGGGGGGATGGGGCTAGGGAGCACAGTTCCCAATTGCAACACCTGTTGGGGTGTTTCTAGGTTTTTTCACGAACGATAGACCGGGGCGACTACGCCCCTGACTGATATCGTCCCTTGGCACTAAAACCTATCTACGCCTCTGCCTATACCCCCTCCCCCTTTTCTCTCTCTCTGAATAGCATTCCTGGAAACTTGGGGCCATATTTGTGTCAAAATTGGAGTTTAACAAATTTATTTGATTTTTAAAGCTGTAAGTGTTTACGTTTTTTTCTTTTTTTTTTCATCAATTGGTATCGCTGAAAAACGGTAGGTATATTTCATGAAAGATAGGCCGGGGGACTACGCTTCTGACTGAAATCTTCCAGGGCACTGAAAAACCTACCTACACCTCTGCCTATACCTGCTCCTCAGAATAGCATTCCTGGAACCTTGGGGCCATATTTGTTTCAAAATTAGTGTTTACTGAATTTATTTGATTTTTTAAGCTGCAAGTTTTATGTTTTTTTTTCTAATTAATTGGTATCGCTGAGTGTTAAATAGCGATCTGTGATGTGATTCTTTGATAAAATTAAAAATGTTCAAGTTTTTAAAGTTCAAGCTCTGTTTCTGGAGGTTTTGGAGTCTTTTTGTTATTAGGATCTATATAATGTACTGACCGTTATAGGGTGGAAGGCTTATTCCGTGAGAAAGTACCTCATAATCTATCTTATGAAGCCAAGATCATCTTATAATCCAATACTGAGTTTTAAAAAAACTTAAACTTAACACTAAAAATAGTTATATACTTTCAGACATCTTAAGACTGTATCCAAAGAAACTTTCTTTAAATTTAAAGTTTAATGGTCTAAAATTAAATTCAGCTGATAGCTTGTTTTTGTTTTGCGCTGTATTTCATGTTTTGTTGTAATTTTGAAAATTTTGGGGGGTAACTTAACACTAAAAAACAGTAAATATGCTTTCAAAAAATTTAAGATTAGATCCAAAGAAATTTCAATTTGGTTGAAATTTTTAGACTAAAATAAATTCAGCTGATTGCCTGTCTTTTGTTGTTTTTCAAGTTTTTTTTTTTTTTGGGGGGGGGGAATCTAGTCATAGAATTCTATTCAACGTAGTGTGTATATTCTGTTTCGTGACTTACACTGGTTTATACAAGACTTTTTCCTAATTTGCCAAATAACTATAGACTATACTAACTATAGTGCTATGTACGAGAATAAACACTGCTGCGGTTAAGGTAGGAAATGAGGTTAGCAGCTGGTTTTGTATTAAATCAGGAGTTAAGCAGGGTTGTGTTCTATCCCCCTTTATATGGATTATTTTGATGGACTTTATTTTAAGGAGCACAGGAAAGGCAATGGGAGACCACGGAATCAAATGGGGAGGAAAAAGTCTCCTGGACTTGGATTATGCTGATGATTTAAGCATCCTAGATGAAAGTGTGAGCAAAATGAATGGTTTTTAGAGGTTTTTTGAGTTTCAGGGTGCTAGAATAAGGTAGAAAATTAATGCTAAGAAGACTAAGTCACTAAGGCTAGGAATAAGTGAAGATGAAAAGGTGTCGTTGGGTAATGAAAAGATTGATCAGTGTGGGCAGCTTCACTTACCTTGGTAGTTATTATTAGTAAAGATGGTGGAGCAGTGAAGATGTTAAAAATAGAATAGCCCAGGCTCAGGGTGTTTTTTTACAGTTAAAAAAAGTCTGGAAGAATAGGAAGATAAGTCTGCAAACCAAGTTTAGGAATATTAGAAGCTACAGTGATGACAGTGGTCAAATATGGCTCTGAAGCATGGACGCTCCGAAAAGCGGATGAAGATTTGCTAGATGTTTTCCAGAGAAATTGCTTAAGGATTGTTCTGGGTACCGGCTGACTGACCGTATTTCAAACAATAGGCTATACGAAAAATGTGGTTCGATACCGCTTTCTAGGTCTATAATGAAAGAAAGGTTGAGGTGGTTAGGGCATGTTGTGCGGATGAAGGATGACAGATCGCCGAAGATTGTTCTTTTCGGCCAACCATCTAGGGCTAAACGGAAAGCAGGTCGTCCCCGTCTGGGGTGGGAGGACGTCATAAAGAAAGATTTAAAGGAAATGGGAACTTCGTGGGCGGGTGTAAAAAGGGAGGCTTTGAATAGATTGGGGTGAAGGAGGAGCGTGCGTAGCTGTGTTGGCCTCATGCGGCTTGGTGCTGCGATGAGTTTGTTAGTAGAAGTAGTAGTATACTAACTATAGTGTAACTTGCGACTGTCATCATGAATGGAGAAATGGAAACCATAACAAATGGAATAAACCCTAGAAATGGAAATTAGACAAAATGGAAAAATATCACCTTTCATTTGCTATGTTAATACAGAGCCAACTCTCCTGGGTTGTTCTTGAAGTTTGTTAGAAAGATTTGACTTTGCGAAAGATTTCTTAGAAAGTTTATGTAAGAAATCTTAGAAAGATTTCTTACATACTTACATGCCACACTCTAGCAAAATGGTAAGTTTCCGAACTGCAGCGTTTGTAATAGTAATTTTTTTTTTCTGTTTTTCAATAAAGAAGCCGAAAACGGCTGAAAGGTTTCCGTTTTTCACGTTTCTAACAAACATAAGAATGATTAAGAATAGTTTTATTGAGTTTTGGGTACATCGTGATATAGGGGAATGAAAGCGTTTTTCCCATATAGCGATGACTTCACTGTAATTGAAAGCCGTATCATTTACTTGGCAAATCAAGTAAAATATTTCTAAACGCCACTTTGAGTCATGATACCAATACCGAATTTTCACCCTGCCCTAACCTTCAAAGGGTGAAGACCTTACTCCAGGAAGCCTTTAGTTTCAGTGTTGAAAATATATTGATAAAACGATTGATAAATAATGAAAGTTTTTAACCCAACAAAAAGCCTTCACTCTTTAAGGTTGACATTATACTTCTGCAAATTGGGTTTCGTTTTTTCGTCAGTATTCATGGGCGTCCATAAGCTGAATTCCAGGGGGGGCAAAACCTCGTCTAATTGGGACTTTTAATGCTATATAATAGAAATCTCAAAACAAAAATATCATTGATAAATATCACAGGCAGTATCATTCATCCAGGGGGGGGGGGAGGGTGCCCCCCCCTTATGGGCGCCCATAGTAATAATCCATGGTTCTGTCATAGAGACTATTTTTCCCAGGATGTGGTGCTCGTCTCCGTAAGAGACAGAATAACGTCGTCAGGAAAATCTTACTGAGGCCATCTACATAAAAAATACCGTTGTTTTGCGAAAAGTAAAGAGCAAATTTATGACGTTCAACGGGATGAAACTAATTAACATAAGAATTCAGACTTAATATGACAGAGAACTATTATGAAAGGGAAATGAAACCTAAAAAAACGGACATTTCAATAAATGATAAATCAAACACAAGTTGACAAAATAAATTGCCTTCGACTTTTTAAGACTAGAATTTTATTGAGTCAATTCGATTTTATGTGTAAATGTTACAAATAAATCGATTTTCGTGTTCCTTCTAGAGTTTGGCCTATGTGTAACCTTTGACCAAAACGTATTTAGAGGGACAGATATGGGCGTCCATTCATAAAATTGTAAAGGGGGGGGGGGGGTAACGGACCTGCTCTTTTTTATTTAAGATAAAGAAAAATATCTTTCAACATCGAGATGGATGGGTTTTGTTTCTCTTCTATACATTACCGAAAACATGTATTTTTTCAAAAAATCCAGGGGGAGTATTGGCGCCCCTGATGGGGTTCTTAGGGCCCTACATTGCCAAATTAAGCGCCTTGAGAGGATCTTGTGATAGTTCCGGGGGACTTGGTTCCTTTACTTCGCAATAGTTCACTTGATGTTATCTATTTTAGGCAATTTGTCATACCCTACGAAACAATTAACATGAACCATATATGTTGCAATTAATGTTTTTTAGCTAATATGCGTCAGGCTATCTAACACTAGTTTGCAGATTATCGGCCTTGCAAGGGCATGTACATACGATGGCCTTCAAGGGTGCTGAATAGCGGTTACGTCTTACCCCTCTATAACAGTGGTTCTCAAACTTTGGTGCGCGTACCTCTTGGGGATATACAACATTTTTAGGGGGTACGCGGCCGGCCAGCAAAAAATAAACAACCCTTAAACTCTAGGACTGGCAAAGTTGTCAGAATTGTCCCTTTCTTTCTGATTCTTAAGGGGTTTGACTGGGGACACGTTGACGTGCACGCACCACCACTAAGGCTTAGTCATCAGAGTGACTGTATAGGCCGGCGGCATTTTCTCGTGTCACTGCACTGCAGTAGTATTTCCTGTTATTACAAGCTCTCTCTCAGTATTGTGTTATTTTCCTGGTTTGTTGTGTTGTTCTAACGGACACTTAATCCTGTTCAAACAGTACGTCAATGTATTGATTCAGGTACGTAAGTGAATTTCGCAGTACAAATTAACAATGGATAAAAGACTCCTAAAGAAAAGGCGTCATGAGTATCTGAATTAAAGTTCTGTGCCATCCACTTCACAAAATGAAAGTAGTCCTGAACGTCTTGTTACTAATTAGCAGCCCAAGGAAAGAATAAAAAAATAAAAAAAACTGGCAAATGAGAATCTAAAAGTAGAAAATGAAATATGACGATTTGTACTTAGAATTAGGTTTTACTTGGACTGGAAGCTCAGAAGAACCTAATCCACAATGCGTTGTTTCTTCTGAACTTTTATCAAACAAATCTATGAAAACTTTCTCTTTCAATCAAAAACGCCATTTTGAAAGCAAACTTCAGAATTTTAGTAACAAGGAGTCACAGTACTTTTGAACGTATTTGGAAGATCTTAAAAGTAGGAAAAGAAAACACAATAAAACAGTTTTCTGTTGCAGAAAAAAAATGGAAGGGCTGTAAGAGCTTCTTACAAAGTAAATCATTTGATTGCCAAGGCTGGTAAAAACCATAATATTGGCGAAAATCTGATCCTCCCTGCCGCAGCAGACATTGTTTCTTACATGATTGGAGAGAAGAGGCAAAAAACAATTAAAACATTCCGTTATCAAATGATACAGTTTCCACAGAATTAATGATCCGGCTTATGACAAAAAAAAAAAAAAATTTGTCGGGGCAATTCGAGGTAGTCCACCACGGATGTCGGTGGCATAGCCCAACTGGTCTTTTTTGTACTTGGTATTTTTCAAAATGAAATATTTTCATCTTCGAATATTTGAAGATATTTTATTAAAACATCGACAAAAAGTGAAGACACTTAAAACATCGACAAAAGGTGAAAATATTTTCAAGTTGTTAGATTCTTTTTTTCTTCCGAAAACCAGCTCGAGTGGAAAAAAACTGTGTGTTAATGTGTATGAATGGTGCTAAGGATATGAGCGGTCACATCACGGGGCTTCTAGGCTATGTTAAAAACTTTCAACTAAGTGTAAAGTTCACCCATTGTGTGCTTCATCGAGAGGTTTTGGTGGCTAAGAACCTCTCTGATGAACTTAAAGATTTCCTTGATCAGAGTGTTAAAATTGCGAACTTCATAAAAACTAGGCCTAAAAAACGTCGTTACTTTAAAATTCTATGCCAGGAAATTGGGAGCCTCCAAGATATTTTGTTGGTACATACTGAGGTACTTTCTCGAGGAAATATTGTGTCCCGTGTATTTGAACTCCACAAAGGATTACATTTTTTTTTTTTTACCGAATACAAATCCTATTTGTCTTCTGTACTTACTGGTTTCGACTGGCTTTTGAAGTTGGCTTTATTTACATCTGAAATTTATCCACGTAGAGCAGCGTTTCTGATATTTCTTATGCAGAAAAGAAAATTGATGCAATGGCAAAAAAGATCACTCTCTGGGAAAAAACAGATAGAAAATAACACTGAGAGCCGTTTGAAAGATTACATACATTTTAGCAAGATAATGTGAAAAATATATGTGATTTCACTGAACTCAACACTCAAATGAGCCAGCATTTGAATGCATTGAAGTTCCCCATAATAAAGTACTTTTCCTGTGTAGTATTTTCCTATGTTTCCTATGTAAAAGGAAACAAGCTCATCCTTCTCACTAATCTCTTTGAAAGTAAGCAGTTTTTGTTCTATAAATTTTTGTGTGTTTGTTTTTAAATAAGAATGTTTGTAAAAATATCTTCGTTTTTACTTAAACATGAATGCATACTTGAGTTTAAAAGGTTAAGGCTTTAAAGATTTGATTAATATTCTAGCTATAGTTTTACTTGGTGCTGGTTACTGAGAAGGGTACCTAAAATGCCTTGTGGGTAAAAAGCGGTACAGTGCCTAAATAAGTTTGAGAACCACTGCTCTATAAGGCAGGCATTTTGTTTGAAAAATATGGGTTTTTGAGTGAGGAGGGGGGGGGGGGGGGGGGGGTTTAGTCTTGTGATTGTTTTTCGCCATTTTATAATTATTTACGTACTAATTTGCCTGTTTTTTCTTGTTGTTTTTTCTTATCGACTTTAACTCTCAAAAATCCTGTTAACCCTGGGCTCACCCCCTCCCCTTAACTCTTTTATAAAGGTTTCATGTGATTCTTTGTTACAAATCCCAACTTGTTGCAAATTCTTGTTGATCTTAATAATTGAGAACGAAAACCGCTTCATCTTCATTATGAACATTTTTTTTTTTTTTTTTCCGCATTAAATACATTATACCCACTTTGCTTAGCCACCTGCCTATGATAATAATGAAAGCTACTTCGTCAAATCACACTGATTTGAAAGTATGTCAAATCACACTGATTAAGTATGCTTTAACCATACCCCATCTAAAGAAGGATCATCTTCAGTAAGAAGCATAATTCGGGCTTAACTTTTCAACACCTTTCCAATGCTGTTATTTAATGTTGTCTATTATTTACCTTTGATCAGATTGTATTCATGATTACCTCTTCACAGGGGTTTCTGCAAATGGGATTCGGAAGTCTTTTGTTGAGTCTTTACTTCGAGTGTTTAATAGGCCAATTTACCTTATATGGTTACTCCGAATTCTATAGAATTATCAAAGTTAAATTCATGTAAAAGGGTAAATAGCTAGTAGAATACTGGACAAAATGGCAGGAATCTGCTTTGAGTGTGCAAATTTATAATTTTAGGAAAAACTGCAAACAATTCCTGATAGACGAAATCTTTAAAACTATCTCAGAGGATCTGAACTCAAAATAAATGACGAAATCTTTTGCGGAGGGCTAATATCCTGGTGATGTTGGTTTAGTGATTCTAGAACAAAAGTTCTTTCTCTACAAGTTCAATGAATTTCTTGTGCGTTTCGACTTAGAAGTTTGCTTAATTTTTGTATTTTTTTGTCGCAATTGATTCGTAATACGGACTCAATTTCCATCTTGTATCTTCTAAATTCATCATTCTCATCATTTGATCCATACGCTAATAATTATGTTACAAAACAAATTTGTAATATCTATTTTTTCGAAATTTATGTATTTAAGAGTGACTGATGTGGATCATTGTAGACTTTCATAATTTGTAAGGTCAGAAAAACAATGACATGTGTTTTCTTGAACGATTTGCACTAGATTAAACATTTTTTTTTTAAAATTTGACGTTTGATTTATCATGAGAAAACATTGAACCTGAATTTAGAACCCAAAAAAAACTTTTTTCTATCTTTCATCAAAAGTTCGAAAAAAAATCCCTCCCCTATACTTCGAAAAACATTGTTTTTTTCTATCTTTATTTTTTTTTGAATCATTTCTGCCTCCCTACACTTCAGTAACTTGATGCTACTGATAACGGATATTAAAACGAACGAAGTAGAATAAATAAAAACAAGAAAAAAACAACAACGAAAAACTTCCACTGTAAACTTCACAAAAACTTCCAGTGTAACATTCCACTGTAAACCTTATTAAATTTTGGTTGTGCAAACAAGAAGTAACACAAGTCCAAACTCGGGATTAAATGTAATAAAAAGAAAAAACATCACAATCCGTTTTTTGCGTCTTTAGAACCGCAGCAACCCGACTGTTTTGTCTCTCTGTGCCTTCTTTCGTTGGTAAAATACCAACCCCTGAATTAATTTTTTTTTTTTTCATCTTGGAAGAAGCCAGAGATGTAGCTCCAGCATTTTTATTTGTGGGGGTGGCGGTTGGGTGTCAAAAGGGCTCAATGAGATGAGATGAGATGAGATGACTTTTATTTTCAACTAATAATTACATCATATCAACTAATAATTACATCAATATCTGGATATTCAAGGCATGGGCTACATAATATTTGTTTCTCCAAATTATGGGGGCAGGCCGAAATGGGGCTATTCATCACTCAAATAGGCCAGTCTTCCTCGGAATTACGATTTTTGTAACACATAATTGCAAAGCCATTATGTTCCAAGAACGTACGAAACATCTTGTAATTTACAATTATGACGGTGTGATTTCAGCCCAAAAACTAACATAGGTGCTATCTTCTGCTACATCTTAGACTGGTCCAGAACTCCCCAAAATCATCCGGTAAATAGCTTTTACTTCTGACCCAGTTTCGTTGAGATTTAACAACCTCTTCTGGTAGATGTCTCTAGGGTATAGCTTCTGGTTATTGTTGTTTATGTACGTATTTTATGATAAATTACTGATGAATTACTATATTTACTGATGAATTTGATATAATTACTGAAGAATTATGATAAATTACTGTTCTGCTATATGTCATAATGACAAGAATTTAGTGTCCCAAAGAGATGACTAATCATGCTTGGAACCAAAAATCTGCAACACGTCTCTCACTCTCACAGATAGCTCACACATGCGAAAAAATTGTGTTGGAAATAGGGTTTTTTCTTGTTCCTTCGTATAATTGTTCGTACGTTTTCTTTTCTTATGCAATATAGATTTATCAGATTAATTTCCAGTCGTATATTATATCCTTCATTATTTAGTTTGGTACACTTTGGAATACATCATTCGATTCATCTTGTTTCTTTTTATTATGGTGACAAGTTTAGAAGTAAGTACATATATTGGAGCTTTCAGACCATTCCTGTCCTAACCGCGATTATAGTCAAACTTGTCGGCAAAATCAAAATTATGCACGACTACAGCGCCAATTATATACGCCGCTTGTAATTTCTCGAGTCAAGCATTGTTGAACTTTCAAGCATGAAATTCTTGATTGACCAATCAGAATCAAGATTCAAAAGCATAATTTTTGAAACTAGAAAAAAAATTGGAAGCTTGAACAGCAATTCTTCTGTTTGTAACAGAAACATGACAAAGGTTAAGAGGATGTAGTATTAGTAAAAAACAGTTGGAATCAAATTAGTGCTTGTGCAAACTTTTTTAAACCCATTTCTTGCAATTTTTAATTTTCCGCATCTGGAATTTAAGTGTGGCGCTATAATCAATAAAACCCCATGGCATTCATAAATTTAAGTTTTTTTATTGAAATGTGACTATTGTTTGACGCGGGTATAACACAGTAAGATTTTTCTTACAATTTATTTGATAGTTCGAAAAATCTTCAGTGCAAGGGCAGAAGCTGTTGTAGATCATTGCTGTAGATTCGGTTGATACCTAAGTCGAAAAAAAATTCGTATACCCTTTAATCCTTGACAGTGAGAAGATTACGGGGGAAAAATAGATTTTAGATTAGATTAAATTTATTTAACAATTCAAAAATACATTAAGAGAACAACCCAAAATGTTTCGTCATATACCCCCGCAAAGCTGTTTTAAACTATTTTAAACTATTTTGACTATTCGTGAAACCTGATAAGAGGAAGATTCGTGAAATCCCATAACATTTATCAAAACTGATTTGAAGAGTACTTTGTCGACATTTTCTTATGCTTGAAAGATCTAGAAATAGCTGAGCTCTGGCCAGAACTGGCATTTCTGAGGTTAGAGCAGAACGGGGACATAGCATAGCGTTAAAATTTTGATTTTCCTAAAAAACTACTTTTTTGGCAATTTTGATTTTGTATGAGTTTTCGAAAAATTAAGAGAGAAAAGCGGTTTTAACTTAAATAAAGCAGTTGTTTAATTTAAATAAAACAACAACAAAACATTAAATAATAAACAAGATCCAAATATTTTATTATTTAATGTGTCGCTGTTTTTTTATTCAAATTAAACCACTGTTTTATTTAAATTAAACACGCTTTCCTCTCTTAGTTTATCGTAAATGGAAAAGCAGTGTGGTCTAAGAAATTATTTAAGTCTTCGGGGAAGAAATACTCCTGCAGAAAATTGTAAGCGCTTAAGGTTCAATCATTCGCGTCAATTCACGGAAATGTAGTGGTTACAATTTTTTTTCCAATAATGACGGGGAGGGGATAGTTTTTTTTTCCTTCAGTGTTCCAGTGAAAACACAAAGAAAATTTAATAAAAGTACTCCAAAATAGTATTCTTCAAATCTAGTTAGGGAGGGGGGGGAGACAGAAAATTGCCCCGGGCAAAGAAATTTTAAATCGATGATCTAATGGTTATAATCATTTTGAAATTTTTATTTTCATTTAAATAAAGTAGAGAGCGCGGTTGGCGAAGTTTTTGTTAACAAATGAAAATTTTGTTAAAGTTTGGGCTGAAAATCCAAACATTGAAGCATAAATCTGTCCCCTAAATCCAAGCAAAGAAAAAGCAAGAATAAAATAGCACTGAACTCTTTCGGGTCAAAATATCGGAAGATTGTATCGTTTTTCTAATCTAACATTTACCTTTGTAGTATTATTGTTTTAAAAAATAAAGTTGTGAGACAGAGTGAAACTTTAGCGTAAAGAGCGAGGCGTTGAGGAGGGGACATCCCTTTCATATACGGAATAATTTCTGTTCGTTTTAAGTTTTAATGTCGCTCCTTACTTTCAGTTAAAAAAACTTGTTTTTTTTTATTTAATTTCTCAACGTTTTTGAATTAATGCAGCTTTGATTTTGGCTGACCATACATGAATAATTAAAACGAAATTTGCATGTTAATTTTACTTTTTTGGCTAAATGGCTTTCTCGAAATTTTGTTCTGACGTAACTTACGAATTAACTTACGTAACGAACTTCTATATTCGTATGTTTTATTACGTATGTTAGGGAGTTTTCCCCCTAGTCGATGCCTTGCTCTTTACGCTAAGTCCGAATTTTGTTTGAATCACAAACCCCTGAAACACAAAGGCCGGTTAATTAGAAAAGATAGCTCTTTTGAAAGTACTAAAAAAAAACTTTAGCGAAAAGGGCGAGGTATTGACTAGGGGGCGAACTCCCTCATATACGTAATAATTTCTGTTTGTTTTAAGTTTTAATGTTGCTCCTTACTTTCAGTTGAAAAAACCAGTTTTTTTTATTTAATTTCTGATCGGTTTTTAAATAATGCTGGGAAATACGGCGCCCCCTTCATAGAAATGTCCCTCCCCCAAGAAAACATCCTCCATGGAAGGATCCTCCCCCACAACCCCTTCCTCTAACCCCCCCCCCCATGAGAAAAAAAATCCCTCCTGAAACGTCTTTATACTTCCCATTAACCAATACTATATGTAAACAATGGGCAAAGTTCATAGCTTCCAGCCCTTCCCCCGGGAACTGTGGGGGATTAAGTCATCTCAAAGACATATTTATTAGGTTTTATACTATGCTGAACAAAATGGCTATCTCAAAATTTTGATTGGGCGACTTTGGGAAAAATATGAGCGTGGGAGGGGGGCCAAGTTGTCCTCCAATTTTTTGGTCACTTAAAAAGGGCACTAGAACTTTTAATTTCCGTTCAATTGAGCCCTCTAACGATATTCTAGGACAACTGGATCGATACGATCACCCCTGGGAAAAAAAACACGAAAAAACAAATAAACACGCATCCGGGATCTTTCTTCTGACAAAAAAAATACAAAATTCCACATTTTTGCAGATAGGAGCTTGAAACTTCCGCAGTAGGGTTTTCTGAGACGCTGAATCCCATGGTGTGATTTTCATTAAAGTTCTATGACTTTTTGGGGGTGTTTCCCCCTTTTTTTTGAAAATAAGACAAATTTTTCTCAGGTGCGTAACTTTTGATGGGTAAAACTAAACTTGATAAAACTTATATATTTGAAATCAGCATAAAATTTTAATTCTATTGATGTATCTATGAGTATCAAAATTCCGGTTTTTTAGAGTTTGGTTACTTGAGCCGGGTCGCTCCTTACTTACAGTTCGTTACCACGAACTGTTTGAAAAGCTCTTTTCAAAGTAGCAAGAGTTAACGTTGAGCTTAGTGACCAAAAATCAGGCCCAGCAGAAGTGTATTTCCAAGATGCTGTAGGAGCTGATAAAGTGATTCAAAACGCTAGTCTAATTCAGCTTACAAACTCAAGAATCGAAATCGCAAAACTCATCAGGGAAAAGTAATTCCAGTATGTTTTTTATGGCATTGATCTTTCTTTAGAAGCACAGGAAATCAAATCTTAGTTATTGGACTCATCAGGAAGAACTCTTACCATCACTAAGCCAGGAATAAGCTTAACAACAGAAATGGAGAAAGCTTGACGCCAAGCGAATCAAGTTTGGTTACAATGAAAACTGAGCTCACACATGATGTGTATCTGTATGGGCAAAAATCCCTTTCAAGCCCTATGAGGCCAAGCCCTTATACTCCATGAAATGTCATGTACATGGTCATACTAAAAAGAATTGTCAGCAAATAAATCCCTCCTGCTTCAAAGGTGGAAAAGACAACCATGCCTCAACATCTTGTACTGCTCCTAAGCCGTATTGCAAAAACTGTAAGACCCTAGGACACAGTGTATTTCAAAATGATCAATGCCTCACCCACCACCAACGTGCGGATATCCTGAGATTCTCAACTGAGCAAAACATTCCCTTTTCAATCGTCGCAGCTAAAACACCCAAATACTGCCCCTTCCATAATAACAACTGAGGAAAACCCTCGACATCCAAGCTAATCCTTATGCAATCACTTCTAATGCAAACGCCCTTAGGGGTAAGAACAATAACGCATCTGTCCCAGGAATAACCCAGTTGGCCAAAGTTAAGACCTGGGGAAACCAAAACACAGCCCCAACACATGTAGTTACTAATCAGATGAATTGCTCCGAATTCCAAAAGCTGGGCACATTTCTGACCCCAAATCACCTGATCTCGACCTCCGGACAATCAGAACAAGTCAAAGCTATTCTCACAAGGAAACCAATTACCACACTTCTGGGCCAAGAAATTTGTAGACAAGCTAACACCGAATTCGAGAAACTTAGAAATGAAATGGCCTTTCCTCCTGCTTCTCAAGAAGTAATACAACTAGTTCAGACAGAACCAAGGCTATGGTAAGGAAATATGATTTAAATAATTAAACCAGGAAAGAAAGGATCAACGGGTAGTTTTTAGCCTTGATTATTTTCTTAAAAAAAGCCTATATGACACTTGAAAACACTAGGGTAAGGGCTTGGTCGTGATCCTAGGCCTAGATAGCCTAGTCTACAAGCATCAAGAAGTGAATCCCATGGTATCTGTAGAGATATTTAGCGGACGTGGCTTGCATAACCTTTTCAAAAAGCTGTGCTTAGGGATCCCCGTGCTTAGAAAAGTGTTTTTTTATGGGTCGGGGGGTATTGGTAGGGCTGGATTTAAAGCTTCTATGCCCAAGCGTTTGCCGTTCCATTTCTGCGAGATTTTGGGGAATTCCCCGAAAATTCGGTGATAGTGGAAGCATTGAACAGAACGCAACTGATGAGACAACAGTAATAAAAGAGAGAGGTGATACAGAACTCTCAGATGCCATTCTTGGGAGACATCTGACAGTTTACAAGTGGCGACGGAATTCATGTGCCGTGGATTGACAGCTTGGCGGCGTAGTGCACCTGGCACTTTTATGATAAATCACATCAGTTTACTTTTTGTTAAGGAAAAATCATTCAGTGATAATTTATTGCTCCCCCTGCATTTTGTGCCCCTAGGCCCGGGCCTAGTGGGCCTGTTGGTAAATCCTGGCCTAGGATTTTGTAACATGTAAACACTACCTAGGCCCTTGTCACTTAAGCTTTAAAAAGGAATATATTTGGTTCTTGTGCACTTTATGGCAGACACCGCTATATATTGTACAGAGAACTACTAATGGATACCCGTCAAACGGGTATTTGCAAGACATAAATTGATTGCAAATCGTCATTACTCATTGCATTTACAATATTTAAACTGTTGTTTTTTGGGTTAAGGGGGGGGGGAAAGGTATCTAGGTTAGGATAGGTTACGTATTTAATATATGCTATGCTTTAACCCCCCCCCCCCTAATGTGCAAATATATAGCCCAAATTTGTTTCTAAAATATAATATATTCATCCTATTTTATTATATTTCATTGGCATTAACCAAATTTGACTTAGCGGTGTGTACCATAAAATGCACAAGTACCATATATTTTTTCAGGCTGTCTGGTTTCAGTCTAGCCTAATCCAAGTTTTATCCAATTCAGTCGATTATGGTAATGCATAGACGACATTGGATGAATATTCAAAACTTCTCTTTAGTTCTCTTAACTTTGATTAATTCTATTTGTAATTCCTTTGATTTAAGTAGGATTTTGAACAAAAATGTGTACCGAATCTTGAAAAATCCCCCTTTGTGGTATTTTCATTGTAAACACCTTAATTTGACAAATTTTTTTTAAAGGTTGATAAAACAACTAAGTTCCCACCTAGATTTTGAAAAATAAGTGTTGCCTCTCCCCCTTCAATTTTTTATAATTTTAATCCTTAATTAGTCTAAGATAAGACATAACAGATTCTCTCCAGACCCATATTTGAGCTGTAGATCCATTCCCAAAGCCCTTATAAACACTAGACTAGTAGTTTTAGCCCTCATAATATGGAGGGGGGCAAGGCATCCCACAGGTATACCCTTTAAATAAAATAAAAGGAATTTAATATCGGAAAACTGGGGCAGCTGCCCATTTCTGCTCTCAATCTCAATTATGTTTTGCTGCATCGACTTTTGTGTTTTATAATAAAGTTCTAGTTTTTAGAATTCTAAAACTTTAGGGAAATATCATGAGTCAGTGTACTTAAACAATATTGCAGATATATGCTGCATAAAACCGTAAAACAATATTTTTGTTCGTTTTAAGTTTCATCTCCACTCTTTACTTTCTTAAAAAAACTTAGTTTTTTTTATTAATCACTTTAAAAAGCAGTTTTGTAGAAACTGCAAAATCTTTAGACAACACTACATATTCATCGTCGACAGGCTTTACTTTTTAGTCATAAGGAAATAATATTTTCAGGGTAGCGAGAGAAAAATAATCTTACTTTTTTTATTACGTTTGGATTTTTTTTCCATATTTCTGTTTTCAAGTCACGGGTCCGCATATAACAAGGAATTTGTAACCCCTTGGTTCTTATAGTGTAAATTCTTAGTTTTAAAGTGACTTTGACTTCTTTTGAGTTCTTTGAGTTCTTTTTTTTTATTTAACAATAAAAATCATAAACAAAAACTACATCAACAAAATCTCCCCCATAAGGCTCCATGGCCGGGAAAGAACAGGGGAGAAAAAAATAATACCAACACAAAAAATATATAAAGAAAATCCCCCCCCCCCAAAAAAAAAAATCCAGTCGCCCACCTTAACAATCCCCAGAATGACAAGCTAGGCAGGGAGAACACATGAATTCACCAATTCAAATAAATATCCAACTCAATCCAGAGACATCAACTCCAAGGGAAACCAGAAAAAAAAAAACTTAATTACTAGCTAGAAAATCTCTAACATAATTTTTTAACATACCAAACGAGTGGCAGCTTCGTGCAGACACAGGAAGCGTGTTTCCAAATCCTGTTGCAAGTTGTCAGAGGGTTGAAGTCAGACCTCACTGATGGAGTATGAAGAATCTGTAAATTGCTGGAAAGTGCGGAGATGATAAGTCGATTGATCAGAAACAAAAGATATATTATTACATAGAGCAGCAGGAAGATGACCGTGCAACTGTAAAAAGATGAAGAAGAAGAACAAGAAAGAAAATAGAGAGATATCAAATCAAGCAGGGTTTAAGTGAAGATCGGTTAGTTTCCTTAATAAGAGTCCTTGCTTTATCATAAAGTTTTGAAAGTGGCATCAGAGACGAGGGAAAAGTTGACATCCAAATAACAGAACAATATGAAACATAAGACTGAACTAGGCTGTAGAACAAGATTCTAAGAATTGACCCTGAAAATATGAGTTTGAGCTTTCTAAGGATTCCAAGACTCCTGAAACTTTCATTTTAATCAGATCAATATGATGCTTGAAGGAAAGATCTTTTTCAAGCAAGATGCCTAGGAATCGAACGTAACGATCCTTAGGTCTACTTAGAGAACCTCTTGATACGTGTATTTTATTTAAGTCAGGGCAATCCTTTGAAACTCTGGAGAAAATGAGAAAAAATGACATTTCCCGACATTTAAGACAAGATAATTTTACATCAAACCATTGGATAACTCTTTCAAAAAGGGCATTTATCTTTGAACGAAGATCAGACTCAGTTCTACCAGCTGTGCCAAGAGTACTGTCATCAGCAAAAGCATAAGTGCATCTGGTAAGGACGAACTCCTGTCACGATTAGTGACGGATGCTGGTTGACAAAGCCGACAGCAAATGGTAAGTTTTAAATTTTGAACCGCATTAATAAGATCATTGACGTATATTAAAAAGAGTATCGGCCCAATAACAGATCCTTGTGGAACGCCAAACTCTATTCCCGAAGGGTTAGAAAAGTGCGGATCAACCGAGATAACTCGACCAGATAAATATGATAGAAACCAAGAATAAGCATTCCCTCTTATACCAATATGGGACCGTTTCCAAAGAAGAATCTTGTGTGTTAATGAGTTGAATGCTTTTCGTACATCGAGAAAAAGAGAAGAAGGTATCAGACCAGAGTCAAGAACTGAATGTAAATAATTCAAAAGAGTTGCGCATGCATGCTCAGTTGAGTGCTTCGCCCTAAAACCAAACTGGAAATCATGAAAAAAGTGTTTTAGAATTAAGAAAATTAAGAAATCGAGAAAGCATAGTTTTTTCAAATATTTTACTAAACACTGATAAAAGGGATATGGGACGACAATTTGCAGGATCATTCCTTGATCCACCTTTAAAAAGAATGATAACGCGAGCACGCTTTAAAGCACTTGGGAAAACACCATTTTCAAAGGAAAGATTGATAAGTCTCATGAGGGCAGAAATGATGACAGGAAGAATGAACTTTACAAACCTTAGTCGGAATACGGTCTGGGCCAAAGATAAAGAACTCCTCAAACCATTGACAATTCTGGCTATTTCAGCTTCAGAGGCAGGCTTAAATGCCATTGATTCAGGACAAGGCGGTCCAAGGTAAGACCTAAAGTCAGGTAGAGAAGAAGAAGGACTTACAGAAGAGGCTGTAGTTTTGCCGATATTAGCAAATAGGAAGTAAACACATCTTGAACTTTTAGCTCACCCTCTACAGTTTTCGCCTTCCACCACACAATTTTGAAGGGGCAGAAGGAGGCAGAGAAGATGGCCTGATAACAGAATTGATTACTTGCCGTGTCTTCCTAATGTCTTTACCACACGCAGAGAATTTTCTGTAATAAAATAACAGCTTGGCCTTTCGGCAAAGCGAATTGTAAACTCTTCTATAAGCTTTGAAAATTTGAAGTCGAGAATCACGAGAAGATGGCTTAGAGGACCTATAGGCCTCCCAAAGATTATTTTTCTTCCTTCAACTTTTAAGGAGTCCCGGAGTCATCCAAGGATTCAAGGGGTTGTTCTTTTTGATGCCGGATTCGACTGGGACGCAACACATGTACCCAAGGTAACTTCTTTCAAAGAATCATAAAAAGAATTAAACAAGGAATCTATATCAGATTCATTTTCAGAATACTCCACAAACAACCCGCCAACCCTTACCTAAGAAGATGCAAACCCTGATTATTAATTTCAAAGAGGAAAAACCAGACTACTAACTTATTGCAAATTTCAATTTTGGGAGAATCTCTGTTGTTCTTTTTGTTTAGTTAGAGAGCTTAAACTCTTCAAAATTGTAGATTATCAGAACTTTCTACTTCCCATCATCGTCATGTTTTGTTTTATTTTTATTATTAGATTTTATGTCTGCCACACATTAAAAACTCAGAAAATATCCCTGGATCTTTGGGGGCCGCAGAGGCCACAAGATTCGGCAAAATCTTCATTGGAATACAGGCAGCCACGGGATGCAACAGGGGCGGATCTAAGCAAAATCTTTGGATGGGCAATATGACTAGGGTGCCAATAAGCAAAATCATCGGGGCAGGGCAATGTGACAAGGGTGCCAATGATTGATCGAATTAAAAATTATTTAAAAAAGAGTGAAAAACAGAAAAAAAACAAGTAATGAGGGTGCCAGAGAAAACCTTGGGGGCAGGGTCCACTTTCCCCTGGATCGTCACTGGGTTGCATCCCAGTTTAACTAATTCAGAAAAATGAATGCATTGACGTCATCAGCACAATGACATGGACTCGAATAAAGATATTTACAGAGTAGTGGTTAAGAAAGCTGTTATTACAGATTAGAATTTTTATCTTTCTAACTTTAATGTCAATAGTAAACTTATTAAGGGAATGAGCTCATGCAGAAAACTGGTCTATGTTCTGAGATTCTTTATCTGCTTACTGATCTTGATTATTATTATGTCATCACGGGGAAAGTGTCAACGCAACCGCGCCTCACTATCGTGATCACAAAATCCAAGGTTCAATCTCCTCATTGAATTCAACCTGCATTGAAATATCAGTTATAGTCCAAACTTATTTTCCCCAACAAACTAAACACTCGGATTGGAATCTGATTTCATCGAACATGTTCAGCTTGTTATCTGTCAGAACCGCCCCAGCTACAGTGGCGAAGTGGGCTAAAAATTTCTGTAACAGCAGGGCATTTGAATGTAATGTTTTATAGTAGAAGGAGAAAAATTGAATTGCCATAAGATATGAACGCATTTAATATGCATTTAGTGTTTAATATACTATTAGAAGGCTAAAGGTTCAATTCTATTTAAATAAAAAAATGAAAAAATACAATTCTTTTTATAATAAATAAAATTGAATATGTAAAATTTGACTAGTGTAATTTTATTTTCATTTCAATGCTGTAATAACTGGAAAAGGAATTATCCGTAATATAATTCCCTTTCAGTGAAGCGCCAATGACGCAGTAGGCTTTAGATTTATACAGTTAGGGAAGGAGGCATTAGCTAAATTCTTGTTTGTAGTGAAACTAAATTTGTCAGTTTTGGGAAGAAATAAGATTAAACTAAACATTTGATATGTGATATCAGTGGCTGAAAAGCCTATCATTCCAAAATTAAATTTTACTGTAATTTCATTTTTATTTTCAATGTTGTAATAAGTATTTAAGAAAATATTTGTAATATAATTCATTTCGGTAAAAGCGCCAATGACGCGGTAGGTTTTATACTTTGCAGTTAGGGAAGGAGGCAGTACCCATACTCTTGTTTGTAATGATTTTTTGTTCGTTTCAATCTTGATTCGCATATTTAATTAAAGCTTTATTCGTTTTGAGATTTATTTATTCATTTATGTTAGCACATGTTGTATGTTTGTTTGCTATGATTGTTTATTTAGTCTATGTTCGTTTTGGGCTTCATTTATGCAAAAATATTAAAATATTTTTTGTTCATTTTAAGCTTGATTTGCATATTCGATTTTAGCTGAACTCATTTTAAGATTTATTTATTCATTTATATTAGTACAATAAAAGAATAAAAACCAAAAGCAATACGAAACCGGAAGAATGGAAAAACAAGAACAGTGCAAGAAGAGATAAGAAAACTAGAAAACAATTTACTTTTTAAAAAGGAAACCAAAAACAACTGACCCTCCCCCCCCCCCTCCGGCGCAAAAAAATCAAACCAAATGTATTTAAGCTACTCCAATCCCATTCAGGTAATAAGAGTCCAGCCTAATGCAGGTTATATTTTGATTACTTTTAGTTTTATTAACGAGGCAATTGTGATTTTCCCTTCTCTTCTTCACTTGATCGTTAGTTGCAATTCCTTTTTTTCTTATTGCTAGATGTTTCTGTTCTTTTCTGGTTTTAATCGACATTGAACATGCCTCGTTCGACGCAACTAAAGATATTAGCGGTCTTTTTTTTTATCTTTCCTTGGCCTTTTTCGGTGGCCGGTGTTTACCCCCCCCCCCCCCCCGATAATACACCCTGTGGAAACTCCCCTCTCACAGAAAATGCCCCCAGAAAAACGGAGAAAATACCCCCCCCTCCTCCCCCGAAACATATCACCTCCATGCAGCTGGTGGTCTCCAATCCCTTTGGACTTGAAAAAAAGGACTAGAACTCTCAATTTCTGATCTAATGAGCACACTCCGAAGTTTCTGCGACCTTGAGGTGGAGGTGTGGATAAGGAAGGGGCAATCCCCCTCCTGTACGGAATAAATTCTGCTGATTTCGGAGTTAATAATGGTATTCTTTACTTTCAGAATAACAGCGTAGACCAGAAATATACCCAGAAATCATAAGGGAGTAGATTTCAATTTCATATTTTTGATGTGTTTTTAAAATTTCTTTTTTACCTCTCCCCCCCCAAAAAAAAAAAATCTTTGCTGTAAAATACCCCTTTGCTGGATTTTTGTTGGGAAGCATTTCACGGAGGGGATTACCAGCATGATTTTAAAAACAATCAGCAACTAAAGTATTTTTCAAATGAAAGTGCACAAGAAACATTTTTCACCTGAGATCGTCCGCAAGAAAGTTTCTAGGTGGAATTTTCAGCTAGAATGGAATGGTCTTGGGGGAATCTCCCTGTAGGGGGGAGGGTATTTTAAGTGAAAATAGCTTTCGACGGTGGAGTTTTTCCATGAGGGAAGGAATTTTTCGTGGAGGAGAGCCAGATTCCCGGTATTATTTGAGAATGATTAGAAATTGAATTTAAAAAAGAAGTTTTTTCACTGAAAGTATGGAGCAACAGCAAAACTTAGAATGGACAGAAATTACTACGTATACTTTAGTATAGTTTAGTATATAGTATACGTATACTGTAGTATATGTATATTTTTTAATTAATCGTAAGTTTTGACTTTTTGTCCCAATTCTTTAAGAGCGACTCCTGAAACAGAATGGCCGTTTAATAAGAATAGTAAACTTTTTTTTTTAATTTCCAATCATTAGTTATGAAAGAGTGTCGGTGGGTTGCAGAGTCATTGGGGGACAGGGGATGGTGCCTGAAACCACCTTGAGGGAGCCAGATTTTACGGCATTATCTGATTAACAATCAAAAATTAAAATTTAGAAAAATAAGTTTTTTTCAACTGAAAGTACCGAAAAACATTGAAAAAGACAAAAAAATAATCCATATATGAGTGGGACTGCACCCTTCTAAATCCCTTGATCTTTAAACTAAAGTCCCTATAGCTTTGACAAAGCTTTTATTCTAAATTCTTCTAATTCAGGCCTTTGTGATTCAGGGTTGAAGAATTGGAACAAAATTCGAACTTTGGCTTAAAGAAGCGAGGTATTGACAAGGGGCCAACTCCCTCATATACGTATATGAGGAAGTTCGCCCCCTCGTCAATACCTCGCTCTTCACGCTAACGTTCAAATTTATTTGAACAATGGCCGATATAAGCAATGATTTCTTTGTCTTATTTTCCGGCCAATCTTAGCAGGTAATCTTACCTTAAGCAGCTTCATAACTATGACTTTTATATGATAATTAATAAAAAAAAACTTTTGCTACAAAATAAGTTTTTCAAGAAAAGTAAAGAACTCCATTAAACAAAAAAGAGCAAAAATCAAGTAAAATAAATCTACCAAGCGTGAAACTACCACAAATCAGCATCGATAAATAAATGTGAAAACCAAAACGAACAGAAAATTACAATAAATAACCGAGTCAAACTCAAAACGAGCGACGAAATTAACATAAGTTGGGCACAAAAAACCCCTATGCCTCCCAAGCCAGAACAAAATTTTGCACTTTACTGGAAAAATATAAATGTTTTTACTTTGTATAACTTTAATAAATCAAATAATATTAACATTTTGATTACTAAATATCAGTATATGTATATTGTACTGACAATGCACATTCATTTGTATTTTTTCAGTAAAGCGCAAACTATGTACTGGCCTTGGGAAGCCATGGGGGTTTTGCGCCCAACTTATTTTAATTTTCTGCTCGTTTGAGTTTTGACTAAAGACCTAATTTCCAAAACTTCTACTACGTTTGAATAAAATGGTTATCTAACAATTTTGATTGGATGTGTGTTTGGGGAAAAAGTGGGATGATGAGGAGGGGGGGGGTAGTTGTCCTCAAATCGCTTTTCGACTATTAAAAAGGGTACTAGCCCTTTGAATTTCAATCGAATGAGCCCTTTTTCAAGTTTCTTCTACGACAAGATTTCAATGAAAAAACCTTATATGTCCCCAGGGCATAACTTATAATCCTTGCACTGAGGTTGTGGGGGAATGTCTGGGGAAAAGGTGGGCGAGAGATTGGGGTTATTTGCCCTCAAATCACTTTCGACTATTAAAAATGGTACTAGCCCTTTGAATTTTAAATCGAATGAGCCCTTTTTCAAGTTTCTACGATAAAGATTTCAGTAAAAACCTTATCTCTATGTGTATCTATGTGTATTATCTCTGTGTGTGTCCGTCTCTCTGTGTGGGTCGTCTCTGTGTGTTTGTCGTCTCTATGTGCGTGTCGTCTCTGTGTGTGTGTCGTCTCTGTGTGTGTGACGTCTTTGTGTGTGTGTCATCTCTGTGTGTGTGTCGTCTCTGTGTGTGTGTGTCGTCTCTGTGTGTGTGTCGTCTCTGTGTGTGTCGTCTCTGTGTGTGTGTCGTCCCTCTAAGTGTGTGGTCGTCTCTGTGTGTTGTCGTCTGTGTGTGTGTCGTCTCTGTGTGTTTGTCGTCTCTGTATGTGTGTCGTCTCTATGTGTGTGTCGTCTCTGGTGTATGTTAGGTTAGGTTAGGGGGGTTAGTTGCCCTAAGATCCCCCAGGGCATAATTTATATCCTTGCCCTAAGGGTTGTGGGGGAGTGTCCTCCTTAAAAAATATGTTTTCTATCTGGAAATCAACTACGCTGAACAAAATGGCTATCTAAAATTTTTATTGGATGTGTTTTTGGGGGAGGATGGGTGTGGGGGGGGGGCTAGTTGTCCTCTAATCACTTTCGACTATTAAAAAGGGCACTAGCACTTTGAATTTCCAATCGAATGAGGTTTTTTGAAATTTCTACGACAACGCCTTCTTTAAAAACCTTATATGCCCCAGGGCATAACTTGAAACCCTTGCCCTGAGGGCTGTGGGGGAGAGTCCTCCTGAAAAACATATTTTCTATCCGGAAATCAACTACGCTGAACAAAATGGCTATCTCAACAATTTTGATTGGATATGTTTGGGGAAATGATGGGCGTGGGGGGGGGGCTAGTTGCCCTCCAATAACTTTCGACTATTAAATAGGGCACCTAGCTCTTTAAATTTCCAATCGAAAGAGCATTTTTTGAATTTCTACGATAACACCTTCTGTAAAAACCTTATATGCCCAGGGCATAACTTAAAAAAAACCCTTGCCCTGAGGGTTTGTTGGGGAGTGTCCTCCTCAAAAACATATTTTCTATCTGGAAATCAACTACGCTGAACAAAAATGGCTATCTCAAAAAATTTGATTGGATGTGTTTGGGGAATGAGGGCGTGGGGGGGGGGGGGGGCGGCTAGTTGCCCTCCAATCACTTTCGACTATTAAAAAGGGTACTAGCCCTTTGAATTTTCAATCGAATGAGCCTGTTTTGAAGTTTTCTACGACAACGCCTTCTATAAAAACTTTGTATTCCCCCAGGGCATAATTAAAACCCCTTGCCCTGAGGGTTGTGGGGGAGTATCCTCCTCAAAACATATTTTCTATCTGGGAAATCAACTACGCTGAACAAAATAGGCTATATCAAAATTTGATTAGATGTGTTTGGGGGAATGATTGGCGTGGGAGGGGGGAATAGTTGCCCTCCAATCACTTTCGACTATTAAAAAGGGCACTAACCACTCCAATTCCAATCGAATGAGCCCTTTTCGAAGTTTCTTCTTCTACGATAACTCCTTCGATACGAAGTGCCCGGGTATGGAGAAAAAAAAGAACAACCAAAAGCACATTGTGCCCACATCAAACTTTACTTAGGCAGACGCTAGCGCACTGCCTATGATAAACCAAAGATATTGTGTGTCTTCGGCTTGTGGTTGTTATTAAATAAAAAAAAAACAAGTTTTTCTAACTGAAAGTAAGGAATAACATTAAAACTTAAAGCGAACATAAATATTACGTATATCTTTCAAAGTTCTTTTCTTTCATTCATTTCAGTCATTTGAGAATTGCTTAACTTGTGACTTTCATTAAAAAAAAGAAAATAGTTTTGACCTCTTTGGCCTTTTTGTTACTGTGCCTTAAAAAATAAGTTCCGCAAATTTAAGTTACGTGGGAGAATCTTTCCATGAAGAAATTTCTCGTGGGGGAAGTGAACTTTCCATGGAGAAGGAGCTGGATTTCCCGACGTTTTATTTTTTAAAACGACCAGCAATTGAATAAAAAAACGATTTTTTTTCAACTGGAAGTAAGAAGCTACATTAAAAACTTAAAACGAACACAGAAAATATTACGTATATGAGATGAGTTTGCCTCCCCTCAATAGCTCGCTCTTGCGCTAAAGTTTTCTTTTAACTTGTAAAAGAGGTTATTATTCTAATTAAACAGCCTTTGTGATTCAGAAGTCATTCTTAAATAACTGGACCAAAAAAGTCGAATGAACATTGTAATTTGCTCTTTACTTTTCTCTAAACAACTTAATTTTTTAGTTTAAACATTCGATAAGGATACCCAAGTAAGTTATCAAGTGCCTTTAATGCAGATGGCTTCACTAACATTTTCCGGACTAAAAAAAATTCTGTCTCTTATTGAGACGAGCTCCCGGAAGGCGTCAGGACCACTACCGTAAGAGCATCGAAAAAATCCGCCGTCATAACATCGACAAAAAATCCGTCATAACGTCAACAGTCATAACATCGACACGTCAGTTTCCTCGACAGTCACAATCGCTATCCGTGAGAACGTCGACAGTCATAACATCGACACGTCAGGACATCGACAAAATCCGTCATAATATCTAAAATTTTAAAACTTTAGTTTTTTGGGTTTAGGGGGGAAAAGGTACCTAGGTTTCGGTTACGTATTTAATATATGCTATGCTTTACCCCCCCCCCCCCTGATGTGCTAATATATAGCCGAAATTTGCTTCTAAAACTATTATACACTTATTTAAACTTATAATTTTTTTTGTCGATGTCCTGACGTGTCGATGTTATGACTGTCGACGTTCTGACGGGTAGCGATTGTGACTGTCGATGTCCTGACGTGTTGATGTTATGACGGATTTTCCTTGTCGACGAAATGACGTTTAGTGCTTGTGACGGTTAGATGAAAATGGTAGCAACCCTAAGCTTCTTGTCCTTACGACAGAACATGGATTATTAATGACGAAAAATGAACCCAATTTGCAGAAGTATAATGTCGACTTAAAAGACTTGGACCTCTCTTTTTTTAACTTCCATTATTTATCGAAAATTTTACTAATATTTTTTAGCGCTGAAAACAAAGGCTTCCTAGAGTAAGCTCTTCACTCTTTGAAGGTCAGGGCAGGGGACAATTTTGTATTGGTATCATGACTCGTACTGATGTTTAGAAATCTTTTTCTTGATTTGCTAAGTGAGTATACAGCTTTCAGTCACTGTGCACGCATCTATATACGGAGAAAAACAATTAGCTTTCATTCCCTATATCGCAATATTGGGATGTTGTTACGATTCGATCAAACAGTTCGTGGTAAGGAACTGCAAGTAAGGAGCGATGCGGCTCAATAGTAACCGAAGCTGTAAAAATCGGAATTTTGATATCAATATGTATATCAAAAGAATCGGCTTATTATGTTGATTCCAAATATATAAGATTCATTAAGTTTAGTGTTACGCAGCAAATGCTGCCAGCCTGAGAAATTTTGCCTGATTTTCAAAAAAAGGGGGGGGGGGAGGCACCCATAAAAATGAAGGAATCTTAATGAAAATCAAACCATCAAATTCAGCGTATCCGAGAATCATATTGTAGAGGTTTCAACCTTCCGTCTGCAAAAATGCGGAATTTTGTATTTTTGCCAGAAGAAAGATCACGGATGCGTGTTTGTTTGTTTTTTACCAGGGGTGATGGTATTGAACCATTAGCTCTAGAATATCGAGAAAGGGCTCATACCAAGAGAAATAAAAGCTCTAGTGCCCTTGTTAAGTGACCAAAAAGAATGGACGCCAACTGCCCCTCTCCCACCCACCTGTTTTTTCTAAAAGTCATCCGATCAAAACTCTGAGATAGCCATTTGTTCAGCATATAAAGTTTAGCATAGTTAAAGCCTAATAATAACTATGTTTTTGAAGATAACATAACCCCCACAGCCCCTAAGGAAAGGTTTGTAAGTCATAAAAATTTGTCCATTGTTTACGTACAGTATTTCTTATTGGGAAGTATACAGACATTTTTTTTCCGGTGGGGAGGAGAATTTTCTACTGGGGGGATTTTCTAAGGGGTAATTTACTATGGGGAGGGAAGTTCTGAGGGTGAACTTTCCAAGGGAAATTTTACACTGGGAAATTTGCCAAGATTCCTATACAAAATTATTTTTATGTCTTACTTTCTCTTTGGCGACTCAATTTTACATGTGGAAATATTAAGAACAATTGTTCGGGGGAAATATTTACCGGGTTGGAATTATCTAGAGTATCTTTCCGTAGGTGGGGGGATTTTCCATGGAAGTTATTGTCTATGGGGGAGTTTTTCACAGGATAAATTCTCCGGAGGGAATTTTCCGCGGGAGCATTCTTCTACTAGGGAGCGAGGGGTATTTGTGAGAAGAATTTTCCACGGAAGGGGATTTCTGTTATGATTTTAAGAACAGTCAGATATTAGTCTTTTTCAAATAAAAGTGGGCTAAGAAAAATTTTTCAGCCGGGATCGTTCGCAAGAGATTTTTCAAGGGGTAATTTCCAGCTAGAATGGAATTGTCTGGGAGATATTTTCATGGTAAGGGGTATTTTATGTAGGAAGAACTTTATATGGAAGAATTTTTCCCTGAGCGGAAGGAATTTCCATCAGGGAGAAGCCACATTCCCTGGCATGGTATTAGGGGACAGCCCCCTCATACACATAATAAATAATTTTGGTTTTATACGGTGAGATTTTCACATTGGGAGGTTAGTTTCTGGAGGTGAGCTTACCAGAGCAAATTTTACACGGGGAAAAGTTGGCCAAAATTAATACGCAAATTTCGTTTTAATCATTCGTGTACGGTGAGTCAAATTCGAGCCTGCATTAGTTGAAAAACGTTCAGAAATTAAACATAAGTTTTTTTTTTTTATCTGAAAGCACAGTTTTATATAATTATCCAGTATGATCATTCCCTATCTCACCCATTATAAAAACCCGGACCGGGGTGCGAGTGCTCCGGAGAACGTTTTTGCAGATAGAAACATAAGCGCATCAGATCTTTTCACGGGTAGACAAGTCAGATTTCTCTTGGACGCGAAACTTGGCTTCAACGTTGGAACACTAATTTTGAAGAAACTAATTTTAAATTAATTTATTCCAATACATACATGAAAATAGGTAGTTAGTAGTGTAATGTTATTATTAGATGTTTTTAGGAATTAAAAATAGGTTTCGAAGTCTCAAGTGGTTTCAAAGGCATTTTGAGAAAGTTTCTGCCAAAATACGTATTCCAGGGTAATTGGACCGCTGATGGCAGATCAAATGAGAGGAGCTGTTTGTACGCGCCGATATAATATATATATATATATATATATATTATATATATAATATATATATATATATATATATATATATATATATATATATATATATACACTACGAAAACTTTACGAAAAAGAAAGTTTTTTTTTAAAGAAAAGCAAAGGCCATATTAAACTTAAGATCAGTAGAAATAGAAGCCTACAATAATTCAAACTCAAAACGACCAGAAATTATTATTAAAGAATAAAAAAGGAAAGGAGAATAATTGGTATGGCGGTAACACTGCATATAAATTTATATGAATGTATATATAGTGGGCTGTAATAATGCAAAAGGTAAATATAACATTGGTTTAAGAATGGAAAGAAAGACAAGGCATAAATTTACGACGATAATCAAGTAAAAAATAAGTTTTATTTGAACAATGCCATAAAGCGATGACATTTGATTATGATATTTGGTGCTTCGCATTGATATTTCAGTTTTAAAAGTTTTATCAATTTTTTCTCTCAAAGGGAAATTACGTGGTAATTCGGAAAAAGGGAAATCCTATACAGCCAATCATTTGAGTCCACTGTATGTAAATAATAGCTTAAGTCATAATTTGTATATAAATTAAGTCATACCTGTGAGATGGGACACTTGCAAACCACTTGGCTGGCTCACCAAGTTTTTTTTCTGCTTTCGCAATTACGAATAATGCACTGTGTAACCATTTCTCATTGAGTCAACACACTAACCCGCTAATGCAGAAAGAAGTGGGAGGAGCTTTTTGTTCGCACCGAGAACGAAGACCAGAAATGATCTGCGATAAGCTTACTGGATAATTATATAAACTGTGTCTGAAAGTAAGGAGCAGCATTAAAACTTGAAACGAACAGAAATTATTCCGTATATGAAAGAGGCTGTTCCCTACTCAACGCCCCGCTCTTTACGATAAAGTTTTTTATTACTTTAAAAAGTGGAGTTGTGACAAAGAAGCAATCTTTAGCGTAAATAGCGGGGCGTTGAGGAGGGGACATCCCCTTTCATATACGGAATAATTTCTGTTTTGTTTTAAGTTTTAATGTCGCTCCTTACTTTCAGTTAAAAAAAAAAATTTGTTTTTTTAATTTAATAACTTAAAGGACCGCCTATCTTATTCATCATAAGCTCATACACTATTCATTCATATCTCATACACTATTCAAAATAGTGTGTAGTTTGTGTGGCCAAACTATTCAAAATTGATTCAGCGGTCTTGCTATAACTTGTAGAGCTTAGGTAAGAGATCCGAATGAAGCACATAAAACTAAAAGCCGGCATCTACTTTCCCCCTAATCTTAGAAAAAAAAACTACTTACCCTCTCTCGTGTTGTGCCAAAGATAGAGATATTCAGTGTTAATGAAACGTATATCCTAAGGAAGTGTGAATTTTGCTTTTTCGACTAAATGGAGCAGAATTTTCTTTTAAAAGCTCAGGAAAGGGGCCAACCCTAAAAATCTTCTAGCACACTTGCTTGGAAAAACATTAGCAATTCTTTCAAAGGAAAGGCCATGTGATCAATTTAGTAGCTTTGGGAGCTCCATGTGAAGCAACCTGCATTGATTGAAAACTTTGACCTGGAGGAGAATTTGCTAATAGACACTGTCAGCTGGCATTGAGCCTAGAAAAAGGATTTTCTAGGTATCGAATCCTCTTAAGTTAGTTAGAAATGTGAAAAACGGAAACTTTGGCCATGTTTTGCCTTCTTTATTCACACACACACACAAAAAAAAAAAAAAAAAAAAATCAAACGCTATACTTCCGGAAAAACTGACGTATTTGCCTTTTATACCGTCGAAGGTTTAAAAGGCGTTTTGTTTGTTTGCTTCTCCTGAATATTTTGGAAAATGTCACTTAACGCCTTTCGTATTTCTACAGTCGATGATCTTAGTCTAAATACTGAAATTTAAAGTAAGTTTCTTTGGATCCTATCTTAAATTTGCTTGAAAGCACATTTAATTCTTTTGAATGTTAAGTTATTGAATTTCCTTTTCAAAATTATAAAAAAAACATGAAAAGCAACGCAAAACAATCTATCAACTGAATTTAATTTTAGACCATTGAACTTTTACACACCACCAAACGTTTAAAAAGTCTTTGGATCCAGTCTTAAGTTGTCTGAAAGCATGCAGTGGCGGATCTAAAGCAAAATCTTGGAAGAGGCTCAATGTGACAAGGGCGCCAAGGAGGACAATCTTGGTTTGAGGGGCCCAATGTGCAAAAAGTGCCAATAATTGACCAAATTGACAAATTTATTCGAAAAAAAAGAAGAAAAAAACAAGGAATGAGGGCGCCATAAAAAATCTTGGGGGAGCCTTCCCCCTGGATCCGCCCACAGAAAGCATTTTTGTAGTGTTAAGTTTAAGTTCTTTTTAATCTTCTACTGGATTATAAGATAATCCTGGCTTCACATGATAAATTATAAGCTTATTTCTCACGGAATAAGCCTTCCATCCTTCAACGGTCAGTATATAGATTCTAATAACAAATAAATACTAAACTTCCAGAAAAATAGCTTAGACTTTAAAAACTGGAACTTTTTATTCTATCAAAAGAATCAGATGACAGATCGCTATTTAATTCCCAGCGATACCTATTAATGAAAAAAAAAGAAAACGTAACAAATGTACCTTAAAATACAAGTAAATTCACTGAACACCAATTTTTACACGAATATAACACAAATGAAACCTCGAATTTCCAGGAAAGATATTTCGAGGGGGAGGGACAGAGGCAAAGGCAGCTTTTTGAGGGAACAATTTTAGCCACTTCCCCCCCCCCCTCCTAAACATTTAACTAGGTCTTTCTTTTATAAAAAATAACCTCAGAAAAGCACCCGGGGACAAGTATACTCGGGGGTGTTGCACTCGGGGAAAATTGAAATCCCTAGTCTCCACCCCTCCACAACTAGCTACGCCACTGCCATAAGACCATGCCTCTCATGGCTCGAAATTCATATACGACTAGAAAACAGATGATTGTCATTAGATGGTATAAACCTAAGGATTTCTGGAGAACTTATTCTCCAGGTAAATTACCGGCTCCCCCATTAAAAAAAGGAACAGATGTGACTTCTGTTTAAGATTGATGCAAAATAATTACACTGAAACTATCCTGTGCCTTCATATTTAAAAATAAAGGCACAAACAACGAACTGACACGCTTCAATTTTAAATTATGGCTACAATAAGGTATGAATAATCACCCGCCAAATTTAGTTTACTGAATGAAACTTCTACTCCAATTCACGTAAAAAAAAATAATCCATTTTGTAGCCATAATTCAGATAATCAGGAAAATACACTACAATAATTCTTAACAATATCACATCTTAAGAAATAATTCTTGAGTATTCTTACAATAAATTTTCATTAATTCTTAAGAATATCACATAGTTAAGACTGAGACCAAACGCTGGCCAATAAAGACGAACATTTTTACAAGATGTTTTAACGGAAATAGAGACCGTGTTTTTTCTTAGTTTTTTTTGTGATCAGGTTGGCGTAATTTGTCTCTTGAAAAAAAAAAATGCTCTTTCTCCTAAAAATACCATGCTGTCTTGGCATTATTATTCAAATTAAAATCGCCATGCTCGTTCTTAGAAAAAGTATCTTTAAATTCTCCACTTGAAATTTTCCGATCTCGAAGCACACGGATTAAAATTTTACCTTTTTAAAGTTTATGGTAATTTTGTCGCGCAAAAGCTCTTTTTAAGTTGACTCATCCAGATGGCGTTTATCTGTAGGTTGTAAAGAGCCGAAAAGCTAAGCTTCTTTTTTCCGTTATTGACGATCAGTCATTATGCAAGGTCAGTTTTGTTTAGACTTCCGAAATAAGGTAAAAAAGCTGCAATTTCCAATCTTTTCGAAATGGGAATCAGTAATATTACGCATGTTGGAATAAATATTCCAATTTCCACATTAGAAACTGGAAGCAACATAAGCAAGTATGTTCGGAACCGAATACGATACGAAAAACACAGTCTATCAGTCAATCTAGTTTATACTACTAATACTAATACTAATAATAAATACTAATAATAAAAAAAAAAACAACTCAAAGCTAGATTGTAGAAAGGAGTGCGTTATCATTTCATCAGTTCCGGTAACTAATGATAAGTTTTAGGGAATAAAATAGGTCAATCAAGGGCTTTGATGTTAGAATATTTGGTTCTAAAAAATGGCTTCCCATGGGTCTAATTGGTTTCTCAAAAAGTCAGACGTTAATCAAATTTGTCTATATTGTATGATGTTGCAGCTATGTTACATAAATATGTTGCAAAACATAAAGAAAGCAAAATCAAATAAAATTTTCTGAAGACCTACTCTTCTTTTAGTTTAACTTTTAACTGAATCAAAGCAAGCCGTTTTGCCATAAGAGGGTCTAAATTCTTAAAAAAAAAAATTCCAAGCTCTATAAGCTGATGTGATAGCTAATTTTCACAAAAGAATGCAAAAACAGAACAAAAAAGTATGAAGTGATGTTCTATCCCCTCAAACCTTCCCCTCCATAACTTTGCTTAAAAACAGATGTCAGCGTTGTTTTTTTCTTTTGCAACCATCTCCATTAACCAGCAGACGTTTGTGCTAGATCCCCCTCCTCCCTGTTCCCCGTACTCTTCTCCCACTTTAGGCTTTGTCAAATTACGCCAATGGAAACAAGCAAGAATTAACAAGAAAATGTTAACAACAGCTGTAAAAAAAGAGGAATGCACTAAAATACACTTGAATTCACTGAAAAAGGAATAGAATTCACTGATTGGTAGAATTGACTTCTACCGAGTCCTCAACAACCGACAAATAAGCAGTTTCTTCCTTTTCGTTCTTTTTTTCAAGGTCACTCTCTTCCTGTTTCAAGGGGAACACTGTTTCAAGGGGGATACTCTCCTCCGAGGCCACTAGTTCAGTAGACAGGGTTTGTATCATATGATTATATGTATTCTCATTTCTGTTATTCTCCTTATCTTCAACAGGGCAGCCATCAGCTGCACATGATTCAAAACCAATTCGATTCTTTTGCATATGTTGAATGTGATTATGACATAGATGGGAGTTTTCAGTAATGGTTTCATTAGCTGGAACAGTCTTTGGAACCACTTCTTGAGTATCTAAATCTGCACAGTCAATGGGATTCGTGGTATCAATTATAGTTGAAACACTACTTGGAGCTGATCCAGTGTTGCCACTTGAATGCTCAATGACACTTTCAAAATTTTCGGAAACAACAGAGTCCACATTCACACTGCCTCGGTCTGTGTCTATTTTCACGACAATTTTCTCAGATATAAGACTAGTATCTTTGGACGCAGGTACAGAGTCGTCATAAGGCACTAAAGGCCAGTTGGTCAGATTTACTCGGGTTGGTTTGGGGGAGGGTACAAAAAAAAAATTTTCAGGTTGGCTCACCTCATTGGCAGTTTCATACAAAGATCCACTGCTACATGACTCTTTGCCATTTTTTCCCGGCTCGGTTTTTGGGAAACTTCGCCATGCTCGTAAAAACTGACAAACCGCTTTTTTCCTTCAACAGTAACAGGTGAGCTTGTCTCTACAATATGTCCTCTTGAAAACTCGTCATAACTGCCAACCGAAGCATCTTTTGTATTTTTAGATGGGGCACCCCCTCTTTGAGGAGTTGATACCACCAGGGGTTGAGACAATTTATACGATCCGCTAGAACTATCATCAGAATCAGTTTGTAAGTAACGCTTCACCTCATCGCTTGAATTTCCTTGGAAACCATCAGTCTGCGTTCCTTTACTGCACAAATTTTCAGTTTGAGTACATACAGAGCTTGAATTAGCTCTAGAAAGAATACAGAGCAATTCAGATTTACCAGGTTCTTCTTGTTTTTCTATTACGTGGCTGGGCTGGGCAATAACAGACTTGATATCAGATGCAATGTGCGTGCGTCGATTTTCATCGCTAGAGTGTATTCTATGCTCACCTTGGATTGCTGGTGGAACGAAACCGCGGGGGAGCTGAAGTGGCTTGCTGGTTTTCGGGACTCTTGGGTAATTTTTGGCACCGGAGGGAGAGATGGGATAGCTTCTGATGAACCTTTTTTTGCGGGATATTTTTTGGTCTTATGAACCTTGGCGTTAATTGGCTCCGGTGGACTATCCACTGTGTCAAGTGGTTGCTGGACAGGGTAGTAGTCAGTGTTGTTTTCACTCCCATCTGCTGATTTCGGTTCGGGAGATAACGTCCTCTTTGTATTTTTCAATATGCCGGCTTTGCTCGAGTTCAATATATTACCCCAAGATGAGCCAGACGAATCGTTAACAGATCTGTGATTTGGCTGCAGTGGGAAAAAGGACACTTTAACTGTCGAATCGAAGGAGCTTGTTTCGGTTTTTTCCGACCGTGACGGAAGTGAAAATCGCCTCGAAAAACTTTTGCTTGGGGTGGGACTGTTCGAAACACTCTGATAAAATGTATTATCCCCTGAACTTGTTGGCTTCACAAAACCTTTTTTTGTACTAAATGTACGGACGAGCGTTTCCACATTTGGCTGTACATAAGGTTTAGAAGATGCAGAGCTTACTGATTCTGCGTTTTCACCGGGTAATTCTGGAGTTTCAAAAACACCGGAATCTCTAGCAGTTACGAATCTATCTTGACTCGGACACGACACTTCTGAGTCCGAAACACTCTCGTTTCCAACGGGCTTTCTAAAAGATAGCTTACCGACAGAAGGTGCTTGATCAAGACTCGGTCTGATACCTTTTTCAGTTTTAGAAATCGCTATAATTTGCTGCTCGAGCATAAATTCGATTTCTGACACGTCACAGCGCTTGTGCGGCTGCACATCCAGCCCAGCTCTTAACAGCCTTTGGATAAGTTTAGGAAACTGTTCAACATTGATGACAGGATTCTTTTTATTTGATTTTTCCGATTCTCCATTTTTTTACTTATCAATTCAAGCACACCTTTAAAATCTCTGTCCTCCCATGGCAGTTTTCCTGTAAAAACTTCATCTACCACCATGCACAAAGAAAAAATATCCGACTCTTCTGTAGGCACTTGTTTTTTCATTACCTCCGGTGACATCCATCTCCAATAAATATTCTTAAACACGTCCCAAGGGCGCTTAACATAAACAAAATTTTTCAACTCGCCTCGGGCACAGATGGCAAACTCGAAATTGCCCAGTTTTGCCTGAGTAGGGCTAACAATATGAATGGAATTAGAGGATACTGCTAAATGTAAAAAGCCCATATTGTGAACTAATTTAAGAGCAGTGGCAATTTGCCAAAGAAAAGTCAACTTTTTTTTAAGGCTAAATTCTTGTACAGGCAATTCGTGCATATATCTATGCAATGAGCCAAATTGGACTCTCTCATAAACCAAAGATATTTGGTTGTGTTCCTGGGTCGGTATGACTCCGAGTAAATGCAGAATTCCTGGTGCACTCAACACCCGCAAGTTTTCAAGTTCGACCATTAATAAATTCTGAGAAGCGCTATTCGGCAAACCAAGTTTTAAGTCGGCATCGATGAGCCTCCCTTATGGTAACAATAATTCCTTTCCAACTTCGGGGGTAATACTCCGTAACTGTTCCACATCTAGAAGATAAAAAAGATTATAAACTCTTTGGTTTGGTAGAAAACAAAAGCCTAAGAACAGTTCATGACCTTTGAAAAGAATTATCTCGATTCTTGACTGTAAAGATGAATGAATTGCGGCGAACCTAAACCGTGGAGAAGGGTGCCAAAGAGCACCAGAGAATCTTAGGGTTACGAAGGAAGGGAGATGGGCCAAATCCTACCTCCGTCGAAAGTGTCTGGTTTTTAACCTTACTGTTAGTCCTTCAATCAAATTGAACCATTTAACGTTTTAATCACAATAACATATATTTTATTTGGGCACTTACGCGTTACAGCGACCACACCAAAGAAGTGAGGTTAGGTTAACCCTAATAAGCTATACCAAAACATGAAGAAAATATACTAGTTTAGTAACAAAATTATGGAAAATGCAACAGAGAATTATGGAAAGCAGGCCAGGCCGCGCTGAACGCATTATATTAAATACCTAAACTGACCGCCTCTATATATTGAATAATTGATTAAAATATACCTGCATAGTTACGGTTTATCTCGCTCAGGCTAAGCTGATTATCTCCGAGTGGATACAGAAAACCAGTTTCATTACAGATCAAGAACAGAGTATGATCGCTATGACACGTAAGTGCCTTTATTTGATTTATTTTTCTTTTCGTTTCTTTTTCCCTCCCACTTCTGCGAACAAGATGGGTCAAAGAGATTGTCAGAGGAACAAGGGCTTAGAATTCATCCTATAACAATAATAGTGCGCTATTCTCTTTGGACGCAAATGCTAGTTTAGCTCCCCCCCCCCCCCGATAGAATTCAACTTCGCTGCCGTCTTGGGTTGAGCGTGTTGTTGTTCTGTATAATACTTGGAAAAACCTTTGGTACTATAATATTAGCTGTAAAAGGCGCTGAAAGCCACTCGAGAAAAGCAAGGATCAATTAGGCATTACCCGGTGTTTTCCTCTCTGAGGCTGTATAAACAAAGGGTTTCTCACTCCAGGAACTATATTTAAACTTTAGTTTGTTGGGGTTTAGGGGGGAAAAGGTACCTAGGTTAGGTTACGTATTTAATATATGCTATGCTTCACCCCCCACCTCCCTAATGTGTAAATATATAGCCAAATTTGTTTCTAACTATTATATTTTTATCCTTTTTTTTGTTTTATATCGTAAGCATTAGCTAAACTTCACTTTTCGCGTGTTTTACAGCTAATAGAACAGTACCAAACCGTTTTCTAATCTCTACTTCAGACTATCTTTATTCTAATAGAATAAAGTAAATAGTGAAAACCTCTTTTTAGTTCTTTCTATATGCCCTTTTATATTGGCAGATGTAATGGTGTACGTAAATTCCAAAGATAGACGATAAACGTTGGTACATGGTCTTTATTAAATAGCGCGAGAATACACACAGAGAAAATAAGGTAGCACAAGAACACCTAACTACGGCGAAGGCGAAAGATGGACTGCCTTTAGAAATGAACCAAGAATATAACTTTCCTGGAACGGAAGTTCCAGGCCTGGGAACGATCCCTTTCCCACGACTAGCTTTAGTCCCAAGAGCCCCCCCCCCCCCTGGACCGCTATCGTTGACACATAAATTCCCAAATAACTAAGAAATGAGATGCCCGGAAAAGCTTCTCGAATTGATGTTAAATACTTTACAATAGTAAACAAACAACTACTACTTGATTTTTTAAACGAACTGGTTATTGAAAAGAAGGGCTTTAGGGCAAATCACACATTCTTAGCTTTTGACTATTCCCTACCCTAGTTAGACAGGCTAACACGGTCCCATCTCACTTCTTATCGCTTACAAATAAATTTAAATGTTTAATAAGATCTGATGGAATTTAATAAGATGGAACTGGCTAAGACATTTTCTGCCCTGAGCCTGAAGAAATTCCGGTATCCGCAACACTGTATACGGTCCAATGATAGGCAAACAGGTCGCGAAAGTGGTGGACCTCTAGCTACCCTAAAAGAAGTTTTTGACTTCTTCATTGCAAACAGCAAAGCCAATTACTCACACCAGGCTAGTACTCGATGATTGATAAAATGCTAGTTGTATTTAGAGGACGACGCAAATTCACGATGTATTATCTATGCCAAAGAAGTATGGATTCAAGAATTAATGCCTAGCGGACTCAAAACACATCATATATTTAACGCCTTTGTCTACACTGGAGAAGAAACACCTATGGTTGAAATCCAGAATGCTTCAGTTCCAACGCGAATTGTTATGACCCTTGTCGATCACTTGAAGGGTTCAATCCGCAACATCACGACCGACAACTGATTCGCGTCCATAGAGCTCATTGAAATGCTCAGGCCCTTGGGAATGACCTACGTAGACGCGTTTAAAAAAGAACAAAAATGAAATTCAACCCCCCTTTCCTCGCTAGACGTACAAGAGAACTCATTCGTCCATCTTCAGATTTAGAGACCATCTGAACCTAGTGTCGTATGTCCCGAAGAAAAAATCAACAGTCATTCTTGCTACGTCCGAGCAGCGACTGACCATGAGAGTAGTAAACCAGAGATCATCATGACATACAGAAGTAAAGTAGACTCTCTAGACCAAAAGCCCTCCTCTTACACGACTAGCCACCAAACGACAAGATGGTCCATGGCGGTGTGGTTTGTGATCATTGACATAGATGGGGTCAATGTCAACATCATTTCGAGCTACTCAACACCCTAAGAAAAAGACTTGACCCAAAGAAAAGTGCTGATAGAGCTAGGATGATCCACCATCAAGCCGCAACTTAGGTGAGCAACCCACCAAAAGATCCAACGAGCACTGTGCGAGATTTGATCAACAACCTTTGCTTTGGGGATTTTCAGCTCAAAATGTCCCCCAGACGCATTCTTTAGATTCCATCGACCGAAAAAGGTCGTTGCATTATTTGACCTCACTGCAAGGACAGATAATTCAAGTGCAGCCGTCCTGCAGTTCGTGCCAAAAAAAAAATGTGGGTATGGAACAGGCCAAGTTCCTGTGCCCAAAATGCGAATAGTGGAATAATTTTTCTGTTTTAATGTTCCTAAGTGATGTATCTGAATGTGTTGTAACCAAAATAGCAATAAGTTTATAACAGTGTTTTTCTCGAGTTTTAAAAAAAAATGGTGTCCAGCCAGGCCTGGGTTTACCAATAGGCCCGGGCCTAGGGGCGCAATAAATTACCTCTGAGTGATTATTTTTCTTAATGAAAACTGGACTGATATGATTTATCGTCAAAGTGTCAAGCTCACTCCGCCGTTGCGCTGTCTATTCACAGAAAAGTGATTTTAAACAACACAGGAGTTCCGTGGCCACTTATAAACTGAGAGATGTTTCCCAAGAATGGCAGCTGAGAGTTCGGTATCACCTCTTTCTTTCATTATTTTTGGCTCATCAGCTGTGATCTGTTCAGTGCTTTCACTTTCTCCGAATTTTTAGGGATTTCCGTAATAAATTTCGCAAAAACGGAGCGGCAAAAAACGCTGTTACTCCGGCCCTGTATCCAGCAGATCCACCCTGCAGTTAGTGCAACCTTTATTCACCCTGTCAGTTAAGGGTTTAATTATCATTTACGAAGAAATTTCAGCCTAAGGTACTTGTTAATTATTCAGAACACACTCAAGAAGTGAACTTAGGTTAATCCTAACGAAATATGCCAAAATATGATGAAAATACAATACTTTATTAACAAAATTATGAGAACTACAGCAGAAAATCATGGAAAGCAGGCCACCTAGAACGTATTATATTAAATACATAACCCCTAACCCCCTCTATATATTAAATATTCAATTAAAATATACCTAATTTTTCGTAGTTTTTCTAACTTAAAATAAGCAAATCATAACCGATTACAGAGGGGCAAACCGGTTTTTGTTAATCTTACAGAGCAAATTCTTGAGTGTGTTCTGAATAATTAACAAGTACCCAGCCTAATCCTATTACGGATTAACTACAATAAATATCCAAGTTTATTTGGAATTTTCTGCATTTTTAGTGAAGTCGCCAGACGCTACAACTGTTTGTGGTGTTAGGAGATATTTTAATCCTTATCTTTTCACGTGAAATCACCGAAGACCCGATTCTTATTTTAAGTTTCCCATTCTCTTTGGCACTTCCAAAATCAATAGGCGAAATGGCTTAGGAATCATGAATTCATCCTAAGTAAAGCCATCTCAAGCAAGGCCGTATCCAGGGAGGAGCTTACCATGTTTGATCCCCCCCCCAAAAAAAAAAATGCTCGACTCATAAGAACGTAACAAAGTTGCACATTAACAAAAAAATTTATGCATTTTCTGCAAACCCCCCTCCTAAAAAATAACCCCTCTCCCCGAACAAAATCCTTGATACGCCCTTGCTTTCAAGTACTTGAAGCAGCATAGCCTACTGTGCCATTAACACCTATAGCATCATTTCCCAACGATCGAATGTCTGTATTCTGTTGAAATGCATATTATTATTTAGGCTGATCGCTATAATTCTTGCACCAGGATTCTTTTAGGGGGGGGCGCAAAATAGGTTAATCCGATAAACTTGCGTTAGGAGCAAGTTTAATTAACGCAAACTTGCGTTAATTAAGTAAATTGCACTACTTTAGACTACTACATTAGAGGGGTGCCACCCCTCCCCCCTCTGGATCCACCACTGGCACCAGGTCTAGGTAGTTAAACCTAATTCGAAGTTCTTTCTTTAAATTTTGCAGTAACGGAAAAAATCAATACATGCTTCTGCTGAACACAAAATTTGCATATTCAACGGACAAATCTTAAAAGTGGTAGTTGCCAAGCGGCTTTTCTGGTAATCCACAAAATATCAGATCATTTTCAAATGGCGAAGTAAAAAAGAAAACAAGATTGCTATTTGTTACATGAGACTCCAGACGAAGAATCGGATAATGATTACAGACTTTTTAAAGAATTAGATTTAGGTATCTTACCGGGTATTACCACTTAATGACAAGAAAATTGGCTATTTAAGAAAATACAATAAACAGTACCCATAAATTGGTGTTAAATGCACTGATAAAATACCCACATAAGGAAGGGAGAGGGGGGGATACCCAGTGACGGTTCTGCCTCTCTTGCGCCCAGGGCGAAATCTTTGTTATCGCCTTCTGCCAGCCAAAAGTTTTCAGGTCAAATTTTTACAAAACGTTCATTTGTTAATAAAATTTCATTATTTACACATTTTGAATACAAAATATCACAAAACATTAAAATTAATTAAATTCGGTGTACTTACTTTTATTTTTAAGGAATGGTGATGAAGATTTGGGAGAAAATTAAAAGTTTGGATTGAATTTGCTTATACTTACTGTCAACTGCACCCTCTACTTTATTTTAATAGAACAAAATGTCAAAAATTAAAAATGATTATAGCCGTTAGATTATTTGTTTGAAATTTTGCGCCCCTAAAATTTTGTCGGTCCGGTGCACAGTATATATAATTAGCAGTATGATCTTTCCCTATCTCACCCATTATAAAAACCTGGACCGAGGTGTGAGTGCTCCAGAGAACGTATAAACATAAGCGACATTAGATCTTTTCACGGGTAGACAAGTCAGATCTCTCTTGAACGCGAAACTTGGCTTCGCGTTCATGAATAAGTTCATGAATAAGTGGATTCATGAATACATCCACATGAATAAGTGGATTCCGCTAATGCATGAATAAGTGGGAGGAGCTTTTTGTTCGCACCGAGAATGAAGAGCCAGAAATAATCTGCGGTAAACTTACTGCATAATTATATAAACTGTGGCCCGGTGGTTATAATCTACTTCTCTCTAACTTCGGCATCATCATTTCTTACTATAGATTCTTGTTATAGCAACATTTTTATATATTGTTTAATAGTTGTTCAATACAAATATTATCATTACGAGGTAAAAAAGAATACCTCTTCAGAACGTATAATTAAACTGAACAAACTTTAAGAAGCATAAAATTAGTCTATAACTTTAGAAACTAATAACTTCGAAAACTTCGAAAAAATAACTGGGTATACCAGTGTAAACCTCTTTAGCCACTCTGTAAATCTCTTTTTAGTTCTTTCTATATTGGCAGATGTAATGGTTTACGTAAATTCCAAAGATAGACGATAAATGTTGGTACATGGTCTTTATTAAATAACGTGAGAATACACATAGAGAAAATAAGGTAGCACAAGAACAACTAGCTACGACGAAGGCGAAAGATGGACTGCCTTTAGAAATGAGCCAAGAATATAACTTTCCTGGAACGGAAGTTCCAGCTATTGGTTGTTCAACCATGCCTTGGAACGGACCCTTTCCCACGACTAGCCTTAGTCCCAAAAGCCCCCCCTGGACTGTTCTCGTTGACATATACATGGCCAAATCTCTAAGAAACGAGACACCAGAAAAAAGCCTTCTCGAATTTATGTTCCAAATACTTTACAGATTCTCCCCCCTGTTTTAAGTTAAATTTCCCAAATTTGGCTTATCCCCTTCTCATTAAACCCTCAAATTTTAATTGAATTCAAAACATTCAATACCCTTCCCAAATTATTCACTTCTCACCTACTAACATTTTTCCGCATAAACTAGTAAAAGAATTACATAATATAAACACTACACAATACTTGCATAAGTAAAAAACTTACATAGTATAAACGAACCGCACTAATAACAGTAGTCGGAAACTGGATATTTTAACACTTCATTTTTCTCTCTATACTTTAAAATAGACTTGTTCCCCATACCCCTGAATTTTGATGAGGACAAGGAAAGTTGGGATTATGTATAAACTTCGGATTAGGGCAAAAGGAATGACCGAGAAAGGCTAATTAATCCTGAAAATATTGGCGACAAATAAATGAAATTGCATAAACTTATAAATAATGGAATAGATATGTCAACCATTGCAGTTTGATTGGCCTACCATGCTGCAATGACGTCAAGATATTATTACCAATAAAATCCTCGGGGTTTTATTGCTGCGGAACGCCTCGGTTTTGACCTATTTGGTTTTGCTCTACTAACTTGTGTTCGACAAATGGCAGTACCACTGTTGATATCTCTACATAACTATTAGCGTTACGCATTAAAACCATCCCGTGAGGCATCAACCTCATCCCACTGGACCTCAAAACCACCCCCTTTCCACCTTTTTTTTTCTCATCCCACGGGACCTCAAAACCAGCTCCCTTTTCCTGGGTATCCAAACCGCCCTGCGAGGCATCAGTACCATCTCGCAGTGCAACAAAAAAAAACCATCCCGTGAGGCATCAGTACCATCCCACGGGACCTCAAAACCAGCTCCCTTTTACTGGGTAGCCAAACCGCCCTGCGAGGAATCAGTACCATCTCGCAGTGCCTTCTCATTATCATTGAGTCCAAATTTTCACCCTCGTCAGCGCAGAAAAAAAATTCATCCGAAAAAGAAGACGTGTCTCCTTTCCCCACTATCTGTTCTATCTGTTCATATTGCTTTGCAACCTTGTACGCATCACCTAAACAAAAAAAATTTCTGCACTATTCTCTAACAAATACCGTTTGTAGGACGGTCTGATCCCCTCCTTGAATACATTAAGAGCAAATCTTCCAAGGACTACACCATCATCCCTGGCTTCTAAGGACACCCTACATGACCTTCCTAATTTTTGCATCCTTCATTAGAATAGATATACCCTTTCATCCTAAATTTGAGCCACGCCTACAAACTCTGCAACGATTTTGCCTACTATTTTGCCTGGGGAATATGCTACAAGTAATCCACATTTTAAACTTGACAAATTTATAATCGAGGGGAGTCAAATAAAAGAAATGGAAATATGCCATTTATCCTCCACTGTTTTACAAAATCAAAAGCAACCTTTTGTTATATCCAGTTTTCGCCGGGTCAAATATAGGAATAATAACTGACATATTGAGATCAAAATTTGAAAAAGCAATTATTCTAAAAATTTAAATATTTGTTTTAAACACAGCTCTTTAATTACGGACGCCAGATTTTGGGTAATAAACTTCACCTTTAACAACAAGGGTCTAATAAAATTTACTGGGTTGTTTAGTCGTGCTAAATCACTTTCGAAAGATAATATGTCTCAAATCTAATTGCAGTTGGTCTCAATTTAAAACACTAGCATCAAATGGAGTCACAATTGAGAATTAATTTTCGATTATCGAATTCAAAAATGTTAAACATTGGTTGGAAACTGTCAAATATAGATCACACGTCGACTGTATAAAATCAGGTAAAAAAAAAAAAACACCAAACGTAGAATGGCTAAGTGAAGGTAGCAATCAACCTGAGACTCTCAGTTGTAGAAATTTGAACTAGTAGGTAGACGCTATCGCGAGGAAATCCATATTAGGCATTGTGTAACAGCCTATTTCAAAATGTTCATTTAAAAGAAAGTGTTTTTCAAGAAGGCGCTTTGAATAGAAGAAAGTTCAATAGCTCGTAACGTTTCGATGTCTTATTAATCAGTCTTTTGCAGTATTTGCAGCTCAATATCACAGAGCAATTTTGGTAGCGGGCGAAATAACTCTTCAACATGTTGCCAGTATTTAGCGTAAGATGTCGTAAGTACTTATAACGGTCACTCAAATGTCACTTGGAGGTTTTCTCCTAGTGATATATGCTCCACTAGTTTTAACCGCTTGCCACCACTCTGTAAACCTCTCTTTAGCCACTCTGTAAATCTCTTTTTAGTTCTTTCTATATTGGCAGATGTAATGGTTTACGTAAATTCCAAAGATAGACGATAAATTTTGGTACATGGTCTTTAAAGATGGACTGTCTTTAGAAATGAGCCAAGAATATAACTTTCCTGGAACGGAAGTTCCAGCTATTGGTTGTTCAACCATGCCTGGGAACGGACCCTTTCCCACGACTAGCCTTAGTCCCCAAAAGCCCCCCCCCCTGGACTGTTCTCGTTGACATATACATGGCCAACTCTCTAAGAAACGAGACACCAGAAAAAGCCTTCTCGAATTTATGTTCCAAATACTTTACACCAGACTCCCAGAAAAACTCAAATAATAGACCAATGGCCTAGTTTTTACTTAATTATCCGTCTTTCCCTGCTTAGACAAATTCGGATACTCCCTACAACCAATGCTAAAATGGTAAAGGGTCTGGAAGTACGAGTAATTAAATCGAGTTATTAATCCATAGAAATAGATACAGGATGTCATTGTGACAAATTCGACTTTAAGACAAAAACGGAAATCTTATTAAATTTTCCCACAGTAAAAAAAAGAAGATAGTTTCTTAATGACACAAACCTTAACATCTTCCAGTTATGCTATCGACACTGATAGTGGCTGTAATTGGGGAGGGGTGTGTCTTCCTTTAGATTTTGAAATACAGCTTTTTGGGGATAAATGTCATCAAAAATGTCTTTTTGAATATTTTAATTGAAGAAACGACACATTTGCACCTCCCTAGATTTGAAAAGTACATTTTGCCAACCTCCCTAATTTTCATGAATTGATTTCATTGGATACTGATTAAACAACGAACAGTTAATTTTTAATCAATAGTTAAATTTAACTCTTTTAAGTATAAAATTCTTAGTTTCAAGTTGGTTTTATTGGTTTTACAACGTTTATCCTTATCTATTTCACTGATGATAGTCAAGGTTGCCAACTGGATAATTTTATGTCAAAAGGACATATTCCCGGACAAAAGGACAATGTCCTCCGAGAATGAAGTAAAGCGAATTTAAAAACAAAATATGTATATTTTTTGCACAATTTAGAAATTTTGTGTGCACGTATAAGCGGTGCCAACCCATTCTTTTTTTCCATTCTTATCAGGATTATCATGCTGCACTAAGAGACCAAGATTTGCCTGTGAAGGGAATTATAGACATAAAAACGATGTTCAGTGTAACCTCCCGCGGAAATGTACCCCCCCCCATACCCTGATTTACATAAGAAAAACTTTTGCATAGTTTTTACAGAATTCGTTTTTTAAACAAGGATAGCAAGGGGAAGGTAATTATCAAACTCTAAGAGTCTATTTTCTCTTCCAATTAGCATCCCTGGCAATTTTTAATTAATTAAGGTTTCTACCGCCAAGAATTGTCCAGATTTTCTGGATATTCTTCGTCAAACAATGCCCAACGGATAAGCTCATAATTATAATTTTAACTGTTTTGAATACTTTCAAAATTTTAAATCTGGGGAATATGTCACTATATAATGTTGCACAATCTGTGTGTAAAACTTTGACTTATCCTGTATCTTTAGCTAGACAGCGCTATTGCGCTGCCTATGATTTTTGTTTCGGCTTTATATGGCCCGCTGATATCAGTGCTATTTATTAACATAAATTGGCGAACCACAAACTAATGAATTTAATAAAAAAATCATAAATTATTTCAATAAATCACGTATATTAAAAGTTTAGTACAACAAATTAAATCTTACAGAGCCAAAATTTATTCAAATTACGAGCAAATGGACTATTACAATAAAGCTTGGTTCAGTTATGAGATTGAGCATCCTGTGCTGGGCGTGGGGTTGGGGGAAGTGGAGGGGGATATGTACTGCAGCATTAGCGGTGAATCTGGCTGAAAAAAAGCCAAGTGTATACAAAATTTACCTTCGCCCATCCGAAACCTGTTTACGCTATACTACTGTCGTCTGCAGCAGCTCATCGCTGACAATTTTAGTAAAAAGCCAAGCCCCAGAACTTATATTTATGACTGTTTAACGTGTGTTTATTGTTTATAATGTATTACGTATTTTTTTAAATTCACCAAGTAGTATGTTTATTAAATAGTTACTTTTCTTCGCTATCGCTTGAATAGCACCTACTTCAATAGCACCCCTCTCTTGTTCCCCCCAATAAAAATACTGTAGCCACGCCCCTGGACACAATGACATAAAAGCGCAAAAAAAGTGACACATTGTGTAAACTTATGACATAAAACGAAATGTTTCCAAGCTGGATATATATTTTGTAAAAAAAATGTCACTTTTCACAAATGTAGCGCTTTTTCTCGGTATTTTTTTTTTTTTTTTTTTTTTTTTTTGTTTTTTTGTTTTTTTTTTTTTTTTTTTTTTTTTTTTTTTTTTTTTTTTTTTTTTTTTTTTTTTTTTTTTTTTTTTTTTTTTTTTTTTTTTTTTATTTTTTTCTTTGAACATTTAGGTTTTGCCAGATTTCGTAAGCAAAGGATTTTCTACAATGTAATGGATTTATATGTTTATACGAGTTTCGTGCTTTCAAACATCATTTTATATAAATATTTTGCATGGATTTTCCGTTTTAATTATATTTGATGCTAACTGGTAGCTTCGAAAGAGGTTTACAAAGCGTCTTTGGTCAATAACACAACAGGTAAACTAAAATAACCTCTAGTTTTATAGATTTCAAGATGGACACATTTTTGAATACTCAGATGTTACATTTCATGGACCAAAAAGTTTGAAACCCCACTGATAGTTGTATAGCTGACACATTAGTACATTGTTTTATATCGCTCATGAGGCTGTGACCTTTTCACACTTCTGATATAACTGAGAAAAATCACTTGCTATGTTGTTCTCAGAGGAGTATCAGCAGGCGATTAGGATCGAAGATTGATCAAGCAAATATTACCCTGTTGATCATTCCTCTGAGAAGGCTTAGCAATTAGTTTTGGCAATTAACTCAAAAGTATCAAAAATGTCAGATATAGCCTTTATACATGACAGAGACGATATATCAGTTTGCTTGTCACCGTCTTGAAAAAGTCCTCAATTATCAAAATTGTTTTGTAGGATGGAAAGAATCATAAGTCTTCGCCGCTACTTAAAATACCAAGGACATCAATATAAAGCCTTTTCCATCCCTGGACCCATTTTGGATCTATTCCAGAAAATCGTGATTTCCCAAGTTTTTTTTTTTTTGTTCCAGAATAATAAGGTTTTTAGGGTGATTCACATTTTGCTAGACCTGTCACGTTGAACCGTGAAAACAAACAAGGCAATACTGATTAGTTAAATTTGACAACGCTTTTTATTGGTAGAAACTGAAGCAATTAACCTAATGATTAACAAGACAACATCTTCAAGGGGAAAGCTACACCTTCTTCAGATATTTAGTGACATGTTTTAAGCTTAGATTTTGCTGAGGTTTCACTCAAGTTTCTTTTTTTTAATTTAGCACAAAATACTAGCAAAAGTTGTCTAACAACATAGGAGATCTCTTCGATAAAAAAAAAATGCAATGTTCGATTTTTTTTTAATTTTTCCAATATGTTTTGTAAGCTTCCACTTAACCAATGCAAATAATCAGATTTCAATTTGACTCCCCCTTGCCATTCTAAATTGTTCAGTAGTTGGATTCGAAGCCTCAACCAATTATTAAATCCATTCATTGTATTAAAATACCTCCCGCTAAGAAATGACCACCTCAAGGATGCCCACTTACTTTCTGGATTGATGTAATAAACCAATGCATTCTAGTCCGTAATATCAGCCCAGAAAAGGCCCCGAAAGGTTCGCTTGGGAAAAACTGAGAGCTCTGTAAAGCAAGTCAAGCATTAGAAAGAAAAAGACAAAAACAAAGTTCTAACCTATAGGGAACAGCTTTCTTGGCAGCAACTCTATAAATGTCTTTCTTCGATTCCAGGTCATTCTTGTTGATGATGTCTGCACACTCATTTTCTTGGATTCTTCTAACTGGGATGCAGCCCATGGTTACATTTGAGCCAAAAAACATATTGCCGAATCCGGTGGCTTGTACATGACCCAAAGGCCCAGGGATGTTTTCTTCCTGTTGCGCGCATGGCAGACGTAAAATCTGAAAAAAAAACACGATGAAGACGAGATGAAAGAAGATTCTTCTTTCTTTCTGCCCCCTCCTCAACCCCTCGCTCTTTACGCTCAAGTTTGGACTCTTTCTCACAACTCTGTTTTTTAAAACAATAAAAAACTTTAGCGTAAAGAGCGAGGGGTTGAGGAGGGGACAGCCCTTTCATACACGAAATAATTTCTGTTCGTTCTAAGTTTTAATGTCGCTCCTTACTTTCAGTTAAATTATTTTTTTTTTTTTAATTTGATATAGATATACAACAAGTAGAATAGTGCGACCATTTGCCTTCTCTTTCTGATAAACACTCAATATGATTATTTTACAAAACTCGTCACAAAAGAACAGCCAATGGAATGAAAGCACACTTTTTAACATGGAAGTAAAATGCGGTAAATTCTCTTTTTTCACTTTGGATATACCATAAAACCACTTATAAGAGGAAATTTTGATAGAACAAATTTTGAAAAGTCTAGGCTATAACTAAACGAAATAAATACGCAAATTTTCACATATATGAAAACCACAAGAAGCTAGTTAGATTAGCTCAAAATGAGTATTTATAATGCATAAACCAAGATAAGTCTGCAAATCAAGATTAGAATATTGGAAGCTACAGTGATGATAGTGGTCAAATATGGCTCTGAAGCATGGACGCTCCGAAAAGCGGATGAAGATTTGCTAGATGTTTTCCAGAGAAATTTCTTAAGGATTGTTCTGGGTACCCGGCTGACTGACCGTATTTCAAACAATAGGCTTTACGAAAAATGTGGTTCAATACCGCTCTCTAGGGCTATAATGAAAGAAAGGTTGAAGTGGCTAGGGCACGTTATGCGGATGAAGGATGACAGATTGCCGAAGATTGATCTTTTCGGCCAACCGTCTAGGGCTAAACGGAAAGCAGGTCGTCCTCGTCTGGGATGGGAGGACGACGTCATAAAGAAAGATTTAAAGGAAATGGGAACTTAGTGGGCGGGTGTAAAAAGGGAGGCTTTGAATAGATTGGGGTGGAGGATGAGCGTGTGTAGCTGTGTTGGCCTCAGGCGGCTTGGTGCTGCGGTGAGTTGTTTGTAGTAGTAGTATAAATCAAGAGGTTACGACTACATCACTTCCTGTATACTAGAGACATGAAAACAACTGCGTGTGCACCTTCGGCAAGACAGTTCGCAGCCCCTTGAACTGGTGTATAACTTTTGAGCTGTGACTTCTTGAGCAAATGTTTTCTCTTGCTAGTTCTCCAGCGAATCCCGAACTGGAACACTCCAGCGAATTTCCAGCGAATCCCGAATTGGATTACTGGTTCACCAAGTAAGATAAGATAATAATTATTCTTCATTAAATACACATACAATAATACATGTTATTATTCCCCCAAAAGCTCACTGGCCTGTAAAGAAGGGGGAAGATAAATGAGTTACTAACTCAGACATGAATAACAAAAGAAAATTTAAAAAGATCACTTACTCACAGACAGAAGAGCAAAAGGAGAAGAAAAGAAAATATAGATAAAATGAAAACTATAGAAAAAATAGAATAAATACACTAAATTAATTAAGTAGATTAAATAGACTAAAAAAAAAAAAAAAAAATAAAAACATAGATAAAAACAATTTCTACGTAGCCAAAGAATTGCTAACAATTTTTTTTTTTAAACGAATCGAATGAGTGGCACCCTCGATCTGAGTCAGGCAACTTATTCCAAACAATATGACACGCCATTAGAGGATTAAAATCTGACCTTATGCAAGGAGTAAATGGAACTTAAACTTGATTTGTCATATTGCGAGGATTATAATTATTTTGATGAGAGGTAAAAGTCCTTGGGAGGTCCCTAAGGTTAAAATACCAAGGACACCATGTTATTTTCCCTACCTGTGCCGTGTCGTCAGAGAGCTCCGGTAGAAACAGCTGAGCGCATTGTACAGATGCGAGGGGGGCTAGGAGGATCCCTTATTGATTTCCCTGTTATCCCGGCCATATTCCAAGTAATTGAAACACCCAGGACTCCTGCCTGGACATGTCGAATCTTCCCTGGACAGGAAAAATCTTGCTTGGGCGGGAATTTTGCCAGCTAGAAACACGTGGGAGCGGCACCCCTTGTTAATTTCCCTTTTATCCTGACCCCACTTCAAGTAATTGAAACATCCGAGAATCTTGTCAGCTAGAAACAGGGCATGTTGTGACGTCAGAGGGCATGCATTTAAAATCCTATCGTAAAAGTGAGGGCGTACCCTTGAATCCTATGGGAAAAGGGAGGGCATGCGTTTAAAATCCTATTGAAAAAGGGAGGGCATATCCTTAAATACAAAGGGGTTCGTCGGATGATGTCAGAGGGCTCCGGTAGAAACAGCCAACCGCAATGTACAGGAGCGAGGGGCTAGGAGCTTCACATATACACTCCCTATAGGACTCATATGGAAATGGCATGTTAATCTGCTATCCGTGCGTTTAAAATCCAATGCTAATTTCCCTATTATCCTGACCACACCTCAAGTAATTATATTGTGTCATAGCATCTGGGAATCTTGCCAGCCGGTAATAGGTGCGAGGGGCTAGGAGCTACAATTGTACACCTCCTATCTGACTCACGGATATACCATGTTAATCTGCTATCTGACTCACAGAAGTAATCATGGCCTCACTACTGTGGTCTCCAAAATTATCTACAGCGAACTAGCTTATATTCCTTGTCCCAAAAACATCTTGGGACTTTTTACTTTTGCTTACCTTCCTCAAAGGTTAAACAATTAAAATTAATAAAGTAAATTCAAATGAATGCGAAATTCAAAAAAAAAAAAACAAAAAAACATAAGAGTTATATTAGCAGCAGAGACATTAATGGTAGGAACGGACGTCGACAAGGACTTCTATGCACGAGGAATAACATTTACATAGGGATGTCAGTTTACGAAAATGCTTGGGGGGGGGGGGGGGTATTTTCGATTTCTTTCAATAGAAAAAACAAATAAAATTATTTTACAATCCTATTGGGGAGGGCGGGAAATAAATTGAGGGCACGGTCAATCACCCCCCCCCCGCCACTGCCCATATCGCCACTTAAGAAAAAACATAAAAAAGGGCAACTTAGGTAAAAAATATTAGAAAAACCCACAATGTTCTGAAGATTTTGGGCACGTATCTACAACCACCTTCCCCCTCCCTGTATGTGTTAGGATAATAGTTTTACTTATACAAAGTTAAAGAAAAAAAGCAAAAAACACGTTTGAAACTTTGCTGAGTATCGTTAAATAATCTACAACATCGTTAATTTTTTCTCTCTGAAAACTGCATGAATTCCTACTTCCAATCTTATCAGGAATATATTTGCCGAAGCTGGAAATATTTGAAAACATAATTATGATTGATTGGTTTTAAAAATGTGATTTTTCACCCCTTCCACCGAGTTAGCAACTCGATTCAATCTAGCCATGTAATATATGATTCGATGAGGCCTGTCTCATTAAATAATCTACCTGATCAAATATGAATAGGTGTCGAAATACATAACGAAGTTGCATCTATCTAGTCAAATTTCAAAGCACGTGGAATGAATGCTGAATACACAGAAGTAATTGCTTTTGGGTGGTAAAAGAAACTGTCACTCATCATAAAAATCTGCTGTGGAGACCGGTTGTACAAAAAAAAAAAAAAAAAAAAAAAAAAAAAAAAAAAAAAAAAAAAAAAAAAAAAAAAAAAAAAAAAAAAAAACGCTGAGAAAGGAGACAAACAAACTCACACAAAAAGTATACCAACGAATCGCCGACTTTTGGAAATCAAATGCTAGGCGGTGCGTGCCAAGCTTGGCTGAATTTTTCCGCACATGATACACTCTGAGATGTATACCGGGGGCGGAGAGTAGGTGACTCCTCCACGTATAAGAAGGCATAATCATTTGCATTTCATGTAAATACCCCATAGGAATTTCAAACACCCATTTGCAGATATAGAAATTTCAAGGCAGCAGCAGCTTAAAGCAACCCCATTAACACCTCTGGTTAGTTCCCCTCGTTTTTTTTTTCAGATATAATAATGCATAATCAACAGAACATGTAAGCGTATAAGACTGTACTCTAGTAGAGGAGGAGGTGAATCGCCATATAAAAAAAAAAAAAAAAAAAAAAAAAAAAAAAAAAAGCATCTTAGACCTAAATTGTCCTGAGAGTCCATCTGACCGATGGAAAAGATTCAGTTTCATCCTCCCTTCGGAACCATATGAACCAAGATTAAATAATCTAGCTACTGCAGTATGACAATTACTCTATAAGGAACATACAGATCTCACGTCTATTTCTATTTTGAAGGAGCATGACAAGGAATGAAGATTTGAGAAAACAATAAGTTATGCAACAATACATATAAATGTGGGATAGATGACAACGCTGGACTGAGTTCTTGGAGTAAAGAGCTTAAAAGTACTATAAGTGAGAAGCATATCATCCCTAACAATCACTTTTTTTCGCTATAACTCCTAACAGCGTCTAAATTCAAAAGTGAATTAGTTATTTCAGCTAAAGCCTCCACCTCATGGACGGGGTATTACCCTCACTCACCTGATATATGCTAAGAGAGAATGTTCAAAGAGAAAAAAAAAAAAATTAGTTATCACTGGCGAAATTCCAAGACCCATCTCCTTAAAGATGCAAGTGGGTCATTCTTTCCTATACTTTACAGATTTTTATATTGTAAAATCAAATCTCAAACTTACTTTCAACGCAAAATCCCCCCCCCCAGCTAAATCGTATTTGGAATAATAGGGGCTGGTATAAGTTTGCTCTCTTAAACCCCAATACTTGACCTATCACTTTCTGTAGTTCTCATCTGCCTTTTTGTCGCAGCAGCCTTTTTTAATTAGGGCTTTTTAAAATAAATTCCTATGCACGTCAAGAATTGATCATATTTCAGGATTGAAGGATCTAAATTTGAGTATTTGAAGGATAGAATACTTTCAGGATTCAAAGACTTTGAATATTTCACCAAAACATCTATTCGTCCCATTTTTAATGGGTCGGACTTTTGTCGAGTCTTTTAAAATACAGAGTCCAAGAATTGAATATTTCAGGATTGAAGGATCTAATTTTAATGAAGGATAGAATATTTTTCAAAGATTGAATATTTCACCAAAACCATCTATTAAATTAAAACCAACAGAGCATTGCAATAAATTCAAGCAGAATAACTTTTATTACTGAAGCTTTAGAATATCCCCTCTTATGCTTTCTGTGTCATATTCTAACCCAACAGTATTGCATAGGCCTATTATGTTCAAGAAATCCTTTAAAAATCATTTTCACGGTTAGCAGGCTCATACGAAGCACACAAAGGGGCGAATCTCCAGCATTTTATTGGGGGGACAAGATGGGTCCATATCTGGATAGTCAAGGGGCATGGGATATATAATAATTTGTCCCAAAATTATTGGGAGCAACTGCCCCCCTTGCTCCCCAAACGATGCCAACTGCATACACATGTTCTCCATTCAGTTTACAGGAAGGATAAATCCTCTTGTCTAGCTCCTCCACAGTTAAGTGCTATCTAGCTCATCCACTATCACGCAATCTAATGACTAGCATAAAATTTCAACAACGGTGAGATGAGAAAATACTGTTTCCATGCCTTTTTAATTTCCCCCCAAGTTGGGCCAATGGCGATTGAAGCTAACAATGGTTGACATTTGAGACTTGCCGCTTGAGCTGACCTTAAAGACGTTTTCCGGACTGGTGATCAAGTGGAAACTGTCTTTAAATGAGTTTGATTTTGGTAAACATTTTTTTAAATTAATTTTTGGCAGAAAAAGTTAAAAGTTGCTCCTTCAAAGATCCATAAAAAACAATTTTGTGACTCAGATTATTAAATTAACTAGGAGTAGTCATATGAGCGCAAAATTTTTGAAGGCGGGAGGGAGGATGGTAGCCCACAGCGGAAATCACATTATTAATGTGCATTATAGGAAACCTTGGGAAGATCGCAAATATCGTGAGATTTTACGAGAGAGGGTTCTCAGGCCCTTGCATACGTGTTTAATTTGAAGTGTGTTTTTTTAACTAGCCTTACATCCTTTAGAATATCATCCTATAACAAAACTATGATTAACGGATCAAAATACTCAAACCCCATGGTAATTTTTGTACATGGTTACATTCTAAGTGCTACAATCCATAGTCTCGCTAACCTATACGCAATCACAACCTATAGCGTAATATCGGGAAAAACATGATAGATTCCAGGCTATGAAATCTGAGCCAATGACAGCATCGCGATTTTAATATGTCCACCACGATATGGCCAAATTTTTTTTCAAAACGATGTCTCAGGTCCGGAAATCTAAGTCAACTTGCTTAAAAGATAAACCCGGACCAACCGAAAAAGGCAAACCAGCCTGCCAATCTATCCAAGGCACACAATGGGAAGGGGAAAATACCAATGGACCAGAAAAACGTCGGTATAGTTGAAAATTATGGTGGCCCGTCTGGATTTAACTTGAGAGGCACTCAAGAGTGGGAGGCCTTGATACCGTATCAAATGAAGTGACTTAACAAAAAAATTATATCGCTAATGATTTTTCAGGTTCGACCGATAAGAAGAGGTCTTTAAAAATGTCTCGAAAGTCCGAAGAGAAAATCGAAATAATGATAAAAGTAAACAACGATTTATCGAATATAAAGCAGAATTATTTAGCAAACATGGAGGTAATTAGGGAGGGGGTGTACGATCTTTCTCTAATATGTCTTTTTTTTTCCACACGATTCACCTTTTTGTTATTTTAAGGTGCCCCATTTAATGAATTTCAACTTACAAGCAGGGGTGCTGATTGGGCATCTGTCAACTAGATTTTAAATTAATACATTTTAGGTGTTTTTATTGAAAAAAACAACAACAAAAAAATATCTTGTGGCAACACATATAAACTAAAAAATAACTTACTTGTGCCATAGATCTCAAGGTCATCGATTTGGGATTTTTGCAAGGATCAACTGCCTTGGACGATCCTGAAGTGGCCAATTGCCGGTAGGATTCTATCACAGCAAGGATTTCCATACGCTGAGCCGGTCTGTTGAGATACCCAACTGCCCAATCACGGGGAGTTCTTCCGAACTCGTCTCTTCGCCTCAGGTCACCACCAGCTTCCACAAGATATGTGAGTATACGAGGGGAGCCACCGAAACATGCTCCATGCACTGGGGTGTATCTAAAGAACTGTCCACAGCCTTTATTAGGGTCTGCCCCAAGCTGTAGTAATTTTACCAATGTCTTTTCACTACCCGAGAAAGCGGCCACAAAAGGCAGTTTGGTTGAGTTTATTTTTTATATCAACTGGTACGCCCTTCTTCACTATAAACTCTTCGACCTTTTCCACTTTGTCATCTATGACGTAGACGTGGAGAGCCTCTGAGGCATTAGCCGTCTCTAAGTTGGACACTCGTGTGGGTATTATGCAGGGCGGTGAGGAAGAGTTGTACATCTTTCTTCCACTAAAACAGAGACAAAACTTAGCTTCTGCTAAAAAAAAAAGCAAAACCAAAAGATCGACAGCAACTTTCCTAAGAATTCTAAGTAAGATCCAAGTTGTATAGAATTATATAAAAAGGGTAAAGGCTGCGGCACTAGATCCTTAAGGTCCCAATCGGCGGTGCTGATCTAAGCTTCAAGGCCCCTAAGCAAGGAAGTGCAATGGGGGGGATGGGAGCCAGCCATCTTGTGCTTTCGCACACCCGTCCTGTTTACTTTCCCCAGATTTCTCCAGGTACCCATTTAGATCTGGGTCGACTCTGGTTGAACTTAAAGAGTCACGCCACTGACCCCGTCCCAAACCAAATAATTTACAGAATAGCCAGGAAGTCGTTTCGGAGAAGGCCAGGAAGAATCTAAGTTTACAATAGAATTGCTTTAAATTCTGAAAAAAGAAAAATTCCCAAGGAAAGAGCGATATTAAACTTAAAAGTATTAAGTAAGCGTATAAGTAAAGAGCCATAGGCCTATTAAAATCAAAAACAAGCAGAAAGAGAATCAACTGGTAGATCAAACTAAAAAGAGAGAAATTAATATGAATTAACGGATATTAATAAGATATAAAGATAAAATTAATTATCAAGTCAAACTTAGAATGAACAGAAACTATCTCAGGTAAGAGATAGGATACCATGCAAGATCCTGGTTCAAAGAAGGTGCAACATGCTCACATTTTCTATTAAACATGAATATGAAGAATGGTCCAAATGCACAATTATGGTTTTTGCCCTCGGGGATACCTCTGGCAAGTTCCCCTGTAACGCAAATTTGATGCACCTTCCGATAACTCTGACTAAAACTACAAACTCGAAATTTGGATACATGTAGGATACATCATTCCCTACTACCTATGTTAGTCCTGTGGCATTAATTCTGAAAACGAGTAGCAGTAGTAATTACATATTGAATTTGCCCACTTTACGTTCCCTGGCAGTACGCCCGCGTACAAACAGGTTTTTCTAGTAGTTACAGGTCATTATTACACTCTTTGCCAAGAGGAACGTGTATGACTTGATTGGTGATTAGGATTTGAATATAAGGAATAGTTTTCTTTACAATTCATATTAGTAAAAGAATTGGATTCAAAGAGAATAGTTTTTATTTGAGAGGATATTAGTGGAGAAAAAAAAATGAGTGGTGCATTTACACTATTGGAGATTAATGATGGAACCGACAGCAGCAGCAGCAACGATATACGAGTACCTAATGTAGCTGTGGAAATAACTGCTGGCTGTAGACTATGTCTTGAATGGGACACTATGTATGCTAGATATGTGATATCATTAAGCAAATTTAAGCAGGAGGAGCAGCTGTGTTTTGCTGGAAAAGTAAATATTCTCCATATAAATAAACTTCGGTCAGCATTAGATGTTCTATCGAAATATATTGATGAGAACAAAATGCATCAGTGAATATTATTATTATTGTAATTATGTTCAATAAAACTGTTTTCTAAATCAATGGTATTTTTTTCTTTTTTTTCTATAGTAGACTAGCGTATATTTTGAGTACAAAAAAGAGATTCTGATTAGTCTGAAGTTGGTTGTGAGAGAGTTAGGACTCTAAAAAATGGATAGATTCGAGAAAGATCGAATCATGAGGAATCTAGTTCTTATGGAAAAACGTTTGATTCTAGATGATGATTTTCTAGAGTTGTCTATTCAAAGGAAGATATTTTCTCGGGGAATGCTTGTCGATATAATGAAAACTGATTCTCCATCATTAGACTATTGTATGAAGCTTCTACATCGTGGTCCAAATGCATTTACACAATTTATTGATATATTGATCACGACACAGCAAAATGATATTGTGGATATGCTTTTAAACATTAGTTTTTAGAAATTTAGGACTTTTTTCATAAGAAAGATGGTGCTCAAGGATGATTTACTCCTCTCTCTCTCTCTCTATCTCAGACAATTTTTTTTGATGTTGCTAGCTCAGTTTCATTGTGGCAGTGAGAGCGTCAACAACATGACAAAATGTTCCATACATGCCCACTATGTATGTACTCACTGGGCAGTTGGTCATCATGTGAGAATTGCACAATGATTGAGGAGTATGATGAAAAGTGTAGATTATGCAACCCGTGTAAAAATTGCATAGAGGATATGCTGTACAAATTAAAGGTTGTAATTCCTGTCTTGAAGAGGTGTGTGACTCTCATCCTAGAGGCCACCTAATGCTCCCAATTGTCATTATGAAAATGTAAGCAGTGGGAGAGTACATATCCCGGTATGATTGGAAAGAATCCTAACCGTGATTTTAGTTTATTGCTACGAGATTGGTATCGTCGTGGTTTTAGATTGTTCTGGGAGGAGGAACCAGGTCAACGATTCAACTGTTGGAACAACAAGAGAATATGGTTTCTACGTCATTGCTGTGAAGACACTGGGTGTTATGATTATAAGCCCACTGATTTTTATTTGGCAGTGACAGAATGTGATTCGACACTTGAGGACACACTGTTTGTGAAATTGCTTCAAATACACAAATTGAAACATGTGAATTCTATAGAATGAATGCGAATAGTATCATTGACTATACAAAGAGATATGACAAGAGTGAAGTCACACTCTACTGTAGAAAATGTGACCCTGACATTGCAGTACATCAGAATCAGTACACTGTGAATTCAAATAATCTACCTGCACTAGTTGTTGTCGACAAATACCTAGTAGTGGATGAAATCTAAAAGAGTAGAAAAGTCGTTTTATCATGTATATAATTTTTTTTTTTTTTATTAATAAACAATTTCACATACATCTTTAGAACATTTTATTCTTAGGGCACTAAAATCAATATTAAATACACTTGTAAGTAATATTCTCCACTAGAAAGTCATTCAATTGAGGTAAGTCAACGTAGATGTTGAGAAACTGCTTGTAGGTGTAGCCACGACATCTGAACATGAAAAAGAGTAGTGCATGAAAGCCACATGTCTTAGTCGCTAAATCCTGTACTCTTCGTTGATTTTGAATAATGGTTTTCCCACTGCTTTCAATAAAGTTGCTGATGTATGGAACGTAGAATTTATACGATAGGCCAAGAGGATCAAAAAATTCAATATTCTTCGCCGTTTTGAAAGATGCATAGCCAATGACCGGTCTTCAAAGTCGATGGACTGCTATTAACAATGATTAGGGTATTGTTAACACTTGGAATTTTTTCAATGAAGTCCGAGGGTATGCAATAGGACTTGTATGGGACATGTATGGATCCATACTAAATACATTGATTATTTGATTTGTGTTTCATGGTGCAAGGTCTAGTAGAACACTGCCGTCGGGTGTGATTTCCAATAGGTTTCAAATTGGCTCAGTGATATTAGCGTGATACTCTCAGTCAGAGCATCGGCAAATGTACACTCTAAACGTACATTCCCAGTTCGTACTATGCTCATATCCTGTGTGCCTGACAAGTCCCAAAACAATAACCCCCATGATTTTTTGAAAACATTGATTCGGTTTTATTCCATTTTCAAATAGTTGAGAGTCATGATCTAGGGATTGCATGGTCAACTCGTACAGAGTTCTATAGGATTTTTTATCAAATGATAGAGTGTACAGTGGAATACCATTCACTTTGCACACAAGACTAGATAGACCGAAAAAAATTAAAATCATGGGGGGATTCAGTCCAGGATCCAACGGCACTGCCACTCTTCACAAAGGCCAAAGCCAATTTTGAAGGGATTTCTCCATTGATAAACGATGAATCGCTATAGCTACGAGAACCGGTGGCAATGTGACGTTGATTGGTGATTGTATGGGGGACAAGAAGTTTAATGTTGTTACCATTGGCTCTTAGCTTTTCCACTGCCAATGCAACAGAGCTCATAACTTGTTGTTTTCGGACGTGGAGAATTGCCGATGTGATAATAACATTTGCATCGGGTGCTGCAGGAAGTGTTTTTCTCAGAATGAAATTCGATGGGGCCATCTGTAACTTTATGTCAATCTTGACATTGGGAGGTAGCCATTGGGATACATTGAATATCTCATGATTTAATTTTCCAACTAGATGATACTCCTGGGTCACTGCAGTGGTCAAACTCACCGTCAGTATCAACACCTGTTCGATATTCATAGCCCAATGATTGTCCTCTCATCTCCTTGTACGCCTTTGGCGTCATCATCATAAATTGTATGTAGCTTGCATAGTTGGATAAATTATTGCTGGTGCTCACCAATGTACCATTAATAAATACATTAATTTGTTTGAATAGGTTGTGTAGAATACAGTTTTCATAGGAGAGACCATCACCGGCATTTGGAGTTGTATTATCTGACTTTTTCTTCACCACAACATTTAAATCAATAAATGTTGATGACAAATCAATGAAATAGTCTTCATTGGAAAATATTTGAAAGTGTATATTTTCCGAGAGGGGGCTGTTGAGGGGTGAAATTGTTCATAGTAGCCATACTTGACACTGACATCAACATTTTCAGCATTGAATAGATTCAATCAGGAAGTGATTGATGGATATGATTCCTTGTGAGGGAGATAAGTCATCTTAAGAGAAGAAATCCTTCTTTGATCTAACGATCTTTTTCTTCTTCTTCTTCTGCTGCTTATTGGTCTTTGTTGTTTTATTTCTCAAAGTCCTTGTTGATGTCCTTTGCTTCCTGCCTGGGTGGAGACTGATGAGTGAATGTTCCAGCTGGAGACTGAAGTTCCAGCTATTGGTTGTTCAACCATGCCTTGGAACGGACCCTTTCCCACGACTAGCCTTAGTCCCCAAAAGCCCCCCCTGGACTGTTCTCGTTGACATATACATGGCCAAATCTCTAAGAAACGAGACACCAGAAAAAAGCCTTCTCGAATTTATGTTCCAAATACTTTACAGATTCTCCCCCCTGTTTTTAAGTTAAATTTCCCAAATTTGGCTTATCCCCTTCTCATTAAACCCTCAAATTTTAATTGAATTCAAAACATTCAATACCCTTCCCAAATTATTCACTTCTCACCTACTAACATTTTTTCCGCATAAACTAGTAAAGAATTACATAATATAAACACTACACAATACTTGCATAAGTAAAAACTTACATAGTATAAACGAACCGCACTAATAACAGTAGTCGGAAACTGGATATTTTAACACTTCATTTTTCTCTCTATACTTTAAAATAGACTTGTTCCCCATACCCCTGAATTTTGATGAGGACAAGGAAAGTTGGGATTATGTATAAACTTCGGATTAGGGCAAAAGGAATGACCGAGAAAGGCTAATTAATCCTGAAAAATATTGGCGACAAATAAATGAAATTGCATAAACTTATAAATAATGGAATAGATATGTCAACCATTGCAGTTTGATTGGCCTACCATGCTGCAATGACGTCAAGATATTATTACCAATAAAATCCTCGGGGTTTTATTGCTGCGGAACGCCTCGGTTTTGACCTATTTGGTTTTGCTCTACTAACTTGTGGTTCGACAAATGGCAGTACTACTGTTGATATCTCTACATAACTATTAGCGTTACGCATTAAAACCATCCCGTGAGGCATCAACCTCATCCCACTGGACCTCAAAACCACCCCCTTTCCACCTTTTTTTTTCTCATCCCACGGGACCTCAAAACCAGCTCCCTTTCCTGGGTATCCAAACCGCCCTGCGAGGCATCAGTACCATCTCGCAGTGCAACAAAAAAAAAAACCATCCCGTGAGGCATCAGTACCATCCCACGGGACCTCAAAACCAGCTCCCTTTTACTGGGTAGCCAAACCGCCCTGCGAGGAATCAGTACCATCTCGCAGTGCCTTCTCATTATCATTGAGTCCAAATTTCACCCTCGTCAGCGCAGAAAAAAAATTCATCCGAAAAAGAAGACGTGTCTCCTTTCCCCACTATCTGTTCTATCTGTTCATATTGCTTTGCAACCTTGTACGCATCACCTAAACAAAAAAATTTCTGCACTATTCTCTAACAAATACCGTTTGTAGGACGGTCTGATCCCCTCCTTGAATACATTAAGAGCAAATCTTCCAAGGACTACACCATCATCCCTGGCTTCTAAGGACACCCTACATGACCTTCCTAATTTTTGCATCCTTCATTAGAATAGATATACCCTTTCATCCTTAAATTTGAGCCACGCCTACAAACTCTGCAACGATTTTGCCTACTATTTTGCCTGGGGAATATGCTACAAGTAATCCACATTTTAAACTTGACAAATTTATAATCGAGGGGAGTCAAATAAAAGAAATGGAAATATGCCATTTATCCTCCACTGTTTTACAAAATCAAAAGCAACCTTTTTGTTATATCCAGTTTTTTCGCCGGGTCAAATATAGGAATAATAACTGACATATTGAGATCAAAATTTGAAAAAGCAATTATTCTAAAAATTTAAATATTTGTTTTAAACACAGCTCTTTAATTACGGACGCCAGATTTTGGGTAATAAACTTCACCTTTAACAACAGGGTCTAATAAAATTTACTGGTTTGTTTAGTCGTGCTAAATCACTTTCGAAAGATAATATGTCTCAATCTAATTGCAGTTGGTCTCAATTTAAAACACTAGCATCAAATGGAGTCACAATTGAGAATTAATTTTCGATTATCGAATTCAAAAATGTTAAACATTGGTTGGAAACTGTCAAATATAGATCACACGTCGACTGTATAAAATCAGGTAAAAAAAAAAAACACCAAACGTAGAATGGCTAAGTGAAGGTAGCAATCAACCTGAGACTCTCAGTTGTAGAAATTTGAACTAGTAGGTAGACGCTATCGCGAGGAAATCCATATTAGGCATGTGTGTAACAGCCTATTTCAAAATGTTCATTTAAAAGAAAGTGTTTTTCAAGAAGGCGCTTTGAATAGAAGAAAGTTCAATAGCTCGTAACGTTTCGATGTCTTATTAATCAGTCTTTTGCAGTATTTGCAGCTCAATATCACAGCAATTTTGGTAGCGGGCGAAATAACTCTTCAACATGTTGCCAGTATTTAGCGTAAGATGTCGTAAGTACTTATAACGGTCACTCAAATGTCACTTGGAGGTTTTCTCCTAGTGATATATGCTCCACTAGTTTTTAACCGCTTGCCACCACTCTGTAAACCTCTCTTTAGCCACTCTGTAAATCTCTTTTTAGTTCTTTCTATATTGGCAGATGTAATGGTTTACGTAAATTCCAAAGATAGACGATAAATTTTGGTACATGGTCTTTAAAGATGGACTGTCTTTAGAAATGAGCCAAGAATATAACTTTCCTGGAACGGAAGTTCCAGCTATTGGTTGTTCAACCATGCCTGGGAACGGACCCTTTCCCACGACTAGCCTTAGTCCCAAAAGCCCCCCCCCCCCTGGACTGTTCTCGTTGACATATACATGGCCAACTCTCTAAGAAACGAGACACCAGAAAAAGCCTTCTCGAATTTATGTTCCAAATACTTTACACCAGACTCCCAGAAAAACTCAAATAATAGACCAATGGCCTAGTTTTTACTTAATTATCCGTCTTTCCCTGCTTAGACAAATTCGGATACTCCCTACAACCAATGCTAAAATGGTAAAGGGTCTGGAAGTACGAGTAATTAAATCGAGTTATTAATCCATAGAAATAGATACAGGATGTCATTGTGACAAATTCGACTTTAAGACAAAAACGGAAATCTTATTAAATTTTCCCACAGTAAAAAAAAGAAGATAGTTTCTTAATGACACAAACCTTAACATCTTCCAGTTATGCTATCGACACTGATAGTGGCTGTAATTGGGGAGGGGTGTGTCTTCCTTTAGATTTTGAAATACAGCTTTTTGGGGATAAATGTCATCAAAAATGTCTTTTTGAATATTTTAATTGAAGAACGACACATTTGCACCTCCCTAGATTTGAAAAGTACATTTTGCCAACCTCCCTAAATTTTCATGAATTGATTTCATTGGATACTGATTAAACAACGAACAGTTAATTTTTTTAATCAATAGTTAAATTTAACTCTTTTAAGTATAAAATTCTTAGTTTCAAGTTGGTTTTATTGGTTTTACAACGTTTATCCTTATCTATTTCACTGATGATAGTCAAGGTTGCCAACTGGATAATTTTATGTCAAAAGGACATATTCCCGGACAAAAGGACAATGTCCTCCGAGAATGAAGTAAAGCGAATTTAAACAAAATATGTATATTTTTTGCACAATTTAGAAATTTTGTGTGCACGTATAAGCGGTGCCAACCCATTCTTTTTTTCCATTCTTATCAGGATTATCATGCTGCACTAAGAGACCAAGATTTGCCTGTGAAGGGAATTATAGACATAAAAACGATGTTCAGTGTAACCTCCCGCCGGAAATGTACCCCCCCCCCATACCCTGATTTACATAAGAAAAACTTTTGCATAGTTTTTACAGAATTCGTTTTTTAAACAAGGATAGCAAGGGGAAGGTAATTATCAAACTCTAAGAGTCTATTTTCTCTTCCAATTAGCATCCCTGGCAATTTTTAATTAATTTAAGGTTTCTACCGCCAAGAATTGTCCAGATTTTCTGGATATTCTTCGTCAAACAATGCCCAACGGATAAGCTCATAATTATAATTTTAACTGTTTTGAATACTTTCAAATTTTAAATCTGGGAATATGTCACTATATAATGTTGCACAATCTGTGTGTAAAACTTTGACTTATCCTGTATCTTTAGCTAGACAGCGCTATTGCGCTGCCTATGATTTTTGTTTCGGCTTTATATGGCCCGCTGATATCAGTGCTATTTATTAACATAAATTGGCGAACCCACAAACTAATGAATTTAATAAAAAATCATAAATTATTTCAATAAATCACGTATATTAAAAGTTTAGTACAACAAATTAAATCTTACAGAGCCAAAATTTATTCAAAATTACGAGCAAATGGACTATTACAATAAAGCTTGGTTCAGTTATGAGATTGAGCATCCTGTGCTGGGCGTGGGGTTGGGGGAAGTGGAGGGGGATATGTACTGCAGCATTAGCGGTGAATCTGGCTGAAAAAAAGCCAAGTGTATACAAAATTTACCTTCGCCCATCCGAAACCTGTTTACGCTATACTACTGTCGTCTGCAGCAGCTCATCGCTGACAATTTTAGTAAAAAGCCAAGCCCCAGAACTTATATTTATGACTGTTTAACGTGTGTTTATTGTTTATAATGTATTACGTATTTTTTTTAAATTCACCAAGTAGTATGTTTATTAAATAGTTACTTTTCTTCGCTATCGCTTGAATAGCACCTACTTCAATAGCACCCCTCTCTTGTTCCCCCAAATAAAATACTGTAGCCACGCCCCTGGACACAATGACATAAAAGCGCAAAAAAGTGACACATTGTGTAAACTTATGACATAAAACGAAATGTTTCCAAGCTGGATATATATTTTGTAAAAAAAAATGTCACTTTTCACAAATGTAGCGCTTTTTTCTCGGTATTTATTTTTTTCTTTGAACATTTAGGGTTTTGCCAGATTTCGTAAGCAAAGGATTTTCTACAATGTAATGGATTTATATGTTTATACGAGTTTCGTGCTTTCAAACATCATTTTATATAAATATTTTGCATGGATTTTCCGTTTTTAATTATATTTGATGCTAACTGGTAGCTTCGAAAGAGGTTTACAAAGCGTCTTTTGGTCAATAACACAACAGGTAAACTAAAATAACCTCTAGTTTTATAGATTTCAAGATGGACACATTTTTGAATACTCAGATGTTACATTTCATGGACCAAAAAGTTTTGAAACCCCACTGATAGTTGTATAGCTGACACATTAGTACATTGTTTTATATCGCTCATGAGGCTGTGACCTTTTCACACTTCTGATATAACTGAGAAAAATCACTTGCTATGTTGTTCTCAGAGGGAGTATCAGCAGGCGATTAGGATCGAAGATTGATCAAGCAAATATTACCCTGTTGATCATTCCTCTGAGAAGGCTTAGCAATTAGTTTTGGCAATTAACTCAAAAGTATCAAAAATGTCAGATATAGCCTTTATACATGACAGAGACGATATATCAGTTTGCTTGTCACCGTCTTGAAAAAGTCCTCAATTATCAAAATGTTTTGTAGGATGGAAAGAATCATAAGTCTTCGCCGCTACTTAAAATACCAAGGACATCAATATAAAGCCTTTTCCATCCCTGGACCCATTTTGGATCTATTCCAGAAAATCGTGATTTCCCAAGTTTTTTTTTTTTGTTCCAGAATAATAAGGTTTTTAGGGTGATTCACATTTTGCTAGACCTGTCACGTTGAACCGTGAAAACAAACAAGGCAATACTGATTAGTTAAATTTGACAACGCTTTTTATTGGTAGAAACTGAAGCAATTAACCTAATGATTAACAAGACAACATCTTCAAGGGAAAGCTACACCTTCTCAGATATTTAGTGACATGTTTTAAGCTTAGATTTTGCTGAGGTTTCACTCAAGTTTCTTTTTTTAATTTAGCACAAAATACTAGCAAAAGTTGTCTAACAACATAGGAGATCTCTTCGATAAAAAAAAAATGCAATGTTCGATTTTTTTTAATTTTTTCCAATATGTTTTGTAAGCTTCCACTTAACCAATGCAAATAATCAGATTTCAATTTGACTCCCCCTTGCCATTCTAAATTGTTCAGTAGTTGGATTCGAAGCCTCAACCAATTATTAAATCCATTCATTGTATTAAAATACCTCCCGCTAAGAAATGACCACCTCAAGGATGCCCACTTACTTTCTGGATTGATGTAATAAACCAATGCATTCTAGTCCGTAATATCAGCCCAGAAAAGGCCCCGAAAGGTTCGCTTGGGAAAAACTGAGAGCTCTGTAAAGCAAGTCAAGCATTAGAAAGAAAAAGACCAAACAAAGTTCTAACCTATAGGGAACAGCTTTCTTGGCAGCAACTCTATAAATGTCTTTCTTCGATTCCAGGTCATTCTTGTTGATGATGTCTGCACACTCATTTTCTTGGATTCTTCTAACTGGGATGCAGCCCATGGTTACATTTGAGCCAAAAAACATATTGCCGAATCCGGTGGCTTGTACATGACCCAAAGGCCCAGGGATGTTTTCTTCCTGTTGCGCGCATGGCAGACGTAAAATCTGAAAAAAAAACACGATGAAGACGAGATGAAAGAAGATTCTTCTTTCTTTCTGCCCCCTCCTCAACCCCTCGCTCTTTACGCTCAAGTTTGACTCTTTCTCACAACTCTGTTTTTTAAAACAATAAAAAACTTTAGCGTAAAGAGCGAGGGGTTGAGGAGGGGACAGCCCTTTCATACACGAAATAATTTCTGTTCGTTCTAAGTTTTAATGTCGCTCCTTACTTTCAGTTAAATTATTTTTTTTTTTTAATTTGATATAGATATACAACAAGTAGAATAGTGCGACCATTTGCCTTCTCTTTCTGATAAACACTCAATATGATTATTTTACAAAACTCGTCACAAAAGAACAGCCAATGGAATGAAAAGCACACTTTTTAACATGGAAGTAAAATGCGGTAAATTCTCTTTTTTCACTTTGGATATACCATAAAACCACTTATAAGAGGAAATTTTGATAGAACAAATTTTGAAAAGTCTAGGCTATAACTAAACGAAATAAATACGCAAATTTTCACATATATGAAAACCACAAGAAGCTAGTTAGATTAGCTCAAAATGAGTATTTATAATGCATAAACCAAGATAAGTCTGCAAATCAAGATTAGAATATTGGAAGCTACAGTGATGATAGTGGTCAAATATGGCTCTGAAGCATGGACGCTCCGAAAAGCGGATGAAGATTTGCTAGATGTTTTCCAGAGAAATTTCTTAAGGATTGTTCTGGGTACCCGGCTGACTGACCGTATTTCAAAACAATAGGCTTTACGAAAAATGTGGTTCAATACCGCTCTCTAGGGCTATAATGAAAGAAAGGTTGAAGTGGCTAGGGCACGTTTTATGCGGATGAAGGATGACAGATTGCCGAAGATTGATCTTTTCGGCCAACCGTCTAGGGCTAAACGGAAAGCAGGTCGTCCTCGTCTGGGATGGGAGGACGACGTCATAAAGAAAGATTTAAAGGAAATGGGAACTTAGTGGGCGGGTGTAAAAAGGGAGGCTTTGAATAGATTGGGGTGGAGGATGAGCGTGTGTAGCTGTGTTGGCCTCAGGCGGCTTGGTGCTGCGGTGAGTTGTTTGTAGTAGTAGTATAAATCAAGAGGTTACGACTACATCACTTCCTGTATACTAGAGACATGAAAACAACTGCGTGTGCACCTTCGGCAAGACAGTTCGCAGCCCCTTGAACTGGTGTATAACTTTTGAGCTGTGACTTCTTGAGCAAATGTTTTCTCTTGCTAGTTCTCCAGCGAATCCCGAACTGGAACACTCCAGCGAATTTCCAGCGAATCCCGAATTGGATTACTGGTTCACCAAGTAAGATAAGATAATAATTATTCTTCATTAAATACACATACAATAATACATGTTATTATTCCCCCAAAAGCTCACTGGCCTGTAAAGAAGGGGGAAGATAAATGAGTTACTAACTCAGACATGAATAACAAAAGAAAATTTAAAAAGATCACTTACTCACAGACAGAAGAGCAAAAGGAGAAGAAAAGAAAATATAGATAAAATGAAAACTATAGAAAAAATAGAATAAATACACTAAATTAATTAAGTAGATTAAATAGACTAAAAAAAAAAAAAAAAATAAAAACATAGATAAAAACAATTTCTACGTAGCCAAAGAATTGCTAACAATTTTTTTTAAACGAATCGAATGAGTGGCACCCTCGATCTGAGTCAGGCAACTTATTCCAAACAATATGACACGCCATTAGAGGATTAAAATCTGACCTTATGCAAGGAGTAAATGGAACTTAAACTTGATTTGTCATATTGCGAGGATTATAATTATTTTGATGAGAGGTAAAAGTCCTTGGGAGGTCCCTAAGGTTAAAATACCAAGGACACCATGTTATTTTTCCCTACCTGTGCCGTGTCGTCAGAGAGCTCCGGTAGAAACAGCTGAGCGCATTGTACAGATGCGAGGGGGGCTAGGAGGATCCCTTATTGATTTCCCTGTTATCCCGGCCATATTCCAAGTAATTGAAACACCCAGGACTCCTGCCTGGACATGTCGAATCTTCCCTGGACAGGAAAAATCTTGCTTGGGCGGGAATTTTTGCCAGCTAGAAACACGTGGGAGCGGCACCCCTTGTTAATTTCCCTTTTATCCTGACCCCACTTCAAGTAATTGAAACATCCGAGAATCTTGTCAGCTAGAAACAGGGCATGTTGTGACGTCAGAGGCATGCATTTAAAATCCTATCGTAAAAGTGAGGGCGTACCCTTGAATCCTATGGGAAAAGGGAGGGCATGCGTTTAAAATCCTATTGAAAAAAGGGAGGGCATATCCTTAAATACAAAGGGGTTCGTCGGATGATGTCAGAGGGCTCCGGTAGAAACAGCAAACCGCAATGTACAGGAGCGAGGGGCTAGGAGCTTCACATATACACTCCCTATAGGACTCATATGGAAATGGCATGTTAATCTGCTATCCGTGCGTTTAAAATCCAATGCTAATTTCCCTATTATCCTGACCACACCTCAAGTAATTATATTGTGTCATAGCATCTGGGAATCTTGCCAGCCGGTAATAGGTGCGAGGGGCTAGGAGCTACAATTGTACACCTCCTATCTGACTCACGGATATACCATGTTAATCTGCTATCTGACTCACAGAAGTAATCATGGCCTCACTACTGTGGTCTCCAAAATTATCTACAGCGAACTAGCTTATATTCCTTGTCCCAAAAACATCTTGGGACTTTTTACTTTTGCTTACCTTCCTCAAAGGTTAAACAATTAAAATTAATAAAGTAAATTCAAATGAATGCGAAATTAAAAAAAAAAACAAAAAAACATAAGAGTTATATTAGCAGCAGAGACATTAATGGTAGGAACGGACGTCGACAAGGACTTCTATGCACGAGGAATAACATTTACATAGGGATGTCAGTTTAACGAAAATGCTTGGGGGGGGGGGGGTATTTTCGATTTCTTTCAATAGAAAAACAAATAAAATTATTTTACAATCCTATTGGGGAGGGCGGGAAATAAATTGAGGGCACGGTCAATCACCCCCCCCCCGCCACTGCCCATATCGCCACTTAAGAAAAAACATAAAAAAGGGCAACTTAGGTAAAAATATTAGAAAACCCACAATGTTCTGAAGATTTTGGGCACGTATCTACAACCACCTTCCCCCTCCCTGTATGTGTTAGGATAATAGTTTTACTTATACAAAGTTAAAGAAAAAAGCAAAAAACACGTTTGAAACTTTGCTGAGTATCGTTAAATAATCTACAACATCGTTAATTTTTTCTCTCTGAAAACTGCATGAATTCCTACTTCCAATCTTATCAGGAATATATTTGCCGAAGCTGGAAATAATTTGAAAACATAATTATGATTGATTGGTTTTAAAAATGTGATTTTTCACCCCTTCCACCGAGTTAGCAACTCGATTCAATCTAGCCATGTAATATATGATTCGATGAGGCCTGTCTCATTAAATAATCTACCTGATCAAATATGAATAGGTGTCGAAATACATAACGAAGTTGCATCTATCTAGTCAAATTTCAAAGCACGTGGAATGAATGCTGAATACACAGAAGTAATTGCTTTTGGGTGGTAAAAGAAACTGTCACTCATCATAAAAATCTGCTGTGGAGACCGGTTGTACAAAAAAAAAAAAAAAAAAAAAAAAAAAAAAAAAAAAAAAAAAAAAAAAAAAAAAAAAAAAAAAAAAAAAAAAAAACGCTGAGAAAGGAGACAAACAAAACTCACACAAAAAGTATACCAACGAATCGCCGACTTTTGGAAATCAAAATGCTAGGCGGTGCGTGCCAAGCTTGGCTGAATTTTTCCGCACATGATACACTCTGAGATGTATACCGGGGGCGGAGAGTAGGTGACTCCTCCACGTATAAGAAGGCATAATCATTTGCATTTCATGTAAATACCCCATAGGAATTTCAAACACCCATTTGCAGATATAGAAATTTCAAGGCAGCAGCAGCTTAAAGCAACCCCATTAACACCTCTGGTTAGTTCCCCTCGTTTTTTTTTTTTCAGATATAATAATGCATAATCAACAGAACATGTAAGCGTATAAGACTGTACTCTAGTAGAGGAGGAGGTGAATCGCCATATAAAAAAAAAAAAAAAAAAAAAAAAAAAAAAAAAAAAAAAAAAAGCATCTTAGACCTAAATTGTCCTGAGAGTCCATCTGACCGATGGAAAAGATTCAGTTTCATCCTCCCTTCGGAACCATATGAACCAAGATTAAATAATCTAGCTACTGCAGTATGACAATTACTCTATATAGAAAAAATCACGTCTATTTCTATTTTGAAGTAGCTGACTACAATCTATAAGGAACATACAGATCTCACGTCTATTTCTATTTTGAAGGAGCATGACAAGGAATGAAGATTTGAGAAAACAATAAGTTATGCAACAATTACATATAAATGTGGGATAGATGACAACGCTGGACTGAGTTCTTGGAGTAAAGAGCTTAAAAGTACTATAAGTGAGAAGCATATCATCCCTAACAATCACTTTTTTTTCGCTATAACTCCTAACATGCGTCTAAATTCAAAAGTGAATTAGTTTATTTCAGCTAAAGCCTCCACCTCATGGACGGGGCATTACCCTCACTCACCTGATATATGCTAAGAGAGAATGTTCAAAGAGAAAAAAAAAAAATTAGTTATCACTGGCGAAATTCCAAGACCCATCTCCTTAAAGATGCAAGTGGGTCATTCTTTCCTATACTTTACAGATTTTTATATTGTAAAATCAAATCTCAAACTTACTTTCAACGCAAAATCCCCCCCCCCCCCCAGCTAAATCGTATTTGGAATAATAGGGGCTGGTATAAGTTTGCTCTCTTAAACCCCAATACTTGACCTATCACTTTCTGTAGTTCTCATCTGCCTTTTTGTCGCAGCATTTTTAATTAGGGCTTGTTTTTTTAAAATAAATTCCTATGCACGTCCAAGAATTGAATATTTCAGGATTGAAGGATCTAAATTTTGAGTATTTGAAGGATAGAATATTTCAGGATTCAAAGATTGAATATTTTCACCAAAACCATCTATTCAAAGTCCCTCTTTAAAACCAACAGAGCATAAAATTTTAATGGGATTGCAATAAATTCAAGCAGAATAACTTTTATTACTGAAGCTTTAGAATATCCCCTCTTATGCTTTCTGTGTCATAATTCTAACCCAACAGTATTGCATAGGCCTATTATGTTCAAGAAATCCTTTAAAAATCATTTTCACGGTTAGCAGGCTCATACGAAGCACACAAAGGGGCGAATCTCCAGCATTTTTATTGGGGGGACAAGATGGGTCCATATCTGGATAGTCAAGGGGCATGGGATATATAATAATTTGTCCCAAAATTATTGGGAGCAACTGCCCCCCTTGCTCCCCAAACGATGCCACTGCATACACATGTTCTCCATTCAGTTTACAGGAAGGATAAATCCTCTTGTCTAGCTCCTCCACAGTTAAGTGCTATCTAGCTCATCCACTATCACGCAATCTAATGACTAGCATAAAATTTCAACAACGGTGAGATGAGAAAATACTGTTTCCATGCCTTTTTAATTTCCCCCCAAGTTGGGCCAATGGCGATTGAAGCTAACAATGGTTGACATTTGAGACTTGCCGCTTGAGCTGACCTTAAAGACGTTTTCCGGACTGGTGATCAAGTGGAAACTGTCTTTAAATGAGTTTGATTTTGGTAAACATTTATTTTAAATTAATTTTTGGCAGAAAAAGTTAAAAGTTGCTCCTTCAAAGATCCATAAAAAACAATTTTGTGACTCAGATTATTAAATTAACTAGGAGTAGTCATATGAGCGCAAAATTTTTGAAGGCGGGAGGGAGGATGGTAGCCCACAGCGGAATCACATTATTAATGTGCATTATAGGAAACCTGGGAAGATCGCAAATATCGTGAGATTTTACGAGAGAGGGTTCTCAGGCCCTTGCATACGTGTTTAATTTGAAGTGTGTTTTTTAACTAGCCTTACATCCTTTAGAATATCATCCTATAACAAAAACTATGATTAACGGATCAAAATACTCAAACCCCATGGTATTTTTGTACATGGTTACATTCTAAGTGCTACAATCCATATGTCTCGCTAACCTATACGCAATCACAACCTATAGCGTAATATCGGGAAAAACATGATAGATTCCAGGCTATGAAATCTGAGCCAATGACAGCATCGCGATTTTAATATGTCCACCACGATATGGCCAAATTTTTTTCAAAACGATGTCTCAGGTCCCGGAAATCTAAGTCAACTTGCTTAAAAGATAAACCCGGACCAACCGAAAAAGGCAAACCAGCCTGCCAATCTATCCAAGGCACACAATGGGGAAGGGGAAAATACCAATGGACCAGAAAAACGTCGGTATAGTTGAAAATTATGGTGGCCCGTCTGGATTTAACTTGAGAGGCACTCAAGAGTGGGAGGCCTTGATACCGTATCAAATGAAGTGACTTAACAAAAAAATTATATCGCTAATGATTTTTTCAGGTTCGACCGATAAGAAGAGGTCTTTAAAAATGTCTCGAAAGTCCGAAGAGAAAATCGAAA